>LR990280.1:53624565-54874565 GCA_905147355.2 Apotomis turbidana | reverse complement strand
TAGCGGATAATCTGCTACATATTCTTATTTAAATGGCTTATCAAACTACACTAACGCTTTGTGATACTCACATCTAAATGTATAGAAAGTAGGTATGCTGTGGCGATTCTGTACGCGTATCACGCTGTGTCGCTTGCGCCGTACATGGTTTGAGCGGTAGCGGAAAATCTGCTACATATTCTTATTTGAATGGTTTATCAAACTACACTAACACTGTGTGATACTCACATCTAAATGTATAGGAAATAGGCATGCTGTAGCGATTCTGTACGCGTATCACGCTGTGTTGCTTGCGCGGACCATGGTTTGAGCGGTAGCGGATAATCTGCTACATATTCTTATTTGAACGGTTTATCAAACTACACTAACGCTGTGTGATGCTCACATCTAAATGTATAGGAAGTAGGCATGCTGTAGCGATTCTGTACGCGTATCACGCTGTGTCGCTTGCGCGGTACATGGCATGAGCGGCAGCGGCTAATCTGCTAGTCGTATTTGAAGGGCTTGTCATGGCTCGAATCTATTCAGTGTCGCCTAACACTGTCCCCCATGACTCCAATGGAAAACCGTACTTTCTTTGCTGGCAGTTAACCTATTCACCCGCCGTCGCTCGTCGCTCGGGCACGCGTCAAGGCCGCGTGAGGTTCGATACGCACCACAGCACACCGCCGTGAAGCCTCAAAGCGGGCTAAAACAGCTGCCTTAAAAGGATCTACAGGGTTAAGGGTGAGCTTCAACCGATTTTTAGAGGTCAACGTACTGTCTTGCATCGTGGACTAGTATATAGGACTGCTAAAATACTTATACCAAACCGCTTTACATAAACATGTTGTAGGCGGTGGCGCCACTTTGGCGTGGTCTTTATACATACGTTTCGTACGGCGCCTAGACCTCCGCTTGACACGTTAAAGAAAGTTTCTAAATAGGACAATAGATGGCGCCATTGATTCATGTTATTTTTTTTTTGAAGAAATCTATTTTAATACGCCTATGATGATAATTATAATCAATAAACCTGCGGTACGACTGGGTTACTTACGGTAAGTAATAACTAGTAACTAAGCAACTCTTCAGCTTATGGCCGGGAATTTTAAAACACCTATGGTGGTCGCATATACAAATATTGGACAACCTCACACAAACCGATCTAGTCCTAAATTAAGCTCAAGAAGGGTTACCTATCTGAAACACTAAAAACGTTAATCCGAATTTCGTTTCGACAAAAACTATTCGATAAATATCATTTTAACTTTTTTTCATTTGTCTGATTATTCAATTCGATATTTTACGATTGGGCATTAATTATTTAGGTTTTTTATTCACTCGACTAATGACACGTTTCCCTAAATCTCTCATTCCGTATTATCAGTTTTCCGATGTAACGTTTCGGTTTATTAATAATTCGACTTTTTTTGTATGACTTTGGTTTCATTCGTCCGATGTAACGATTCGGTTTATTAAGAGAGAAATTTCGGCTGATGCCGCGGCACGCTAGCTTCGCTCGCTCGGCTCGCGCGCTGTTGTGGTCGCAGTTCAAACCTAACCTACCCCAAGCCAGGTCGGTTCTGGAGCTTTGCCGGCTGCTGCCGCGGCACGCTAGGTTCACTCGCTCGGCTGGCGCGCTGTTATGGTCGCAGTTCTTAAGTAATGCCAAAAATATCACGTACATGAAAGAATGGGTATTAAACGAAAGACATCTCAATTCAGAGGGCAAGTGAATGTGACGGGAAAAGTTTTTCGGACAAACGATACTTCTACTAAATGTGAAATGGTGAAAAGAAAAATGTACGAATCCTGTCATCGGACAAACGATAATAATTCAAATAGTTTTCGGACAAATGAAATTCGGTCAATGGTTTTTAGTGTTTGAGATAGGTTACCCTCAAGAAGGCTTGTGTTATTGGTACTAGATGACTATAATAATATATACTCATATAGACAAATATATAATTAATACATAGAACAACCATGAGCACAAATATTCGAGTTCATCACACAAATATTTGCCCTGGCCCCGGGACCGCTGGCTCAGTAGGCAGGTGCTCTACAAACTGAGCCAAACGCGTCGTCTGTATACTATTATACAATTTCAAAATTATATTGATAACCAGTTTTCTATGGAGAGGTCACATCTTAACGCGTTCAAGATCTGTATAGGCGTGCGGTGGCCGTCCAACGCCCTCTATCGGTAAACTTTGTCATCACGCCTAAACAGCTACACGGTTTTAACCATTTTGGTACGGTTCAGGGATAGCTGCACTTCTAGCACAACTGTCACATGCGAATATTTTTCGCGCGAGATAATTGCCTGTCTCTTTCTGTGCAATAATGTGAGAGGGTGACGGATAGCGCTATGTGGAGCGACACGAGTCGCGAAGCATAGTTGTGTTACACGGGCTGGACAGTGGACATCTATAAAGGGTGGAATTTTTCTATGGGCCCTGGAGGGGCACTACCTTAAACCCTTTAGTTAGCTCATTTTACTGAAAGGAAACATTCCTTTATTTTTAAAAAGAAACAAAACTGCATTCAAAGATTTTCCAAAATTTCCTAGCCTCAACCGGGAAAAAACTTGTAATAAGTATAAAATTTCATGGAATCTCGTACAACAGATGAGTGTAGGGCTAAGTTTACTGGATAAACTTTATCCTGAACAATAATCCTACTGATTCGTGAAATAAAATATCGAGGGTTTTTTTTTTTTTTTTTGGTTCGATTCTCGGTTGAGGCAAGCAATTTTTGGAAAATCTTTGAATGCAGTTTTGTTTCTTTTTAATTACTAAAATACGGGCAAAATCAGACTAACTTGAACAGTCCTAGGTTATAAAAAATGCAATACGAAACGTTTTTCTGTATCACATTAACTTTAAATCAAATCGCTGTGACTAATTCCTTCTCAGAATAACCCGTATTTTACTTTTTGCTCAATTCTGGATTTCCCCTTTAGGTATTATTATTCGTTGGTATTTGAGGAAGCATTTGTCATTATTTAAATAGGCAGTCAGGATAGTAAAGTATATTGTTGTGGTTAGTTACTGTATTTTAATTAAATATTTCGATTTTACATTCGTTGTCGACTCCGCACAAGGCCAATATGAAGATAAGAGCTAAATTAATAAGCGGAAACGTCGTTCACTGAAAAACATTCAAGAATATCGTATATCAATACATATTGTATCATTGAACAACACATTCAAACACACATTCAAAAATACACGGGACCAAAAAAACTTAACTTTTGGACATTAAGAATTTTTAATTGGACTAAAACGAAAAAAAATGTGGTTTACTACTGATTTTTACGACGTCACAAGCCACTATATTCATAGAAGCTTCATAGCAAGGAATATAATACTCACAAGGAGCTTCATAGTAACAGATCGTTTTTGACGTTTCATAAAGAGTTGCTGATTTGAGTTGTCTTTTCTTTTCGCAATCAAAGATAATGTATGTCACTTCTACGCAATTATAAAAAAAAATCGCGATCACTAATCTTTTATTCAGTTCAGCCTACGTTTACGTGTTGCTGAATAGGCTAGTTGACTCATATCAAATTGTAATAAACTAATGTTTATTCCGTATAGTATTTAGCAAAGGAAACCTAATAGTATTTTATGCAACCGTTGTATAAGAGGGGGCAAAAAACGCGAGTGGCATGGGTTACGATGTGAGCGTAGCGAACATCGTAAGAAAGATGCCACGAGCGTTTTTTGACCTACTTATACAACGTTGCATACAATACTTTTTCTACGACTCGACATTTCATAAATAAAATGCAAATAAACAACAAAGAAAATAATTACATGTTCCCGCTCGGAATCAACAAAATTAAAAAAATAGTCTCTGATAAACTTTTTTTTTATTGACGTCCATCTGTCAAAAAAATAGGAACTTATACATAAAGGTATACGTTCATTATACTAAACATCTGTCAAAAAAATATAAACTTATACATAAAGGTATACGTTCACTATACTAAACATCCATGCACTGAAGATAAAACTTTTTTTTAAGTTGGCAGCAAGTTAGTACAATAAGCTTTTTTTTTAAATTGCAAATTGTGTGAATGCAGCTGTTTATCTTGTATTTTGTGGTACTAAGTGATGCTTTTTTGGCGACATTATAACATCGTTTAGCAGTGTTTTTTTGGCCAATAGAGTATAGACTTTTACAGACTTTCATAATTTATATCTTTATATTATAGTGAGTAACTATATAAATGACAGAAAAAAGTACTAGAGTAGAAAAATATATTTTTCAATTCATAAAAGTGAAAGATGGCTGAAAAAATTGAATTTGAAAATATGGTTTTTAATCTGTATTTTGAAATGCTTAAAACGCTGTCCGCCATTTTCGCATATGATAGTGACGTCATCGGTCATGTAAACAAAACAGAAAGTCTACTTTGACGACTTCGAATAGTGCCGTCTCTCTCGATCTCCTGTCAAAGTATATTGAAGTGAGCGGAATGGTACTATACGACGCTCGAATTTCGAATATTTACAGGTAATTTCTACATCACGCGGATCACGCCACAGATTAGCAAAAGGCAAAAATGGCGGACGGCGTTTTTGACTGTTCATGAATTTTCTAATTTTCAATTGATACAATTTAGCTTTCTAGCTTTCACAAAAATACAAGACATTTTTTTTAGAGCTAGTAAGATCATTACCATACAATGCAATACAAGTACTCCTTATTGCACACCTCATAAAATATACAGGAGAAATACAATGCAAGAAATTACAATTAGAGGTAAACAACAGGCGGTCTTATCGCGATCGATCGAAGAGCGATCTCTTCCAGACAACCTTTGGGTAGTGGAGAACTTGAAAAAAATAAGATTTTGTTATTAGGCGGTGCAAAAATCGGAAAATAATAATAATATATACATAAAAAACAAATAAATACATAAATATAATAAACAATAAACACATAAATACATACATACATTCAGCCAACAGGTAATAGGACCATTTGAATAAAATACGAATTATGAAAGGGATAGATAATGTTCTTTCAGTTGAGTTTTGAAAGAAACAAGAGATTTAGCGCGCCTTAAGCTCACAGGCAAGGAGTTCCACAAACAGACAGCTTTAAAAGTAAACGAATTATTATAAAAATTTGAGACGGAAGAAGGTACGGCAAGGAGCAAATTTTGGGCAGATCGAGCAGAAGTGAGATAAGTGAAACGCTCCTTGAGATAGCGGGGAGTTGCAGGATGAAAAAGTACCTATATTAAAAAGAAGAGCAAGAATATGAGAGTTACGACGAAAACGGATTGGGAGCCACTTGAGCTGAGAACGGAAACTAGATACATGGTCATATTTGCGTAACCCAAATATGAACCGAATGTCAACATTTTGAATGCGCTCAAGCTTATTAAGTTGCTCCTCTGTAAGATCGAGATAGGAGATGTCAGCGTAGTCCAGAATAGGGAGAAGTAACGTTTGAGCCAACGCAATTTTAGTGGCAATGGGGAGAAAGTTACGCAGCCGTCGCAAAGAAGCTACTGCAGAAAACATCTTCCTGCTAACCTCACACATTTGTGGCACCCAAGATAAAGAACTGTCCATTAAAACGCCAAGATTTTTGACCTGGTTAGAATATGGTATTACAATCCATTATCATTATTAACCATTTGAAATATATTTCAAAACTGGGTCTACTAGCCTATTCTGGCGTTCTCCTTTAGGTAGGTGTTGTGATAGTGCGACTAACTTATCTGTGAAACGGCGAAATTAGGATGTACATTGTGTTATGCTGACATTTTATAGTTTATACGATTGTCTCGCTGGATTGATCTGCGTTCGAGTGCTCTGTGCGTGGCGATTGTGGACAGGCAAGTTATCGCACTATACCTATTTTGATGTCGATGTCGACTACCTAATACTATTTTTTTTATGTCTATTTAACAAAAGCGGTATAATAACTATTTACGGTATATTTTTCTTAGTAATGTAAAATGCTTCTTGCGGTAGAGCGTGCAAGGCGGTCGGTAATGTAGGTATTAATTGTTGTGGTTAGAATTCATTGTATTTTCAACATTCATGTATGGAGTCGAAAATTACCTGCATAAATGATGAAACCTGCATATTTTTCTAGGTATAAATAAGTATGTCGTTATCTTAATTTCAATGCTTTTTTTAATGTTGAATTTTTACTAACAAAGTAATTTGACAAGTTGCAAGTACGCTGAAAATGTAGAAAATTCCTAGATATTTCAATGTAGCCCTCAAATTGTACAATCAAACACATTACAAAGCGATTATAATTGAACTTATATGTTGGGTAATATGAATATGACATTAAGTTCTCCTTTTATACGATTTGTTTCTATTGGCGCAATAAATTAATATCGACCTCTAATAAGCTTGTGTTATGGGGTACCAGAATCTACTATACTTACATACTTATGTAGATAATTAAACTCTACATGAAAACATAGTAAACATCCATAGGTCTAACTCTGCAACAAATATTCGAGTTCATCACACCAATATTGGCCTTTGCCGGCACTTTGAAACAGAGGTGAGTTGAAACAACGTCTTTCTATTGGATCTACATCAGTTAGCGGAGCAAAACGCACATTGACGAGACACGCGGGCATTGGGGCGCGTTTAAACAGCGTTGTTGCCGGCTCGCCAACAGACATAGATACCAAGAAGTTGACGTTGGTTCAACTCACCTGTTTCAAATCCCCTCGGTTTCCCCTAGGCACTTCGCCAACCGCGCTGTCAAAACAAAGGTTAAGAGGCCTTATTCCTTTTAAAATGCTGATTGTTTTAGACATTTTTCTCTATGATCAAACATGTTTCTTAACATATTATTGATTTTACTACCTAGAACAGGGCTATTGGAATTTATTAGTATATATTTGATACCTACAGTTTGAATTTTCATTGATAAGTTTTGTTTCAAATCCTACTCGAAATTTACAAACTTCACGCGGAAAATTAGTTTTTTCAACTTATTTTCGACTACACGCAATGAAAGCATGAAATAGCTATTGTTACTACCTGGGTCATTATAAGATTTAGGTTCGAGTTTTTCCGGTGGACATTTGCGAAATTAAGGATTCCATCGCCTAATTTTCTGATAAAATGCCTGAGAATATGAAACGTTCCCTCATCTATAATCAGATGTAATAGCAACATAACCTAGATTCATACAAGCTCTTAAACTTTTGACCACCGGAGTACGAATTTTGTTTTTTGAACTGACAATGACTCGGGGAAAAGTATTATTCACTTCAAAAAGTTGGTTGAAATTATCAATATATTTGTCATAATATGAAAAAAGTTAAAAGGAATAAGGCCTCTTAAATAAGTATATCAACGTTTCATCCTTATTAGGAAGTGTTACTAGCTATTTATTCATTTTGTCGCGCGATAAAAATGTATCGCTTGACTCGCTTCGGACAATACGAGAGGTTATCCTTCATCGCGCGGTAGACTAGAACCGTGTAAAAAAATTGACACGCTACACTGTTAGGTAGGTACCTACATTAGTTTATACTAACTTTGTTGAGAATAAAGTGATCCATTGCTGTACACTCAAACAACATAATAGTATTTTATGCAATCGTTGCACAATGAAGGTTCTTAAAATCGAGTACCTACCGCGTTTACTCGGCAAGCCTCGTGGCCTAAGTAAGGTACTCGATTTTAAGACCTAAAATATAGTGTAACTATTGCATACCATACTTTTTATACGAGCAAAACACAGAAAAATGTTTTTACTTCAATCGTCACCCCCACTATAAATTTTTATTTTTGATGTAAGCTTTTTCGTTCAACTAAAACTGACCTATTAAAAAAAAAACATGATCGCGATGGTCACGGCGGGTGCCTCGTGATTGGTTAAATTTTTTTACTAGTAATTTGAACCAATCAGTGAGTAGTAGCGTGCTTTTTTAAATCAAAAATGCTGATGTTCTTTTTTTGAAATTATTAGAGTTGAGTAGAAAGAAAATACATTTATTGCCAAAAGAACAGAACACAGTTTTATGTACATCAAAAAAATACAAAAATGAAACACCAAGTAAAACGATCAAATAATTGAACAATGGCAAAAGGACAAGCCCAGCAATGTGCCTGGCCGCTGCGGTGCGGCGCAGTTCCAGCGCTGATTTCCAGCTTGCCCAGAGTAGAGAGATGTCTTATGAATATAAGTTCTGTAGCGGTTACGAGTTAAGAATATATTATTATAGAATTTTGTTACAGGATTAATAAGTGCGTTATTGTGATTTTGTCTGTAAAATTATAATTGACAGCTTAAAGTACGCGAGTATAAAAAGTATATTTTCACCAGCAAAATAATCTTTTCAATTACGAAATTTTATTTAATGAATTAATGATGACGTTTTTTGAGATATACTTGACGACTTATTATATATTGGATTTAGGTTATCTCAATACATTTTATCGAGATGACAGATGTCCACGCATAAAGCTATTTGAATAGACTATAAGAACCCGCGCGTTATAGGTCCGACTTACTTCGAGCACTTACCTGCCGATTTAAGGAACGAAACGAACCATGTGACAACACATTCAAGCGCCGGCTGAGAAACCTTTTGTTGGAAAACCCTCTGTACTCGGTCAACGAGTACATGGAACTCAAACTATAATAAAAATATGCTTGTATTCTGTAAACTGACATTTTGTTTATTGTTATTTTTATATTTCTTGTTTTTATTTTATTTTATTTTTGTATTGGAAATCTGGTATATTTTGACATTGTGTAAATAATTTTTGTTTAAATTCTTAGCGTTATTTTATTAATTTGATTCCATTATTATGTTAAGTTTGTGATGACGATCCTTATTGGGAGATACTAGATTCATTTATTTATATTTTATTTACCTGTTGACTTTCCCTTTTATTTTAAACTTATTTTGACATTGTAAACATTTTCTTGTATTATTAATCTTGCCTTATTTTTGACGATCATGATATTAATTCGTATAATTTTGACATTAAGCAAATTTGTAATGTAATTTTTATCGTGAAATAAATAATCTAATCTAATCTAATCTAATCTATAGCGGGCACCAGATGGCATTGATGGCAATCTACACTCAACTAGGTCCAGTAGCCCACGAATACAAACTATTCAATTACTGTACAATATACTGACAATATTACTGACAGTGTATAGTGTAGTCGCAGTGATTATGATCTGCCGCAAACGTAAGCGAAGGTAGGTTGCGATGCAAATTCCGCGAAGCGAAATAAAAAGGTTTTTGCCAAGAGATCTTACTGTGATTAGGTCTGGCACGATTTCTCAGACTTTCCTTGCAAACATATGTATCTCACTAGAGTAAATTTGTGCCGTAAACTTTAGGAACTGGAGCTACTTTCGATAGATTTATAAGGTTGTTTATAAAAGTATAAATTGTAGCTATATAGTGCACCGCCATCGTTATCTGAAAACCGCATCAAAATCGGTTCAGCCAAACGCGAGATAATCGCGGGCAAACAGGTCAAACTGAGAACCTCCTTTTTCGTCGGTTAAAAAAATACTATCAGATGACGCTGTACAACGATCTTCTAGCCTTCATACAAATCCTGCATAGCGCTAAGATTCTTTCTGAAATAATAATGACCTGCCCTCTCTATAGAAACGAATTTTCAATATAATACTAGACTTTTGTAAAAGTACCTACCTACTATACTACCTGTAGAAATAGAAGTGATTATCAAATTACTTATAGACGGCGCGTTTATGAGGCCTTATTCCTTTTAAAATATAATGTTTTTCATTGTTGACAAATATATTGATAATTTCAACCAACTTTTTGAAGTGAATAGGTAATACTTTTCCTTGAGTTTAAGAAAGTGCAGTGGAAAACTAGTTTTCTGCGTGAATTTTGTCAAAATTCAAGTAGTTTTTGAAACAAAAATTACGAATGAAAAATTCGAACTGTAGTTTTCCCTGTAGCCCTGCTCTAGGTAGTAACATTGAGAATATGTTACGAAACATGTTTGATCATAGAGAAAAAAATCTAACACTATCATCATTTTTAGGGTTCCGTACCCAAAGGGTAAAAACGGGACCCTATTACTGTGACTTCGCTGTCCGTCCGTCCGTCCGTCCGTCTGTCACCAGGCCGTATCTCACAGTTGAAATTTTCACAGATGATGTATTTCTATTGCCGCTATAACAACAAAAACTAAAAATAAATAAAATAAATATTTAAGGGGGGCTCCCATACAACAAACTTACAGATAATGGTACGGAACCCTTCGTGCGCGATTCCCACTCGCACTTGGCCGATTTTTCATTAACGAATAACGAGCTTTAAGTTTAAATGTGATATTTTATTCAAAAACTCTTAAACCTTTTCTCTTGTTAGACTAAACGCGTGTGTTGAACACATGAGTCGTGCTCGAGGCCGCCGGGCTTTTCGCAGAAACGCTGGGCTTCTAAGTATATCGCTACAGGAAAACAGGCAATTGCCAAATTGGACTTCTAAATATAGTCCTAAGCATTCATTAACGCTAATGATCATGTGAATTCATTATTTCATGAATTTATTATTCATAGGTATTTTTGGGAAAGCTGCCCTAGGACAGGTCCAGATGTATTCTTGCTTCCGTGACTGTAATTTAAGGTTAACCTGTGAGGACTATAAGGCCTTATTTATTTTTTATATTATGGCAAATATATTGATGCTTAATTTCATCCAACTTTTTGAAGTGAATAATACTATTCCCCGAGTTCTAGGTAGTAACATAGCTATTTCATGCTTTCATTGCGTGCAGTCGAAAATAAGTTGAAAAAACTTATTGTCCGCGCGAATTTTGTCAATTTCGAGTAGTAAGTATTTGAAACAAAAATTATCAATGAAAAATTCAAACTGTAGGTTTCAGATATATACCAGTAATACTCAATAGCCTTGTTCTAGGTATCAATAATATTATGTTAAGAAACATGTTTGATCAATTTGATTACAGAATAAAATATCTAAAACCATCAGCGTCTTTATCATTGGTTTATAGGCGCCTCGAAATCCTTCTCTGTCAAGATAGTTCTTAGCTATGATTGGCTGGGTCGGGGGTTATTTAAATTTTGAATTTAGGTGACGTCGGCTGAGGTGAGGAACCCTAAAGAGAAGATCAGTACGCAAAGCACATCATACGCTATCATTTATACTTATTCCAAGTCAAAGGATCTTACGATCAACGAGGATAACGTCATCTCGTACGCAATCAAGGGTCACTGGCCTAGTTTTTGCTCATCTTCAATTGTAAGTAACGGCCAGGTGGGAGCCTTATATCGTGTAATTCGAATAGAATCTACACAATGTGGATTCGTGTAGGTGTGATGATGATGACTGTTACTATAAATACAGTACGTATGTATTTATAGGTACACAGCTTTATTGTAAATTTATCGCGTGATTTACTTTTCCATTATGTTTGTAATATTACTTACAACACAATTGGTAAACAGTGATAAATATCAGCTTGAAAAAAATCACAGATTGTCTGACGATACTTCGAGCAGTCAACACTGAAAAAAAGAAAGATTGCTAGTTACAAAAATCGGTGGACTGAAAAACTGAGGCCTACTAGTAACCAAAATAAGTTCTGTAAAAGTAGCATAATTTTGGTCACTATTTAGCATAATTTGGCTATTTCTCTGGTATTCAACTAGATGAGTTATTTATTTTATTCAGTGTAGCTCCGAGAGATTTGGGACTATTTCATTGCGCCGTAAATCACCCATAAAATTGGATGCAATTGGGTGGAAGTCGTTTCCTCTGGCTGGCCGTGGGCAGAGCAGGACAATTTGGCTTAATGTTATTGTTCGGTTACGGCTCTTGATCTAAATTTAAATGGACATATTACAGATCGTTGTTAATTTTCTTGTTCTTTGCGTTTGGAGAAAATATAAGTTATTCTGAGTCAGAATCCTGAGCACAATTGATTCTAGTAGACTCAACTCCCGCTCTTCCAGTCCACTGATATAGGCCACACAGCCGTCTAAATGTGTATGATCAAAATCTTTGTAACTGTGCGGTTTCAGAGGAATTTCCTACCGCTCCGCTCCGCATCCGGAATGAGCTCCCTGCCGAGGTTTTCCCCGGGGGCTACTGTTCTTCAAGAGGGGAGTCAATAAGTTCTTAAAGGGTCGGCAACGCGCGTGCGATGCTCCTGGCATCGCAAGCGTCCATAGGCGTCAGTAACTGCTTAACACCAGGCAAGCCGCATGCTTGTTTGCCACCGTCGTAGTATTAAAAAAATGCAACAAGTTGGGTCTGATATCTGTTGATTATGGAGCATTTCTTTTTTTAGTGCCGGCTCGATGAATTGGTTTAGTGCTTGGCGTTCAAAAAGTTAAACTAAAGTATCCGCCGCTTCCTATCTCATCAATCTAGTTCGTTACCGTCATCTCATCTCGTGTACTAACCGTAACAAACACGATGTGACGCAACCCATTATACAACCAGTTAACGCATCGAAGTATAGATTCATAAGGGAAAGGGACTTTCCATGCTTTCACTCATCCGGAGAGGTACGAGTAAAGGGACGTCGGGACTCTGTTGCTCTGAGGCTGTTTTCGCAAAGCAAATGCAACTAAATTACATCCCAGTGGGCCTATGGTTACATTTATCACGCGATAAATAAGTGACAAAGCGTCCGTCACGTTTTGACAAGATGCGAGTGTGAGTGACAATCATGGGCCCTCAGACGTACGGAGTGGAATGATCGTTCAACGACCAAGCTTCTAAAATTATTAGATGAAAAAAGTACAACTTGTGACATTTACGACATTTCCAAGTATAAACTGCCGCAGAATATTAAGATCCTCTTTTGTTTATCTTTGCAAAAACAGTCTGAGAATTGTGTTACATTTGGTATCCTATCTATCTCCGAAACATGGAGTGGACGGTGGAAGATTTATTATTATTTATTTTTCAATCGTTCACTGCTTAATATATTCAAAACAAATTAATATATACCCCTCATCACATTATGAATGCAAACACTTGTTAAACAACTGGCTGAAACATAAAACTTACCACGACATAGAAAAGTTATTGCAAAATACACACACACACACACACACACACACACACACACACAAATATTGTTAGCATATTTAAATTGATTTTAAACTAGTTAAGAATAGTTAGTAAAATTTCAATTATAATAATATATTGTTCAATAATACAAATAATTAACCACCTAGCAGAGCGGTGCCTCTTATCACAAGTATGAAATACTTAAAAAGAGGTACCAACACTGTTTGTCACCAGAATTTCTGTGTTACTGAATAAATACATTTTTATTTTATTTTTTTATTTATTTATTTTACTGCTGTAAAGTCATAGATCAAACATTCCTTACTCTATGGTAAAGTGGTGCGGTAAGATGTGGATATTAACGTATTCAAATAGAGGTCGCTATGGTGTAAAACCTTTCAAATAAACAATGCAAAGATCGAAACAAAGCATAAGGAAAAATTCGAGAGGTTGCTTGGAGCTAGGGTAGCGAAGTGGTTAACGCGCTGGACCGGAAATGCAGAGGCACCGGGTTCGATTCCCAGTCTCTTCCACCAGGTAACTCCTTTTACGCTCGTCTGGCTCCGAACTTATTGAGAAATCTCTTCCCATTACAATTTTATCCCGATTTAATTTATTCATATTAGATTCAAATGCCTGTACTATAATAATGAATACGAGTATGTTAGCACGTGACCGCGGACACACACGTAACAGAGCTATTACAATACGTATTAGTATTTTAGTGAGTATTGTGTTCGCACCGTGATATATGGTCAGGTGTGAGGTGACGCTGAATTCTATGCCGCTGTGGTAGCGGAAGTTGAAAACGGAATGAATGACTTTTATACCAACTTAATAGTATTTTATGCAATCGTTGCACAATGAAGGTTCTTAAAGTCGAGTACCGCGTTTAGGTCACGAGGCTTGCCGAGTTAAAATAATAATTATTAAAGTACGCGAGTATAAAATATCTATTAGGCGGTCTACATTCACGTGAAATTGTGAGAGATGGCCCGACGAACGGGCCGGTCCAGTGAGTCATTTCCAGTGAGTGTAAACTTAGGTACTAGGTACTCTGGCTTATAAAACACATCAAATAAAGTGACTTGCGCTGAGAACATTGGTTATCGGTTCTGTCGACGAAGATAACATATACATTGTTTTATTTAATGTTAATTTTCCGATAGTTACCAACTCAGTAAAATGGATATCGCAATTGGAATCTGAAATTGGAATAAAATAAAACCTGGGGGGTAATTCGACCAATTTTAGAGAGATGATGGAGATCTCTCCATTTCATCGCCGTCCATCACTTTTGACGTGTCCCTACTTGGCAAGTGGCGATATCCCTAGAACATCGCAACTTCGTCAATCCGGCCGCGCTTAATTTGCGTTTCCTTTGTATGTGACGGCATACATAACAGGCGCATACTTTAACTTGACCGTATAGCGCGTGTAATTGTCAGTTACCTTTCGTTCAAAACAGAAATTCATATGCATGAATAGCATTTTTGACAATCATTATGGCCTTCGCATTTCCAAAATTGAGATGAGATATGCCACTTGAAGCTCATCGCATTTTAATGACAGTTCAAAGGCGATATCACTGTTATCTAATAGAGTTTTGACGTTTTGCGATCTCTCAAATGGCATTCTCGAATTAGGGCCACAGAAGCGGAGCAGATCGCACTCCACATTTTGAAATAGTGTTCCGTTTAAACTAATTTCATCACTTTATTATCATAAAACCCAAAACTGTTATTTTTATTTGGTTATACGCACCATATTGAAAATATTGATAAAAAAAAGGTAAAAGCAGCGTCGTCTAAGAATCAGCTTAAATGACGTCATCTTATGGAATAATGACAGTCGCAACCTACAAAAAGAACAGTGGTACATTTCCTTTCTGTACTAATCGTAAATCCCACTTAGTAATAGTCCAACTGTAAGATTTTCTGCGCTGTAACCACTTAATTACTTTTCGCTTACGCTCTTTTAGAATAAGGAACTTTTCAAATTAACAAGGTTTTAGGTTTTAGTTCTTTAGTTTTATCCTTTAAGGTTTAGTTTTAATTTAATTATCTATTTCACTTTTATCCTCTTTCTCGATGTTGTATTAATTAATTGTTTAATCATAGATTGGGATATTTTCGAAAAAATAAAAATTTGGAAATATTTAATTTGATATTCTTTATTTGATTACATAGAGATAAATCCTGGTTATAAAATTGAAATGTTGACAATTCACGATTTAATTAGTACCCAGATTTTCCGATGTAGCATTTTCGTGATTTTTCATTCTGACTGAAGAACGGTATTTCCTGCAAATTTGGTATTAATGTTCAGGTAAAATCTGTCACCGTTTTCCAGATACCTATCTACCTACAGTACATCTATACCCCGCGCGGCGAACGATCTCAATACATTTTATAACCTATAATCGGAAAAATGTACTGAGATGACAGGTGTCATAGGAATCATCGTTTGCCGCGCGGGGTATAGCATAACTTTGTCACACGACTCTTTGTCACGCGACAAATACTAGCTGTCACTTTTCTTTCAATCCCGTGCGAGCAAGTCCCACGACGAGCGAACTCGCTGCAGAAATGCTAGTCCAGCTGGTCAACGTAATACCCACATGTCATCACTCATTAGCTTTGTAGGGTTGTACGAAACGTGAAATGATATTCGGATAGTTTTTATATTTAATTCTTACAAGCTTATAAACATTTCAGGCCAATTCTACATGAAAAAAAATATTTTTTTAGGAAAATCCCTCGTTTTTGTAATGATATGAAATGAAATAATCTATTCAGTAAATAGGCCACAAGGGCACTTTTATACAAGGCAGATTGTGAATCTACCAGCATTTCCCAAAAGGAGACTGCTGTTGAGATGAAAGCCGAAAGAAACTTAACATTAAGTCATTTATTTCGTAAATTATACCATAAACAATCAATTACATATAAACTGTAAAATTGTGTTTTAATTTTAAAGTAATTGTGACCTCATGTTTGTGTGTTTAGTTATTTATAAATCCGCATCAGATCTTTGGTTCTATGCCACCGAGGTACTGGGGCCTGATTCGAGAATGCGTTTGAGAGATCGCAAAACGTCAAAACTCTATTAAGTAGATATCGGTGATATCGCATTTGAACTGTCATTAAAATGCGATGAGCATCAAATGACATATCTCATCTCAATTTTGGAAATACGAAGGCGATAATGATTGACAAAAAATGCTATTCATGCATATGAAGTTCTGTGTTGAACGAAACGTAACTGACTAATTTCACGCACTACACGGTCAAGTTAAAGTATGCGCCTGTTATTTATGCCGTCACATACAATGGAAACGGAAATTAAGCGCGACCGGATTGACGAAGTTGCGATGTTCTAGGGATATCGCCACTTGTCAAGTAGGGGTAAGTACGTCAAAAGTGACGGATGGCGATGGAATGGAGAGATCTCCATCATCTCTCTAAAATTGGTCGAATTACCCCGCAGTTCACAGAAGAGTCGGTCGCACTATAAGTGCAAATGACAGACTCGAGCAATATATCTGATTCTGATACATTGAGTCATATTGTCTATAAAATCATATCGCTCTCTTCGGTCACAAAAACTCTAATATATGTCCGTTATACTGCGGCAAGACAGTCGTAATATTTCTAAATTGGGGATATCGGAATATCACGTCGATTTAGGGCCCTGTGCTGAGCCCTTATACTATTTTTGTGTCCGGCAACGTCTACAACTAATAAGCGCTTCTTTGTTTTGCTTCCGAACGTGTATTTTCAGCGCCGGCTAATGTTTTTGAACGGCAGAAGCGTTTCGGTTAATAAGTAGGTTTAGTCAGCAACAGAAGTTGATATGCAAATTATACTCAGAACTATCTGCACACTACTCTGCCTTCATAAGACTTTAGGCGCATCAGAACGCCAGCGCATTTGTTTTAAGGCTCTTTATCCGTTCAAAAATGCTGATCGTTTTAGACATTTTTCTCTATGATCAAACATGTTTCTTAACATGTTATCAATATTACTGCTTAGAACAGCGCTATTGTGATTTATCGGTATATAGGTACCTACCTATTTGAAACCTACAGTTTGTATTTTTCATTGATGTGTTTCAAAAAAATTTCAAAATTGACAAAATTCACGCAGGCAAGCCTCGTGGCCTAAACGCGGTAGGTACACGACTTTAAGAACCTTCATTGTGCAACGATTGCATAAAACACTATTTATTTATCTTTTCATGACCATGGAATCAGTATCATTCAGTCGAGTTTTAAAATAAATATCATAATAATTGCCAGAACCGTGTTTGATGATGCGTGTTTTTTGGGTTTGTGAGAATGATACAGTTTTTATAGCCAGTTAGGGATAATCCGTTATTTTTTGCATCGAAAAAAACGAGTTTCAACCGAAACGTTAATGTTTTCATACAAGACAATCGAATCCATTCCCTATTACATGTATACAAGCCTTATAAACAGATTTGAGGGTGTAGGTGCAATTGTTATATGTGACAGGGCTTTTGGTGGCATAACTTAGATCATAAATCCACGGAGTCACTTAACGTATTTTTTTTAAGTCAATCTCTAAAAATATAAGACGATTATCTAATATAATGCCATAATTTATGATTTATGTTATTACACCATTTTTACACTTCGTTACTCCGTGGATTTTAAAGCGTAATAACCTTAGTGATAAGTTTTCTGCATTTATTATATACTAGCGACCCATCCCGGCTTCGCACGGGTGCAATGCCGATAAATTATGCATGTATTATACATATCAACCGTCCTCTTGAATCAACCTTCGACAATCGACTTGAATTGTTTGTTTGTTATTTAAAAAAACGGAATCAAAATACGATGCGTAATTTTAAAGATCTAAGCATACATACATAGTGACAGACTGACAGACAGACAGACAGCAGAAAGCGACTTTGTTTTATACGTATTTTGTAGTGAAGTTTCACTGTGTACACCTTTCTTATACACATGCACGTTAGTTGTCTATGTCTATAATGAAACATCATCTATTGTATGCTTACGCAATCGATTAATTTTAACTTAAAAAGTGTTTTAACCGAAAATGCGGTTATTTCATACAAATAGGAAATTCAATTGCATTCCTTGCATGATCAACTATTTAGTTGCAAACGCGAAAAGCAAGCCCAAGTGCATGAAAAATAAAAAGCGTTTCGTTAATGAATACGCTCTAAAACTGTCCAAATCACAATGCTATATGCAGTCCTGGATTTAGAGGGCCAGGGCCCCTAAGCACATGGCATTTGGGGCCCCTCCCCTATCTCAAAGCAATATTTAAATACATAAGTATGGTGCAAGTCCTCCTTCTGGGACTAGGGCCCCTAGACTGGCTGTGCCCCTAGGCCTGGACCTAGGGGTAATACGGAACTGGCTATATGTTCCTTAATGTTATGTATTTTTCTGGAATCATAGCGTAGTTTTAAGGCGGTGTGCTTAAGGTAATGTGCATCGTGCTTGGTCCGGGATGCCATGCGGCTTACCGAGCAACGGCTTGGCGGCCCTGGCTGGCTCCTCGGGTGATGCGGCACCGGTTTCTACATCTGTAACACGCATTCCAATCAAAAAAATAGAGGATTTATTATTATATTATAAAGACGACAAGCAAAACGGCATAGAGTAATTTTTTTTTCTATTTGTAAACAGTCTCACTGCCACTGGCCGGTGCCAAACAATATAAACGTAGCATTAGTTAGAATTTTTAAATTTAGATCGTCGCTGTTTTAACTTTTTTCTTATTTATATCGTGCCAATAACAGAAAAATAATCTGAACAAACAATCATCTGTACAGAATTCATGGTTGCCGATATTTGAACGTTCGAATTTCGATTTTTTGAGCGTTTCTTAGATCACTCGTGGTCTACGATGCATTTATCGCTGATTATACAGTTTAATTTTTGATTTGTGTGTGTAAACATACCCATGTTGAAATAAATAAATAAATTCAAACTTAACTGATTCGGTATTTAAATTTCGAATCAATCATCATCATCACATTAACCACTATCTGATAATACAACCAAAAGAGAGACACAACCATAAGATAAACAATTTGGGTTAAATACGGAGACTATGCATCGCTGAAATAGGTAAACTGGCAATATTTTACATCAAAATCATTAAATTTAAAAAAAGTCCCACGAAGTATAAGTCGCGATCACATTAAGTACAATTATCTTTCATAATTTACCTTTGTGTCAATGTTTACCAATATTACATTTTTCCCATCCACTACGTAAAAATATTATTTAGCCAAGATGATAATAGTAGTTTTTGATACAAGTGTGGAAAGTATGTCATTTTGAACGAGTCCCAAGGAGTCTTGGCCTGAGCCGCAAGGCGAGGGTCAAGACTCGGGACGAGTTAAAATGACACTTCCACACGTGTACCAAACAACGTTTTTTAATACATTTGCGAAAAATTGCAATAATACAAATTTAAAACAGTAATTGAAAGGTGCAATTATATTTATTTCTGTATGATAAAAATTAAGAGTACATACCTACAATTTTTAGAGCAATTGTCAAGGGTCGCATTTAAGGCCTTTGCTGGTAAGTTTAAAGTTTTATTCAATTTGTTAATAATTCTCTTTTTCTCGTTTCCAGCCAATAAAATGTTCATAGACGGCCATGTAATTTTTCTTTCGATTTTGCGGGTAAAATACTCTCACTTGCAATTTTTGCCTTGGCTCGTATAAAGGGCGGTGTTAAATCTATTCTGGTAACATCAGAATCCATAATTTTCTATCAAAAACTCTTATTTTATAAATCTTACGTGTCATTTACACATAATTAAAACAATCTTGAATGAAAAAGAAAGTTTTACTTTTAATTGTAATATTTTTTTTCAAGATGGCGTCGGCTGTCATCATTCAGCCAAATCAAAAGAAATTGTTTAAATATTTCAGAAGAGATATGATAATGTTACACAGTAATTCAATGATTCCAAACAATAGATATCGTGAATCTGTTTTTAGTTCTTTACGTTTCATATAATTGTAAATAAATATATTATTTAATACACAAAAATAGCGATTATTCATAATTATTATGAATTTATAAAGCAGCGCGTGGGTCACGCTTAATACTTTATTTTCTAATCTGTGACAATACTTTTCTTTTTAATTTTTTTAGGTCACGCATAATACTCATTTGCTCATTAAATAATAGTCACTCAAACAAATTATTAACACCGTTTTTGAGTTTTTTTTAATAGATAACCCTTTGATTGATCCAATATGCAATTGAAATATTTTAAGCATAATTATGAGATATACACCTGCAATGCTGCATGACGTAATAAATAAAGTCAGAAAGTGATTGACCTTTGTTTGGATGTATGAGGTATGACGTGTTAGTACAACAGAAAATTAAAAAAATTTGAAAAGTAAAAAGCACTAGTTCGAAATAACCAACTTTTCGCACGATTTGCAGCTACGAAAAGTACCACTTTTTGAGCAACTGTATTAAAAATTAAGGTTACAATTACAACGCAATGGTATTGCGCGCGCATTTAATGTTACCGCACAGCAATTTGCATAGATTTTATCACGATACATATTTTTTTTAAATAGGTAGCAATGAAAGATTACTATTACAATGGAGCCCCAAATCGTGTCACTATTACTTAACACCTTCGTTTATACTCGTAAATACACCGTGTTTTTAATACGTTAACTTATGAACCTATAATAAGTACCCTAATTGGGATATAAAAATAGAGAGCCTGTTATTTTATTAAAATCGTAAAATATAGGCAATTTTAAGTTAATAATTTCGTCCGTTTGACATTAAGACACGTTTAAATGTTTTTGTTTTTAAGGTTCCGTACCCAAAGGGTAAAAACGGGACCCTATTACTGAGACTTTGCTGTCCGTCCTACCGTCCATCCGTCCGTCTGTCACCAGGCTGTATCTCAAGAACGGTGATAGCTAGACAGTTGAAATTTTCACAGATGATGTATTTCTATTGCCGCTATAACAACAAATACTAAAAATAAAATAAAATAAATATTTAAGGGGGGCTCCCATACAACAAACTTGTTTTATGGTACGGAACCCTTCATGCGCGAGTCGGACTCGCACTTGCCCAATTTTTTATATATGTGATGTCATCACTATTGACTTGACTGTACACCGTAACGGCAAGGACAAATGAAAGCTGAAAAATTAAGTAATATTATATTATAACTTTTCACAGGCGTTTTGTCACAATCTTATTGTTTATGGAGGTATAAAGGTGGTTTTTCACCGGCGAGGCGAGGCGGGGCGTGGAGTGGCGAGAATTGAAATCGCGCTGGCCCTTTTCCACTAAAAAATGACATTAATAGCTATCGCGAGCCCGCGCGAACCCTCGCGAGCCCGCGCGTGTCTACCCGAGCTCGCGGTTGACGTCATCGCGCGACCGCCGCGCCGTAGATTGTAGGCTTGGACGTAGATGTAGTGCTGTTCAGTTCGCAGTGAAATACACACGTGATTGCTGTATCATGTCTCGTGAATTAGTATTATTAAATGGGTAGTATTTAAACGCACATCAAAAAAATATCTTTTTCTATGCAAAAATAATCAAAATTTATATCAAAATTACTGATTGCACAGCAAATATTGCACTCAAAATGTTACAAATATACTACAATTTATATTTGTGGCGTGCATATATTTATTTAAAAGTAAAGCATATTTAAGTAAAGCATAGCTAATAATGACTACCGCACATACATTATGGAGCGTTATTAGGGATATAAAAAAAAAAACAACCTAACCTAACCCGGCCGAGTCAGATCTGCTCTGCAAGGTGATCAGGATTAGATGGTTACTTATCTGAAACACTAATTTTTGTTTCCCATCTGTAACGTTTCGCCAAATTTTCATTTGTCCGAAAGCCATTTTTTTCAGAAACTGTTTATTTTTCAGAATAATTATGAAACAAACCTAACCTAACCTACTGGGTTCTTTAAAAAGACGAAAAGTAATGTCGTGCTGATGTGTATTTTCTAATTATGTGCAGTACAATTTTGGTTGGCATTTATTTTATTTGCTGTGCAATAATTACTTTGATTATATAATTGATGAAAATTAATTGATAGGCGATTATTTGTTTGCTGTGCCATTAATAATATCCCTTATTAAATATGTTAATGGAAGAAGAATCGGATGAAGATAATGCAACAAGAAAGAATCTCAGTGCTTTCAAGAAAACGAACTCACCGTTTGTTTGTTTATAATAGCACATTACGTAACAAGGGTGGTAAACGAGGAATTACAAACGACTATTAGAAGCCCGAAGCCGAAGGAGAGGGTTTTAATGACACGAGTTTGGAATTCCTCTACCACCAGTCACGTACGACGTTTTTCATCACGCTTTGGAGGGAATAAAACAAAAGTAATAAATAGTAGTCAATACCTAAATTACTTACCGCCCTAGGGCGTAATATACGACTTACCGCCTTAGGGTAATATGCGATTTGACGCCCGGGTTTCTAGCATGTAATCCTTTAAAGTGTGATAGAAATTACTTACCGCCCTAGGGCGTAATATACGACTTACCGCCTTAGGGCATAATATACGACTAACCGCCCGGGTTTCTATCATGTAATACCTTAAAGTGTGATAGAAATTACTTACCACCCTAGGGCGTAATATACGATTTACCGCCCTAGGGCGTAATTTACGACTTACCGCCCGCTTTTCTTGCATGTAAACCTTTGTTTACAAGAAAGTGTGATGAAAATTACAAAACGCCTATCGAACGCGTGAAGCGGTTATTCTGTTAATTAATTTATAATCTGACGAAAGCAAGACGGTTCATTTTTACACCAACAAATATTTCAATTCATGTCACGCACATCCCCGCCAATTCCTACTATTTCCACCGACCGAAGATGCGCTGGGAGGGGATTGAAAAAATGCAATACAAATAAAAATTCCCGCCCCGTCTCGTCTCTCCTCGCCTCGCCTAATATCGTCTTCCCGCTTCGCCGGTGGAAAAATCAGATTTAATCTCTACCCTATACTAAAAGCAATAAGGTTCATTTTTACATAAACAAATATTTCAATTCAATCCCCGCACATCCGCGCCTCTCCTTACTACTCGTATTTCCACCGAAGATGCGCGTGGCGGGGATTGAAAATTTGCCGTACTAATTTCAATTCTCGCCCATCCACGCCCCGCCTCGCCTCGCCGGTGGAAAACCACCTTTAGACCCCTGATCCCTGAAATGGTTTCTGAATTTACATAGGTCGTAAAAAATGGTACATCACAATTGACGAAACATTCGGACATATGGTACTAACCGAACATGGGTGCGAAATTTGAATTCGTTCGAACGGTTATAACAAAAATTTTGAAGTGGCTATCTTAGGAACAGGGCCATCATTGGCGCAAGTAGTACTTACGTAGCGTGGTTTTTAGATGGCGTAAATAGTATAACATCTGGTACTTTTGAATTTCGATATGGTAGGTCACAATCACTATTTACTGTGGCGCGGAGATAATCCCATTAGCGGGTTATACTCCCACACAAAGTCCAACTCACTAATAGTAGTGAGGGCTAACCAGCCCTGATACAGTTCAAGTCATGTTTAAAAAAAGAAATATGGTAGGTGTGCTTTCCCCGCCGGCCTTACGCCGGTGCAAACTTTTTACAAAACGTCAAATTTTATGATAATTTAAACTTTGAAACGATTCAGATTGGCAACAATAGAATACATATTTTATAGGATTTTAATGCGTTATGGTTATGGCCACTTCAGTTTTGTTCAACTGAGATGAAGTCTAAGCCTTTTCTAACATAATGACATAATGTGAACGTGCTTAGAAATGAGTTTTATTGCATGGGTTTCAAAGAGTTTCAACCAGCTTCATTTCAATGGCTGCGACAATGTTATTATGCCGTGTACGGACGAAAGAACAGAAACATGGCACGTACCACGAAATCGTATGAACCTTCCCGTTTGATGTTCGTTACCAGTACCCTTACCATGAGTTACCGTGACCGTACTCGCTAGCGACAGCGTAAACGACTGGTATGAAGAACAGTACAGCGCCCCTAGCGGATACTATGTAGAACTACAATTCTCCATACAAATTGTTACGCAATCGCTAGAGAATACAATCATTGTAAACTGTAAGGGTAGCTCATGGCACGTGCGAACAGAAGGTTTGATGGTCGTTTTTATTTGTTCGTCTGTTCATCTGTTCACAGCTTTTGGGTGTAAATCATCGAAGCAAATTCTCCTTCAGATTCATATGAAAATTGGTCACAACTTTATTTATATTTTCTATAATTGCTGATTGTTCAAGGCACATAAAGTGCAGGTAGTGTAGTAAGAACATTTTCGCGTCGCAAACAGGTTTCGATCCGGCCCAGAGATAGTGGCGCTACAAACAGCTTTCATATAGCAATAATGTGCCTATGTTATATATTTGCATTATTAAACGCCAATAGCGATTTGTCACGGATTTGTCATTAACTAAATCCAAAATATTGTTTACCGGAATGCTGCTCAATCCTTCGTTCTTCTTGCGCAATAATGACATGAAATTTGTGGAACATTTATTCCTGTTGCCACTTTGTTTACATCAGTGACATTCACCCACTTTCAATGTCAGTTACCAAAAATTTGTCGTTGCCTGTTAAATAAATTAGTACCACTATAAACCCGCAATATGGCGTGGGTTGTATAACCCCTTGTTTGGCTATAATAATATATACACTTATTGACCCATTTAAAAGAGTCCCACCTTGTAGGACTTAGTAGGGCTAAAAGTATGAGAGTGTAATTATTAAAGTATGGAACTCCTTGCCGGCTGATGTGTTTCCTCCTTCTTATAACTTGGGACCCTTCAAACGAAGCGTGAAGAAGCATCTCTCGGGCCAGCATGGCAGTGTCAACTGACTTGGCACCGTTGGTTTCTCGTCAGTTGCCATTGCGACTTGGGCTCCCCTTTTTGCTTACCATCAGGCGAAGTGGAGCCACTATGTTGTGCCGTTATAAAAAAAAAAGCGTATTTGGAGCAATTTGTAGGGTTCCGTACCCAAAGGGTAAAAGGGGACCCTATATTACTGAGACTTCGCTGTCCATCCGTCCGTGTATCTCAAGAACGGTGATAGCTAGACTAGTATTTCTATTGCCGCTATAACAACATATACTAAAAATAAAATAAATATTTAAGGGGGGCTCCCATACAACAAACTTACAGATATTGGTACGGAACCCTTCGTGCGCGAATCCCACTCGCACTAGGCCGGTTTTTTTAGTTGAAATAGGATGTTGTGTACGTACACACTTCTTTAGTTAAACAGGAAAACCGTTAATGGGTCGTAACAGGATAATTTTAACCCCGACCAATATTGTAGCCACAAAACTAAAAATAACCAAAAATGTACTGAGGTAAAACCGTTACTGGATAAGAATGTAAAATATCAAGAACTATAAAAGGCGATGACGTAAATATATGAAAACACTTTTCACTCAAAATGACTCGCATCTTATAAAGACGTCTAAGTCTCCAAAGCATAATCCTTATAATAGTTTTAGCCACCTTTTAATATAAGTTTATTTGTTTTTTTTAATGTTTTCTTGTAAAAAAAAAGTTCTCCCTTATCGATAAATGTATAGTGAAATACATAGAACAATTATGACCCAAGCACAAATATTCGAGTTCATAACACAAATATTTGCCCTGGTCGAGATTGAAACCCGGGACCGCCGCCTCAATAGGCAGGTGCTCTAGGTACAAACTGCGCCAACCGTTTAATCAAATCCTGACAGATTCTTTATTCGGTAGTCTATTATTTCGAAACGAACCGTAATGGTTGTCTTTCATATTGACACAACTCAACAAATGGTATAAGTAAAATACTCCTGTAGCGCGGAGATATATCACATTAGCGAATTATACTCCCACACAAAGTCCGACTACTGGTAGTGAGTGCTAAACAGACCTGACAGTTCAAGACATGTCTTAAAAAAACCGGCCTAGTTCGAGTCTGACTCGCGCACCGAGGGTTCCGTACAAACTTTCACTTATCCCATCTTAATTGGCCTGGTTGAGTTCACTTTACACCTAAAATATATGGCGCCGCATACAACCGTCACCATATTACTCTCCAAATTTCACAGTTCTAGGTCATCGGGAAGTACCTACCATATCATTTTGATTCCCTTGGGAGTGTCGAAATGTATATTTTTATACTCGCAGACTTTAATCTGTCAATTATAATTTCACAGACAAAATCACAATAACGCACATTTTAATCCTGTAACAAAATTCTATACTCTATGGTACCCGCTACAGAACTTTAATATTCATAAGACATCTCTCTACACAACTCTAATAATTTCAAAAAGAGAACACAAGATTATTTGATGCTCACTGATTGGTTGAAATTACTTGTCAAAAAAATTCACCAATCACGAGGCACCCGCCATGGCCATCGCGATCATGTTTTTTTTTTAATAGGTCAGTTTTAGTTGAACGAAAAAGGTTACATCACAAGTAGGAAATCATATTGGAGAATGACGATTAAAGTAAAAAATAATTTTCTGAGTTTTGCTCGTATAAAAAGTATTGTATGCAATAGTTACACAATTAGGTCTTAAAGTCTCGTACCTTACATAGGCCACTCGGCAAGCCTCGTGACCTAAACGCGGTACTCGACTTTAAGAACCTCCATTGTGCAACGATTGCATAAAATACTATTTTTGCGACATAAACGGCCGTATCTTTTCGCAGCTTCCAGGGACCGTAGACCTGAGTACATGGTATTAATTTCAACTCGATACCTCCACGTGTTCTTGAGATAAAGGGTCTTGGATAGATAGACAGACCGACAACAAAGTGATCCTATAAGGGTTCCGTTTTTTCCGATTGAGGTACGGAACCCTAAAAACAACAAAAGGTGCCCGTTTAATTACAAATGGCAATCCTATTTCTTCGACGCATCACGAGTCACGTATTCAGTAATTTGCTCAAACAAAATCGCTTATAGATTGGACAAATCAGGAAGCGTGATTGATAGAATTGACAGACTGTTTCTGAGATATACATTCCGTCTTATTAACAGCGATCGTGTAAATTAGGTACACGGAAGCGTCAAAACAAGATGTCGTTTATTATTTAGCACTTGAACATGTGGTATATATATTTAAAAATAATATTAGAGCCATATTAGAAGAATTTGGTTGCATTGACGGTCAAATGGGGTAAATTTAGACAAGGGAAAATCCGCGAAACAATTGCCTATTTTAAAACTTAATACCTTTTTCAACGGGTTCTGTACATTTTATTAAGTTAAACTTCCCGTGTTTAATAGGGGTGTGGACTGATATTGAAGTACTTATACAGCATAGTTACTGTAGGTATATGTATAAATTGAGCTCAATATGCCATGAAACAAAGAAAAAACCTATAAACAAGATTTTTTTGTAAATATGTGACTTCAAACGTACGTAATTTTGGAATTGATTTCAGAATCCTCACAATTTAACAATACAATAATGATAAAACAACCATGAACATAAACGCACTTTTTCACTGTGAAAATAGCAATTTACTTATTGTCTCCATACTAATTATTGGTACCCAACACACAAATTACGTCACATGTAGGTGGCCATTTATATGGGGCGTCTGTACGCTCCGTAGGAATGTTGAACTTTGACGGTCATTTCTGACTTTTAGAGCAGTCTGAGTGTAGCTAGCCCATAAAGACATTTGATCCCAATAAAAAATAGAGTCGATTGACATCCTAAAATAAAAAAAATCTACACGCCTATTAAAAAGAAACCTAACCATCCGCAGTCAATAATAATGATTTAACAGCATGCAACTCATGGCGTAAAATTGCCAGCACATACATAATATATGATTATAGCAGTTTACAATGATATCCTATTTCTCCTCTGCTCCAAAGGACAGGAAAAGAGGACACGTGCTCAATTGGGCACCAAAACAGGAACTAGACCTGACCCCGACGGGGGACGACAATGGATGCGTTCCAATTGGGTCAATTTATCTCAGCTTTGGTCCAAACATCTGGAAAATACCCACATGGAAAGATAACGATAATTTCTCGAAATTTAAAAAGTTTTTTTTATATTTGTTAAGCTTTGCAGAAAGGTATAAAGGTATATTGATTACGATTTTCACACATTATTATAACAAAGGTGTTTATTTAATTACCTCGACGTTTTGGACGTGATTTACGTCCATAGTATCGTGGGTCCCGTCGAGACCATGGACGTAACCTGACGTTTACGAAAGCATATTATGTTAATTGTCAATAACGATATGGATACTTTCTGCAGCAACACTCAAAGAACACACTCAAATTCCAAAGGTGGACAATGGACATCCCTAACTAGTTTATCGAGATTTGTGGCGTATAATAGACATCCTTATACGATAAAGTGTCCCGGCCACCTGCCCGCTGCCGCCATTACTACGACAGATGTCAACGGGAGCGGGCAGGTCATGGTCCACGGTGAACACATTTACGTGTTTTATTGAATCCCGCCCTGAAACCCTGGACGTTTCAAGATTGTTTATCAAGGCCTTGTTATGTAATGTCATGCAGAAATTAACCTTCACCTGCATTACAAGATACTTCCCGACCCGACTTCTCGTGCCGTAAAATATGCAGAATATGATGGCATCTGATTACGCAGCCGGCTCAAAGATGACGCTCATGATTGGCCAAAGAACTTCACCCACGATACTTTATCAATTCTATTATACGCGCAAACGTACCCGCAATAACCGTTGTAAGTAAATATACATATCACCTTCCCATTCCACTTTCACATTTTGACAGTAGCATATCGACAATTACCCAACTCTTCTGTCCACATCTCTATATGGCATATAGGGATGCCACTGTACTCTATGATTGACCATATCTGCCGTGTTAAGCCAAAGTCTGCACGTATCTTGAGTTACAGTAGTTTAGGTTCTAATTCTAATTCTAATTTTAAAATATGGCTTCCATCAGAGTTAATGATGATTTCGCCAATTTCAAGTTTGCTCGTAGAGCCTGCCGTTGTTCGGTGAGGTTTTGCTTTTTGTAAAGTGATAGCGATTTACAAAAAACGACGCGGACTATCGGGCCTTGACCCAGGAAGGGCTATGAACGCTTCAAGTTGAATTCTTCATTAGCTATTCACTCATACGTTAGATCACTGCACAATACGCTATCAATACTACACATTGAACAACAAAAATGAATAAATAATGAACAACGCAACTTAAACGCATGCGGCCATCTTGGGACACGAACCGAAAGCCCGTAGTTTAGGTTAACCGGGTTTAATCGATTCGAAATAGTATCTTTTATATATACTTCAAAGATTTTTAATTTTTACCCTCAATTTTCGTAGATAATTGACTTGTCAAACTCCTGTAACTTCGATTTTCAACTATGGATTTATGCGGATTGCTGAACATCCATAATTTAGTGAGTTATGATAAGTTTCTTGTCTAAAACTTTAACAGCGTTTTTCTCGAAATGGCCATTTCGAAGATACATGAGATTGGTTTAATAGGGCAGATATAGTATAGAGCGACCAACATTATTGTGAACGGGTGTCGCTATAATCTTCGCACACAAATCACTTGAACACAGGGACACTGACAATCGTATGAAATTTCAGCACGGCAGTCGTAGTTCCTAATTTCGCCGTTTTACAGAAAAGTTGGTCGCACTATATTATATGGTCACCCGTAGAGTATAACCAGACATAGAAGTGTTGGTGGCACGAATAAAATTTTGCTAGGGAGAGCCACACGATATTATTTCATCGATAAGTTGTACTTTCTTATGACAGTAGTTATGTTATGACTATGAGATAACGTATATTATGAATAATATAGTTATATACCGTATATTATTCGATTTAATAATTATAAAACCGGTCAAGTGCGTGTCGGACTCACGCACAAAGGGTTCCGTACCATTGATTTATGAAATAAAAGGCCTTTTGTTTATTTTTATATTTGAGTTGATTTAATGAAACGGTTTACGATTTATATTATATAAAAAAAAAACTACTTACTAGATCTCGTTCAAAACAATTTTCGTTGGTAGTTTTTATAGTAATGTACATCATATGTTTATTTTAGATTTTTCATTTGCTTATTTTAGAAGTTAGAGGGGGGGGACCAACTTTTTTCCACTTTGGAACCGTCTGTCACGCAAGCTATTCGGTTTAGAAAAAAAATATTTTAAAAACCTCGATATCATTTTTGAAGACCTATCCATAGATACGGATAGTATGTGTGTGATGAAAAAAAAATTTTGAGTGTCAGTTCTAAGTATGGGGAGCCCCCAATATTTATTATTATTTTTTTATTTTTGCATCAAAATCTTAATGCGGTTTACAGAATACATCTACTTACCAAGTTTCAGCTCTTATAGTTTCGGAAAAAAATGGCTGTGACATTCGGACGGACAGACATGACACGATAACATGACATGATAAGGGTTCCGTTTTTTGCCATTTGGCTACGGAACCCTAAAAAATATAAGGTTGTAGCTACTATGAAATGTAATTTCGGTTATCGATATTTTTTTATCGCAAGGATGTCCCTAGTTAATTTAATTGACGTTATTGCCACTAACACTTCTATTTCTGAGTATAACACACACACTGGACACTTCGGAGAGATGACGAAATTGGTACGGTTATCGTCAAGGTATCGACATAGTGAATGATATAATGTCGATAAATAAGAAAATTATCGATATAGGAATGTTGACGTGCATTAACCACAACTTGGCCAGCCTCGGCTTCAGTTTTCCACAAGTTACGAACCAAAACCAAAATAAGTCATCAAATTTCAATCCAGCTGATTCCGTCCCTTGCATTCGCATTGAGCCCATGCGGTACCACAGTACGTCTAGCATAACTTTGACACGCGACTCATACTACCTGTCACTTTCCTTTCAATACCATGCGAGCAAGACAGGAGATGCTGACTCGCGCGACAAGCGAAGTCGTAGCAAAATATGCTAGCCCTGATCTGTGGTTTCAGTACATTTCATGCCGATCTTTACGTGTACCCTTAACCCATGGCTTCGTTTCCTTCATGCTCTTACCAGGATGGAGCTCGGGCTGCGGGCTGACCAAAGGCAACGCGGCCACAATTTGATCAGGCTCAGCGAACGTACCGTACGCGGTCGGGGCTGCGAAGTCAGGAATCGTACACGTTAAGTAATGTAATGCAAACATTAAAATTTTCAAAGTGTGATGATTTCGTACTAGTCGCTATTACGCCTGTTCCATCAAGAGGCCTTGTTCCTTTTAAAATTTATTGTTTTCATATTATGACAAATATATTGATAATTTCAACCAACTTTTTGAAGTGAATAATACTTTTCCCCGAGTTCTAGGTAGTAACATAGCTATTTCATGCTTTCATGGCGTGAAAAAACTAATTTTCCGAGTGAATTTTGACAATTTCGAGTAGTTTTTGAAACAAAAATTATCAATGAAAAATTCAAACTTTAGGTTTCAAATATATACCAATAAATTGTAATAGGTAGCCCTGTTCTAGGTAAAAACATCAGTAATGTGTTAAGAAACATGTTTGATCATAGAGAAAAATGTCTAAAACAACCAGCATTCTAAAAGGAATAAAGCCTCTTAAGGACCACGGGATTTTAATATTACGTTCGACTAACGTATTATAAAAGTTGTACATATTATCTTTCAATCTTGTAAAATAATACAACTTTTATATTACCACGGCCGCCACTAATGACGTCACTTAATAGACCAGCCGTCGTCCGTGAAAGTTACTTCGCCTAAGTTTGTTGCCTATAAAAAACTGAGGAACTAAGGCAAAGAATACCTTTGGACGTACCTTTTTCGGTCATGTCACAATAAGGATTAAAAAGGTACTGTGTTTCAATTTCCTTGAACGTACGTATAGTTTAGGTCCCAATAGTTTAAGATAGGTTTAATTACTTGGATCATAAGTTTCTTAAGGTTTAGTTATATATTTTTAAATTTGTGTGTTTTGCTCTTTAATAATAGAACACAACTAATTTGCTGGTACACTCATCGAATAGAGCCAAAAGAGGCCTTGAGATCTGTTGTCGCCGACACAGTGGAACTTTTTATTGTAGCCGTTCAATTAACTTAGTAATTATTTAATTGCCAAAAAGATACCGCGATGGTCGGACAAAACGCCTAAAATAGGTCGTTCTTTACTTCCTGGGATTAACGTTTAATAACGTGTTGTCACCTGGTGACACCAAAAGTCACTAAAATTTCTGTCACTGCTCTTTAAAACCTCGTATCTAGTTTGTAGATTGATACTACAGATACGAGCTTTATTTAAGTACTTATTTGTTACTTAGTGCTTTTTGGTTGTCAACAGAACGTTAAAGAAATATACAATTTATATAGATAACTAAATATAGCCTACATTGTTTACTATAGGAAATTGATGCATGGAATTTATCATTACTAAGTAAACATATTAGTCACTCGTTCCTAGACAGAAGCCAGCAATTGCAATTGATGCCCAGCCCATACCATAATTGCAATGAAGAATTCGCTTATGCTTTTAATGATTGGAAAAACCCTAAATTGTGCAATGATTTATTGTTTTTTTACACCGGCATCGATTATGCTGGATTATTTAGACTAGCGTGTCAGAGCTAGTAAATATTACATATCTAAGAAATATACATTACAAAAAGGATCACGTTGGTTTATATCTTTGCTTGCGTTTGCTCTACAGGCATTAACTGTATTAAAATTGCCTATTACTATTAATAGTGGCAGTACTTCGTATGCGATACTCTAGTACAGTACATAAATATCCATAGATCATATAATATAATATAGACTGTCAATCTCTGCTAATACTCAGATTAGATTACAAAAAGAACTGTGCCATTGTTACGTATTTGGAACAATAAGTAATTAACACGATTAAAATTCGAATATTGCTTCTATTTCAGTTCTTATCGTCGCCGTTAACAATGAGCCGGTCAAGTGCGATTCGGACTCAGGCACCAAGAGTTCCGTACAGACATAGATCAAACATTATACTCCTTACTCTATGCCCTATGGTACAGACTATGAAAGCGCTGCATATTGCTCTAAAGAAGAGTTAAAAAACTGTCCCGAGGAACAATCTTAACTTTGCCGCTGGACAACTGATGTCCCTAATGTCCCTATACATCGACTTAGGTAGGGGTTGGTTTAATAACTGCACATCATTATAATACATTCATAATATAGTAGGTAGATAAACACTGATAATTTTAGAGATTTCTAATGTGATGTCGTAAATAAACACATTTTTGTGCGCTTACATTACAAACGCTGGCTGAACTCTACGAGATAGATCAAAATAATGTAGTACAGTATTGTGCACCTTAAAAAGTTAAACAAAAAAATTCGTGATGGTATTATCTCTTAGGGATAACCCATAATAACCATTTAATATCCTTTAATTTTTACGAGAAATAATGGCACATTTACGTAGCTATTTTAAGCAATACGTACATCATTAATCCTGATCAAATTAAGTACCTTCAATGCATTGTGAATTTAATATCAATATGGCCCTTTACAGCATGTAATTTAAATGAATATTTTCGAAGAATGAATATTAAGGTACTAAATAGTACTCGACGCGGTATTAATACGCGTCACTATACTTTCAACTGCGATAAATAAGATAATATTACCGTTACTTTCATAGCAAATAGAATGAGAAATGTTTGTAGCTATCGAATTTCACACGCAAAATAATAAAATATACAACCTGACTGCCTGCAAAAGCACGTGACATGTACTGGGACAATCCTATTGACTTACATTTCATTACATTACGAGATTTTTTTATATGATCATTATATGATATAAATACCATTTAATAAAGGTAAAAGTCATACCTCTCATAAGGGATGTATAAATTTGCGATAGACGTGTAAATTAACGTACTATTACGAAACATAAAATAAATATCCCTTGCAATGTCGAGTACTAGTACTTCCACCTTACAGATTTAAAATGCAGGGACATAGCGGTTGCGGCGGTACCGGCTTATAAATAGCATTACACCCGTGCGAAGCCGGGGCGGGTCACTAGTAAGATATATTTTTGTAATGTGACTACTAGTCACGTCATTAAGATTAATGAATATATTGATACCGAATGAGATATAACTAAAATAAGCCCACAAGAAACCACGTTTCGCGATCCTCAAAATTTAATTGCTGATTGCTGAATGAAAGCGGTGATATGAAATCCAAGAATAAAAAAAAAAATCACAAATTACACATGTCATAACAAGTCATAAATAAAAAATATAATAAAAATATCGGTCTTCGAAACGGGCCATAGTTTACTGCTATCTGTGGCCGGCACCAATGGTCGTCCTTCTCTGATACCCTACGCTAGAGCAAGATGCAAATAATGTACGGGCCGCAAATTGCAGCAAAGCAAATAGTTTTATCAATAATAAAATTCTGAACTTTGAAACTGTTTATTTAAATTAAAATTTCACAATTAACGTTATCGTTACTTAACGTTCTATTAAAAGCACTTAGCAACATCACTAAAAGTGTTGGTTTAGACATTACTTAAGTATGTCAATAATAAATAACTGGACAAAGTGCCAGTATCGCTCCAGATATTCATTCTATCTGGCGCGATAGATATTTAGATACGTAATAAATAATTCTCAAAATACTTTCATAATATTTAACTATTTATAAATGGGTCTATATCTGTTTGTCTAAAATTTTTTGGCTTATATTTTTTTCGGCACATATTTTTTGGCCTAATAATCTTTGGTCGATTGTTTTTTTCGTCGAAAATTGTTTGGCCGAAATTGTTTTGCATATATTTTTTTGGCCGAAAATTGTTTAGTCTAACATTTGTATGGAATAACATTGTTTGGTCGAATGTATTTTAGGCATAAAATTGGTATTCCGAATATTGGTGTCACTCATAATCGCATCCAAACTGTCGCATTTATTAAATTAATATTACTTAGATTTTGTTGGCGACGCAGTTCTAACCTAACCTAACCTACTGTTCTGGGAGCGCCTTATTTTTGATAGGGACGCAGTTCTAACCTAACCTAACCTACTGTTCTGGGAGCGCCTTATTTTTGTTAGGGACGCAGTTCTAACCTAACCTAACCTACTGTTCTGGGAGCGCCTTATTTTTGTCAGGAACGCAAATCTAACCTAACCTAACCTACTGTTCTGGGAGCGACTTATGTTTGTCGGGAACGCAGTTCTAACCTAACCTAACCTAACCTACTGTTCTGGGAGCGCCTTATTTTTATTGGGGACGCAGTTCTAACCTAACCTAACCTACTGTTCTGGGAGCGCCTTATTTTTGTCGGGAACGCAGTTCTAACATAACCTACTGTTCTGGGAGCGCCTTATTTTTGTTAGGGACGCAGTTCTAACCTTATCTAATCTACTGTTCTGGGAGCGCCTTATTTTTGTCGGGAACGCAGTTCTAACCTAACCTAACCTAATGTTCTGCGAGCGCCTTATTTTTGATAGGGACGCAGTTCTAACCTAACCTAACCTACTGTTCTGGGAGCGCCTTATTTTTGATAGAGACGCAGTTCTAACCTAACCTAACCTACTGTTCTGGGAGCGCCTTATTTTTGATAGGGACGCAGTTCTAACCTAACCTAACCTACTGTTCTGGGAGCGCCTTATTTTTGTTAGGGACGCAGTTCTAACCTAACCTAACCTACTGTTCTGGGAGCGCCTTATTTTTGTCAGGAACGCAAATCTAACCTAACCTAACCTACTGTTCTGGGAGCGACTTATGTTTGTCGGGAACGCAGTTCTAACCTAACCTAACCTAACCTACTGTTCTGGGAGCGCCTTATTTTTATTGGGGACGCAGTTCTAACCTAACCTAACCTACTGTTCTGGGAGCGCCTTATTTTTGTCGGGAACGCAGTTCTAACATAACCTACTGTTCTGGGAGCGCCTTATTTTTGTTAGGGACGCAGTTCTAACCTTATCTAATCTACTGTTCTGGGAGCTCCTTATTTTTGTCGGGAACGCAGTTCTAACCTAACCTAACCTACTGTTCTGGGAGCGCCTTATTTTTGATAGGGACGCAGTTCTAACCTAACCTAACCTACTGTTCTGGGAGCGCCTTATTTTTGATAGAGACGCAGTTCTAACCTAACCTAACCTACTGTTCTGGGAGCGCCTTATTTTTGTCAGGAACGCGGTTCTAACCTAACCTAACCTACTGTTCTGGGAGCGACTTATGTTTGTCGGGAACGCAGTTCTAACCTAACCTAACCTACTGTTCTGGCAGCGACTTATGTTTGTCAGGAACGCAGTTCTAACCTAACCTAACCTAACCTACTGTTCTGGGAGCGCCTTATTTTTGTTGGGGACGCAGTTCTAACCTAACCTAACCTACTGTTCTGCCAGTTTTTTTTCGGCACATATTTTTTGGCCTAATAATCTTTGGTCGATTGTTTTTTTCGTCGAAAATTGTTTGGCCGAAATTGTTTTGCATATATTTTTTTGGCCGAAAATTGTTTAGTCTAACATTTGTATGGAATAACATTGTTTGGTCGAATGTATTTTAGGCATAAAATTGGTATTCCGAATATTGGTGTCACTCATAATCGCATCCAAACTGTCGCATTTATTAAATTAATATTACTTAGATTTTGTTGGCGACGCAGTTCTAACCTAACCTAACCTACTGTTCTGGGAGCGCCTTATTTTTGATAGGGACGCAGTTCTAACCTAACCTAACCTACTGTTCTGGGAGCGCCTTATTTTTGTTAGGGACGCAGTTCTAACCTAACCTAACCTACTGTTCTGGGAGCGCCTTATTTTTGTCAGGAACGCAGTTCTAACCTAACCTAACCTACTGTTCTGGGAGCGACTTATGTTTGTCGGGAACGCAGTTCTAACCTAACCTAACCTAACCTACTGTTCTGGGAGCGCCTTATTTTTATTGGGGACGCAGTTCTAACCTAACCTAACCTACTGTTCTGGGAGCGCCTTATTTTTGTCGGGAACGCAGTTCTAACATAACCTACTGTTCTGGGAGCGCCTTATTTTTGTTAGGGACGCAGTTCTAACCTTATCTAATCTACTGTTCTGGGAGCTCCTTATTTTTGTCGGGAACGCAGTTCTAACCTAACCTAACCTAATGTTCTGCGAGCGCCTTATTTTTGATAGGGACGCAGTTCTAACCTAACCTAACCTACTGTTCTGGGAGCGCCTTATTTTTGATAGAGACGCAGTTCTAACCTAACCTAACCTACTGTTCTGGGAGCGCCTTATTTTTGTCAGGAACGCGGTTCTAACCTAACCTAACCTACTGTTCTGGGAGCGACTTATGTTTGTCGGGAACGCAGTTCTAACCTAACCTAACCTAACCTAACCTACTGTTCTGGGAGCGCCTTATTTTTGTTGGGGACGCAGTTCTAATCTAACCTAACCTACTGTTCTGGCAGCGACTTATGTTTGTCAGGAACGCAGTTCTAACCTAACCTAACCTAACCTACTGTTCTGGGAGCGCCTTATTTTTGTTGGGGACGCAGTTCTAACCTAACCTAACCTACTGTTCTGGGAGCGCCTTATTTTTGTTAGGGACGCAGTTCTAACCTAACCTAACCTACTGTTCCGGGAGCGCCTTATGCTTATACTTTCGCTTGCTCGCTTCAGCGTATGGGTTTATAGGAGATTTTACGTTAGGCTAAAGAATAATTATACCTAACAATATTATACTTTTAGCCTTTTAGTCATAAAAAAATATACCAAACAATTTTAAGTCAAACATGTTTTAGGACAAAAAATATGTATGCAAAAAAATCTTTATGCTAAAGAATAAGTATACCATTAAATATTATACCAAACATTTTCGGCCAAACAATTTTAGAACATAAAATTTTAGACCAAGCGAAGGGCACCCATTCGAGAGATTACTTGAGCGTTCAATCGTATTATTTCTCTGTAATATTAACCAATAATAAATAAACGAATAAAAGAAAACAACATCATTTTGATGATAATCGTAATAATCTTTTCAACAAAATTTTGCCAACCGATGTCATGTGATATGACAATGGGACCCACTAGAAACAGAAAGTATGTCATTTGAAACAAATAAAAAATCCAAATCGGTTTACCGTTTTTGAGTAATGGGGGGGGAAATACAATAAACAATCTACAGGGCTCACACTACGCGCAACTACAGTACGACACAAAAGTAGAAATAAAAAAATGGCAATACTGTAGTGTCGTCCCTTTTTTTTAAGATTGATTAGAAAGGGACGACACTACAGTATTGCTAGCTACTTTTTAATTTCTACTCTTTTGTGTCGTACTGTATGAAAGGCATTGAAAATGTAGTTTAGAAATAAACACATGATACAATTTAACATATCTGTTTTCTGACTTCACGCGTACAATTCGACCAAAAAGAGCAGAAATTCAAAAGTGGCAAAACTGTAGTGTCGTCCCTTCTAATCAATTTAAGACAACGGGGACAGTCCGACCAAAAAGAGTAGAAATTAAGAAGTGGCTATACTATAGTGCCGTCCCCGTGTTCTTAGATTGATTAGAAATTTTTAAATTTTTAATTTCTACGCTTTTTGGTCGGATTGTAAGCCCGTTACCCGCCTACATTTATTGTCCACTCGTCTCCTTAAATAACTCAAACTGTAGCTTAAATTTTTCCCAGGTTATTTTCTGATTCTTAAATATCAAGCTAAAAAAATCCCGACTCAAGTCAGCAAAAAAATTTTGAAATTTTGTCAAATTTAGGGAAATCTCAAAAAGTTACCGACCGATTTTGGGAATTCAAATTGCACTTTAAGGCCCGCCGGCAGTGCGTACCTGTCATATATGCGAAGCAACAGGAATATTCACAATTTCATAAATAGGGGCACTATACTCGATCAGGAAAACAATAATATATTCAATGTTAAAAAAAACCCTAACGAACTGAGAACCTGCTCCTTTGTTTGACATCTATTGAATGGCCGCGACTTCTACAAGACGACCAAAAATGGCGCCAAAATTCATAGGGAGTTTGTCAATATTGGAGACAGAATAAGAAGGCAGTCTTCCGATAGCACGGCAGCACTTTAGAGAGCTATGGAGCCGATATTAACATAAAAATACAATTCATACTCATACTCATTCATCTGTTTCATTCCAAACTGATTTTCTGGTTATATTGGTTAACATTCCCAAGCATTCAATGACTAAAATATTTAAGGTCCCCAAGCTTATATTTAATTAAAGATATAAATATATTATAAAACTTTTTGAAATATTATAAGCTCCTAGATTTAATATTCATTGTTAATCTCCTGTGTTTTCTAGTCATAATTGGATATTCGATCAATATAGAACCCAATTAGAAAACACGGAGAAAGTCGCACATAGTTAAGTATTTTATAATAACGAGAAAAACAATACCTACACAAATCATTCCTTTTGTACATTTTTTCATACTTACTTCTGACTTTATCTTTGACTGTAAAATTAAAATAGCGGATAAAATGACTTATGAGTATGAGTATGAATTGTATTTCGGGCCCATAGCTCTCTAAAGTCCTCCCGTACTATCAAAAATCCGATACCTAATACAAATACATTTATTGGAAAAATTAATAATACGTATAAGATGGTTAAAACGCCTAAATAAACAAGCCCTCTGAATTTTCCACGGAAATCTTCAATTGGTCGTAATATACCCACAAACATGCCAACCCACACGTCACTTGTATTCGAATTTGCACTCATTGACAGGGCAGCAGTTTTTTTCATCAACAACTTGTGGGTTGGATCGTTTGAGCGTAACTACGTCCAATTATGGTAAGGATAGGTACATACAGATATTGATATTTTATATTGAAAAATTTACTGCCGAATTAACCCTTCGTATGGCCACATATTAGAGCCCCCTTTATGCTTTTTAGGGTTGCATACCTCGAAAGAAAAGGACGGAACTGTTATAGGATCACTTTTTTGCCCGTCCGTCCGTCTGTCTGCCAAAACAAGACAAGGTCAAGAGGCATCGGATTGAAATTAGAACCATATACCTACTCGGGTCTACAGTCCCCTGAAGCTGTGAACAAATCGAACTTCTAAGATAAAGTAATAAGAAGATACGGCTGGTTATGTCGCAAAACACTTATATTTCGACACTCAAGGTAATCGAAATTTATAGGGTATTTTCCGTTGACCTAGAACAATTAATTTTGGCAAGTAATACTGTCTAGGGAAGTACAATAAAGTAAGTAAGTAAGTAAGTATAGGGAAAAATTTGAAAACTATACATTTGCGATTAAATCATAAAAATTATATTGGTTATTGATTTTAAAGTACGTAAAACAGTTTCCCAACAGTGAAATTAAGTTTGCTCTTTCTAAGAGTAATATGCAGTGCTTATATACATAGTTCCTACTGAACCCTGGGTGCGCGAGTCTGACTCACACTTCACCCGGTCAAGTGCGAGTAGTAAGTATCTGTAAACAAAAGCCGGTCAAGTTAGACTGGCTTTTTACAGATACTTTTATTTATTTATTGCCACGCATATGGTGATTATCTTATTCCTACAGATTTTTTGTATACTCATACACAAAGGGTTTCGTAAGATTCGTTATTTTTTTGTTAAAAAGTGCTAATAAGTACATTTTTGTCATCGGTATCGGCGCCACTGTAAGACGCACTTGATATTAATTGCCCTCAAGTAGGAATTGTCTTATCTTTATTTACCACTTGAAGTGGATATTATGTTCTTCAACAAACTGTAGCGTCTTTGATCTTAAAATAGTTATTGATTATAATTAAATAAATTATGGAAGTGTGACATATTTAATTGTTACTTTAGTCTGATGTATAATAAAAAGAAACGAATGAGGTTGAGGTTGATATTATTGACAGCTTATTTTTTTACGGGTAAGGTCGAAGACTACAATCCTGTGCAGGCATAGTTGTCGTAGATTTTGTTTATTTACCGTATTTTCTTATATTTATTTACATACAGAAGAATAAATTGTTTTTTTTTTATGGTGTACACGATGCATACCTCTCTCGTTCTCTATATTAATTTATATCTGTTAGAAACGTGAAATGTTGTCCATTCGCCGTAATGTAACAGAAAACAAATGAAAATTTTATAATCTAATGTACCAAAAAAGAAATGAAGTGTGTCAGTTTTAAATCCTTTAAAATATGACATTTAAAACATGCCTGAACAACAGGTTCAAAGAATTAAATCATCTCGCATCACCAGCCTCACGTGGTCGGTTACAATAGCTGTGATAACATGTGATTGTTCTAGTCAATAACAATGGGCATGTATCACTAGGGCAGTAATACACCGCATACTACACTTATCGTAAAAACGTGCCGAAGGACCCAATGGTAAACAGATATGGTTAAATAACTTTTTCAATCACTGCCTCGCTATGACCGTTTTCGTGGCCGAAGGTGTCCAATTCGCACCACAATATGTATCTTATACATATTACAATATCCCTGATCACAAAATGTGAGTGGGCAACTTTTTATTGTGTTGTACACTCCATTTTTTCTTAGATTTTGAATATTTTCGGTATTTTCTGCCCAGAATCACGAGCTCTTTCAATCTAAATCTAAATTTAGAAGGAAAAAGTGTCCTAAAATATTCATACATTTTTTGCTTTTCTATTGCGTAACGCAATATAATGTTGTATGAAAATGGTAACGGAATCGAGGGGAAAATAATTAAGATACTTTTTTCTCTCCAAATTAGATCGAAAGAGCTCGTGATTCTGAGTAGAACATACGTAAAATATCCAATATCTAAAAGAAGTCGGCTGTACAACAAAATAAAAGATCGCCCAGTTACTTGCTGTGGGCCACCCGACGAACACATCGCCACTTTAGTATGACACCTAAACATGTACCAAGTATTCATAATCAAAGATCTCGCTTTTGGGTGCTTTTGGCTTAGTTTTATTGGGTCAAATTGACAATTCTTTCCACGGACCGGAATATTTTGGCCTATGAACTAGAACCCGAACCATTACTTCAGGTGTCTAATTATATCGGGAACAAACTAGAGGTAGTGCATCCTGCCGTCCTACAGTTTTTACTAGTACGGAGGATTCCTGACCTTACTCTTTTACATACCATTCTTTATACTATACTTTATACTCAAATGTAAGTAAAGAATAAATAAATAAAAAAAATAAAAAATATTCACATTGAGAAAAAAAAAAACTAAGTGTAAGCTTTTACACTAAGGCGGAGCGACAAAAATCGGTGACAAAGTTGCCGCGTGGCTGTACGGGTAGTAGTCCCTGATAAAGACCTCCAGCGGAGTTCGAAACATGTCGAGCCGTTCCTGACAATTTCACGGGAGTGAAGTCGCTTAATACAATACTTAAATATGTCTCACGAAAGTTTTAATAAGATTACGAAAGTGCATCGATATGTGTGCTCTTGTAAAATTTGCTGAATTTAACGGTACTTTAATCATTGTTGTTTTCTGTACCTTTACCATGAGATAAAGTGACCGTACTCGCTAGCGACAGCGTCAACGATTCGTATGGAGAATAGTACAGCGCCCCTACTACTTTGTTGAACTACAATTCTCCATACAAGTCGTTTACGCTGTCGCGACTGTAAACTCGACTCATGATGCTCATGGTAAGGGTAGGTTATACATTATTTGTATCGATTATGCTCATTACTCGATTACATTTACCTACATGTTTACTATTTACAATTCACAATGTCAACATATGTGGGTGGGGTGCCCTTCGCTTGGTCTAAAATTTTATGTTCTAAAATTGTTTGGCCGAAAATGTTTGGTATAATATTTAATGGTATACTTATTCTTTAGCATAAAGATTTTTTTGCATACATATTTTTTGTCCTAAAACATGTTTGACTTAAAATTGTTTGGTATATTTTTTTATGACTAAAAGGCTAAAAGTATAATATTGTTAGGTATAATTATTCTTTAGCCTAACGTAAAATCTCCTATAAACCCATACGCTGAAGCGAGCAAGCGAAAGTATAAGCATAAGGCGCTCCCGGAACAGTAGGTTAGGTTAGGTTAGAACTGCGTCCCTAACAAAAATAAGGCGCTCCCAGAACAGTAGGTTAGGTTAGGTTAGAACTGCGTCCCCCCCGACGGTGTCCACCTTGTCGTGGTGGGGGGGCTCAGTACCTGTGGGGCCGCCGCAGGGAAGCAAAGAGACACCAGGGTGAGGGGCCTACGGGCCAAGACGGGAGAGGAGGAGACCGAGGAGGAGACCGGCGGAGCATGACTCGGGTGGGCGCCTCGGCGTTTGTGCTCACCACAATCAATGAGGGATTGTGGTGTAGTATACACCTCCGTCGGTGGAGGAGACCGAGTGGGAGGGCTGGCGGGACATTACTCGGGTGGGCACCTCGGTGCTTGTGCAACCGCACTCCCGTCGGCGTTTGGTGAGGGAACCCACGGGGTAGGGGCTTTTGTCCTCCCGTGGTGGGGCGAGGGTGTCATGGGGTAGGGGCGTTTGTCCTCCCGTGGCAGGGTTAGGGGGTAGGGGCATTTGTCCTCCCGTAGCGGGTCGAGGGGGTAGGGGCTTTTGTCCTCCCTTCGTATCGAGAGGGTGCCATGGGGTAGGGGCGTTTGTCCTCCCGTGGCAGGGTTAGGGGGTAGGGGCATTTGTCCTCCCGTAGCGGGTGGAGGGGGTAGGGGCTTTTGTCCTCCCTTCGTATGGAGAGGGTGCCATGGGGTAGGGGCGTTTGTCCTCCCGTGGCATAGTGAGGGGGTAGGGGCGTTTGTCCTCCCACGGTGGGTCGAGGGGGTAGGGGCTTTTGTCCTCCCTTCGCATGGAGAGGGTGTCATGGGGTAGGGGCTTTTGTCCTCCCGTGACCAGGAGGCTGGGACCGAAGCACCGTGTGTCGGTGGCGGTCCTAGCCTCCAGAGGGTCCCTCAGCGCGGCTCTGCAGCAGCAGTGTCCGCGACTGATATGGGACGTGGAGTGGGGGTCGTGGGGTAGGGGCTTTTGTCCTCCCATGGCCGGCTGGGGGGTAGGGGCTTTTGTCCTCCCTCAGCAAGGAGGGTGGGACCGCAGCACCGTGTGTCGGTGGCGGTCCCCGCTTCCTGGGGGCTTGGGGAAGCAGGTGAGGGTTAGGCACACTGCTATGCTACAGTGTGTCTTTCGGTGAGGGTTCGCCTTCGGGCGAAAGTGCCGGTGGTGTCGTGGTGACATGTTCGCGATCCCATGGCACCACCACTACGGCACAGGTTGGCAGCATCCCAGAGTTTTAGTGGGTAGGCTAGTCCTTCTGACTAGAGAGCCCCACATAACCAATGCGTAATATCTGACTCTCCCCCCGAGGGTCTCATATTACGTAGTGGTATGCAATTTAATGCATTTCTCTGGGTCAAAAAAAAAAAAAAAAAAAAAAAAAAAAAAAAAAAAAAGGTTAGAACTGCGTCCCCAACAAAAATAAGGCGCTCCCAGAACAGTAGGTTAGGTTAGGTTAGGTTAGAACTGCGTTCCTGACAAACATAAGTCGCTGCCAGAACAGTAGGTTAGGTTAGATTAGAACTGCGTCCCCAACAAAAATAAGGCGCTCCCAGAACAGTAGGTTAGGTTAGGTTAGGTTAGGTTAGAACTGCGTTCCCGACAAACATAAGTCGCTCCCAGAACAGTAGGTTAGGTTAGGTTAGAACTGCGTTCCTGACAAAAATAAGGCGCTCCCAGAACAGTAGGTTAGGTTAGGTTAGAACTGCGTCTCTATCAAAAATAAGGCGCTCCCAGAACAGTAGGTTAGGTTAGGTTAGAACTGCGTCCCTATCAAAAATAAGGCGCTCGCAGAACATTAGGTTAGGTTAGGTTAGAACTGCGTTCCCGACAAAAATAAGGAGCTCCCAGAACAGTAGATTAGATAAGGTTAGAACTGCGTCCCTAACAAAAATAAGGCGCTCCCAGAACAGTAGGTTATGTTAGAACTGCGTTCCCGACAAAAATAAGGCGCTCCCAGAACAGTAGGTTAGGTTAGGTTAGAACTGCGTCCCCAATAAAAATAAGGCGCTCCCAGAACAGTAGGTTAGGTTAGGTTAGGTTAGAACTGCGTTCCCGACAAACATAAGTCGCTCCCAGAACAGTAGGTTAGGTTAGGTTAGAACTGCGTTCCTGACAAAAATAAGGCGCTCCCAGAACAGTAGGTTAGGTTAGGTTAGAACTGCGTCCCTAACAAAAATAAGGCGCTCCCAGAACAGTAGGTTAGGTTAGGTTAGAACTGCGTCCCTATCAAAAATAAGGCGCTCCCAGAACAGTAGGTTAGGTTAGGTTAGAACTGCGTCGCCAACAAAATCTAAGTAATATTAATTTAATAAATGCGACAGTTTGGATGCGATTATGAGTGACACCAATATTCGGAATACCAATTTTATGCCTAAAATACATTCGACCAAACAATGTTATTCCATACAAATGTTAGACTAAACAATTTTCGGCCAAAAAAATATATGCAAAACAATTTCGGCCAAACAATTTTCGACGAAAAAAACAATCGACCAAAGATTATTAGGCCAAAAAATATGTGCCGAAAAAAAACTGGCAGAACAGTAGGTTAGGTTAGGTTAGAACTGCGTCCCCAACAAAAATAAGGCGCTCCCAGAACAGTAGGTTAGGTTAGGTTAGGTTAGAACTGCGTTCCTGACAAACATAAGTCGCTGCCAGAACAGTAGGTTAGGTTAGGTTAGAACTGCGTTCCCGACAAACATAAGTCGCTCCCAGAACAGTAGGTTAGGTTAGGTTAGAACCGCGTTCCTGACAAAAATAAGGCGCTCCCAGAACAGTAGGTTAGGTTAGGTTAGAACTGCGTCTCTATCAAAAATAAGGCGCTCCCAGAACAGTAGGTTAGGTTAGGTTAGAACTGCGTCCCTATCAAAAATAAGGCGCTCGCAGAACATTAGGTTAGGTTAGGTTAGAACTGCGTTCCCGACAAAAATAAGGAGCTCCCAGAACAGTAGGTTAGGTAAGGTTAGAACTGCGTCCCTAACAAAAATAAGGCGCTCCCAGAACAGTAGGTTATGTTAGAACTGCGTTCCCGACAAAAATAAGGCGCTCCCAGAACAGTAGGTTAGGTTAGGTTAGAACTGCGTCCCCAATAAAAATAAGGCGCTCCCAGAACAGTAGGTTAGGTTAGGTTAGGTTAGAACTGCGTTCCCGACAAACATAAGTCGCTCCCAGAACAGTAGGTTAGGTTAGGTTAGATTTGCGTTCCTGACAAAAATAAGGCGCTCCCAGAACAGTAGGTTAGGTTAGGTTAGAACTGCGTCCCTAACAAAAATAAGGCGCTCCCAGAACAGTAGGTTAGGTTAGGTTAGAACTGCGTCCCTATCAAAAATAAGGCGCTCCCAGAACAGTAGGTTAGGTTAGGTTAGAACTGCGTCTCTATCAAAAATAAGGCGCTCCCAGAACAGTAGGTTAGGTTAGGTTAGAACTGCGTCCCTATCAAAAATAAGGCGCTCGCAGAACAGTAGGTTAGGTTAGGTTAGAACTGCGTTCCCGACAAAAATAAGGAGCTCCCAGAACAGTAGATTAGATAAGGTTAGAACTGCGTCCCTAACAAAAATAAGGCGCTCCCAGAACAGTAGGTTATGTTAGAACTGCGTTCCCGACAAAAATAAGGCGCTCCCAGAACAGTAGGTTAGGTTAGGTTAGAACTGCGTCCCCAATAAAAATAAGGCGCTCCCAGAACAGTAGGTTAGGTTAGGTTAGGTTAGAACTGCGTTCCCGACAAACATAAGTCGCTCCCAGAACAGTAGGTTAGGTTAGGTTAGATTTGCGTTCCTGACAAAAATAAGGCGCTCCCAGAACAGTAGGTTAGGTTAGGTTAGAACTGCGTCCCTAACAAAAATAAGGCGCTCCCAGAACAGTAGGTTAGGTTAGGTTAGAACTGCGTCCCTATCAAAAATAAGGCGCTCCCAGAACAGTAGGTTAGGTTAGGTTAGAACTGCGTCGCCAACAAAATCTAAGTAATATTAATTTAATAAATGCGACAGTTTGGATGCGATTATGAGTGACACCAATATTCGGAATACCAATTTTATGCCTAAAATACATTCGACCAAACAATGTTATTCCATACAAATGTTAGACTAAACAATTTTCGGCCAAAAAAATATATGCAAAACAATTTCGGCCAAACAATTTTCGACGAAAAAAACAATCGACCAAAGATTATTAGGCCAAAAAATATGTGCCGAAAAAAATATAAGCCAAAAAATTTTAGACAAACAGATATAGACCCCTCTCGAATACACTGAATATAAAAAATACCCAATTTTCATGTACCTAAACCTAAGGGTTGTAGCGCCAACGGAAGAAGAAGAAACCTAATAAATTACTACCTAATTCAGTAAAGTAAATTAAATGATTGTCATGAATAAACCAAGTGAGCATTATCTATCATGGGAATTTTATGCAATCACTCACTTAGGTACGTACCTACACGTATTTTCCTGTATATAAGCTACATATAAATAACAGGAAACGGAAATTGATTACTAAAATTAAATATTCATCATTCACATTACTAAATAAAGAAAAATCATATTTTCGCAAAAAAATACCGACTTCAGTAATAAAGAAAACCGGCCAAGAGCATGTCGGGCCACGCTCAGTGTAGGGTTCCGTAGTTGCTCATCCTTCACAATAAACTGCTGTTTTAAGCCCGAGGTTTACGTTAAGAAAGATTTTAAGCTCTATATAAAGGTCGTAAACGCCCTAGAAACTGTAATCACTTATTAACTTCTGGAATTCAACTTACGACCTTTTAAAGAAAAAATATGAAATTTGGCGATAACTCAAAAACGGCTCGACCGATTTTGTTCAATATAAATTTCATTGAAAGTACTTATAAGGCCTCATTAACATGAATTTTCCGATTTTTTTTGACCCGTGGTTGAAAAGTTAGAGGGGGGGACACTATTTTTTTATTTTTGGAGCGAATATTTACCAAAATGCTGACTTTATCAAAAAATAATGGTAATAGACCCCTATTATTTTTACAAGACCTATTCAACGACACCCCACACACCAGTGTTGAAAAGAAAAAAAAAATCACCCCCACTTTAGGTGTTCGAGAGGTAACCGAAAACAATTTTTTTTCTTAATTTTATTTTACCGTTTTGTCGGCGTTATACATACACATACTCATACCAAATTTCAGCTTTCTAGTACTAATGATCACGGAGCTAAGCCGCGGACGGACGGACGGACAGACGGACATGGCGAAACTATAAGGGTTCCTAGTTGACTACGGAACCCTAACAATACAAAAAAGGACATAAGTAGTCGAATTGAGAACCTCCTCATTTTTGAAGTAGGTATTATAAATTATAATCGGTACAATATAAAATTAACTTATGTATATATTTATAAATTTATGAAACATGTAATGTCTCATTTTTTTTAATGTGGGTAGGTACACCACAATTTTTTATTTAAGCCTTAAATACAAAGATCAAAGCTTAAAGAAAAATTGAAAAAGGAGGTACCTGGGGGAAGAGACCGGGAATCGAACCCGGTACCTCTGGATTGCCGGTCCAGCGCGTTAACCATTACGCTACCCTAGCTCCCTAGGAGCTTGAACTTATATATTTTCAATCTCTCGCATTACTTATAAATTGTAATAATAGGTACTAGTTAAGAAACTAATCTCTTATGAGAAACATACAAGTGTAGATACATAATACTATGGGCATATAAAACCCAGTATCTGGCATACCTTATGTTATATGTAGGTACCTACCTACTTATTAGGGCCGCTTTTTATTATATTGTATTTTTTTTTCTTCAATTTAAGTACCTACTTCAGTGTATAAAAATCATTATTTCCCGATATGTCCCAAAAACTTTGTATGAAAACTTATTGAGTACTAACTATAACTATTGCGTAACAAAAATTCCATCATTCTTTAATTGTAACTCGGTGGAAGTTTTCATTACCTATCTATTTTTAAGATACATCGGGAAATTATGTTTTTCATACACAAAAGTATGAACACAATGTACTTAGAAATATTCAGTACATAAAAATCATAACATTTTAGTATTTATAAGTAAAGTGCAATAGCTTTATAAATATTGTAACATTAAGGATTTTCATTTTTATTTTATTTTTTTCTATGTTACCTATCTGAACCTAATGTCAGATAAGCGAATTTTTGTTTATAACGCATATTGTGTTTGCCTGTAATTAGGTAAATACTCTTATATGTTTAGTACCTGCATTTGTTTTTTATGTATGTTGTATAGTATTGTACCTGTTGGCAAACCTAATAAATAATTTCCCGATATCCTAAAAACTTTGTATGAAAACTTATTATGTAACAATAACTATTGCGTAACGAACATTCCATCATTCTTTAATTGTAACTCAGTGGAAGTTTTCATTATCATTTTTTGGGATACATCGGGAAATTATGTTTCTCATACACAAAAGTATGAACACAATGTCCTTAGAAATTTTCACTAATGTCGGAAGAGAAAAAACTACAAAAAATAAAAATCCGCACATTAATGACCAATAAATTGATCTAGCTATAACAGCTCATCTTCACACTTTTTTAGGTTTTATTTTATTAAAACGTAAGAGTGTCTACATGCATTAGCCAATAAAATATAAAGAAAAACATACACGCTTTCAGCATATTTTAAAATTTATAAATTACTTATAATATATATATATATTTGATATATGCTTAAACAGCCTAAATTAATGGTATCGCCTAGACCAATACCGATCGTGATCAGATTAAAAAAAAATGTCAAAAAAAGCATTCGCCACTTTCTTGTACATCTAACGACGAGTTGGAGAGAACATTTGAATTCTACCACAATCGTTCGCGTACGAATTCAAATCGAACAATATAACCGTTTTATTTGAATTTAGAATTTCAATTTCGCTCCAAGGTGCCGTTATAAAAAAAAAACAGTTATAAAGTGTTAACATTCAAATTAATAAAGTTTTCACCCTAGTTTTAAAGTATTCAAACTTACTTTGTGCGTTCTTGGTAGACATGTTTGTTCGTTCGTTCGTCACTAATCAGGGACCACTACACGACTACTCGTAGAGAGCGAAGTTCTACGATCGAAAATATATTAATTAACAACAATTTTTCAGCCGCGTGTGCCCGACGCCGCGCTCAGACTGAGAGTGAATTCTCCCGGTGGATTTATTTATTAGGGCGATAAGTGGTAAATAGTTGAATAAACAGCGGTATATGGTGACGGATCGCGTTATATCACTGCCAGGAATACCACAACACTGCTATGCAACCTTTAAGTCACCTAAAAGGTTTATAGCGCTCGGTTTATTGGCTACGCTCGAGTACGCTCCAGGTAATTGCAAGCATTTTCTCTAGATGCATATTAATATACATAGGGCTTATTAGTTATCTTCCTAATTAAATATAACTATTATGTTGCGTAGAGTCACACAATTTAGGGTAAGTCTGGGAAAGATGGCCATTGTTTTTCTTTAGGTGCGATCTAAACAAACCCTAACTGCATAACAGCTGTGCCATTGTTTCATAGTAAAAATTATGAACAGTAACGTTTTAATTTTACCGACTTTTATTTCGTTTCACACGTCCCGGCGGCGTCGCGGCGTCTATCTTTCGGTAATCAAATCTTGCAAATTAAAATACAGGTTTAATTCACTTTTAATCAATAAAACTGATCGCTTACACTGGAATAGGTAGGTACTGATTCAGTTGTTAGGCTGCCTTTTGCAAAGAAAAAGCTATAAGTCTTTTATTTTATTATTATTATTAAGGTATATGTACATATTTTTGGACAAGTTACCTACATGTTTTCATTAAGCATATCATTATTAGTAGGTACATAAAAGAATAAAAAAGATTATTACTAAACCTTACTATATAATATATTATGAAAAAAAAATATATTTTATAAATTTAATTAAGTATGTACCCATAAAATTAATACCCCTTCGAAGAGGACCGCCTGCGGCATAGTCCCCAGTATGCTGGCGGTGTTACCTCTTTGTATAGTCAGAGAGATTCTCTGGCAGAGGTAAACGACAGCTCTGAGGTCTCCTGAAGTGTCCATCAGCCGTTTCGACAAGGCCTTCATGAACGTTCTTATGTCAGCCGACAATGCTGCATTCGTAGCTGTTAAGTAACGACGAGTATTTGCGGCGCTTGATAATTTGGGCCTGGTCAGCTGCAGCGCCGGCCTTTGAGCGGGTCGCCTGTATGTGGGACTGCGCGAAAGTGCGACACACGTTGCGTCCTACATCAGTGCCCTAGCTGCCTTGGTTCCACGCACCAACGTTGCTCCATCGGGGCGCTTGCCATCGTCTCTTGCCATACCCAAGGGTTCAAGGAACGCAAGCAGAGAGGCGGTGGCAAACAAACGGCGAACCAAATCGTTGATGGTACCATGGCAGTATAAGCGGCCGGAGCTCTGTGCAAGAGAGACCATGTCGACCCAGCTGATCGACGTTCTTACCACAGGTGCACGTGTGAGGGACACATTTCAGACCCAAGTCACAGGCATATCGCTATCCTTAAACAACTTAGGCCTAAATACGTGCCTATCTGTTTGGCTGGCAGTGCGCAAATTATGTATTTTAGGAAAAAACTTTCATAGAAAGTAAGTAATTACTAACAATTTAAGAACCTTTGAAGTGCAACGATTGCATAAAATACTATTAAAATAGGATGATTAATAGCGAAGTCATATTGACTTATTTATAAAATTACGTCAATAAATCGGGCACTTCGCACTTTTACCATCTTTCCCGGACTTACCCTATGTCTGTTTACAAACAGCGAAAATCGTAAGCCATAGGCACACATAGACGATTATGAGATGTGTTGTGTGTATTTATTTAATTTAGGTACCTAACGCGTACAGAAATGGCCACAATAATTGCTTTCAAATTCAATCTAAGTCAACACTATAAAATAAAGGGTACACGGAAAGAACACGACTTTATTTGAAAATTTTGATTTCAAAATATACATAGGTATAAGACTAACAAAATACATTATAATTATGTAAGTTGTCAGATAAGTTTTAGCAAAACTGAATTCTTGCATTGCCGCCTTTTTATTTATTTTTTTAATAAAAAGTAAAGTGTAATTTTCTTCCGAAAATGCCAGTAGCTATTTAAGGCAACTAAAAAGACGCGATAAGTCGTAGCAGTCGTAGCTAATGATCTTCCGTTTCGTCTGTTTAGAACCTATGACTTTTTTTAAAAGCCGTTTTAACTCTTTTAAAGGTTATATAGAAGATAAGAACTCCTATTACTTACTAGCTTGTCTATTTTATCACTTAAAAAATATATGTACCTATACGAAAATTAGGTATATGGATGGATAATTATTGCATCGTTCAAAACTTTCAAATCGCGATTTAACTCAAAAAGCTGCTAAGGTGATGTTGTTGATTTTTCACGGAGAAGGGCAATCTTAGGCCTAGCCTAGTAATTTTAACTCTTAACCAAGAGTCTCGAAAAAGAGTATTTACGGACCAAGTGTACCGTCTCTCATATTTTAGCAAATCTGAAATGAAAAGCAGGTGGCACATAGCTGAAAACAAAGTGTGCTTAACTTGGTCTATGCTGGTATGACCTAACTGAAGATACAATCAGAACATCTTATCTTATCTTTTACTGTGGACATCTTAAAATAATAAATTAATGTAAATATCAGACAACCTCACACAGATCAACCTAGACCCAAATTAACCTATTGACCGCCAAGTGGTCTAGCAATTTCCCGTGCCACGGACGCCAGAGTAAAAAAAAAAGATGTGCCCCAAAATCAACAGGGATTGAAAAATACTTGTAGCGGTTAGAATTACAAAAGCTTTTGATCATTGAAATTTGGACGGCTGTGGCCGACGTGGCGTCAGGGGCACGTTTTTTTGTTGACGGCCACAGCCGACTGTGGCGGTCAAAAGGTTAAGCTCAAGAAGGTGTTATGAGTACTCGGCAACGATAGACATACTTACATACATAGATAAATGAATACGTAAACACATGGATGATCCGTAACCCAGGCACAAATATACACAAATATTTTCCCTTGCCGGGATACGAACCCGTATGCATAAACTGTCAACTACTTAATCAATATTTTTCCTTAAGTGAATTGACTACAGAAAAGACAGCCAAATTAACGACGCGTTTTTAAATATGTTTGACCCATAATGGTGTGTCAAATTGTTTTTATTTGGAGAAAAAACCGCCATACTCAAGACTGGGCTGGCCACGTTAGCCGCATGCACCCGGACAGGTGGGCTTACATAGTCACCAAGTGGGTGCCGCAAGATGGGCGGCGACGCCAAGGCAGACCGAGACGGAGATGGTGGGACGATTTAGATACATTCCTAGGCAACTGGCCGGAAGCAATAGGGAGTTGTGGAGATCTAACAGAGAGGCCTTTGCCCAGAAGTGGGACACCGAAACAGGCAAACTAAAAAAAAATTGGTAATGAAACGAACTGGTAATGTCAGAACACCATATCCTTCGCCGCCCCGGGTCTACCGAATTTGACCGAAGTATTACTTCCTCCACCGGAGTACCACGCTATCATATTCGCCCAACCTCGGTCTTCGCGAATAGTAAAGAGCCGGCGTTAGGAAGATTTACGGTACAATTAATTTTAATGAGCAGTTATCAATTATGAAACTGGAAAACCCAAGAGCAAAGATCATATTAAGTAACTTCAGTAAAGTCCAACATTGAAGTTTGACCAGCAAGTCTGACCGATTTTATAAGGTTATATTTTGTGTCACCAGTTTCATCTGACTTGTTGTCTGTCTGTCTTATTATCAGGGTACAGGATTCTACACTCTCCTAGTGAAAACGCCGCCCTATAGGTGAAGAACCTGCTTGGCCAAAATATGCCACACGATTAAAATTTAAAAAATAACAGGGTTCGTAAATTGCGAGCTAAATTAGGTAATTGTCAACGTTTAGACATATCCGATATTGGGACGCATCATTTGAAACTTTAAAAATTCACCTTGTTATATCCTCGATGGCACATCAACATTTTTGTAAGCCCGATAGATAAATAAATCGTAAGGAGCTAGTCCCAAACTAAGCAATGCTTGTATACTCGTAGTTGCCGGCAAACTTTTAGAACAAAAATGACGGATCTGCGTATGTACGTAAATCGGCTACTGCGCAGTCAAGGTTATGCTCTAAAGATTTGCCGGCAGCTGTAGGTACTATGGGTACTAGACGACGATCTACATAACATACCGGGTGTCCCAAGACTATGGGACATCAATGGAAAGTACCTTAAATAATGTAGATAGGATATTTTGCTGAAAGAAGACTTTAAGTTATTTTTAAAAGTTAGTCATTCTGCATTTAAAGATTTTCTAAGAATATTTAAGGTACTTTCCCTTGATGTCCCATAGTCTTGGGACGTCCTGTATAAATACATAATATTGATAACATCCACGACCTAGGAACATATATTCGACTTCGTCACACAAATATTTGCCCTTGCTGGAAATCGAAACCAGAACCACCGGCTCAATACGCAGTACAAACTCCGCCAACCGCGTCGCAATAAAGGTAAAAGTATATATAACATTTTTTTCGTTAACACTTCGCAAGTACCTTATGAAGAGCTCCATACGAGTTTGAAACATGTCGGGCCGTTCCTGACAATTTCACGTGAGTGTAAACCGCTTGATACAATAACTAACAGTGATCGTACTAGTTCTAGCATTTTTGGTGCAGTGCTAGGGTTGTCAGTACTGCCCAATATTAAATTGTTATAACCAAGAATCAAATAAAATCAAAAATGAAAATAAAATAGCGTATTCAAATTCAAATTCAAATTATTTATTTCCCCTTGATATTTACCCTTGACCCATATTTATTAGTATACAATAATTAACTTATTTTCTAATGTTAGTAGGTTCTTATCGGGTAAGGAGACTTAAAACTTGTACTCTAAATTTGACTTGACAAGTCCATATAAACATATAATTATAGGGCAGTCAAATTTGTTACTTATCATTTTTAGGAGCTGCCTGGCACTCTTCCCAAAAGTGATGCTACTTTTTTCCGCCGAATGGCATGGAAATCATCCGTGCGAGCTTCTGCGAACATAGTCGAGGCGCTGCAGTAGAGAGGCAACCCCATCAGCGCCTGAACCCATTGTTAAATTGGACCCGCAGAGCATTGTACGATTTTTTTGTATACTTCACCCATAGACTGCTTGCGTACATAGATGTACAATACGCTTTAAAAAGTGTTATCTTTACCGCGTCTGAGCACTTAGCAAACCTACGAGCCACCATATTAGCCTTAATCGACAATGCTCTGCGTTCCCTCTCGATGTCCACATCATCTTTAAGGTCCTCAGTATTAAACAAGTCGGAAATACAGAAAATATTCCCAAAACGTGTAAATCCCAACCCAATAGCATAATGGAATGAAGGGTTAATTTAATATATGAGAAAATGTCTAACTCAGTTAGCAATAGCAATAAATAAACAAGCTGGTTGCTGTTGTTCGACAGGGCAATCAGAATTACGAAAATTGATCGTCAGCATACCCTCCGCAAATTTGAGGGTTTTTGGGTTACAGTAATAAATGTAATACAGAATTATAATAGCTGATTAAGTAAAAAAAATTGTTTCATTTTCAACACCAACATAATATTACATAATTTTAAACGTCAATCATATTATACACGTCGACAACCCTAGGTCGCTGTCGTGTGTCATTTGACGACATCGCACCAAAAATGCTAGAAAAAGTACGATCACTGATAATTAAATGGGCCATCTAATTAGGAGACAAAAACTGTCCCAAGTTTTTTCGTTCCATTCCGTTACCATTTCCATATAACCTACTATAGCGGTAACGGAATGGAAAAACAAAAAATGTATGAATATTTTGGGACAGTTTTTCTCTCCTAATTAGATCGAAAGAGCTCGTGATTCTGAGTCGAAAATACCCAAAATATCGAAGATTAAAAAAAAAAGTGGGGTGTACAACTTTAGAAAAAATGGCCCAAATATGTCTCACGAAAGTTTTAATAGCATTATGAACAAAATTTTAAGATTTTTATAAATGTAATCCATTCCCCTGTTTGCCAGCTGTCCCATACCCTGGGATTTGTAGTGCACGAACGATTTGAAGCCTACCGTTGGACTACTTAATGTCAAATCATTGTCAACCCCTGTAACAGATGTGGTCACACAGAGGCCTTATTACTTAAAATTTTTTTTTTTTTTTAATATTATGACAAATGTATTGATAATCTCAAACAACTTTTTTAAGTGAATAATAATTTTCCCCGAGTTCTAGGTAGTAACATAGCTATTACATGCTTTCATTGCGTGCATTCGAAAATAAGTTGAAAAAGTAATTTTCCGCGTGATTTTTGTCAATTTTGAGTAGTTTTTGAAACAAAAACTCGAAATAAATCCCAATAGCCCTGTTCTAGGTAGTAACATCAATAATATGTTAAGAAACATGTTCGATCACCGAGAAAAATGTCTAAAACAATTAGCATTTTAAAAGGAATAAGACCTCTTAATGACTTCTCGATAAGATGAAATCCTATAGTTTGACCGTGATGAACTCCAAAAACTTGTATAGTGTCTAGACGTATTGTCATTTAAATATCTAAAGAACTAAGATACATATTGTTCTCGTTTCTTTGTTAACTATTTTACACCCTTTACACGTGGTTATAATTGTCGTATTGGAATTATTATCGTCCGACAAGAAAGTGTAGATATTAAAAAGTGGCAATAGTATAGTGTCGTTCCGTTTTTTCACATTGATTAGAATAGTTATTTGTTATGCAAGGCTGCAAAGTTGTTATTTGGCGCGAGTGTTGAAATTGAAAGCTGAGCGAGCGAAGGAATCTAAGATTGAACCATGAGCGAAGCGAATGGTTCAAAGATAGATTCCTGAGCGTAGCGAGGCTTTCAAGACACGAGAAGCTAAATAATTTTGCAGCCATGCGGAACACACAATTTTTCACCTCACTACAGCGAGGAAAATGCAAGATTCAAGGAAAACAATTAAAACATAAAAATAATCATATTTAATTTTGCCTTCTATTTAACACGTCCAATTTAAAACATAACACACTCAAATCCAAAGCAAATAAATACGAGAGAAGCACACATATTAAAAATTAAAAGTAATATGGCCGTAATTTGTATTATTGTCGTGTATATTTTATCGTTGAGTTTTACTTAAGCACTGTTATATTATAATTATTTGTTTTTGAAACTACTTGACACATTCGTTGTGAATGTGGGAGAACGGCATTCTGGGAAGGATTAGTTGGCCACTCGGAAGTATTTTCCATAACTTCCATAGCTTTGGAAGTTTTTGGACGATGGGATACGAACAAGATTATTTCGGCTTTATCTTCTTTAAAAACGCCAATAGTTTCGGTAAATTACTTATCGTCTCCAAATATTTAAAACAAATCCTTTTTCGTTTTAATACAGGCTTTTAGCATTGAATAAATACTCCAAATTGGGCTTAACTTTCTTGTTTTCGATATAAAGTAAGACAACAGTATGTATTCTCCACAGAACAAATTTACGTTGTTTACATGAATTGTGAAAACTTCGAACTTTTTAATTATTTATTTTTTTCTCGGGTGCGTTCAGAAATTACACTCTTTTGTTCCAACTTTTATAACAAATAAATTTAAAAAATTGTGTTGTATTTGATATATTTTCTAGTCAAAATATGTAAATGAAATTGAAATACTTACTATTAATATATATAAACATATTCAACTTCTGTTATAATAAAGTGTAGCGAAAATAAAAATTAAAAAATCTGTAACCACAAACCAGGTTTCTGGACGTGATATTGTAGGTGTATTTTTTTTAAAAGAAGTATTCAAACGTACATATGATATTAGCCGGCCTGACCAGATCGCTCTTTATTAGCGTGCGTTGATTGGTTATTCGGAGATTTATCGAGTGATGAAATCAGTCACGCGTTGAAGGAGTCTTAAATATAAAAAAGTTACATGCACCACAGAGAATCAAAATCGTCGTGTTCGAAATTCAAATGACTTTTGCACGCTAGCGGATAAAATAGACTTTTGCACGCAGATTTCGCCCTATAAACGGAGGTTTTCCGAGCGAGTGAGGTGAAAAGGATATTATCACTTTTTAATCTCTACACTTTATTGTCGGACTATATATCTATACTATTATAAAATTCTAGAATTGTATTGAAAATCAGTTTTCTATGCAATGGGGTCATGATTTGAGGAATGATCTGAATAGCACGATGCAGGATCTTCTTTTGTTCTGTATGGGCACGCGGTGCCATGCCCGTTTGGCCGCCTGTTGGTCGTCCTTTCTTTGTCCTCTCGTCACGCTGAAGCGCCTGGACGAAGATTAACCAATTTTTTGTGCAGGGATAGATGGACATCCAATTAAAGTTATAATTATCATATTTTTACCCGATTACGGAAAATAAACAAGATTTACGCCGACCAAGTTGCAGCCTACTTTAAGTAATTAGGTTATAATTATAATGAATAAAATTCATCAAGTTTGGGGCTTGATATGTAGAGGTATATATGTAACACATTACGTGCCCAGTATACAATCCTAGATTGTTCTCAAGATTGTACCGAAACCAAGACTATTTGCAAACTTTTTGCTTATTTACTGCGCAAAAAATGTGCTTTTCCGATGATGAGAATGCAACAAACAACGAAATAATGGACGGAAATCTTAATTATACACTGCAGAGTAAAGACGTGTCATCATGACGTCATTGGGAGCCACAATCATGTCATCAGTCATTATATCTTTCGGCATGGCCCCCTAGGTGAGTTAATGTTGTGGTGAAGGTCAGGAATTCAGTGTATATAGATTCTGCTGAGGCGGCCTAAATAGCCAGGTTGTTCAAAATAAGTTCTTGCGCAGGATGACCGATACCCCATGGTATGTGACCAACCTGAGCCTTCACCAGGACAAGGAACTTCCTACCATGTTTGGTTTTTCAAAAAAGCGTCTATGCGCTTCTTCGATATAGCTCCCAACCACGGGAACCACCTTATATGGAAGGCAGCCAAATACCTTTCTCGAGCTCCTGATCCCTCTATGGATCCACCTCACAGAATGTTATTGCAAAGAGGTTCACCCGACGTCCGAAGCATGTACCATCTGACCCAGACGTTGAGATTACGGAAACCATATAAGCCACGCTCGCCGCGAATCCCCACCGGCGGGGTACTAGCGCTACTTAGTTCGCTTTTTTTTCTCTATCATAGCCCGATTCTCTTTCCCCTCTGCTCACGCCAGAGCTAAGTCAGACTGATTCAGTTCAGTCTATTCACGACGAAGTCCATGTACCCAGTGCGCCTCCGCCACCCCCCCCCCCCCCCCCCCCCAATACTCCTGTGGCGCGGAGATAATCCCATTAGCGGGTTATACTCCTACACAAAGTCCGCCTGCTAATAGTGAGGGCCAACCAGCCTTGATACCAGACCTACGAAAAAACTTGAGTTTAATCACTGTGGATAGTTTTGGTTTTAAATTACTTGAAATGACTTGGGATTATTATTATTTATCCGTATATGGCGGCTTGTGCCAGTATCCGTTTGTTTGGTTTATAACCAATGCATGACTTCCGTGTTAAAGACTTATCAAAAAAATAAAAATTAGATTATTAAAACATGAGATGAAATGAACATGAACAAAGATGGCCGATGAATCCATTACTTGGGATATTTAGTCCTGTTTCCTCTTTGTTTACAACAGTGACATTCATCTACTTTCAACGTCTGTTACCAAAAATTTGTAGTTGCCAGTAAATAGTACATTACGACAGAGACCAGTAAGTAAGCCATACTGGCCGAGTAGGAATTAGACGGACCGAGCCGTAGGCGAGGTCCGGATATAATACGAGGCCAGGATGGCTCTTACGGTCGAAGCAAGTATAGTGCTTTTTTAAACAAGAAAATTAGATTAAAATTATATTTTACATATAGGTGACATTCATATTCGGCCATTTTCCAATGAATATTTTTGTTATATCCCGTTTTTATTATTACACATTGTGATATTCGTCGTCGCAGGTGCCATTAACTCCCATGATAACAACCTATAACAAAAATAATTATAGTTATATCGTTATCAAATAGTGGCAGCATTTATTTACCTTCATCGCCAAAATGTATATCATCTAGAGCTTGATTTAAGAACTTTTCTATATTTTGCTGCTAAATATTTGTGATTTCTTTCCTTTGTAGCCATCCGATTGTCTCAGAAAGATTGTTGAAATATTCAGACCTTATCACACATTATCTGACCAACTATTAACTTGATTTTCTTCCTTCCATTTAATGAATCTCTTGTATTTTTTTATATCTCCTTGGTCTTAGTCGGAAGTAAATTATTGTAGCTAACTCTGCCTCCGCTTTTAAGTATGGATGAGTGCCGTCTATTCGGAATCAGACTCGTCTGAACTCATTTTTGCTGAATTATTGTAATAGATCACACAAACAAATTTGAAATTTTTGTCTTTTAAATTAAATCCCGCCTTAATTTTTTTTTTTATAAATACTGCGTTTAATTGTTTGCATTGTCTTACAAATCTAAGTCTTAAAGATAAAATTTAATTATTGTTATACATTGTTGTATTTTCTAACTAATTTTCATATCATAAAGCTTACCTTCAATTTTAACTCCGAGGTATTTTCTAAACGACACACAAAAGGAAGGGATTCCGAAATATCATTGTCATTTTACACAGCACAATAGACATGTTGACTAATTTTTTTTGAGGATGTCAATCGATTCTATTTTTTATTGTGATCAAATGTCTATATGGGACTGACTACACTTAAACTGCTCTAAAAGTCAGAAATGACCGTCAAAGGTCAACATTTCTACGTAGCGCTAAAAACGCTCCATACAAAACGCGTCAGGCTAGTGACGTCACAGGCCGGTATAGGTACCAATAATTGTATGGAAAAATTAAGAAATTTGGCATTTTCACCGTGAAAAAGTGCGTTTAAGTTCATAGTTGTCATACAATTATTGTTTCGTAAAATTATGAGGATTCTGAAAACATTTTCAAAATTAATTTTGGATTAAAAAAAAAAATCATAAAATTTGCGTACCTTTGAAGTCACATATTTCCAAAAAAGATACATGTTTCTGGATTTTTTTTCTTTGTTTCGTGATATATTTAGCTAATTTTATTCATATAACTACAGTACGCTGTAGAATTCAACATCAGTCAAATAGCCTATTATGAACTAAACGCTGCATACAAACTTCCGCACTAAACCTTGTCGCTACTTTTTTTTTATATGCATCTTGCCTTACGTTTATACTGCCAATAGTACTAACCTCTTTTTATTTTACATTTGCTCTTAGTGTAAATTGCAAGTGTATACTGCAATGTCGTCTCTTTCTATTTAATCTATGAAAAAGGGACGCCACTTTTTAATTTCTACAATTTGCTCTCGCACTGTACTTATAATTAAAACAATTTGTGGAATGCATCCTTTTTACATTTATATACGACCTCATCGCCTTCACATCCTTAGTTTTTTATAGGTCGGTGACGATGTAAATCGTGTTTCGATATTCAAATATCTTGATACGTAATAGGAATTACATAAATATTGATTCCAAATTTAAAATCTCGCTGTTTACTGGACACTTCTAAAAAGTCTTCGGTATGTTCCACTTACTGTAGTCTATCTAGCGATGGTAAGGCAACATTACATGCAATTTTTGAGAAAAATAAATTAGTACCACTTAGGCTGCGTTTCCACCAGAGATGTGCGAGGATGCGTAGCGAGGGATGTGTTTTTGTTAACCAATGGAATAACTTCATTTATTTATCCTCGGCTCAGCGCAACTGATTCTATTGGTTAATAAAAACACATCCCTCGCCCTCGCTACGCATCCTCGCACCGGTGGAAACGCAGCCTAAAAATCCGCAATATGGCGTGGGTTGTAAAAGCCCCTGTTGGACTATATATATATATATATATATATATATATATATGTGTGTCCAACTCTTTCTATGACGATATTGATGAACATTTACCAGACGTGTATGAAGTAGAAAACACACTTCCTTAAGGATATGAGTGACTATGTAGTGTTAGAGGGAACGATTTCCTTAAGGATAAGGTTGTATTATTTTATGTTAACAACTAATGAGTACCATTACCATTACATATTAGTACCTAATAGGTACATTGTCATTAATATCATGATGTCATATTATTATGTACTGCAGTTTCTGTGCATTAGGTTATTGTTATCTGCCTAGAAACAACATAGTATAGCTATCATATTCAAACATATTAATGTTAAGATGAAAAAGAACCAAGATTAGGATACAAATTAAAATTATCAAAATTAAACTATTGATACAAAGATATCAAAGCTCAAAGAAAAATTGAAATGAGTTACGTAGGGGTGGTGTTCACATTAAAAAAATGAGACATTACATGTTTCATATTTTTTTTTTTTTATTAGGTTGTAACTATTTCCTTACGAACATTACGATAACATATAACATTTGTATTCAAATAATAGTATATTAACCCCTCAGCTGTGGGAGATTATTATGGCCGCTCCCCCTCATCTGTGGCAGCCTGTGGGGTCTGCTCCACAGACAGGGTTCCCAGGTCCAGATGCAAGTGGAAAATTACGATTTATTCAGTTTTTTACAGTGACACAGTCTATAGTTTGTTATTTTTATGCCCTTTATTTAACACAGTAATACGATTGCAAGTGCAGTAGTTATAAGGTAAGAGATGTTTAAAAAATGCTTCTGTTTATTCATGCAAAATGGATAGCCCACAAAAAGTGGCAAAATCACAGTAACCAGCAGCCTTTATCCAAAGAAATACCGTTTCTCAGGATATTAAAAAGGCAAACTTAAAAGTAAAATGATTGAAAGTTCTTAATAAACAGAAATACACCTAAAAACTTGATCTGAAAGCAAGGCAATTCAAGACTAAATCACAATTTAAGGTTTGATTAATATGGACGTACCTAGACCGTAAGAGCAATAAAGGGATATTTCCAAATGTGTGGATTTTTATGGTAGAGTAACACATTCAGAACATTTTTTTTAGTTCTTTCATCTTAACATGAAAACACGTTAAAAAAACTATGAATATTCGGCAATAAGATTTTTAGTTAGTAAGTGGAATGTCCATGCTAAGCAAGCGTGCGTTAGTAACATGACAGTACCGTCTGTGGTGACAGCCTGGCAGGTTCTCGTCCAGTCTGTGGCGACAGCCCAAGAGGTCATGTGCCGACCGGTAATTAGTTTGTGGGCTATTTTTCACTTTAAACAGATTTACTACTAATTTCATTGTATTTAATAGAACCTATATAGACTACGACATTTAATTATTGTTTTGAAACATAGTAAAACTAATGAAACTAAGAACAAACCGAGCATGAAAGTTCCAACTATGTCTTGGCATGTTGTTTTCTTCACACGTTTAGCACAGATATTAGTCAAAAAACACACTCAAACATAATAATAACAAAAGCTTACTTACATTTCCTCAGATTTCTAAAGGTTTTACCATATAAATCCACAATTTCACTCTTAACACACACAACATCTAACTCGTCACAGTGGCTGTTTTTGACTGACAAAAGTTAACGTTTTTTCCTCCGTGGAAGATTTAAATGTTCGCTTGCTAGCTGTCTTGCTTCATTCACTACACGATGCAATGCGTTAGAGCGAAATAAACATACGTGTCACTGATATTTTGCAACAAGTTTAGGCGCGAATAAAGCGAACCTGGCAGGTCGAGCCACAGATCCGCCGCCATTTTTATGACCGCCTGAAAGGCGCTCCCACAGTTGAGGGGTTAAGCGATATCAAGTAACTTTATCTATGTATAATATTTTCGCAAGACTCACCCGTATCCGGGAAACACAGCAGCTTATTTCAAATTAACTGAAATGTAGAGCGAGAGCTGTACAAAAAAGTATTTGTTGTAATATGTTACTTAGTAGCAATACATTTTTAAAATTATAAAAGTATGTACACAATCAAATAATTATTTATTATTTACATTTTACCTCGCAACAACATCTCGTCATGCCATGCAGCGCACGCCGTTCCTTTTTTCACGATCTTCTATTGTTTTGTCAATGAGTTATTTTTCGGCCAGTACCTACGTTTATAGTTATTCAGCCAGTACTGAATAAAGAGGTTTGATTTATCAAAAATGAAAATAGTTTGTAATGTAGTAATATTTAAGTATTAATGTGATTTGATTTATGTTTTTAATTAGGATAGTGTTTTTAGTTAATAAAATTGTATTGATTTAGTTTTATGAGTAGTTGTTAAGATTTATTTAGCAAGAAGTTTAGTGTAGAACCGTTACACGTGTTTTATTTAAAAATACTCACAAAATCGACCACGTTGTCTTAATACCTATTTGGATAGACAAATGGACGTTTTACTAAAAGTGAATTGGAATCGCAGGTTAGCACGTTCTCTACAACCTAGGATGAATATGTCAGATAGTCTAATTAAAAAAAAAATACTTTCTGAAAGATCGTGTAATGCCCCGAGTGAAGCACCATAGATTTTATTATTCTAAGACCTCGTCACTTACACATAAATGTCAAAAAAAAGTTTGGATTTTGAATCACTCCTGTGGCGCGGAGATAATCCCATTAGAGCGGGTTTTACTCCCACACAAAGTCCGACTACTGGTAGTGAGGGCTAACCAGCCCTGACACAGTTCAAGTCAAGTTTAAAAAAGAAAAAAATAGGTACAAGTTGGAGCCAAACTACAAAGAAAAAAAACTGCTCTTATTCAACAAAACTGACGCTAACGTGAAAGAAGAGCATTATCGTTTCACTCCATAAATCCCCATAAACGCAACATTACACAAATGTTACGTTTACTAACAGTAGCTCAAACCATAATTAAAAAAATTACACGCCACGCCATGCTCAGCGACTGTCATACAATCCGAAATCATTACCTACATTTTCAAAGTCATTGTCTATACAGTGTGTGAATAGTTGGGTCTGAAGATAACGAAAGGTGGCCATATTCTTCGTTCAACTTAACGCAGATCTTTCGAGTTTGGATAGATGGTATCGACCAGCAATTCACATTTGTAATTTTTTTTTTACAATTTAGGTTCAAGAAAAAAGAAGCATTTGTCATTATTTGCAATCGCCTTCTTCTTCCGCCTAGCTATATTTTTATCTTTTAATGTGTTTTTTTTTGTAAATCAGCCCCTTCTTAGTGGTCGGTACGAAAAACACATATTTATAAAAGTAAAAGCTGCATTTTAGAATGTTAAACAAAGACGTTCTTTCATACAAAAAGCATACTGTGAAATCCATGTAAAAATACCACTTTTTATCATAGCCACGGCATATTGTTGTGTTTTCTAGGCTCATAGATGGTCAGTTTTCACTTAAACTTACTTAGCTCTGGTATTGTAAAGATTTGGTTCGCAGTTCTATGTCATCTATTGCGTGAAAAACGCGACTTGCCGCTAGTCATAAAAAAAGAGCTAAACAATTCTACTATGCGACTCTTTGGCATTCCATAAGCCAAATAATACCCATCTTTTTCTATCTAGTATTGTGTCAGATAGACGGGAAACACATGACCAGCGCAGTCGCAAAAAGTAGTTCTATAGGGGCAGTAATCAAAACTACCGCACCAGGAGTTAAAACTACTGTTTGACATCATAAACCTCAGCTATTGTAGCTGTAAGATTATCGCAAAATCAACACCGTTATCAGACAAACAAGCCTCCACAGAAGAAAGTAGCGGCGAGATAAAGACCATGATGCAATGCTTGTTCGCAGGCGCCTCGCCTTATCACTGTTTAAGCACACTGACGTTAATGAAGGTCAAACCAACATGCATAAAAAGTTTATTAATCCATACAGGGTGAATCGTATGCCGTAAACAAGAACATATGTTTCTTACTGTTTAACTTTAGTTAAAACATGTGGACGAGACAACACGCATTTATATGTAAACGTTGCTTATTAATTCGCTAAATAAAAAAAAATGTTTTAAATTTACTTAGTCTCGTGGTCACCCAAATTGCTACGTAAAACTGTCATAGACCGCACAGACCAAGTCTTGTCGAATGGGGTGACCATAAGGTTAGTGTTTTTGCATTTGAAAATTATTATCAATAGAGTTTAATTGTTTGCTTCTAGAGGTAATGCAATGAATTTGCCTTAAATTATAGGATTGAAACAAAAATTTCTATTTACGACTTTGGTTTCACCCTGTATAAATATGACCTAAGAAAGTTACACACGAGAACACTAGACTCCCTTTTGGTTTGGTTAATGCGCCGCGCCCATTTCAAATATTCTGCGGTTTGATTGCAAGCGATTAGATTGCCTCTATCAAGATGAAGGAGTCAATAATTACTAAGGAGATCATGAAAATATTACTTTAGCGCCGATATATATATGAAAGTACAGGGGAGATTGCATTATGTTTTTTAGATTGGTGTATTTTTATATTTCATTGTATGTATATGTTTGAGTAAAGCACTAAGAGGTGGTAGCCTAGTGGTTAGGGCATGCGACTTTCAATCCGGAGGTCGCGGGTTCGAACCCAGCCCGTACCAATGAGTTTTTCGGAACTTATGTACGGAATGTCATTTGATATTTACCACTCGCTTTTCGGTGAAGGAAAACATCGTGAGGAAACCACCTAAGCCCAATAAGGCCTAGTTTCCCCTCTGGGTTGGAAGGTCAGATGGCAGTCGCTTGCGTAAAAACTAGTGCCTACGCCACATCTTGGGATTTAGGTAGCCGACCCAGATTGAGAATTTATTCTCAAAAAAAAAATGGGACAAAGGCTAGAAGGATACTGTTTGAGTACAGCACTATACATGCCTTCGCCGTGAAAAGGGCTTGCCGGCTTCGTATCACTATCCGGCGTCCTTACGGTCGGCAGTCTATACCTACGCAGCCGGCCTTATGTCCCGGCGTCTGCAGTAATGTATTAGAGTCTGGCTAGCCAAATAATATTGACAGATTGTCTATGACTTGTCTATCATAAATTGTCTATGACTTAAACAATTTTGTAGGAGGGTCCTCTATAAATATTTTTGATACTTTATGTACTAGTTCTAAGATTCCGATAAAGTTAAGTGATGGATTAATAAATGGTAGTATCGAGCTAGGTCTAATTTACACTATATTTAATTTTTCGCCTTGTATATGGTAAGAAAGTGTAACATGTGTTTGTCGTTGACTGTACTGTATATAGTGGTAGAAATATGTTAACTGACTATGAGTGCACGTCAACGTATATTTAACTTATTTCCTAAGGTACCTTGCGTGTGCATAGAAAATCTAAAATATGTTCTAGTATCAAAACTATAATTCCTACTACACAAAGTGTGACCAGCCGCAATTTTTTTAAGTTTCCCGCGAAATCCTTGAGAATAGTTTCACTAGCCAGACTATTTACTCGGATTTTACGAACCCTTCTTATAAGTCAAACAAGGAACGCGGGAGATCTTTGTGTTGACAACTGAAGGTTACTACTTACTAGGTACTCGTATTGTATGTATTGTTGTCTGTATGTTGTTGTTATTATTGTTATAAAATACTCGACTTGTAGTGAGTTTCTTCTTGTATTTTTGTTTAGCTTTAGATACACATTTAAAATATCATTTATTATTTTTTATTTATTTAATCTTTATTGCACAAAAGAAAACTTATCGTACAAAAGGCGGACTTAATGCCATGAGGCATTCTCTACCAGTCAACCTTTGGGCAAAGCAGATAAATTGTGAGCGGTGCAACTAACTCAGGCAAGTTTTGATAAATAAATACTTAGATAAATACATATATTCATATAATATATACACATATATATTATTAAATACAGATGAAATATCCTAATCAGATACTTAGCTAAGAATTCACAACTCTGCTAGCGTAGAGGTCACGCAAACCTTTTTTGAAAGCGAATTTGTTCGGTGCTTGCTTGATCTTGAGGGGAAGGCGGTTCCAGAGGCGGGACACTTGGACGGTGAACGATTTGGACATAAAACCAGTACGGTGACGAGGGATGGACAGAGATAGATTGCCAGTGGAGCGAAATTGACGGTCACGGGTTACACCATAATAGTGAAAGAAGTTTTTGAGATATTCGGGAGATATTGGGTTTTTGAGAATAGAAAACAGAGTGCACAGCATTCGAATTTCACGTCGTTCGCGGATAGCAAACCAGCCAAGCTGAGAGCGGTAAGAAGACACATGGTCATACTTACGAAGACAGAAGATGAACCGAATGCAGTTGTTAAGAAGTCTCTCCAATTTATTCATAAGCTCTTCAGTTAAGTCTGGATAACACACATCACCGTACTCAATTATGGGTAAAATTAACGCCTGAACTAATAAGATCTTAGTTTTAATGGGTAAAAAGTTTTTGAGTTTGTTAAGAGCATGTAAAGAACCCATAACTTTCCTGCTAACTTCGGCAACCTGCGCCTTCCAACTCAAAGTACTGTCCAAGACAATCCCTAAATCTTTGACGCTGGAGCTGTAGGGGATAGTGGTGCCGTTGAAGCGTACAGGCGTGACAGAGTCTAGGTTAATCTTAGCAAGCTGGCGGGAGCTACCGATGACAATGGCCTGACACTTCGAAGGGTTAACAAATAGCCCAAACTTTTCCGACCAACGTTGGATATGCAAAAGGTCCAAGTTAAGCTTATCAATAGTAGTCTTAAGGTCAGTCACGTTACATTGGTCGTAGAGTTGTAAGTCGTCTGCATAAAGATGGTACGAAGAACGTAAGTCGGGGGTAATGAAATTGATAAAGGTGGAAAACAGGAGAGGAGACAGAATTCCTCCTTGAGGTACGCCAGTGGCAAGGTCGCACCAGTCAGACAATGACCGGTCAACCCGGACTGCCTGTTGACGACCCCGAAGATATGCAGATAACCAACTAAGGGCAGAAGACGACACATTCAGATATTCCAAGAGGGCAAGAAGAATGTCATGGTCAACAGTATTAAATGCGTTGGAGAAGTCGATCAAAATAAGTACCGTGACCAATTGATCCTCCATGCCCCGTCTGATATCCTCAGTCACCTTAAGGAGTGCAGTGCAGGTGCTATGACTAGGTCGAAAACCGGACTGAAAGGGACTCATGAGCTGGTGAGAGTAGATAAAACACGAAAGTTGTTTATGAGCAACCGATTCAGCGATTTTCGACAGAAAGGGGAGTATAGAAATAGGCCTGAAATTGCTAAGCGAAGTCGGGTTACTGACTTTAGGCAGGGGAATAACAAAAGCTTTGCGCCAGAGTGAAGGGAATTCGCCACTGCACAACGAGAAGTTAATAATGTCGGTAATTATAGGGAGCACACTGTCCAGAACAGACACCACCATATAACGACCAACATCATCACATCCAACGGCTTTAGATTTTATAGCTTTGATTATTGTTTTGACGTCATTCTGAGAAGCAGGTGAAAAAGAAAAGGAATCTGTAACAAGGGGCGGAAGCGACGAAATATCGGAAAGCGTAAAGGACTTGATATGACTGTCAACAGAGAGAGCAGCTGAGAAATGTCTGTTCAGATCGTTAAGAGAAAAGGAAGTACCATCGAAACCAGCGGTAGGTTTACCTAGGCCAAGAGACTTGAGAAATTTCCAGACATCAGCCATAGAAGATGAGGATACATTGTGATGAATAAACCGCCGCTTCGCGGAACGCACCATCTGATTGCAGCGATTACGAGCTGTCTTAAATAGTCTCCAGTTGTCGTCTGTACGGTCGCGTTTAAAAAGCCTAAAAGCACGGTCTCTTTTACGCATGGCCATGCGTACACCCTCGGTAATCCAAGGGGCAGGTGGGCGTCTGACTCTAACAGCACGTATGGGAGCATGCTTATCAAAAAGTGTTAACACTGCATCATTAAAACAAGCTACTTTAGCTTCAGCTGTTGTAGCAGAGTACACGGGCGACCAGTCAATAGCGTTAGCATCATTTAAGAGAGCATCGGAATCAATTTTTGCAAAGCAACGCATGTACACTAAGGCAGGTTTGCACTTAGGAGGTCTAATTTTATATGAAGCAAAGAGTAAGTCGTGGTGCGAAAATCCAGGGGCCAAGAACTGACCATGTTTCTCAACGAGATCAGGAGAAGAGGTTAGAATGACATCTAGCCATGTGTCAGACGAAGTGGTGTGATGCGTTGGTGTTAAAGGCAGGAGAGAGAAGCTGACAGAACTAACTAATGATAATAATTTACGACGTTGCAGAGAGTCTTTGGAGAGATCAGTGTTTAAATCACCCATAACAAGATGATGTGTGTAATCCGAACTAAGGGACTCAAGAATTTGTTCAAGGTCAGAGAAATAATCTATGGTTGGAGGACAGTAAACTACCCCCAGGAGAATTTTAACCCCTTTAATATTTAATTCAAGAAATATCCATTCCGCTGAGCTGGAATAAAGAGATTCAGATGAATGTAAAATTGTATACGGAATGGAGCTTTTGAGATAAATGGCAACACCGCCACCGCCTTTCCCAGTTCGATCATTTCTAATTAATACATACCCAGAAAGGGCATAGCAAGTTGAGGCAAGCGTAGGTTTTAACCAACTCTCTGAAACTAAAATTGCATGAATAAAATCTGATTGAAAAGTATTAACTAGGTTAGAATAATGCGACGGGATGCTTTGAGCGTTTATGTGACAAACATTAAAGTTAGGAGAGTTAAGAAATTTGCGTGAGAGCTCCGAACTTAGTGAAAGAGAAGAATCAGGTGAACTAATTGATAGAAAAGCACAACTATCATCGCTAGCAGAGTAAAAGGTATCATCATCTGACATAAATATATAAATAATAATATAGTATAACAATTATGGATATTGAAATAAAAATTGAAATATAAATAATATATGTTGCACAAAAAAAAAAACACAATCCTGCATTTCCTGCCGGTTACCTAATTAGATTAGAGATAACAATAATAACAAAAAAAAATACAAACAATAATTACTTAAATTCAAGAAAGTACAATTAAATTAAATTTATGTAGAGCGTCGATTGTTTTCAGGGCGAATCCCTGACCTCCTACTTCCAGACTTTATGATAATTATTATTTCTACGAAAACATTTATTTTCCTGTTTACTATTAATTATTATACAACTCAAAAACGATAGTTAACTTAAAGCTCGTAAGTTAATTAACTTACAACAATTGCAAAACTTATTGCATTACAATATAATGCAATTAATTTAAATAATAATTTTGCATTTTCCTTATATCAGTTTGGTGGATCCCCTGCGGTTGCGGCAATTCTAAGGATGCCATTTAAATAATTATTATACAAAGGTATTTGTTTAAATTTGAGCCCTACGACGAGGCAAGACATCTTATAATAAAAACAGGGACACAGAATTCAAGCTAAGGTCCAAACAATTCGAGGTATTTTATTTCTGGAAGCGTTCAAAGAGTTTCGATGATATATCGTATTTTTTCCTCAACGGCGGTTAGACTTAGACTTGCATGTAGTCTTATTACTATCAAACGCATGATTCCGTTGTGAGTGGGTAACATATCTGAAACGCTAATAAGGTATAGGTACTTGCGCCAAAGATGGCCCGGTTCCTATGATAGCCCACTTCAAAATTTTATAGTTATAATTATAACCGTTCGGAGGAATTCACATTTCGCGCCCATGTTCGGTTAGTACCATAGACCATAGAGATTAAGTCTTGAGATACAGCCTGGTGAAATATTTAAGGGGGCTCCCATAACCATACGTGATATGTTGCGTTAACTTTGCACCTCATTTGTATCCGGCGCCATACATACCCAGCGCAAACTTAACTTAACCCGGCCAGTTAAGATGGGATAAGTATTTGTACGGAACCCTCGGTGCGCGAGTCAGACCCCAACTTGGCCGGTTTTTAAATTCTTCACTTTCTTGTCGGACTGTACCTACTTATTGTTTTTAATATGCAAATTAATTGTTTCACTCCTCTAGATTAATTGTTGTCATTAATTTTCGACTGACCATAAACTATGCACTTTGCAGCCTGACTTTTTATCAACAAAGTCAACATTCTCGACCCGTTTTGAGAAAAACATCTTCATCTCTAGAGGGCGCTATATTAAATTTAATGTGACAGCACATAACCAGTAACCAGCGGGCGATCAAGACGTTTCCAACAATACCTAATTTTTCAAAATATGATTAGTACCTAGATTAGATTAGAAGTTACGAGCGATTAAATGAAATACACACCCACATACATACCGGTCATAACCATGTTTTTTGCTTCGCCGTAGTCAAGTTTTGTTTATTGTTTATTGTTGTTTATTAATTAAAGTATACAACTTAAATATATACAGTTCCCTGCAAAACTGTTTGTACAGTTTGTCTGCAGGTGTGAGTCTCTATATAATAATTTCAACAAAGTTTACTTATTGCTAAACACTTCAGTGACACTTTGAATACACAACTTTATCATTCAAGTGTCTGTAACAGATGCTTTTTTAAGCATTTTTTAAATTTGGACTTATTTGGCTCATGTCGGATATTCTCGGGCAAACTATTGAGTATGTAGGGAATTCTTTTGCTCAATGTTCTATCGCCATAGTAGTTCCTGACCCTTGGTACCTCAAATTTGCCCGCTGATACCGACCTTGTTCCATGCTTATGTTCTATTAGGATTGGGTTATGTTCTCGATTGCCATGGTTGTTTACTGCTAAAAGATATTTATGTTTTAAACTAACGGGGAGTATATTACAAATTCTAAATAGCTTGAAATAAAGTATAAAAAGAATTATGAACCTCATACTTCACCACCGTGAACTGAATAGCTACTGTACTGCTCAAATGAAAACCACCACCACCACCACTACCACTTAAATTTTACTCACCAGGGGGCTTATGATGGTTCGTTTATCACATGATAAACAAGTGACAAAGCATCTGTCATTCACACTCGCATTTTTTCAAAACGTGACGGATGCTTTGTCACTTATTTATCGCTTGATAAAAGCAACCATCGTAGGCCCGCTGAAGTACAAATGTGTATAATTTTATACAATCTCCTAAAAAATTGGGCAAGTACCATTGGCGTATCTAAGATTATTTTTCTGGGGCCTGGCCATGGCCTATGAGTTGAAGTCATTGAATATCTATGGGTAACCCAAAATCCTGGGGTGGGCATGGGCACTAGACCATATTGGGGTAGGCACGGCCCACCCGGCCACCCCCCTAAATACGCCAATGGCAAGTACGAGTCCGACTCGCGCATGAAGGGTTCCGCACCATAATCTTTAACAAGTTTGTTGTATGGGAGCCCCCCTTAAATATTTATTTTATTTTATTTTTAGTATCTGTTGTTTTAGCGGCAATAGAAATACATCATCTGTGAAAATTTCTAGCTACTCTAAACTGTCTAGCTATCACCGTTCTTGAGATACAGCCTGGTGACAGCCGGACAGACGGACGGACAGCGAAGTCACGGTAATAGGGTCCCGTTTTGACCCTTTGGTTAGTACTCTTTATTATACTGTGCTTTGGGTACGGAACCCTAATAAAAATGCAAGGGAACATCACAAATTAGTGAGATGAAACTTCGTTATTTCTAATACCAAAATAATATTTGATTATATTAGTGTCTTTGGTACGAGGGCGGGATGATAAGTAACTAGCCTTTGCTATTTAAAAAGTATGAATTTGAATATAAACAGGCGTAATTTAAAATTCACGTATCTGTCTATCTGTGTTCCAAATTTGAATTTGATGGCTTAAATATTTTATTGATTTTCTATCATTGCAAAATAAATAGTGACGATTGTTTTCAAAATGGATAAAATTGAATAAAGAGCGGTGATAGATTTTCTTTATATGAAGGGTATGAAGGGGATAGCTATTTATGAAGAGTTACAGAATGTTTTGGGTGAATGTGCTTTTTCTTACGCCACAGTAAAAAACTGGGTGGCTGAATTTAAACGAGGCCGTACAGGTGTCAAAGATGAAGCCCGCTCCGGACGTCCAAAAAGCTTTACGACTCCGGAAATGGTCTCCAAAGTGCATGATATGGTTTTGGCAGATCGACGATTGAAGTCATCAGAAATAGCTGACACTACAGGGATCTCGAAGCAACGGGTACATCATATTCTAAGTGAAGAATAAAATATGAAAAAGTTATCCGCCCGTTGGCTGCCGCGATTGCTTACGCACGATCAAAAAATAATCCACATACATAATTCGAAGGAATGTTTGGATCGTTTTCAGAATAATAAAGCTGATTGTTTGCGTCTATTCGTAACAACAGATAAAACATGGGTTCACCACTACACGCCAGAATCAAAAATTCAATCAAAACAGACTGAATCTGGATGTTCGGCTCCAAAAAAAGCTATGGCTGTAAAGTCGGCTAGAATAGTTATGGGCTTCCGTCTTTTGGGATGCAAATGGAATTTTGATGATACACTACCTTCCCAAAGGTGAAACTATTAATGGGGAATACTATGCTAGTCTTTAATATAAGCTTCGTCAATGCATTCAGCAAAAATGATCCGGTTTAGCAAAAAAAAAAACATCTTCCATCAAGACAACGCTAGGGTTCACACATGTGTTAAAGCTATGGCAAAAATCGGTGAATTAAAGTATGATTTGCTGCCCCATCCACCTTATTTGCCTGATCTGGCACCACCCGACTTCCACCTGTTCCCGAAACTTAAAACTTTTTGGGATGGACAGAAATTTGCCACTAATGATGCCGTCATAGCTGCTGTAGAGGAGAATTTTGGAGGCCTCGAAAGGAATCATTTTATGGAGGGCATCGCAGCTTTAGAGCGAAGATAGAATAAGTGCATAGAGCTACGCGGAGACTAAGTCGAAAAAAAAAACAAATTTTAACACCGAAACTCAAGTATTTTCTACTTAGGCTAGTTACTTATCATCCCACCCAATGCCACGGGGCCCATTTTTAGACATAGTTTAGTTTTAGATTTAGTTTAATAATAGGTACAATATATATTTAGATTGACAAATTAATAATGAGTATTTGTTAATCTGTTGTGATGCGAACTATAAAGAAAATTAACTAACATAAAAAGTTAAGTAATAGGTTTTTTGTCCTTATTTAATATCATGTTGTAGTTGGGTCATTTTCAGATTTAGGTGCGCGTCTTTCGGGTGGACATTAGCGAAATTAAGCATTCCGGGGCCTAATTTTCTGATAAAATCCCTGTGAGAATAAAGAACGTTCCCTCTTCTATAATCCGATGTAATAGCAACATAACCTATATTCATACAAGCTCTCTTAACTTAACTTTTGACCATTTTGTTTTTTGAAATGACAATGACTAAGTTGTATTAAAGAGAGTTTAAATTGGGCATAAAAAGTCAGGTGTGACCCTTTTTTTGAGCAGAAGGCATATATTTATTTCCTCCATTTTGTATTACCGGATGTTCCGCAAGTCGGGTGCCAAGAGGACGGGGAAAATTATACACAATTAAAAGTGCGACCTGTACCAGTGTCAACTGTCAATATGTGATGAATATCAATTCAGATTGACAGCCAACATTTATATATTAAATCAAGACACAGTGTATTGACATAGAGGTCGCTAAGGTGTATAGCATTTCAAATAAACAATGCAAAGATCAACACACAAAAGACAAGGAAAAATTCGATAGGTTGCTTGGGAGTTAGGGTGGCGGAAAGGTTAACGCACTGGACCGGCAATACAGAGGTAACGGGTTCGATCCGCTCTTCCGCCAGGTAACTAATTTAAATTTTTCTTTGAGCTTCGATCTTTGTATTAATGTTTTAATATAAAAATTCTGGTGTGTACCTACCAACATTAAAAACTGAGACATTACATTTTTCTTAAATTTACAAGATTTTTATGCTATAGGATATCGTGGGCTGGTTTTCCGCAACTCAACGTCTTCCTATTTTGCGTGAAGGGTTGATGGCACTACTCTTGCCAACCCAACTCTAATATTAAATGTTTTAAGAAAAAACATGCTACAGCGAATCACGTTCAAGATTTCTTTGTAGTTGAAAATTTCAATAGTGTGTTTCTACAAATTGAGGCGTATACCACTTCCACTTTTTTTTTTTTCAATTCCGTGGCTCTCGCCAAGCCGTGTTCGGCTAGGCTAGAGCAACTAATTCCTACAAATTACTTTTTATAATAACACTCACTTCATGTCAGCACCCCTCCGATATAGTTATACTTATTTTAATATTAAGAAATAGGGAAAATATCTCATTGAGGCTACTGGTGACCGAAGAGCTGGCAGCTTCCTCGCACAACGCATCAGCATTGCGATTCATCGTCGAAGCGGCCAGTGTCTTCGGGACCATGCCGCGGGGGCACAATATCTAATTTATTTTAGCTGTAGGTATTTCATTTATTTTAGATTTTAGTTCTTTAGTTTTATCTTTTACTTAAGGAGGCCTTATTCCTTTTAAAATGCTGATTATTTTAGACATTTTTCTCTATGGTCAAACATGTTTCTTAATATATTATTACTACCTAGAACAAGGCTATTGGGATTTATTGATATATATTTGAAACCTACAGTTTGAATTTTTGATGTGATAATTTTTGTTTCAAAAACTACTCGTAATTGTCAAATTCACGCTGAAAATTAGTTTTTTCCACCTATTTTCGACTGCACGCAATGAAAGCATGAAATAGCTATGTTACTACTGAGAACTCGGGGAAAAGTATTATTCACTCAAAAGTTGGTTGAAATGATCATTATATTTGTCATAATATGAAATAAAATAATTTTCAATTGAATAAGGCCGCTTAAGGTTTCATATTCATTTGTATTGTCTAAAACCCCCGCTCCGAGTCATTTCTGGTACAAAGGGTGACCATTGCGATCCAACGTGGAAATGCTGCGAGCGAGCGTTATGGGCACCTTTGGGCCAGAAATGACAGGGAGCGGTGTTTTTGAACCTTGTTATTTTTATAATTTAGTTTTAATTGAGTTATTAATTATTAAGTCATGAATGTATTGTATTGTAACAATAATCATTTAATAGAGCTATGTCCTGCATATTTCTCAGTAACCCTGATTCAATTATAATTGCTAGAATATCAGCAAACTAACCCACATTAAGAATGGCACTTTAGCTCAAGCTTTGTAGGTGCTTACGTCATTTTACTTTCACGATATTCTAAAGCTCATGATGCTAGTCAATGGTAGCTAATAGTCACAGAATTTTCCTATACCGTCGCGTAGGCAAAGGACGTATAAGCCTCAAGGTTTCTTAGAACATATTGCCTTTTATGGTTTGTTAGAAGTAGGTAGTCGTGACGCCGGTAACTTTTAAAGGAGATTTTTCTAAGATAGTTGCTGATCGTGATGGTGTAAATTGTGACTACTACATACTCGGTAGCAGAGGTTAGAATCAAGATAATTAACGATAGTAGGCTGTAAATGGTAATTCGAGGGGATATTATGTATTTATACCTAATCTCACGTATAAAAAGCGGCGTGAAACTCTTGCGCAATATAAAGGACTAACTACGCATTGCCACCGTTCTTTCTAGGTGTACGTATGGTCTTTTTTTCTATAATATTTTTAAACTCTAAGCTTGTACATAATAACCAAGTTTTCTCTATCCTGTCATCATCATCATCATCATTCATTAGATTTTGCAATGTCTTAGCGGCCTCGTCACGCCAAAACGGTAAACTAACACGGTATTGGATATCATACTATTATAATTATTTTGTTAACTAAGAAGAACACACATTAATTAGCTAGTATTTTTCTATAAATTATCTAACGGATCGATTTTGACATTTTAATAAAACATAACGAAAAAAGTATAATTTAACCATGATTTTTTATCTGATTATGATACAGACAAGCCCGTTTTGTCTCTGTATCTATGTCCGTAGAAATTTTGAACCATTGAGCTTTCCAGTTCGATTGAATACTTGAGTTAGGTTTGTCCGATCCTTACCGGTGTTTAACCTGTCCTAAGTAAAGTAGGTGAATATGTGATTCAAAGTCACTGGAGCAAGAACTGAATTCCACACATTTGGAACTGAAAAAGAAAACGTACGAAGCGCCTGTGCGTTCGTAGCGCAGTTAATGCATTTCGCTTCTAAGATAGTAGCTTGCACGTGACTGTGGGCTGCGATACGCGAATGCTGATAACACGCATTATTCTAAATGTATTTCCAATGTAGATTTTTGTTCTAAATCCTAAACCTATTTCACTGTCTCTGTTCTTATACAGTAAGGAAAATAATTGGGTCAGAAGGGAATCTGCCTTAAATCCTTAACTTAACTATTTTTACTTAAAGAAAACATTGTTTTTTTTTAAGAAACAAACTGAATCAAAGATTTTTTTAATTAGTTTTTTATGTTTTACGGCGACTAAATTAAGGTTTACCTTTTACCCGATTACGGTCAAGCAAAAGCAAAAGCAGGAGAACACATCATTACAATACAATTCCAATTCAATATGGAGATATGAATATGATAAGAGAATTCATATTATATTTTTATTAGAGATAGGACTCCATTCAGCAATGCTGTTGGCTTTTCTAGGAGCACTGCCAACGGTGTTTATAGGATTCTATGGAGCCACACGGACGGTTTCGGGGGGCAGCATACAGGGTGACTTATGCCAAGAACATCGTCTTTTTTTCTTCCACTCAGATAAAGTTACACCTTCTATTGTTTAATATGAAATTCGAATCCTTAATCTGCATTTCGCGACTCAAATTTTTGGTTGAGTCATGGGACTCGAATCGTAACATAATCATTAACCTCGGGGCGGATCGTTTTAAATCCAAGCGTAATATAAAAGCTTATATTATAACTCACCTATAACAATTTGTTTTGAACATTGCACCATAACGCTTCGCAATAAAGTCGCGTGATACCGAACTAGATACCGCTTTAGGTAAATCATACTATGTATATTGTCCGAGTACAGTCGTCCCAAAATGTAGTCTACCACTTTTGGACTCTATTTTACATGTAATAGAGTCCAAAAGTGGTATACGATTTTCTTTGCTGACTGTACCATAGTTACAACGTATGTAGTATGATTATAAGAAAAAACCTAACACAACACAACCGCCATCTTCTGGCAGTGGCTTAAAGATATTATTAGCTTATCATAAGTTAGACTTGCTTCTATTTAGAATTGTGGTCGTTTAATTCGCAAGGAGGGCATTTTTGCATTCCAATGGCGTACGCATTTGAATAATTCGTCCCGTAAGCATGCAAGGCGCATGTGCAGACTTGTAGGTTAGATCTTCTTCCTACATCTTTTAGATCTTGACATCTTTAGTAAATATTTATTAATAGGCTATTCATATACGTCAATGAGGCTATTAGACAACATAAAAAATATACCCAAAATTAAGGTAATCATATCAGTGGCGTATAATAACGTATTTCACTTTATTTTAGACAAAAATATGTATATTTCCTTGCAGATTACACGAAATCACTACATAGTAAAAAACAAAGTCCCTTCCTGTCTGTCTGTCTCTATGTGTGCTTAGATCTTTAAAACTACGCGGGGAAGGTTTATATGTAATACATGCATAATTTATTTATATTGCACCCGTGCGAAGCCGGGGCGGGTTGCTAGCAAAATATAAAATACTTGACACTTTATCTGTGACGGTCAACGCCCTGTGATTGGTTTCAATTCTTGTGACGTCATTAGTAAGCTAAGCTTCGTCGACTGCGTGTAGTTAGCGTTATATTCGATCGTTGAACGAATTCTTAAGGAGCTTTCTAAGGGAGCTTTTGATAAATTGTATAACTACTGGCATAAATATTCGTTTTGAATCTCAAAATGGAGATACATTTTGTGCGAGCTGATAGCTATAGCTAATCATAAAGTAAGGATTGTTTGATCTATGGTCTAACTTAATCACGTTATTTTCAATTAGACGGATGTAAAGTACGTTTGCTATTCTTCCCGCGTAAATCTAATACAAGAATCAAGGATAAAATACAATTCCACGTTTCATTTACATAGAAGCGTTTGTGTCGTACTAATCAATTAATTAGCATGTCATTCATCTAACTCCATGTAAAACGGATTGTAAATATCTTAATTGACTTAGCGAGCGAATTGATTCCGTTACAGCTTGGCCCAAAATACTTACGTATGTTTGGATGGTAGAATAGGATGATGGGATGTCCACACATTCAGACGTTTTTGCCTGGAGATCGATCGCATTTCTCAACCGATACTATGATTTTCACAATTCACACTAAAATAGGAGTCAAGTGTCAGTGTCCCATTAAAAAAAAACAGTACTGTAGTGTGGTTATGTACCTTATTATCGTCCGTTATAAAAGAGAAGCATGCTTCGTAGAAAAGGTGTCATTTTGGTGGACTATCAACTCTAAGGCCTTTGCCAAGAGTCAAAATAGCTTTAAACTATACTACGATTTCTAATTCAAGACCAAAAATACTACCACAAGGTTGCCACTACAATAAAATATTTTTACAATAGTAAATTCCTTTTTCTTTTTTAAACACGCTAAGATAATTTATTTATTGGTAACTTTAACTCTATGTTTTAACAAAATAACTAGAAATATTTATTATTACATAATTACGAGAGGAAATAATAAAAACTTAAACATCGGAGATTTTTGGTACAAAATCTGGTATTGTACTTGTGACATTGTGCATTTGGTGCAAGCCAAGAAACAAACTCCGATGTCATTTAAATGTTGTCAATTTTGACAGTGACGTATCTGTCGTAGTTTTTTTAGTCTTGAATTAGAAATCCGAGTTTATTATGAACTATATTATATTGATTAAAATTTTCAAAATTTTCGGGACAGCGGAACTTGTTCGCGTTCAAAAAGTGTCTATTTAAGTCGGGTTTATTACTTCTCGCTGAAGTCGAGTTATTAGTTTGTTTTTAAGTTGTTGTATTTGTGTTAATCTTTCGTAAACTGTGCAATAAAGTATTATTTTATTGTATGTATTGTAGCGTTATGACTAATAGCATGACATAGTGTTTTTTCCTAACAAAAACTTATCTCCTTAGGACATCAAGGCAGACTACGGCGGCTCTGGGCAGCGGCGCGTATGAATACGCGGAACTACATTATATCGCCATTTACACGATTATTAAACTTGAGAATAGCATTGTCGGATGTAATGTGTTGGGCTATTCTTATACAAGCAGGTTTAGTACCCAAATAAAAAAAAATGGAAACAGAAGAGTCAAGATTGACGACGCGGTTGGCTCAGTTTGCAGAGACCTGCCTACTGAGCCGGCGGTCCCGGGTTCGAATCCCGGCCAGGGCAAATATTTGTGTGATGAACTCGAAGACGTTAGACGTTATATATATTTACCTTTAGACGTTATATTTACCCCTTGTATACTTAAACACGGATCCGTGTGAAACATTTCAACTTTAAGTTAAAATACCAGTTAGTTTCAAATTTCAATTTGATATGCACATTTTTGAGATTGCATACGAGGGGTTAAGCGTGATACTGTATTAAGGTTGCCTTTAGCAGGATGAACCTTCTAAATCCTATCCTTTTAAGACGGAGAGCCATCTTGAATTTTAGTACAGAAAGGAGTTATGACGACATCTATTTTTTGTGATTTTGTGATCTGAATAGGAACCCGGCGAATAGATCAAAACCAGGGTGATCCTTCACTGACGGGTAGCAGGGTTAACATATCTTGAAGCGACTTCGCTTGTCGTGCGAGTAGCCATCTGTCTTGCTCGCACGGTATAGAAAGGAATATGATAGGTATTTGTAGCGCGACAGAGTCGCGTGTCGAAGTTATGCCAGACGTGGCTACTGGTGCCAGAGGTGTTTCACCAGTCAACATTAATTTTCAACTACTCCCCAACCTAAAGGTTGTCTGGAAGAAATCGCTATTTAGCGATAAGACCGCCTGTTCTTTACCTCTGCATGTTATTTGAATGTATCTCATGTTGTGTTGTATATTCCTTGATGTTGGACGTGTGCAATAAAGAGTATTTGTATTTGTGTTTAGAGTTTAAAAGATGCGGCTGTGCGGGTCTTTTAAAAGACACAAAAGAGCCGCGGATTTTTTGTTACGATTATGTGTTAAACTCTAAAAACCTCTGGAACCAGTTTGCTATAATGTTATTTATATGTAAGTACTAAGAGAAGCGACGCTATGGTACGGTCAGCAATAATCAAAAGTAGCTGACCATTTTACAACTAGCATTTGGGTCATTGTCAGTTCAAAAAACAATATTTGTCCCTTCGGTGGTCAAAAGTTAAGAGCTTGTATGAATCTAGGTTATGTTGCTATTACATCGGATTATAGAAGAGGGAACGTCCTTTATTCTCACAGGCATTTAATCAGAAAATTAGGCCCTGGAATCCTATATTTCGCAAATGTCCACCGGAAAGACGCGCACCTAAATCTGACAATGACCCACACTTACCACGAATATGTTGGGCTGGTCACGTTTGGATGCCAAATCAGCTGTGGGCCCACAAGATCGCCACAGAGTGGAAGCCCAGCAGCCTGAAACGGAGACGTGGCAGACCTCATCGGCGACGAGCTAGACTCCTTTATAAAGACCATAAATAGCCCAAAACCGGGAACAATGGAAGAAGAGTGGGGCGGCCTTTGCCCGGCAGTGGGACATCATGGGTGTGATCAAGGGCCAGGTACAGAAGGCGTTACTCCTGAACATGGCGCGCATCGTCAGGAGGCAGGAGGTTCCTCTCTCTGCAGCCCTAACCATCGGTAGCTCGAGCCCTGCCCCGCTGCCGTCGTCACCGTAGGTTAAGTTTTTTTTATAATGTATTTATATTTTGTTATAACTTTATTGTATTACACTTTTTATATAAATTGATTGTAAAAAAAACTTAACCTAAGAAATTAAATGAATATACGAAATAATAATAATGCTCGAGGGCATTGCCACTGATACCTATGGATCTATGTAGGTTCTAGTCTAGTACAAAGATAGAGAAACATTTCTTATAGTCTAGCTAGTTCGCTGGCTTGGCCACCAGGCAGAGAATCGAGGACTGAAACAGGTAGCAGGATTGGGTATAGCCAGTCACCTATTACACTGCCTTCAGTACCTCTACCACAACTGGACGTATTTATGCAAAAGGGAACCAGCCCACATATCAAAACCCTTTACATTGAACCCTATAACTATAACATAAAGTACAAAGTTTAATGTGGGTTGGTTCTCTTTGCATAAATACGTCCAACTGTGACAAGCGACTCTTTCTCTCGCAAGTCGTGTTACCTATCTCTTTCAATGTAGTACTGCGAGAGAGTGACGCAGGGTGCCATGTCGCGCGACAAGAGTCGCGTAGAATAATAGTTGTGCTAGACGATCTGGATATTACGTCCCTGTTTAATAAGATGTCTTTCGCAAAGGCACTTCGCGGAAGCGCGGAAATTCAGTCCACTTATTGTTACCCAAGCCTTCATGTACAAAAAGGACATTTACATTCAAATAACGACGTCGCTTACATCCTTATGATACCCATCTCGGTGCACTATGAACGTGAATAATAGCAAGTACTTAGAATTAATTGCATGAACTTTGTAGTAATTTTTCTCAATGCAATTACCATGTTACTGTTGTGATCGCACCGTGACCGTTTATTGTTATATTACAATAATACATTACAATTTACAACTAAACAGGAAATTATTATGATAATTAGCATGCCAACTGATACTCCATCAAAGCCCTACGCCGAGTTTGCAAGAAATTTCAAAATACGTAGTAAATAGTTTACAGCATTTAGTGTTGTCACGCTCGTTACAGTACAAGTTGTATTCATGATTATCTTTATGAGAATTATTATTAACGAATGTAGATGAAGCCTGGCAATTCACGAGGTGACGATATACTGTTTATGAATTAGTGAATGTATGAAATATACCTAGTTCACTGACCTGAGTCCTTAGGTAGTGTCACTGTTTCTGTAGGCAGCTGGAATCGTCCGCACAGTTACTCGAGGCCCGGCGACGAAGAATCCTTGTGCTCTAAGTACTGTAGCTGAGCTGATGCATGAGGGTTCTGAGCTGAGTCATAACGCTTCTTACTGATGATCTGAGATGTCTGAGCTGAGCCATAACTGAGAAATCTACGAGTAACGTCACGCCATACCTACACGGAACCAAAAGCAAATAATTATTATGGTAAAAGGAAAAGAGAATATTTAATACCCAAAATATTTAATTCCATCTATCCGGAAGATGAATGCGCCACTAAAGGTATTTTTAAGAATAGATTAAAAAGTTACTATCAGATGCCCTGTCTTAGTGTAACACTTACTGTTATGGTTACTACTACCTACCTACTTAGTTTGATTCTAAAGAATCTAAAGTGTCTGGCAAATAGTTACCTACCTACTTTTAAGGTTAAGTGAACGTATTTTAAGGAAAAGGATCCAACCCGCACAAAACAATATTTTAAATTTGAACCGTGAGTGTAAAGCTCACATCATCTTTTTTGTGTGGATATTGTTTTCGTTAAAAGGCGTCCTAGTTAAGATTTTAATGGTACTAGTGTTAAAAAAGTGAGTGCAATACTCGCCAATAAACTTCGTGTTTGGCGAAACTTGTTATAAAATGTGTACCATGCTTTTTTGAAAAAAAAAAAAAAAACGCTTCTGTGCTGACGGTCTGAGCTTAGGTCTGAGCAGTCCCGCCTACCACTCGCGGTAGCTATCCCCTTTCCTATTTTATCAACCAAGTACTAACTGATCTGTGTAAGTGATCTAAGAAACTCTTTTTATGACTGAATTGCTGGTATTACTATAACTGATTCATTAATCCCGAGCGTCCGTCAACCCTGTCCTCGTCCCTAGTTCGCTCTCCCCGCCATCTTTCTGTTGTCATAGTAACGTCACTTACGTAGATACTAGTGCCATCTCTGCGAGAAGCGCTGGCCTTTACATTTACGTTCGCGATAGTTCGTGACATTTAGTTAGAGCAACAAATAAAATTAAAATTAAATCTAAGTCCCGTGAATTTTAAGCACATATGTAGTTATTGTACGTTAGGTATTCCATAATAAGAATGAACTCGATTAAAAATATTTAAACAAATTTTCATTTTGCTGCCAGCACAATGATGTTTGCAATCAAACGATCATAATTAGTTGGCATACAATAAGAAATCTATATTTGCAAGCCAAAGTCATAACTATTTTCCGATTACGATCATAGGCAGCGGATTTACAAAATAAAATGATCATTCATCATATTTGAACAAAACATAAACAAAACACTGCCTAATAATAGCTGTGGCGTTCCCAAAATAGACTAGTTTTTATACCGACCCCCGGCGTCGCCACAAAAAAATAATCACACGCGTACAATGCCTGGGTTTTTGACTCGCTCATTCTTGCGTGTTATACCTAATGACTTCAGAGATCATTCCAGAATTTTCGCTCCGAAGTTCTTCGACAAGATCATTGACTTGCGCGAATCGAAATTGCCACTGGGTGTAACGACCAGTGTGTTGAGACATCTCGCTTAATGGCATCCTCTTAATAACAAATGATGTGTTTATATTGGTCTTTCCTTATCCGAAAACAACACAACACAATTGATTTTTTGTTCACTACAATTATATTTGGACCGTTGATATAACAGGAATAAAGCGAGTGATTAAAACTCAACTTGCTGCAAATAGTGAGATGTTACCATGATGTTACAAAGATATTGCAAAAATGATGAAACCCTAGATAGCATTTTAACCAGAAAAGTCCTGCACATTCTAGAATGATTTTGAAGTTTCGGTTTCATCTACCTACTACCGATCGAGCGCAGACCAACAGAAGATCGGTCTTAATTTAAAAATAGCAACGCACTCGTGCCGGCTGTGGCGTTAGCACGGCTTAACCTTAAATCAGTAATCACTTTCTTTCCAACGTGTACTGTCGAGAAAACAGTGTGAAAATTCGTGTATAATGTCTCAAAACATCGTTGGTTTCTTTAAAAAGTTTCACGACACCATAAACGAGGCAATAGACGACGTCACGAGGAATAACTTCGCCAATTTGGAGACAGACGCGAAGCGGGTATCCTACTTGTGCAGTCTTCCCCTGATTCGGAATTATGAGTTGGTCGACGTAAAATGCCAAGAAATGCCGAGAAAGGACGCCGTAAAGGCGAGAGGGTTGAAGGACGCGGGAAACGGGGCGGTGCAGAAAGGAGACTGGGCTAAAGCGCTGCAGCTGTACACAGAAAGTATGGTTTATATGCCCGCGCAAGATCGTAAGTGTGCTTGGACCTTTTCACTTAATTAAGGGTTCGTAAAATTCATTGAAGTGTTAGGGTTGTCACTGGTGCGTCATTTCAATTTTGCTCGCATTTTACGATCCCTGCTAATTATGCTTGTGTATGCGAAGCGATTGCATATCGATGACTGAGGTGAAGTTTAGGTTAGGGTTCACTATAGCTATAAGTACCTAATAATAAAGTCAACTGTTCCAGCAAAAGCGCGCGATTTGTTACTATATAAGTATGTGCTGAGCAAGTGAGCACAAAGGGATAGTATTCGATTTTACATATTATACTCACTGAGGCACGGAGATAGCCCCGCCCCACGAACAGAAAAAATACTCACGCATTGCTTCCTAATATGGAATTAAAATACCTGTAAATGTTTGTCATGGTCATGTATTCACCACACTGGATCAATATTTAACATTGTTACCATTTCAATATTTGCGACCGATTTTTATGAATATTTAAGTTAACTATTTGTTTTTAATACCTAAGTATCTAAAACAAACGTGGCAGGATTGTCTGTTTCTTTCATAGAAGTTGTACGAATAATACTGTTTATATAGTCCGTAAGCCCGCTCCAAGATTGCCTACGTAATATGACATCACGATAAAATGCATGGCACACGGTCGAAAAAGTTGTGCTGAGCGAGAATCAAATTATCGCACAGAAAATTGGCCGGAAGTTTGAGAAAATCCTTCACTTCCGGTCAAAATTTTAGGGGTGTACTTACGTCATGTAGTGTGTGGGGTGGCGTTGAATAGGTTGTCGGGCCACGCTCAGTGTAGCGTCCGTACTTGCCCATCCTTCACAATAGACGGGCTTAAATCCCGAGCTCCTAATCCCGAGGTTTAAATTACGAGAAAGATTTCATGTTCTATAAAAAGGTCGTAAACGCTATAGTAACTGTAATTACTTAATACCTTCTGGAAGTTATCGATTATACGCGCCAGATTGAGCGGAATGTTTTAATGCAGTATGGCACTTAACTGATATGTGTAATGTTCGAAGTATAAGGACACCGCGCGGTACTTACGCCATTTTAAAGAAACTTATGAAATTTTGCGATAACTTAAAAATGTCTCAACCGATTTTATTAAATATAGTTTTCATTGAAATTACTACTACTATTTATTGGATTTTCGATGCGAATATTTAAAAAACTGCTGACTTTATCAAAAAATAATGTTTGAAGACCCCTATTATCTTCAAAATACCTATTCAACGCCACCCCACCCACTAGTGTTGGAAAGAAAAATAAATTCACCCCCACTTTAGCTTAGGTTTACGAGATACATACGAGAGGTATACCTACCCAAAAAAACATTTTTTTTAGCTTTTATTTTACCTTTTTGTCGTCGTGATACATACACACACATACTCATACCAAATTATAGCTTTCTAGTACTAATGGTCACGGAGCTAAGCCGCGGACGGAGAGACGAACCGACGGACATGGCAAATCTATAAGGGTTCCTAGTTTGACTACGGAACCCTAAAAAATCACTTTTGAAGAACTTCCGGCCAGATATTTATTTGTTTATTCAAATTAGTAACACAGCATTACAGTAATTAAACCAAGGCACTGTGAACTACAAAATTATACAGAAAATAAAAATAAAAACTTAAATCTAGTTTGATTTAGGCGACGTAACAGCGTGGCTCCGCTGCGTCGTCTGATCTGGCGCAGGATTCGGCAGATTGCCCCGGAACTGCCGAAACACAACACCCTTCGGCCAGAAGTCTTCACTTGCGATGGTGTCCTGCAGCGGCCGCGGTACGCGCACCACAAACGAGCTGAAGTGCACGTACTCGTAATGGCGGGACTGCGGCTGTTGCACCCTCAGCGTGAAGCCAGTCTTCCGGCGAACGTACTCCACCACATCATCAGCCACGGCGGAGTGATGCAAGCGCGACACATAGATAGATATGTCTTGGCAGACTTATTTATTTTTAGAGACACTATTACTTTAAAACGTTTATAATCAATTTCGTCAAGATACCACAAAACGTAGGAAAACGTATCCGATGACCATCTTTGACCTCGTCTGCCAAGCACTTCCGGACATTTTAGAACTTGCAGACTTATGTTTACACTATCTACGATTAAAGGGCTACATGATGCCATCTGTCACGTAATGATGTCACCTGACGTAAGTACACCCCTAAAATTTTGACCGGAAGTGAAGGATTTTCTCAAACTTCCGGCCAATTTTCTGTGCGATAATCGTTTGATTCTCGCTCAGCACAACTTTTTCGACCGTGTGCCATGCATTTTATCGTGATGTCATATTACGTAGGCAATCTTGGAGCGGGCTTACGGACTAATACATACCTAGTTAATTAATAAACTGTAAGCATAGTCATCAACCACTACTATTATATCTAAGTCGTATTATTATGGAGATAATTTCAATTCCTATAACGTTTTTCTAACGAAGTAGGTAATGACGATCATAACCTATATTATGTATAAAACAAAACGTATGGAATATTACTGACAAGCAACAAATACACATCTGGTATGCACTTATCCAGACAATTACTGTTAATTGAATCTTGTCTGTCTTACGGCGCCAGTTCCTTGGAATTATTTGTTATCATTATCAATTACGTCTAGATAAATCGAAATGTAAACATTGCTTTAAATAACTGATTAGGATTTTAGAGTTTTACAGCGTTCGTACATATCAGCTTACTTTTAGGAATGTCAAGGACAAATTATGACAAAATCGTAATGATCGCTTTTCTCAGCATTATGTCATGATCCTATTTCCACAGTCTTATTTTAACACCTTCTTCCTTCTCTAGAAAACAAGGCGTGACACTATCCGTCGTCACGGCATGCTTCATTACGCTACAACAGTACATTTCTACTCACGACAGTACTTTGAACAGGTGAAGAACTGTCCATCGTGGTAGCGAACCGCTCGGCCGCCTTAAATCACATGGGGCTCCACGAGGACGCCTTAGCCGACATCAGACGCTGCCTGGCCTTGGGGTACCCTGAGCATCTGCGGTACAAGGTGCAAGAGCGGAAGGCCAGGTGCTTACTCTTGCTGAAGAGGAACCAGGAGGCTGTTACCGCCTTTAAGTGAGTATATAATCTTTTCAACTCAGTGCCTACTATCCATCTTCCTAGCGACTCGCTCGGCCCTGAACCACATGGGGCTCCACAATGACTCCTGCCTGGCGCTGGGGTATCCCGAGGATCTGCGGCAAAAGTTGCAGGAGCGGAAAGCCAGGTGCTTACTCTTGCTGCAAGCGGCTGTAACCGCCTTGGAGTCGGTAATCTTTTCAACTCAAGACAGTGATCTATATAGGCGAAGAACTATCCATTCTTCTGGCAAACTGCTCGGCTGTCCTGAACCACATGGGGCTCGACGATGATTCTTGCCTGGTGCCAGGGTACCCTAAGCATCTGCGGTACAAGGTGCTGGATCGGAAGGCCAGGAGCTAACTCTTGCTGAAGAGGAATCAAGAGTTATTTGCCTTGGAGTGAGTAATATTTTCAACTCTAGATAGTGCTCTGTTTAAACTAAGAACTATCCATTCTCCTGACAAACCGCTCGGCTGCTCTTAACCACTTGGGGCTCCTCGATGACTCCTGCCTGGCGCCGGGGTACCCCGAGCGTCTACAGAACCAGGTGCAAGAGCGGAAGGCAGTACCTGCTCGTGCTGAACCAAGAGGTTCTCACCGCCTTTAAGTGAGTTATCTTTTCAACTCAAGACAAAGGTGAAGAACTATCCATTCTCCTGGGAAACCGGCTGTCTTGAACCACATGAGGGATGAGGAAGTGACACACTACTGTATAGCTACAGTAGTGTTACGTGTTATGGGAACCTGCAATGGTTCAGTTCAAACGTGTTATGGAAACCCTTTTCCCAGGTTGTCACCGAGTCGATGTGATTTGACAATCTTTCGACTTCTTATGCCGCGATCAGGGGCCCAATTCGAGAATGCCGTTGGAGATATCGCCAAACGTCAAATCTCCATTAGATAACAGTTATATCGCCATTGAACTGTCATTTAAATGCGATGAGCTTAAAAGTGACATGTATCTCATCTCAATTTTGGAAATACGAAGGCGATAATGATTGTCAAAAATGTTATTCATGTATATCAATTTCTGTTTTGAACGAAACGTAACGGACTAATTTCACGTACTACGCGGTCAATTTAAAGTATGCGCCTGTTATTTATGCCGTCACATACAAAGAAAGCGAAAATTTTGCGCGTCCGAATTGACGAAGTTGCGATGTTCTAGAGATATCGCCACTTGTCAAGTAGGCACACGTCAAAAGTGACGGATGGCGATGAAAAGGAGAGATCTCCATTATATCTCTAAAATTGGTCGAATACCCCCCCAGGGTTATCACAAAAAAGCTAAAGATAAATCTCTTGAAATATCTGTAATAAGTACTGAGGTTTTCATACGAAAGAAGTTCCGGGAAATACATAGTACAGTTTTTTAAAACCTTAGAATAAGTACGCCTAGAAAGAGAGTATTTATACGAGTAGGTACAACAGATTTCCGAAACCGAGATGCGCACACGGACGAAACTTAGCCAGTAGCTAACCAAAACTGGCCTCACTTTCAGGCGCTAAAACTAGGTCTCTATCTAGGCGTATTTATTATAAGTTTAAAACTACTTTTTTTTTGTCACATGTAAATATTATACTGAGTACTTTACTTACTTCTGTCTGTGATATATCTTTTTCAGAGACACTATAAAAGCCCTCGATAATGCCCGTAATTTGACCAGCGATAAAAGAACAAAGATGATTGCAGACTCCAAACTCATGGTAGAAATGTTGAACAAAGGTATGGTGCTGGCTGGAAACCCAAAAGACCCTGTACCGATGAAAAGGACACCACCCAAACCGAAGCTACCAGGCAAACCTAACCCAGGCTACCCTGCTGCATCAGAAGCTATCCAGATAGAGTACAGCGAGGCTAAAGGGAGATACGCAACAGCTACCAGGGACATAGGAGCTGGTGAGGTTGTGTTGGTAGAGAAACCTCACAGTGGTGTGTTGTTGCGCGAGTATTCGAAGACGCACTGCCAGAATTGTTTCACAAAGTAAGTCAATTTAAGGACCGATCGCTGATTCACAATCCTAGAGTGGTCATTTGTCGCTGTGTCAAACTCAGATAACAATGTTAGTGACATTTGTTGCGCATTAAGTAACGAGTCGAACATTTGGGAGTTTGTGACTGCCCGACTGATATACCCGGTTTCTATAGTATAATAAAACAATCAAGAAAAAATCATAACTGCAAATTATTTGGTTGCATCGTGTACTTTTTATGTTATGTTAATGTTTATTGCCATAAAATGAAAAATAACTCAGTCATGAGAATCATGACATTCACGAGACAGTGATGTATATGCAAGGTTATTTTTTATGACAATTGTCATTTAGGATCGTAAAATGACCGGATTATGGGTACGATTTACATTTACAGTTAAATATTTAAACATATGTAAATGTATTTGTTTGCAGCTAGGATGTGTTTACATGAATCTAAATACATATTTTATTTTTCTTTAGCCACTCATATCAACCAATATCTCAAACATTGACGCATTACGTTTGTACCCGAAAGGGAATTGTATCGTATTATATATATCAACTTAGGTATTGGTTATACTAAACACAATTTTGTTGCTTTCTTGCATCTGTCCTAATTGCTACTATAATGAGTTAGGCGTGTGTATAAGTAAGGTCAGTCAGGTCGAGTGTGCTACCGTGGATACGGACCTACCACATCGAAATATCGAAAGTTATAAGGTAAGGGGGGGGGGAAGACTACCATAGTTTTATGTCTAATGGGGTAAGACAAACAGTTAGTTATTTAGTGGACTGCAGTTTTCTTTAGTCGAAAGCTGGCGAGGAACTGCCCCGGATCGGGACAAGCGGCATGCTCTCGTTTCGGAGGCTCAGATCCTGTTTACGTCATTGAACCTAAATAGTAAGTAAGTTATTGGCAGGGTTCCCTCGGTGATAGTCTTATCCCAACTTACCTTAGATTTGATGTAACATGATAACATCTGTATGTTTCGATATGGTGCTCTTGCCCCGCTGGCGCACTTAGCCCGACTGTACTTATGTATCTTGGTTCGCTATACAAATGTTTTATCTTTATCTATGTATACCCTTTCAGATGTATAATCCCCTTGGCCTGCCCCAATTGTCCAAACGTCATCTTCTGCAGCGACAAATGCTTGGAGGCCGCACTAAACTCTTACCACGCCTACGAATGTCACATTCTTCCTCTCCTTTGGAAGTCTGGATGCTCTGTCACCTGTCACATAGCTTTGAGGATGATCACCCAAAACAAAAAGGAATGTTTCAAAAATATCACTGACCTGGAAAACAAACCCAGAGGAACGTATAAAACAGAAGACTACAGGAACATATACCATCTAGTGTCTCACGAAGCTAAACGTACCAAACAGGACTTTTTGCACAGAACACAAATGGCAGCATTCTTAGTTAAATTACTGGAAATCAGCGGCTACTTCGATGGTAAACCCCGAAAATCACCTATAGAACAGGACGACATTAAAACCATGGGCGTCAATGAGATATATAAGGAAGACATCGGTCTTCTTGGGGGTCTGATTCTCAAGAACCTACAAGTACTGCAGTTCAACGCCCACGAAGTGTTTGAATTGCAATGCTCTTCGCCGAAAGTGGGGCAGAATGTGATAAAGCACGCCGGGAAATCCGTTTTCCTGGCAGGTGCGGTGTTCCCCACTCTCGCTCTGTTCAATCATTCATGCGATCCTAGCGTCGTGAGGTGAGTACTAACGTATAATGTAAACACATGTTCTTGTATGTAAACAAATAACTGTATACTAATAGAAATAAACTTAAAATTATCGCACTTTCAATGTATTTACGTACAAACTTAAAACAAGGTTAAAAATATTTTTCCGACCAGGGGGCCTATGATGGTTGCTTTTATCACGCGATAAATAAGTGACAAAGCATCCGTCACCATTTGATAAGATGTGAGTGTGAGTGATGCTCTACGAGTATCACTTATTTATCACGTGATAAACGCAACCATCATAGGGGAAGTTTCATTATTTTTTTTATCCATGAATGTTCTTAAGCACATTAGAAGATAAATCATAAAAGTCTATCTGGATACATATTAAATAGATTATCACTAATGCTGGACGTCTTTCAAAGTTTGCATATTTACAACAATTCAACTTGTATACATTTTGGCAACAATTGATATTCTACGACGGATACCTACCATCTGAATATGTATAATGTAAACTAAAAATAACTCATTGTGAATCTGTCGCTTGTTGAGACACATTCGAGAATCTTAAACATACATATAAATATAACTGACAGTAAGTACTAGTATACGTAGGTGCATAATATAATAGAAGAACATCAAATAAAATATCTACTACCGGTACCTATACTTCTACTAAACCACATCATGTAGCAATAGTTATTTGTGCAACAAGAGAGCAAAGTTGTTTTTTGTTTCGAGTGCTGATTTTGAGCCCCGAGCAAGCGAAGGATTCTATGTTTGGATCACGAGCGTAGCGAGTGATTCCAAGTTAGAATCCTGAGTGTAACGAGGGACTCAAAAGCACGAGATGCAAAAAACTTTGCTCTCGTGTAGCACACACAACTTTTCACCTCAACAGCGAGACATATTCGACTTTTTGTACTTTTCCTTTCTGTAGGTATGTTTATAGTCTTTGTTGCTAATTTCAATGATATTATTAATTAGAAAATAGATTCCTGCTGCTTGTAATGGAATAAAAATAGAATTAAATTGAAATTATACGTTCCAACACTGTACCTACCAGTCCCTCACAACTACCATGGTTGTCATTATTTGATCAAATTGAAAGATTGAGGAGACACATTACGTGTTTATTTATTATTACGAGATTTTGTTTATAATTTGATTGATATTTTTACTCGTAAGGCACCAAACAAAATAAATACAAAAGAAAATAACAATCTGAACTCGATATTTTTTAAGTAGGTTTCGAAACTGCGCTATGATAAATTGGTGAAATCATAAATTATTAGTACGGGTATTTATAGTAGAGTTGCTAAGCCGCGAAATTGTGCGCATCGGGTTACAAGCATGAAATTTCTACCACACATAGAGCGTTCCACGGTGATTATTTTCAGATGTGGAGGGAAGTCAGATTCGTCCCCTGTGTGGTGGGAGAGCGGGGTGAAGAGGACCAAGTACTGTTCTTTTTCTTTTTTTTATTACTGATCAGTTAAGGCTATTAGGGCTTGCGCGACATCGTTTTTGTGTAAAATAGATATCAGTTATTAATTTTTCATGTTATTTAAGAATAGTTTCATATAAAAATTTGGGTTTATTGCCGAAAAGGTAAAAATCACAACAAGTTTTTTTTATTCAGAACGATAAATTGGTTATCTATCCTGAATATTTACAATTTAAAAACATATTACTAAACAGAAAATTTAATCTTGTTTTTAAAAATGTATACATATTGGGCACATCTGATACAAAAAGTACGTAAGTAGTAGGAATTAATTTTTCATGTTACTTATTCATAGTACCATATAAAAATATGGTTGTATTTCCGAAAATGTAAAAATCACAGCAAGTTTTTTTTATTCAGGGAGATAAATTAGTTATATTTCCTGAATATTAACAACTAAGAAAAATATTCCAAAATAGCAAATTTAATCTAGTTTCTAAAAATATATAAACATTGGGCACTCTTCATACAAACAGTAACTTAAATAAATTATTGATGTTGAGATTAGCCCGTGTGCTCGTGATACATTAGCAAAAAAATATTTTGTTTTAATTACATTAATTTGTTTTTCTAGGACGTATATAGTAAATATTATATGTTAAAGCATGTTAACAATCATTATTTAATGTATTTAATGAAGCGAAATAGGATGCGTTCGGAGATTTACGTTGGTTACGCCGACGTAAAGATATATTTTAAGCTACTGTTTGTATGAGAAGTGCCCAACATGCATATATTTTTAGAAACCAGATTAAATGAACTTTTTGAAATAGTAATAATAATTTGAAAATGTTCACGAAATTGAACTAATTTACCTCACTGAATAAAAAAACTTGTTCCGATTTTTACCTTTTCAGCCATTACACCCATATTTTATATAGAACTATACAAAAATAACATAAAAAAATAATTTCTGATATTTGTTTTACACGGAAACGATACCAAACACGTCCTGGTAGACTTAACTGACCAGCAATAAAGAAAGAAAAGAGGGATACTTGGCCGTATTCACTCGGCTCTCCCGCCTCACAGGGGACGAATCTGACTTCCCTCCACATCTGAAAATAATCACCGTGGAACACTCTATCTGTTGTAGAAATTTCATGCTTGTAACCCGATGCGCACAATTATGTTAGAAAACAGCGGACTAACAACTCTACTATTACAGTATAAAGTTGAAATATCATATTTAAACAATAATCTATTTGATTTATATAAAAGATACAATGATTTAAACATTCGGTCGTTAAAAACAATATGTTGTAATTAAAACTTCTTCGGGTATTTTTTTATTTTTATTGTATAACTCGTATCGGAACTTGTTCTTATTCGAAGTCGGATTTGAAAATCGAATTTCGAATTGATATGTTTTATCACTCTCTTTTTCATATAGATATGAAAGAGATAGAGTGCACCGAAATTCGAACGATTTCAATTGTATAATTAATAACCTTTGGCTGAGAAATGACAATTCGTGGTCAAAAATTAAAAAAATTAAAAAGCTACTTTCAATCTGAAAATAGTACGGTCAGCATAAAAAAAATACAATTTTAGTATGCAATTTGATATACGTAAGCCGTACCTTTACATTACACATAGCTAGTCGTCTAAGCGATCACAGAAAATATATAAAGTATTCGTGCATATGATAATATTGTATTATACCTGTTAAGGAACTTGTAATACAACGCATCTTTTTTTTTAATAAATATCCGACAACTTCACACAAATCGAAGAAGGCTTGTGTTATGGGTATACTAGACGACGATATACATACTTATATAGATAAATATATACTTAAATACATAGAACAACCATGGCCCAAGCACAAATATTCGAGTTCATCACACAAATATTTGCCTTGGCCGGGATTCGACCGCCGGCTCAGTAGGCAGGTGCTTACAAACTGAGCCAAGCCAACCGCGTCGTCATGTCATCTTGAAGTACAGTAAGGTGGAGTTAATTATTGGACACTGGGAGTCTTCTCCCGGTGATAGTATTACCTCCCCTTACCCTAGTACATTACAGAAGGAAGTGTTTCAAACAGAATAATTACCTTGTCTGGTATCTGAAGATTCAGAAGTAATACTAGAAAATTTCCAGGTACTTCTGTGGCAACTACATCGTAGTACGAGCTGTGAAGAACATCACTAAAGGCGACGAAGTATCCGAGAACTACGGACCCATCTTCACGACTGTACCGAAGGCGGAGAGACTGGCGCAACTAAAAGAACAATACTGGTTCGACTGTACTTGTACGCCGTGCGAAGAGAACTGGCCGCTTTATGAAGAGATGAACGAGAACTATATGAGATTCAAGTGAGTATCGAATCGAAAAGACGCTGGAGTTAAAGTACTTCATTATATCAGCCGTCCACTGCTGTACGACCGGCGTCCACTAAAGTTCTCCGCAACGATCGGTCTTGCACCGCCCTCATCCAATTTCTGCCCGCGATCCAAAGCAGGTCGTCGATCCACCTTGTTGGGGGCCTTCCCGCGCTGGGTCTTTCGCGGTCGTCACTCAAAAACCTTCCTACCCAACCCTATTACCAAGACTCCACTACGCCTGTCTGTCGCTAGGCTATATCTCATGAGTCGTGATAGCTAGACAGTTGAAATTTTCACAGATGATGTATCTCTGTTGCTGCTATAACAACACATACTAAAAACAGACTAAAATAAACTTTTAAGTGGGGTTCCCTTATAACAAACGTGATTTATTTGCCGTTGTTTTATATGATGGTCGGATGGCCGGTTTTTTATATACCTCCAGTGGGTACTAATGTTTACGGTTTCTAATCTCTTACAGATGCGACTCGGACCACCCGTGCCCCAACGTGATCGCAGTGCCGTACGACGCGAAAGAGTTCATGATACAATGCGGGCTATGCTCGCAATACACCAACATTATGAAGGGGCTGAAGTCTTTACAGGCAAGTAAATAAACTGGGTAATATGTATCCTCCCGGCGTAAAAGAAAAGGGTTCATGATTCATGATAGGCATGGTATAAGAAAATACGGTATGGCACTCCGGCTAGTGAGACTTTCTACGTCACATGATCAGTTGCTGCTTTATGGTAGGTAGTAAAAGTAACAAAATAATTGTAATGAGAAAATTATTTGCCGCCAAACGTAAAAAAAATGCATTTATACATTACGATTGTCATGTTCTTTGACTAAGTTTTATTTTGTCGTATTAATTAATGATTTAGATTCATATGGAAAGTGGGGGAAACGCGAACACCTAAGGGAAAACTTAAATAAAACAGAAATATCAAGACTCAGAATTTCTTTTATTCATTTAAAGTTAAGTTTAACTACCTGGCTAACTAATTAAGTAATCAACAATGAAAATACTTTTATTAAATGTAACATTAAGAACAAAAAACAAAACCCTTAGTGTTCGGGTTTACCCAACTCTAGTCGGGTAATTACGAACACCAGGTGGGGTAATTACGAATAAAGATTTGTACTCTTTTAATCAGCCTAATTACAACAAAGATCACATTTATAACCTGCCGAGAGTAGGTTAATCACAAATTAACAATTTTAGTTTATAATCAGTCTTAGTTACGACAGAGATCACATTTATACCCCGCCGATGAGGACTGTCCACCTGTGCATTTCTCATCAGCCCATTCTTTTCATACGAAGCACGTGATCCAGTCTTCATCGGGAGGACTAACATATATATCCTTACAAAAAATACAATAGTAGTCATAACTTTTTATTTTTTCCTTTTTTGCCTGGCTCTGCCTTGTTCGAGATTACCCGACGCGGTTTGGTCGCCTTTACCCGCAGGACCAGAACAGTAAAAGTGTTAAAAAATATTCAAGGTTATTTTATTGTGGCGGTTGGCGTCATTGTCAATAAAATTGTTAATGCATGAGTATTCCACCAAGCAAATGTTGAATTACGATAGTCGATGGAAGTAGAACTACATCAAGTTACATTTACGCAAAAACTACATCAAAAACACACAAAATATTGAAATGTTCATACCTTGACACGTGCGCGCGTCCGCCTCACTCTTGTTGACCGGCACTGTCAGTGACGTAAACTTCAAGATAGCGGTGGACAATATATTGTCATCTCTTTCTAACATAGTAGAACTATCGCGGTCGGGATTACCCGCCGTTCGCGTTTCCCCGACTCTCCCCTACTAACAAGAGAATCAGGGGGTATTATGATACACCACTTGCAACACAGAAACGGATTTACAGAACCTACCAACTAATCATAGCGTAATAATGTCAAAAGTCCTATGAAATGAGTATGAGTTCTCTAATGTCCTACTGTGCTATAAAAATTCCGAAGACTGGTCATGACAGATCAATATCTTAGAATCTTACTGCAGATTTAGTGTACAGTCAGCAGCAAACGCAGTTAAGCAGTATACCACACTGACAATGATCTGTACCCTTGTCATGTCATGACTCATGAGTTTACAGCGAGAGTGGCCGTACTCGCTAGCGAATGCGTAAACGGGTTGTATGGAAAATTGTGAGCCGCTGTACTATTTCCCATAGAAATCGTATACGCAGTCGCAAGCGAGTACGGTCCCGTTAACTCATATTAAGAGTACTTACACCCCTTATTCTCTACTTACCTAATAGAGTTCATGTGTATATTGTTAACATGGTATAAGAAAATAAGGTATGACAGACGAGACCTTTGGCGTCATCACGCTATGATTGGTTCTGTCAGTTGTTTTACTTGTTTTTAGGGTTCCGTACCCAAAGGGTAAAAACGGGACCCTATTACTGAGACTTCGCTGTCCGTCCGTCCGTCCGTCTGTCACCAGGCTGTATCTCAAGAACGGTGATAGCTAGACAGTTGAAATTTTCACAGATGATGTATTTCTATTCCCGCTATAACAACAAATACTAAAAATAAAATAAAATAAACATTTAAGGGGGGCTCCCATACAACAAACTTGTTATAGATTATGGTACGGAACCCTTCATGCGCGAGTCGGACTCGCACTTGCCCATTTTTTTTGTTGGTTCTGTCAATCTGTTCAATCTGTTCCCTTGTTGCCAGTGGTATATCATAATACTCCCAGACTCCCTTGTTATCTGAATGAATCGCATCATAAAATCGTTGGTGTTTTAAATCAATTATTACGACAAAACAAAATTTAGTCCATGAACATGACAGTTGTAATGCATAAACGTATACTAAAGTAACCATTATTTTTTTGTACGACTGGCGGTAAACATTTATTTCTTTATAATTATTTTGTTAGTAAACAGTAGAAAGTTTCACTAGCTTGAGTGTCATGCCTTATTTTGTTACACTATGATTTTGAGCATCTATGCCGTGCTACGGTAAAAGGGCGTATCTTACTATGACATCCGTATAAAGATACGGCAGATCTGGTGTGCGTAGCAAACTCTGCGACCCGCTGTACAATGTAGCGCACCCAACAAAATCGTTGCAATTTATCTCGCCCCTGTTTCCACAACAATTAGATCGTCAAATTCCGTATAAAAGATTACGAAGCGGCTGCAAATTGAATAGCAAACATCACGACGTGGCGACTGAGTTATTCTCAACCGTATACGGTGTTAGTATGCCGACTCGAAACAGATGACAATGTTTTGGATAAATAATGTTGATAAATATAGCAAATTTTCCGCAAATATCGTGCGATGCTGTTTGAAGACTAAATTAAATAAGTCAAACTCGGTATAACATTGTTGCAAGAGGAATGTAAAACTAAAGGCTAAGGGACTGCCCCTCTAGCACTACTGTCAACGCGACTATTTCTCGCGCGAAACATTTACCTGACTCTTTCTGTGCAGTAATGTGAGAGAGTGACGGGTAGCGCTAAGTCGCGCGACTAGAGTCGCGAATCATAGTTGTGCAAGACGGGCTGGTCCCACCGTCCCACCGCCGACGATAAGCGAAGAGCGATTAATCACTACATAGTATAAAACAAAGTCTGTAGGTATGCTTAGATCTTTAAAACAACGCAACGGATTTTAATGCGGTTTTTTTATAGATAGTGATTCAAGAGAAAGTTTTATATGTATAATACATTGCATAGTATATTTAGTATCAGCTTTACACCCGTGCGAAGCCGTAGAACTATAAACTAGAAACGAGTTGGCGAGCAGCGAGAAACGGGTATGTAGTTCCGATAGCTTTGTCGCTCAACTATAAGCGAGTGTTGCAGTACGACGGGCAAATACTCGCGCCACTCACTCTGGCGGGGCCGGGGCCGAGCATGCTGTCCTGTACGCGAGACGCACGTATACAACGGCGTTAGAAGTCTTTTTCAAGTGACTATGGATGACATCTACAGTCAAACGACACACCACCAAGCGAGTACCGCTGAGCGAGTTATCTTTTATCGCTGGCAACAAGGTATAGTCATCATCATCATCAGCCTATTCTTCTCCACTGCTGGACATAGGCCTCTTCAACTGCACGCCATTGTGAACGATCCTCGGCTACTCTCATCCAGCTCTTGCCAGCCACCCTGCACAGATCATCGCTCCACCTAGTCTGAGGGCGTCCCACACTACGCTTGCCGATCCGCGGTCTCCACTCAAGAACACGTTTACCCCACCGGTTATCGGTTCTTCGGCTAATATGGCCAGCCCACTGCCACTTCAAATTGCTAATACGGTGAGCTATGTCGGTAACTTTGGTTCTCTGACGAATCACTTCGTTCCGAATTCGATCTTTCAAAGAAACTCCGAGCATTGCCCTTTCCATAGCTCTCTGAGCGACTTTATATTTGTGGACCAGCCCAGCCGTGAGTGTCCACCTCTCGGCACCGTATGTCATTGATCAAGGTATAGTAGTCGCTATTATATTCATGTTATTATTATAATCATGACGATTAATTTACCAGAACGCTCATATTGGTACTGGGTCATTGATCATATCATAACATAACATAAGTATAAGTAAAAGCAAAGAAAAAGGACATTGAAAAACACATGATTTAATATCTTAAATAAATTAAACATAATTCAGCCTATTATCTACACAAATCAGCGAGTTTAGGATAGCATTTATACCACGATAAATAAATAATAAAGCATCCGTCACTTTCCGTTTAGTATATGAGTGAGAAGGATGGCTACTTTATCATCTATAGCGCGATAACAACATAATCGTAGGCCCACTATGAAATCAAAATGATGTTCGTTGCATTTTTGGAATGATCATTGTATGTATGCCTAATCTCACGTAAACGCAAAACGGTATTAAAGTCATTGATCAGTAATCATTTACATTACGCAATGAATTTGACAATGCTCTTTGTATGCAAGATTAGATATAAGTATGAAAAATCGAATTAGGTTTCATGGCAATATGTTATTTGAAATTTCTATACTTTTGATAAAATAAATCAATAGGTCAAAATGATTAACGTATAGGTACGGTCAAGGAAATTGGAACACGTACCATTTTGACCCTTATTGTCATTGTCACAATAGCGAATAAGGTACGCGTTCAAAATTCCTTGACTGTACCTACTCCGTCGCGTCGATCTAAGATTCAGTGCAACAAAAATGATTTTCACTCATAAGAAATACACTCTAGTGCATGCCAATATACATTAAATTTAATACAAAAACAATCATCACATAATTAATAGTATTTCCTAGTTAAATCAGCGCATGTGCAAACTTAACCCGTTACTGCATATGAAGCCATATCGTCGGGGACAGTACAATACCGCGTAAGTAACAAGTGTAGGATACGAATCAATATTCAACAAACAAACGCTTAGTATTCTATTGAAATGAGAACTTTATCGACAGCTGTTATTTACGCGGTATTGCACTATCCCCGACGATGTAATGAATAATAATTTCAGGTCAGGGATCAATATGTTCTTTTTATATAGTCTGAAAGGAAAGCGTAGAAATAAAAAAGTGGCAATACTGTAGTGTCATCCCGTTTTTCTTAGATTGATTAGAAAGGGACAACACTACAGTATTGCCACTTTTTTCAATTCAACGGAGAAAAAATGTTTTTTTTTATCTTGAATTTACGTTAAGAAGAAATACCCGGCATTCCTATAAAAAAGTCATAGATTTTTCGGTAGCTTAAAAACAATCAAAAATGTTTTTATTTTCGTCTTGTTCGGGCCTAGTATGGAAACCAGGCCCAAGTGATAGTTTTTTCGACTTTGCAGGCTTCTAGATAATATAAATTGCTATTGCTAAGCGACTTTTACTGTATACAATTTTCCTAAATTATACTACCTACCTAAATAGGTATCTAGAAGCACGGCAATCCCCAACTAAGTTGAAAAAAATATCTGTTAGGTTAGGTTACCGTAACAGGCCCGTACAAAATATAAAAACGAGCATATCTTTTTGTAAGCTACAGAAAAAGCTATATTTTCTTTCTAATGAGGGGGTTATTCCTACTTACCTATAAAAAAATAATTGTAAAATTACATCCATAGAAGCACGGCTCGTATATCCAGGCCCGGACTTATAGTCTGTACTAGTAGATATTAAAAAAAATGTACACAAATCGGAGCAGTCAAATTGACAGCAAGCATTGGCGAATGTCAGACCGACAAAGTTAAAAATCACGTAAGGTAGGTGATGTAGCTACTTCAAACCTGTGACTTTCTATTTTAGTCGCGTTCCTTCCAGTATAATGCAGCCTTGCGTTTTAAACCTCTGCAAATTTGGGTACTTTTTATTGACGATTTACTGAGAGAAAAATATATATTTATTAAATGTGATAATAATATGTTTGTATTCGTGAATTTGTATATGTTCGGTAAAATTAAACGATAACACATGTTATTTAAATGGAACGGACTGCAGTAGTGAGGTCAATTATTTTATAATATAAAAAAAATGACAGGAGCCAAACTTTATCTTATAAACAACCCTTTTAAAAGTACAGACTATAGAGGGCCAGGGGTAGGCATTTGGGGACCCTCCCTCAAAATGCGTTTCATCAAATTAAATAGTAGGTAGTAGTATTTTAAGTGATAAATAAGGAGAACATAAGTATGGTGCAAGCCCTACTTCAGGGACTGGGGCCCCTAGACTGGCTGGGCCCTAGGCTCGGGCCTTGTGGGCCTAGGGGTAAATACGGTACTGCGTACAGTCCGACCAAAAATATCAGGAATTAAAAAGTGGCCATACCGTAGTGTCGTCCCTGTTTTCTTATATTGATTAGAAAGGGAGGACACTACAGTATTGCCACTTTTCAATTTCTACTCTTTTTGGTCGGACTGTATATCGCTATGATTTTGTTTCTACCACTCCCCGCTGGTCGCGTGTACTCGCGGCGCGTTGATACTATATCATGACATATGACAATTCTAATACATCCTTAGTTAGACGCAGTCATACTTTTTTAAAATTACGTCAGTACATATAAATGCCGTAGACTGCGCAATGGCAGAAGATAGTGTCGTTCTTGTACAGCTCGTGGACGAAGTCGTCGGTTTCCGGATCCCACAGGCAACGCTGGGCCATTTTGACGCCGGCGCCTTTCATCTCTAGTATACTGGTTTGAACTAGTATTTTGTACCTGCAATGAAACAGTATAGGTACTTACAATATATTTTATCTACGCACATATCATTAGTGCTATAAAATGCGTTCAGAAATCGTAGGAAATGACCAGCATTATTACAACCAATTTTACTATAAGATTTTTTTGTCTGTGGTAGTAGGTAAAATCTGTACTGTAATGTTATTACAGTACCGATTTTTGTAAGGTTACGAGTTTTAATTAGGAACAGCTGTCAAAACACAAGTTGGTCTCTATTCTAGTATCCATAGATATTAATATTGTTATCGATACGAAACGTCAATTCAGTATGTTTTTTTTATAAAAACCGCACGACATTTGATCTCGAGTGACATGAGAATATGGATACATTCGTTTGTATATGATTTAGAAAAAAAAAACATTCGTCTTGACGGAGGTTCGAATTGCCGCCATTATTGTTGTCATTTGTTTGTTGGTTCTTTGCTGTTACGAAAGTAGAATTGTGAAGTTTATTGTAATTCACATTTTAGTTGAAAATATTGTTTCAATGTAAATGTAAATTACAACTATTACTTACAATAAATAATCTGTTTATGTATTTGTTCAGATTTATTTCTTACTGCATGAGTATATGTCGTTTTTAGATAATTTACAGGTAGCACTAGTGGTGCCGGTCATTTCCTTATGGCTTCTGAACCCATCTTAGAGTACTTATGATATGTGTGTAGATAAAGTATGTATACAACTGTACATAATTAGGCCTTAAAACACTCGTGTGATCCTATTATGAAACTCGCTGACGCTCGTTTCATAAAACCACACTCGTGTTTTAAGGCCTCTCATTATGTATCAGTTGCATAAAGTACTATTACTCATACATGCAATGAAATGTCGTCATAACGTGCGTTATAACAGGCTTCGACGTATCACGTTTCGGGCGGAACGACTCGAGAAAACTGTATTTTTTTTTAAACATGGCGTCTGTGTTCACGAACAGGGTAAACAGCTGAATTATATTTTTTAATGGTGTATTTTTTTATTGTTTGGGAAAAGCACTAACCAAGCTTCGTATCGTCTATACCTTCTCACCCGGCAAGCCTTTCTTTTCCGGCGTTTGCAGTAATGCACTATTATTTAATAATAAGTTACGAGCAGTAAGGAAAACGTCCATTTCACTTTTTTTGTTTCAAGTCTATAGATCAGATTGGTATCAAAAATAAAGAGTCTCTTTCAGACCAACCTAGGTAATAGGAAACCCGGAAATGGCGATTAAACATAAGCGGTGCTTCTCTGCAATAAGCGATGCAGGTCAGCTGGGGTCATTTTCTTGGCACCGCGAGCGACACTTCTGCGGCCCACTGACATCTTGGTCTTCCTGCGATCCTCAAGAATAATGGCGGCTCATAAGCAGTGCCCGAAAGCATCTGGGTGCATCAACTTTTTCTTGCTGTTATTCCGTCCGGGACCCAGGGAATATTAGTGATTTGAAGTGTGTAATAGTGATAATGATTAGATTTCTTAGAAAAGTGTTGATAATTGATATTACTGGTATTGTCAGGTGATAGTCTACATAAGAATAGGCTTATAACTGCTTAAATTACAAAGCTTTTGCCAAATATAACCACGGAAAATCGTAGTTTTGAAAAGTGACCCAGGGGCATCACCATGGCAACGAGTGGCAGAAAATAGTTGATTGAGCCATCTTCATGTACGTTACCGGGTTTGTGAAGTGTACTCACCTCTTCATACCAAGCTCCTGAGTCCGCTGCCGCACTCCGTTGGAGATGGTTTGCGCCCACCGCGGCGCCTGGTCGGCGCGGTACTGCCGGCCTGTCAGCTGTTGCTCCATCGATGTTACTATTATCTCGTGGACGTTTTCAGCTTGGAATCTGCAATGTAAACAATATCGCTGGGTGTGCAACCGAAACTCACTAGTCACTGTAAATTTATGAAATTTATAAAACTAACAGCGCCCTCTCTCGCTTGCTCGTTCACTGCTGTAAAGTGGTGCGGTAAGATGTGAATATTAAGATATTCACATAGAGGTTGCTAAGGTGAAAATACTTTTCAAATAAACAATGCAAAGATCCACACACAAAGCATAAGGAAAAATTGGTCAGGTCTACGTGGAGCGAGGGTAGCGAATTGGCTAACGCGCTGGACCGGTAATCCAGAGGTACCGGGTTCGGTTCCCGGTCCCTTCCACCAGGTAGCTCCTTTTCAATTTTTCTTTAAGCTTTGATCTTTGTATTAATGGTTTCTGTCACTGCAGCTAGTAAGTAGATTGACACTGAAATACGAGCTTTGTTCTAAGTAGGTATTTGTTACTTACTGAGTTATGGTTGTCAATAGACGTTATGTTTTAGGACAACGCGATTTGGATTACGCCCCTTACTATGTCATCAGGGGCGTAACGTGAAAAATTGTTAACTGGCCTTCTAATTTTGCATTGACAGCATTGTGGAATGAATTGTCGCTTGCGGTATTTCCCACGCAAATATCTGCCCCGGCCGGAATTCGAACCCCGGACCGTCGGCTCAGTAGGCAGGTGCTCTACCAACTGCGCCAAACGCGTCGTCTTTGATTAAAAATTAAAATGTTTGCATGGAACATTGCACTCACTTCTCTCCGAGCCCCGGTCTCACTTCATACTTGGGAGGGTCAAGGTGTTGCACCATGACAGGACTCTGGGCTTCTTCCTCCTGCTCAGGTTCCGCCTCCTCCTCGACCACCATGTCATCTGAAAATATACACAAATAGTGTGAGCTTATTTGCCCTGAATTTCTATTACCTTTATCTAATATTTCATCAGTTGACAACTAAAACTCACTAAGTAACAAATTACTTCTTAAAACAAAGCTCTTTTCCAGTGTCAACACAAAACAGATAGGTACAGAAATCAATCTACATACAAGCGCGCTCGAGCAAACGCACACATAGACATTGCTCGCGGACACGTCAAGCGGGTGGCACTCACGCTCGCACTGGTCTGAACTGGTCCCAGATATCATGTCCGTGAGCAATGTCTATGTGTGCGTTTGCTCGAGCGCGCTTGTATGTAGATTGATTTCTGTACCTATCTGCTTTGTGGTGTCAACCTACTTACTTGATTTTGAAGAGCAGTGACTGAGTTTTGGTTGTCACCAGGCATTTTATTAACTTGGTTCATGGAAGTCTACATGATCATAATTATCGCCTTAAAAAATCTGGTTAGATAAAGGATTATTAAATTATTCCAAAAATAGACAGTGCTTACCTTCATCTGCCATGCTGTATCAGTCTGAAGAAAAGATTAATTTATCAGTATTCACATATATAGCATTAAATAACTACACAAACGTTTCATTCGGCCATGCCCATACACTTTCTGACCACTGAAAATACGTTAACATGTTAGCAGCCCCCCACTCAAGTGCCACACACATAGATTATTATTACTTTCCCGGGTATGTCCAAAAACTACGTCCAAGACCACAATAGGATGGGCAGCAGCATCCTTGTTTTTAAGTCCAGTGGAAATCACTGCGATCACCGACCCGCATGCCAAGTGTGGTGATTATGGTAAACCATTGGGGGGGCCTTTGTCCAGTTGTGGATGTCTATGGGCTGATATGATGATTGTATTACTTTCAATGTTAATGTGAATGAAAAGAATATCATTTACCTCTTATGAATTTCGTGTGTTATTGGTATTTGGATTTCTTTCCTGTTGTTGTGTGCAATAAAGAAAAATTCTATTCTATCCTATATAAATTTAGACAAGAGGAAACAGATATAACAATCAATGACTAAGCAATCCTTTTGTTCACAGGACACGGACATGTTGTACCGCCTCGCTAAAGGTGCCATGGAGGAGGGCAAATATGGAGAAGCCATGAAGAAACTGATAGAAGTACTGAAGCTGTATGATATCACACTCAAGCCCCCGTACCGTTCGTACTACGACTGCGTCCAAGACCTCAGGAGGTCTATGCTCGCTGTTGGGAACTACAGCCTTGTGTGATTTGTTTTATAGATATTGTTTGTTATGTTTCCTACATATTTACAAATAAATATTTGTTTTGTTTTAATGTGTTCACAATTGCGTATTTATTTTATGTGTGAATTTCTTAACATCCAAAGCATTAAGACCAATATAACAATACTAAATACCCAAATAAAGTCTAAGTCTTATCTGATACCTGACACAAAACTAGCATGTATTTGCAATGTCAAAATTCTAATTGAAACAACCACAATGTATGATTTGCTTGGATCCATGTCTAAGCATAAAGGGAATTAAGGAGTTCTTGTGTACTACTCTACTGTTTAAAACAGGATAATTCAAATGAGCTGGTTTTTCTCTACCAGTGAGTCCGGCTTTGTGAGGGTGTAAACTCACAATCAATAAGGTTTAGGCACACACATCACAGCACTGTAGTGAGTAGGGAGGGATGCATGTGCACAAACGCACAGACTGTGCAGAGGTAGGTTTAACCAGACAATCGGACTTAGGGCATTTGGCATGTGATACCTTTTTAAACGTTGGGGAAATGTATCTATGCATCCCGTCTTTGGAGCGTCACCGAAACGTTTTAATGAGACTTTACAAGCTGGTAAAGTGCAAGGTGTCAAAATCTTTCAATTTATTTGAGCTTCTATGATGATGATGACATGCAAGCATTGTTTTTCATGAATATGATTTGCGATTACACGGGCTAGTAACACCTCTGGACATTGTTTGCGGCTATACCATGGACAATCGCAGAAAATTTTATTAAAATTGACGATTCAATATTGAACTAAAATCTAAAAATTACCAGTATCCCTTCTGTATCGCGAGTGTGTAGTTTACATTCAATTCATTAGGTACTAAATCTAACCTCAAAAATTGAACAACAGAACCTTGTTATGGTTGTTATGACAACATTGACAAATTGAGGAGCAATCGGATATTAACCCGGCCTCCGTATACCCAGATTATGATTTTTTATCTTATCAGTGTTTTAGTCAATGGTAATAAAAAAGAGCAACAAAAAAATTACTTTATTATGTTGTTTATATTCATGACCTAATTAATTCCCCGTTATAACAGCAATTACACGAACTCGCTATTCACAATAGTTAAATTACCTGAACGGTTCCTAGGGACACACCATGTACCAAAAGGTATTATCGATAACGGTATTTTGTACAAGCAACGCTATTTAAGTATTTATTTATTTAAAGCTTTGGTCAAACACTCTACTTAGAGTTCCAATAAACATTTTACATCATTGAAGTGCTTGTATTTCTTAATTGTATTTTTAATATATTATCTGAAATATCCTGTACCAAAATAATTCATCGGAGTATTTTTATTGTTTAGTTGATCCAGAAATGTCGACTTTATTTCCTGGAAGTGTAAGCAAAGCATAATTATGAACCATTCCATTCATAATAATATGCTTACTGATGCTTACCTTAAAAATATAATATATAACTTCTTTGAATATAAAAAACGTGTCGCTTGTATGCAAATACCCTTACCACAGATGATAAAAATGACAATTAAAAAAATATGACAGGGCAGACAGACAATTATTTGTTTGGGGATGGCAACTTGTGCATGTGTTTTGAATTGGGAAAATTGGATTGACCGTATTATTATAAGGAATTTAGTTATAACGTAGTAAATTACAATAAACATGGCCACATTAGACAATAAAATTTGGTTGCTTAAAAACATAAGAGATGCCTTCATAGCCACGGACGATACCGGCTTGTGCGAGATTGTTATGGCTGGAGAAGACTTCTCGAAAATATTCCAAGCGCAGGCTCATGACGAACGTATTAGGTTGAGAGACGAGCGGCTGTGTCAGCCGAGCACTAGTCACGGGCGGGACGGCATGGGCAACATATCAGAGGACGAGGACCACGAGATTGTCACGCAGTTCGACGCCTACCCTCAGATGGAAGATAGCGAGGAAGACGACCTAATGAGCGGCAGCTACATCCGCTATGACGAAATAGGAGGACACAGGTAAGCTACCCGCGTATATCTGTCGTGTTTTGGTTCTGTTTGTACGATCTGTGGATAGCTATGTTTCTGAAAACAGGTAGTAGAACATACATCAGTGTGATATTGGTGTGCACGGTACAAAGGACATAATTTTTCGATATTTATTCTTTCTTAATCCTTTGCTTGGATCACAGTCTCAGTGTTTTCATAAAAAGAGTCAACATTTAACTAAGTGCTGAACAGTGTGTGATCTAGTACACATATTATGTTGCTTTTTCTCTGTTAGTCTTATTTACAATATTTCAATTGATAGTATGTTGTTCAGAGTAGGCAAAAGTGTTATTGAAGAATAACACTCCCGCCAAAGACTTGTCGAATTAGAATCTTTTTTTGTTGGAGGCTTTTGTCTAACTTTTTTGTCGTTTGGTTGAGATAATTATATATTAGTACAATTTTTAATTTTACTAACTTTTATTGTGCTAGATAATATAGTGTTGGCAAGAAGTGTTATCAATTTAATCTTGGCAGACGAACATTATTCTTCAAAATGACCCTCAAGTGTTATCATTTGGTTTAATTGTTGTGAGTAGATGTACTGTTGACTAAGTAGGCCATTCAAATTTATTTATGTAAATGTCTGTTGCTAATATGAGGCTATAGGTTCATTGTAAATTGTACCTCCCTCTGCTTAAGGTTAAGGCAAAACTTTTCTTAATTTTGTAGGTAGATTGTAATTTTTATTTTTGTATTGCAATGAACTTTGGACACTACTTATGTCCGCGGGGTTAGATGTTTTTGTCTATGCAAATGGCGTATGATGGGTAGTATAGAGTAACCCTATTTTAACCCATGGATATGGCCAATTGTATCACATTCAAATGTTTACCCTTACATGTGAATAATATATTATAATAATAAAGCCCTTTATTCTGAAATAAGTTAGTTTACAATAAGTTATTATTATTAATATTATTTAAATTATATTACACTATATCCCTAATTTTAGTGTGCCTTTTGGCATAGGCCTCCTCCGAGGACTTCCACTGGCTTCTATCATTTGGAACTCTTCTATGTTTTGCTTCCGCAGTCAATTTCTAATCATCCTCCCATTTAGTTTTTTGTCTTCCTCGCTTTCTTTTTTCTATCAGTAAGATAATGACAGAAACTCTAGTAATGCACATGTGATATTAGCACACTCAACGGGATAACTGATCTAAACTTGTACAAAGATCCTTTTTTTAATCTAGTTGGAGCAGTTGGGGAACTGTAATAAAAGTTTACAAGAAATATTTGGTTTATTCTTTTTTTTGTCACATGTGCATCAGGTCAGGATTTGATGAAGGGGGTCTGGAGAAATACTCTTTAAATATTATGGGGTACTGTGATTTGGCCCTTTTTGACCGAGCAAACCAAGCATCACCATTTCAGCTTGGTCCAAAATTCTTTCATATATACAGATGCTGTATGGCTGTTTTCGCCTTGAACACTATGTTTTTTTTTCTTTTTGTATGGCAATACTGTCTCGCTAGGAATTTCACCAATTGTTTATGAAGTTACTGCTTGAGGACTGTAAAGTACTAGAAGTAAACAAACGGATTGTAAATATCTTAATTGACGGAGCAAGTGGAGCATCTCATCATTCAGCTTGGCCCTAAATCATTTTGTATGTCCACATGTTTGGATAGGTAGGTATGTTTGGCTGAACTGACGATTGCCGGCTGTTCTCGCCTTCAGTTCGCATTTCTCAACTGATTCTCATGGAGTTTTGTCAGTAGGTTGAATAGGTAAATAGATATTTTGTCGGTTCGGGGTTTCGATAGTTTTCGAAATGTAATCAATATTGTGTTAGAAAAATAAATAATCAGCAATTTCAAAACAGTCTTGCGAGGTTTACAGCTCACTGAGCGACTATAGGCAGATATTGATATTAATATGAGCACTTACACCTAAACGATTTCGATTGTCGGACAAAGGAGTCCTCTCAGTGTCTCCAAATTGACGATCCTTTTTTTTAAGCGTGACTTGAACTGTATCAGAACTGTTTATCCCTCACTACCAGTGAGTCGGACTGTGTGGTACAAACTCACTTACGGGAATGTCTCCGCGCGACAGCATTGATTATCATAGACGATCCTGCGGTACTTTCTAGGGAATGCCAACCGGTATAACCGATAAATATAAGCAGTTTTACTGTGACAAAATAACCGCGTTTGCATTCCTTAGTTGCATCTTGGAGTCTTAGCACACTGGCGATTTGCGAGCGAGTTGAAAACCAGAACAGCGGCAGAATCGTTGAGCGCTCGCGGAGAAATCGCTGGGCGCTCGCAGCGAAACCGTTGCTGTTTCGCTTTCAACTCGCCCGCAAATCGGCCCTAGTAGCCGTTGGTTATAAGAGCGATTTGAACCTAGGCAGTGAGTGGAACAGATGAGAATCTTTTTCAGAATCTTTGATCCTGACATTTTGGTAGAAGATTTCATGGTTTCTAATTCGATCTTGAAGATTCGCATTAAATAAATACGGCGTGTAAACAACCGTTCTAATTAGGGCAGCATTATTGCTTAGGTCATGAAATACTTTCAATGATTTGTATATTGTTTATTATATTTGGATCATTACCTATACCTACTCCCTTTCAAGTACTTATAAAGTTTTGGCTTCGTCTGTCAAACACAGAGTTCTTTTTACAACCACGCGATCGAGTAATATACGAGCTTGGAACATTGAGTATTAATACTGAGAACGCTGACATTGCTAATAGCGATTTTGTGATTATATCTGTGTTGAACACTTCTAGACCGTTTGGCTATAGGCAGAAGGTTTTCCTGTACGTTTTAAAATGAAATTTGCAGATTCGCAGTGCATGTGTACCTAGTATATGATACGTAGTATTGTGTTCGGCTACATCAGCGTTTTCGGGCCCCTTCGTGAGAGGCCTTCTTTCTGTTCTGGTCTGTGTGATCGCAGAGACGGTGCATCGCAATTAGAAAATGCATTTTCCTGGGTTCGACGAGCCGTTAAGGGACGAGACAGAGGACTGGGAAGAGGGGTATTTATATTTTTGTTTCTTTACTTATTATTTTTATTTTTGTCATGATTTAGCATCTCACCATCGGGAAGCTTCAATATCAATTTTTAAGTCACGACTGTTTTGATGTCGGTGCAAAAGATAAGGCATTAGTTTGTTTTTTAAGAGACCTTTAATAAATATTTTTTTCATATTATGCCAAATATATTGATAATTTCAACCAACTTATTGAACTGAAGAATACTTTTCCTCAAATTCTAAATAGTAACACAGCTATTTCTTGTATTCATTGCGTGCAGTCGAAAATAAGAAATAAAAAAACATTTTTCTGCGTGAATACTGTCAATTTCGAGTAGTTTTTGACACAAAAATTATAAGTTAAATAATTAAATTGTAGGTTTCAAATATATACCATTAAATTACAATAGCCCTGTTCTAAGTAGTTATATTGATAATATGGTCAGACAAGTTTGATCATAGAGAACAAGGTTTAAAACAATCAGTATTTTTCAACGGATATATATGGAGCCTTAAGGATCTAACTTTATATTGAAACTGTTGGCGTGATTGAAAACTTTGGCATTCTATGGATGCAAATCATGATCATATCACATTTATCTTTTATTTTGTAAATGATTCTTAAATGTGAGGTATAAGTGTTGTTGTATTACGACCTGGAGACAAGGCCGATTCAATTGTGCCGGCAATCGCACCTTGAACCTCTTGTGGCCATGTGTACGCGAATCAAACGAAAACAGGGTAGAATGTAACCTTTCAAGCAATTAATTTTATTAAAACTTTCGTGAGACATATTTAATTATTGTATTAAGCGGTTTACACTCACGTGAAATTGTCAGGAACGGCCCGACATGTTTCGAACTCGTATGGAGCCCTTCATCAGGGACGGCTGCCCGTACACCGCCGCGGCAAACTCGTCACAGGCAATTTTCAAGCAATTGTTTTTTTATTTTTATTATTATTAAGCGTTAAATGAGTCAAAATTTTGCTCCATATGTAAACTGTGTAAGCTCAGCTGGTACGAGTGCAGTCGAGTTCATTTACAGAGATTGTGTTCAGATATTTTTGCTCTCGTAAGTGTGTAGATGTAAATGAATTCGACTGTACCTATAATGTTTGTTGTTATGTAATTTTAATGGCTATTGAAATACTGTGCACGCGCGTATTTGTTTTTATATGGGTGTCCCACATCTTAAAATATAGTGATCCTGGTCAATTTATCATATCGTCAGGGATAGTGCAATACCGCGTAAATAACAGCTGTCGATAAAGTTCTCATTTCAATAAAATACTTAGCGTTTGTTTGAAAATTGATTCGTATCTACACTTGTTACTTACGCGTTGTTTGTTGGTGGTATTGCACTATCCCCGACGATACATTTACGTCGTAAACAAGCTTAAAACATTTTGACGGGATATCGGCTATAGTTGCGTGAGCTGACAGAAAGTGATTCGAGTTTTATACATGTCTCGCTCGCTCTTACGCGATCTCATAAGAACCTCTCAGTTTGCACCCAAATTCGAATCCCAATCTCACGGACAGTACGAGTATATCGTGTGTTGACAAACAAAACTCACTGAGTAAATACCTACTTAAAACAAAGCTCTTAACTATGTGTCAATCTACTTACTGGATACGAGGTTTTGAAGATCAGTGGCAAGTTTTGGTGAGTTGGTAAAGCCTGACCAGAGATATATGAGGATTGTCAAGAGGGCGTTATTTATAAGATTTATATGGCAATAATTTTGCAACCAATCGCAACCGCGCTATAATGACATTAGTTTAAATACCTGTCAGTACTTCCCCATAACCTCGTAATATATCATTTAATGGACTGCACTATTTTCCTGAGAGTTTTTCATGTACATAGTAGACACGTATACACTTTAATTATAATATTACGTACACTACCGTGAATAGGTTTCGGCATTTCCTTTGGATATTTTTAAATATTTGCTTTTTAAATAACCACTACGTATGACATTGACATTGTTGGCAAACCATCATATAATCATTGCCAGTGTAAGAAATTAGTTCCAGTGAAATTCCGCAATATGGCGCATCCTCATATATCTCTGGTCAGGCTTTAATTACCAGCGAGTTCAGAATAACTGTCACTCGTAGGGTTTCGTCCTAGTTTGGAGGCCGTCCGGGGTTCGTCCGGGGGGTTTTCAATAAGTGTCCGGGGAAAACCCGGACGTTTATTACTTGCGAATGAAAATAAAGCGATTGTTTTTTAATTATATTGTTTTCGGACACGTCCGGGGAAAAATGCGATTTACGCCAAATGTCCGGGGTTTTTTAAGTCTTTGTCCGGATTCGACGAATTTAGAGATGGCAGCCCTAGTTACACGCGACTCTTTGGCGCGCGACAAATACTACCTGTCGCTTTCCCTTCAATACAGTCGGACTAGCATATCTTGCCGTGAGTTCGTTTGACAGGAATATCGCAGGTAGTATTTGTCGCGCGCCAAAGAGTCGCGTGACACAGTTGTGCTAAAGTTCACGCTCAGTCGCGCGACAAGTTAGCCCTGCAGAGCTAGCATTGCCGCAGCTTCGCATGTCGCGCCTCAGCATCACCCGTCTTGCTCACACGGTATTGAAAACAAAGTGGCAGGGAGTATTTGTCGCGCTTCAACGCTAGATCTGAATGTTACAGGGCGTTTTCCAAAAAAAAAACAACGCCGTTTTTGGGTTCACCTTGCTCAGACTCGATAGCATTTACAATGTGAAGAATAAAAAGTGTCCTAAATGTGTCCATTAGGTACGTTACGTTTGAATATGAACTTTTTTCATTTGTACGAGCGTCACGTAGTGGAAACTAAAGTTCCATACACATTTTGAGATAAGTTTTTCTTCTTCACATTGAAAATGCCATCGATTCCGAGTAGGATGAACCCAAAATTATCAAATTCTGGAGGAAACAAGGATACGGGTTTTTTTTGCAAAACGTAGACTAAAAATAAATTTCGAACGCAGTGACGTCATAAATACGTAAGAAATGTAACGCAACATTTTGTTGCGCAGGCAGCTTAAGTACCTATTACTCATTATTTTTTTTTACATTTATTTTACGTCTGAGGTTTTTTTGTGAGAATTAATTTATGTTGACCGCGGCCAAGGTAAGTAAGAATTGAGGAATTTATTTCACCAAAAACATTTCATGTAAAATTAGCGGCCAAGACTCACATGCTCATAACTCTTTCGCTGTAAAAAAAAGTTATCAGATCCCTGGAAAAGCCACGCCCTAAGCCGCCCTGAGTTTACTAATCCTACACCTTGGCTTCAAAGGTATGGCTTGGCCGTTTCATAAAGTAACGTAAATAAGTCCAATGGACCGTCTGGGCCATACGATATCAAGATAATATGTATAAACTTAATTCCTTACGCGGGTGTGGGATCTGATAACTTTTTTTACAGCGAAAGCGTTATGAGCATGTGAGTCTTGGCCGCCAATTTTACATGAAATGTTTTTGGTGGGATCTCATTTATTTTTGTAAGGTGCCATAGTTTTTTTCATTTATTTGGGCCATAGCGTCTGTAAGTAAGTAATAATAATAGCAAAAGCATTATGAGCATGTGAGTCTTGGCCGTTAATTTTACATGAAATGTTTTTGGTGGGATCTCATTTCTTTTTGTAAAGTATTTTTAACTTTAAGGTTTTTTTTATTTTTTTTGTGCTGTAGCGTTTCTAAGTAAGTAGTAATAATTGTGTATTTAAGAAATACTCACGTTTAGCCCCATATATATACACTTTTATCCCCTATTATGGAAAACCCATACAAACTTTCATCCCCTTATTTTTCCGCCGTTTTTGCCGTTTCGCCGTCAAAATAAACATTGTTCGGTTCATGACGCATTGGTGTAAACTGTAATGTTATGTAACCTGTTTTTCAATAAATAAATAAATAAATTTTAAGGGTGGGGGGTAATTTTCTAAAAATCCTAGAATGTGTATTTTATTTATAACAATGAGTCCCAATAGGTATAAATTTTTAGACCTCTAGTATCAAAATTTACGAAAGTCTCATACAAACTTTCATCCCCTAGTTTAAGGGGTTGGGGGGTAAAAGTTCCATGTTTCAGAATTATTCTATTGTTTGTGTACTAAACTTAGCTTACATACCAAATTTCAGCTTTCTAGGTCATCTGGAAGTACCCCAGAGGTTTTGATACGTCAGTGTATAAGTGAGTGGCAAAAATCGGCGTATTTTAGGTACCAATAAAACCTTAAGTATAAAAGCTAGATCAATTAAATTAAGTACATTTTATTTGTTCCCTAACTGCATCTTAACCTGTGAATTTGGGCGCTCTGGTGTTAACTGGGACGAAACTATGAGGGTTTGAAAATTAGACGAAACGGTTCGAGAAAAGGTAGGTACTTAGGTAGTGCCCCGCTTCTTTTTTGCTCGTCTTGGCGGGGGCACTACCGTGCCCCCAGATATACTTATACATCAATACATAGCTGTTGTCACTAGGTATATGAATTGATGAAATGTATTCGTATAAGGATAACAATATATTCTCGATTAATACTAGGGAAAAAACAATATTATGGGTTACAAAATAAAACAAAGAAAGTAAGATTTAAAAATATTCTTAAAACTAGACCTCAGCAACAGTATATGTATATTTGATTGTACCTAAAGTAACTCGAATGATTATTATTTTAGTGATTAATATTATTTGGCCCTGATTTGTGCAAAAGTAAATTTTAACGCAGTAAATTCTTCTCTAAGTTTTAATAGGAATTTATATACTTCCAATGAATCTAATCCTGATAAAAATAATTTCCCTACTGCACACTACAGGGTGAATCCACTTAAGTTTAATGAAAGTTATATATTTAATTGAGTTTTATATTACCTGGGTGGCTCAATTTCTTTGGCACTTACATTTGCGTCATAATAAAAAAATACGCAATCAAATGGTAACTAGCATTACCCTCTGTCATGGAATTACCCCACAGCTATAGCATGCTCAAGGATAAGGTTTCCTGTCCACTGGCAGAGCGTTGCGGAGCTGTGTAAAATGGAAAAATCACATTCCTAACATTTAAATACACTTCTTTTGGGTTTTACAAATATGCAGCCTGATTAATTCATTCTCTCCTCTCCGCTTCTGTCGACAGCCATCATAACGATGAATTCACGACAAAAGTCGTCTAACCCCTTTAACTTCAACTTTCAGACAAAGATCCAACACAGCACAGTGGCTAGATAAGAAAGAACAGGCGTTAAAGAAGGCATCCAAAATAAAGGTCATAAAATGGGACGACACCTCCACCGATCTGACCGAAGCGCAAATCACCGAAACTTTCACCAAAATGGACATCAAACCTGTGAAAAAGACGTCCATGTTGACGGAGCTTTTGGAGAAATGCCCCGATTTGCCGCACATGCAGTTTCTGGAGTACGCGAAGTTTGACGGTACGGCGCAGCTCGGTTTGCAAACGAAGATGTTCAAGATATTTGTGAAGATCTCCGATAAATACCATAACTTTCCGCTGGTGGTGTGCGTCATTGCGAGTGCCAGGATTAAAGACCTCATCGGTTTTATTTGCTACAAGTACAGGTAATTTCAATAGGCTTAATGACATTATTTTGTAGTATGTCATAATTGACACACCTAGCCACACTCATTTTCTAACCTCCGACGAGATTTTTTATACTTTAAATCATCTGTCGAGCTATTTTTATTCATTTAGTACAGTATGCTATAAAATTTAACATTATTCATCATCCATATTATTACTTTTGTCGAAAAAATACTAAATAATAATAACGTGTATTTGTTTAGAGTTAGGGCTATGAACAAACTCGCCTGGCAGGCTCTGAGTTTCTAGGGTAGTGTTAATATTTTTGTCCGGTTGAAAGTATTAAAACTATGTACAAGAGATTAAAAAAATAATCTTGAGATCAAGCCTCATTTGAGCTGCAATGAGTAAAAAAATATATTAGTAATAAAAAAAACGGCCTTAATATGTTGTCAGGATCCTATACAAACACAGACGAAGGCTTAAACCTTTAAGTACCTTTTCACCCAAACACGAATGGCAATCTGACAGCTTTCTCAACTTACAGTATTGAACATCCGGACGTCGCCCTAGGAAGCATAAACGAATACGGCCTCTGCATCGCCGAGGATGACGGGGACGTCGACCTCGCCTTCCCCTGCCTCGACGCCAACGAGCCATGCTCCAAATTCGGGTTCACCTGCCTCGGTCTCATAGAGCTCAACAAGAGAAACGGGGACAACAACGTCACTAGCTCTTTGCCGGAGGACGCGATGGGTTTCGGCGGGTTCATGTTCCCTAAAGTGACACATTCGGGACAGAGCCATCAGAACCCGTCGCGGCACAACACGGGCGGCAGCGCGACCTCTGAAGCGGTGAAGAACGCGCTGGAGGCGGTTAATGAAGGTAAGACTTCTATTTCGGCGGGTTCATGTCCCCTAAAGTGGCGGATTCGGGACAGAGCTATCAAAACCCGTCGCGGCACAACACGGGCGGCAGCGCGACCTCTGAAGCGGTGAAGAACGCGCTGGAGGCGGTTAATGAAGGTAAGACATTTAATTGTATTCTTCTTATTTGTATTAAGCGGTTTGCACTCACGTGAAATTGTCAGGAACGGCCCGAGGTGTTTCGAAGACCCTGATGAAGAGCTCCATACGAGTTCGAAACATATGTAAGGCCGTTAATTTCACTGACTGTAAACCGCTTAATGCAATAATCAAATAGGTCAATCAACTATTTTCTGCAACTCGTTGCCGAGGTGATGCCCCTGGGTCACTTAATAAAACTACGATATTCCGTGGTTATATTTAGCAAAAGCTTTGTATTGTAATTTAAGCAGTTATAAGCCCATTCTTATGTAGACTATCTCCTGACAATACCAGTTATATAAATTATCAACACTTTTCTTAGAAGTTTCATCACTACGTATTGTCCCCTGGGTCACGGGAGAGAATAACAGCAAGAAAAAGTTGATCCACCCAAATATGTCTCACGAAAGTTTTAATAATATTAGGTAAGACATTTATTTCAACTGAAATTAATATGTTTTAAAGAATAAGTACATTTGGTAAATAATTTTCTTTGAAATTTTCTCTAAATGGGACTTCATTTTGAAATTTCTAAACACGAAACAGTATAAAAGTAATATATTAATAGCTGCTACTTAGTTATAAAAGACAAACTAAAATGACAGATTTATATTGAATTTACGCATTCGGTATGCATTTTATACTGTTTATAAAGTAAAGGATTTAATCATTTTTGTTGATTAGGTATTTTTTTACTATCGAAAAAGATTACAAGTCCTGTATAATTATTACAAAATACCTATTTTATTTAATAACTACAAGGTTAACCTTCTAATAATATGCGATGTAAGTTTCTATCAAAAGATCATTTTGTGACAAGCTTTTATAGCCGACTGTACTTTTCTTTGAACATCCGTCAATTGCTCAAAATTTTGCGTGCTGTTTGCAAATTTTTAGCTCAATCGGTTGATTGCTTCAATATTGAGTTGCAAGATTCCACCCAAACAAACATAATTGCATACATATCAACAGGGGTCGGACTTTCTTTCGCACGGTAAGACTAATGGAGAACTATGGAGCCTTTATTAACATTAAGGCGACTCCGTACGTGGAATGTTGATTTTTAAAGTCCTAAGGCTCGTAATCTAGCGAACGGAAAAATCTGAAAAAAATATATGTTATTTTTGACTATTTCTTCTAAAAAATTATAGTTGGATTTTTTTTTAAAGCATTAATTACTATGGAAAAAATAATGTTGAAATAGGGTCGTTTTCAATTTTCAATTCCCTAAGGCTTCTAAACTACAAGTGATATTTACTCGGCTCTTTCGCAAGAACATTGACAATTCATTGATCTTTAATCGTATTGTTTAAAAGTTAGTAAAATGGAAATTCGGTCTAATAAAGCATCAAAAAAACTGAATTTCCGCGAGCGCGGCCGTGCCCGGGCTGCGAGCTCAGTGTAAATCTAACCGTCGAAGGGGAAGGCTGTGTCACTTGCTCTCGCGATCCATCTAGTTACGGGAAATTGTTATAGTACCGGATCCCGAAGAGGTTCGATCTGTCTTCGTGCGTTTGAAGTGTACTTTAAGAGAGTGCAGTTCGTTTTTTCACACGACTACGCTATGCGACATAACAAAAAGCACTCATTTTCATATAGAATTAAATTCAACTGTTTTTTTTCGTATTTAGGTATCTATTAATTTTAAGTACTTATAAAAATAATTGTCATTGCTTAGCATTCCCGAGCACATTTTTTGGATACTTAGATATTCTCAGTCATGGGCCCACACCACACCAGACAGGATTCCCAGAAACTAACACTTTCGGTGTGGGTTTTAGGGCCCTTCTCTGTGTAATATTAGAGTAGAGTATTACGGTTAGTAAAAAAAATCTGATAATACAGATATTTAAGTATGATAACGTCTAATGATCTTTATGAATTCAACCCTAAGAGATATGAATATCGTAATGCAGAACAAGTATTGTTCGTTTGAATAGCATTGTAATATTCGGTAAAACGCTAATTTACGAATACGAATATTTATTGTAAGTATTCACATTCGTTGCGTCACTAGTACAGTACATGGCATATGATATAATAATAATAATAATTTCCCACTTCATATTTAAATCTAAATGAGCGTTAGTAATTATTGACATATCCGCCGGGCCTAGACATACCTAGCCTGGCCATAAGTTCTGTTCCAATTGTTTACCGTTTATAAAATAAAAACCTGATTTTTGTTACATATCGTTTAAAAGCCATATATTAATGATCGGATTACAGTTGAATTAATGAAAAAATATATAACTTTATTTAGACTCATCGTAATGCCCGGACTTGATTTTTGACTAAAATGCTCAGAATTTTTCTCTCTAAGTTTGCCAGAGGGCAATGAAACGATCTTGGATCAAATTTATCGATCGCGGAAGGAACGCCCAAACCCAAATAGCGTATTATATTACGTAACCCAGACAACCGCTAAACTAAAGTAGAGCTGACACGTTTGCCGCATGTCAACCGATCTGCAGATCAAGAAATCTACACCCACCCAATAAAATTCGGCGTCACGGTAGATCACGATGGAGATGGTAGGACTACCGGGATGTATTACAAAAGGTTTGGACATTGCTGATCTAAATAAGGACGAGTGGAAAAAAGATAGAGAGGCCTTTACCCGACAAAGGGACGGCACAGGCTTATATGCATAATAATCTGAAAAAAAAACTTTTGAGTCATGTATAAAGTACCTTCAGTTATCGAAAGCTTGTTATTTTATTAAATCTTTTATCTATCCAAATATCATAAACCCTCCATGATGCGTTCAAGAACGGCACATTATGACTACCATATAAATAGACTGTTTTTTAGCACAAATTTCTTATTTCGATAGTATTATTTATTCAAATTTCGAACATCTCTGAGAAACAAAGAAATTTGATTTGACCTCTATTCTAATATCAATCGAGATGACGTTTAGTTCGAAATGAATTGTCAATTTTCAATCAAATTTGACAAATGACACACGTAAGTAAGATATCGAACGATATGATAGTTAGGGCCGACTCTAGTTTTTCTCTGAATTAAAATAAAAACAATGACAGCTGCCAGAAAACTTCATTACCGCCATTACCGGGTAATATTTGTTATAATGTGCGACTTCTGAATGCAACATGGAGGCTTATGATATGTGGCTAGATAAAGAAGTATATGTAACTGTACATAATTAGTCATTAAAACACTCATGTGATGTTATTATGAAACTTGCCTTCGGCTCGTTTCATAAACCCACACTCGTGTTTAATACCCTTCATTATGTACAGCCACATGAAGTACTATTTATTGTATTCATATATCACATTACACCGTCAAGATATGTTATTACCTTCTTAAACTTCAAAACCTACCTTTGCACTATAAAATGGTAAACATTTAAAACTAGCCTGGTTATGAATAACATTTTCCATCTTGAAATTTTATGCGAATTACCATTTTTATCGGCTAAATTTCATATATACTTATTAAAAGTGATAAACCCTCATTATTTATAGATTTAGGTACTTTTACCGGAAAAATCGGAACCCATAGGATTATTTTGCTGACCGTCCGTCTTTCTGTCACGACCCTTTATCTCAGTAACGCGTGTAGGTGTCGAGTTGAAATTAAAACCTTCTACACGTCGTACTTTGGTCTACAGTCCCTTGAAGCTGTAAAAAATCGAACTTCTAAGTTAACGTAAAAAAAAGATACGGCTCTTTATGCCGCAAAAAAACGTATCTACGCTGGAAAGGAAAATTATCCAAGAGACACGGAGCTAACTTTACAGGAGATCTAAAAAACTACGAACTTTAAAAAAAAGTTATCAAATATTCTGTGGACCTACTATTTAAATGAAGCATTTTATAATTGTAAACAACATCATGTTCTCTACATGTCGCTTTTGTTATTTTGTCTATTAATGGAATAATTTAAAATTTAGCATCGCTTACGCAAAATGGCTGTCAAAATAGAATTAGGTAAAATTATCTAAACGACACGTTTCCCGAGATATTAGTCAGGTAAAATAGTATAATCTACATTTTACACAACTATCAACACAGTAAACAATATCTATGTGCATACGATGCTCATTTTATATAAACAATATCATGTTATTTACATGTTGCTTTTTTATTTTGTCTATTAATGGAATATTTTAGGATTTAGCGTCGCTTACGCAAAATGGCCGTCAAAATAGAATTAGGAAAAATTATCTAAACGACACGTTTCCCGAGAAATTAGTCAGGTAAAATAGTATGATCTATTACACAACAATCAACACAGTTAACAATGTATATATGCATGCTCATTTTATAGTCAGGTAAATATATAAATGTGCATAAATCAGCATGAAATAAATGAAGAAAAATCATCTAATCGCCTTTGTAGGAAATATTTCAGACATGAAAAGCTATTTATCGTACAATAAAACCTCACGATTAATGTTTTAATTAGAGGCAAATATTTATTTTCAAACATTAAAATTAATGAAGTGACATTTAAAGTTCTCTAAGACAAAAACTTATGGTCCAACTACGCAAATACAAAAAAAAACTGCTTTAGAAATGTTAAAGATTTATTCATCAGATATCACGTGAAATTTCAATTTTATCAATGTTTATGTGTGATCTGCTGAAAGATTTCCAGTATTTCTAGATCAATGTATGGTGGCAAACGATAGCTATGACTAATGAGAACAGCACAAGACTTCTCAAGACTGCAGTCACTCGATACTCATTAAGGAATTTTAAATCACGAACTACGTGAAATTTCAAGTTTTACAATTGCAATGAGATAATATCCTATCCTAACAAGAATAACAAAACTACCTACAACTCTGTGTGGTATAAGTGACGTCTCGTAAGACACTGTATGAGTGAGATGGCGTTTGGGTCCATCAAGCGAGTCCAAAGTAATGCCTTAGCGCCACAGACACAGATTTACACCGCAGGTGGGCCTAACGGTCTTTATAAATATATTGAATTACTACCAAATGTGTGATATTTTATAAAACAGAACCGGTAAAGTTGTCTAACTACCAATTTAACGAAAATATTTGTTTTTTTAGTACATTCTATGCGACAAATACGACTCAATTGACATTCAAGCAATTCAAGATAAGCGACAGTAGTCGATCAAAGTCATATCAGGTAAAAAAGGATAAGCGACAATGGTTTCATAGTATCAAAGCAGGTAAATTTGGATAAACGCCAGTAGTTAAGATACGACAATCAGGTAATTTAATCTATGTTCTTTTTTTTATAGAATCTTATATCGATTCTGTTTAATAATGTGGAAATACCACATTTTTACTTTTTGGCTAATGCGCATAAGCATTTTAAACACACATGACACAGAGGCCGCTCCAGTAGCGAAGAATTATGGAATCACAGATTTAGAGTGATTGACGTAACGATATGATAGCTCAGTTGGTAGAGCACTACGCCGGAAACTTAGGGTCGCAGGTTCGAGTCCTGCTTACATTGCAGTGGATCACATTCAATTTTTCTTTCATAATTTACCTTTATGTTAATTTTATCATAAAGACAAAATGCCTCAAACGACATTAAAATATATTTTACGATCAGGTAAAAACAGTTAACCAACAAGTGCAAGGTTAATTGCAATAAAGAAAAATTATCCAAGTTGTTTGATATGTTTTGACAAATAAGTAAAAAATTGGGCAAGTGCGAGCCCGACTCGCGCATGAAGGGTTCCGTACCTATACATATATATAATCTATAACAAGTTTGTTGTATGGGAGCCCCCCTTAAATATTTATTTTATTTTATTTTTAGTATTTGTTGTTATATCGGCAATAGAAATACATCATCTGTGAAAATTTCAACTGTGGTGATAGACGGACGGACGGACGGACGGACGGACGGACAGCGAAGTCTCAGTAATAGGGTCCCGTTTTTACCCTTTGGGTACGGAACCCTAAAAAGCTCTAAGGTTCATTATTATGCAAAAAACTTTTTATGTAATCTCCGTTTTGCTAAAAAAACCTCAAAAATCAAGTCGTTTAGTAGAAAAAAAATGTAAAGATTCTCTAAATCACCGACGGGATAAGCGACACAAAAGTCGTCAGACAGATATATATACGAGACCCAACCCATTCGATGCAGAAAAATCTGCCGATCCCAACAGTGTGTAAACTCGATATCCCCAAAAATGTCGCTTAGATAATTTCTCCTTTCCAGCATCGGTATATTTTGACACTCAAGTAAATTAACATTTATAGGGTATCCATTGACCTTGAACATTGAAATTTGGTAAAAAATATCGTCTAGTAAAATATCGTCAATATCAACAAGTACAGGGAAAAATCTGAGAACATTACTAATGTAGTCATAAAAAACTATCACTGTTTATAAGTAAAGGACGCAAATCCGTTTTCCAACGGTAAAGTTGAGTTTGTCGCTCTATTATTTATAGTTTATCTTTTCATTAGAGCAACATGACCCGGGGGATAAAGCTGTGCCTCCACTACTATGTTAAAATATCGGTTCATCCGCGGGGTCACGATATGATTTATTTATTAAAAAACGGTATTTTTTATTTCTGCATGATTTTACACGTATAATCAAGAATCTAGTCGGCATTTTAACTATTTTTGGTAGGTACCTACACATACAAAAGAAACTAAAAAGTATTTTTCGATTCGAGACTTCCAAATGACTAATTTCACTTATTTTTTTGGAAAATAGCTTTAACGCATTTTATTTTTAACTAGCGACCCGCCCCGGCTTCGTCCCGTACGGCTGATAATAAATAATGCATGTATTATGCATATAAACCTTCCTCTTGAATCACTCTATCTATTAAAAAAAACCGCATCAAAATCCGTTGCGTAGTTTTAAAGATTTAAGCATACAAAGGGACATAGGAACAGAGAAAGCGACTTTGTTTTATACTATGTAGTGATATTCTACTGTAGTAGGTAAATAGATATTTAGTAATCCGAAATAATTATATCATTGTTTAAATGATTTATTTTACTTCGAGATTTTTCAATGCCTTTAAATAAGGTATAAGGTTTGTTGATCTTCAACTCACGCTCGGACTATGCGAGTGTATGAAGCTGCTTCGACGCCACTCAACGAGATTATGAACGAAGTTTTGTTCCGGGGGCGCACGGTCGGCGGGGGGAATAACGTTAGGCTCCGCCCAGATCCTCAAGGACGTTGGGAATAGGAGTCGCCTTAAAATACAATTCATACTCATACTCGTTCATCTATCTCATTCCAAACTGCCTTTGTGGTTATTATGGTTAACATTCACAAGCATTAAATGACTAAAATTTGGAAAAAAAAATAAAGTTTTTACAATATTTAAAACTCCTAATTTAACTCAATTTATAGTCAATATCATGAACTTTCTAGTCATAAATGGATATTCGATCAATATAGAACCCAATTTACTCCAAAACATGGATAAAGTTGTAAATATTTACTTATTTTATGGTGGCGAAAAAAACAATGTCTACACAAATCAGGTCTTTGTATATTCTTCTGACTTTGTCCTTGTCTATAAAATTAAAATTGCGAATGAAAGACACTTATGAGTATGAGTATGAGTATGAATAGTATTTTCATGTTAATATCGGCTCCATAGCCTTCCATTAGTCTTACCGTGCGAAAGAAAGTCCGACCCCCGCATATCAAGTTAAATAGCTTGTAAAAATTTCGTAAAGATTTATTAAGCTTTGAAGGACGAAACAGACGAGAATGAAGCGAAACAAAAACGTTTTGTTGTTTTCCTCATAATGTGCAGCATGTCTCTAAAAAAATATATCGACGGCAAACTGGAAACGTCGTAAACGCCAACGAATTTCCTTGGCGTTTACGACATTTCCGCTTTTCGCCGTCGATATGTAGAACGCATCTCTGACGTAGTGACGACGCATCGATGCTGTTGCCGGAAAACTTCTTGATCATAACATTCATAACCTTGACCGCGCAGTTAATTTACGTACAAACAAATGCACATTGCACATGCGCAGATCCGCCATTTCTGTTCAGGGAGTTTGTCGGCAATAGGATAGTTTGCCATCAGTCCGGATTTGTCTTAGTTTAGAGGGCGTCTGGGGTTTTATTTGTAGTCCGGGTTTAACATTTTCACGCACTATACGTCGAGATTTAAATTAGCTCGCTCGTGATACGGGACCACGTTTGTGGACGGCGACTTTTATCTTCATGAAACCACCAAGCCGTTTACAGCCAAACAATATTCAAAGACTCTCCTCCTTTTCCTTGTATGAAAGTTGATTCTTAATTTTACTCAGTAAGTACTAAATAAATATGAGCATGTCCGCCCGTCCGGGTCCTGAGCTCCAAAATCCGGGGTTTTCACGTTTCTTGTCCTGTTAGCCAGGTTTTGGCAACCCTGGTCGGCAACTACGTGCTAATGACGCCTCGCTCTTACAAATAACCAACTGTTGTTGAGAACCCACGATGTCCCACTGCTTGGCAAAGGCCTCTCGATTCTTCTTCCATTGTTCCCGGTTTGGGCTATTTCTGGCCATTCCTTTATAAAGGAGTCTATCTCGTCCCGCCATCGCCGATGAGGTCTGCCACGTCTCCGTTTCAGGCTTGTCTTCACTCGAGGCGATCTTGGCCCACAGCTCGTTCGGCATTCGACGACGTGACCTGCCCAGGCCCACTTCATCATGGCCGCTTTCTGAGCTACGTCGACTGAATCTTGGAGCGTAGCGTGTTCCGGATCATCATCATCATCATATCAGCCGATAGACGTCCACTGCTAGACAAAGGCCTCCCACAAAGATCTCCACAACGATCGATCTTGCGCCGCCCTCATCCAATTTCTACCCGCGATCCATATCAGCCTTCCAACGCTGAGTCTTCCGGTCTGCGGTCGCCACTCAAGAACCTTTCTGACTCAAAGGCCATCGATTCTACGAGCAATGTGCCCCGCCTATTGCCATTTAAGTTTTGCGACTGTCTGAGCTATATCTACAACCTTGGTTCTCTTGCGTATCTCATCATTTCGGATTCATTCCCGCCAGGAAACTCCGAGCATAGCTCGCTCCATTGCCCTTTAAGCCTTCTTATGAGGCCCATTGTAAGCGACCACGTTTCAGTACCATACGTCATCACTGGCAACAAACATTGGTTAAAAACCTTCGCCTTAAGACACTGCTGTATTTGGGACAAGAAGATATAAATAAATGAGTTACCTGGTGAACGAGATCGGGAATCGAACCCGGTACAGCGTGTTAACTTTTCAGCCACTCTAACTCCCAAACAACCTTTAGAATTTTTCCTTATGCTTTGTGTGTCTATCTTTGCATTGTTTTTTTGAAAGACTTTCTTAGCGACCGCTAAGTGAATACGTTAATATTCACATCAAACAACATTAGATATCGTAGGGGATAGCGAAATACCGCGTAAGTAACAAGTGTAGATACGAATCAATATTCAAACAAATGCTAAGTATTTTATTGAAATGAGAACTTTATCGACAGCTGTTATTTACGCGGTGTTGCACTATCCCCGACGATGATGCATGTTAAGTACATAAACTTGTATTATTTTTATACTATTTCACTTATTGTGAACATGTTACCAAAACATTTACAGGTATCAAGAAAGCCGACAACGACCTTGACAAGATGCACTCCCACAAGATGGCGACGCAGGCCCCGCAGTACAAAGCATACAGGGTGTACATGCTGCGCCGAGTCCGGGCCAACACGCTGATACAGCTGGGGGTGTCCGTGGACCGGGTGGAAGTGGAACCTTTGACTGCCAACAAACACGTTTTCTGGGTAATACACACGTATTATGAGAATGAGAATGAGAGAATGAGAATGAATGAGAATGAGAATATTTATTTGTCAAAAGTGGGTATACATAAATGATCTTAACTATGACTAGATTCTCCACTTATTATACCCCGACAATAGTGTTTAGCCCGCGCCATTTTGCGGATTTTTAGTGGTACTAATTTATTTTACTGGCAACGACGAATTTTTGGTAGCTGACGTTGAAAGTCTGTGAATGAAGCGGAAACAGGACTAAATATTTCGCAAATTTCAAGTAATTTTCGCATAATAAAAGCCAAAACTATCAGTATTTACTTCGCAAGAACGATTGAGCAGCATTCTGGTAAATAATGTGTTGAATTTAGTTGACGACATACTGCTACTGACATTTTATAATGCATATTTATGTAAAATATAATTGTATTATGATTAATATTACTATAATTCAATTTCTAATTACAATAGCTATACAATAAAAACTTAATTAACTAAAAAACGGCTAAAACTGATTAAATTTAATGTTAAAAAAGACTTAAAAAATCGGACCCCTTTGGCATGGTCCCGAAGACGCTGGCAGCATTTCCTCGCTGAATAGCAACGCCAATGCGTTGAGCAAGAAGGTTGCCAGGTCTTATATTATATGATGTATGCACATTATTGCCATATGAAAGCCTTCTGTACTGCCACTATCCTAGGGCTGAACCGCAACTTGTGAGGTTATATTTACATTTTATTTAGAATTTCTCCGTCCTTTTTTTCAGTCGGGTAAATTTATCATATCGACGCTTGAGAATCAATATATATATAAAAATTAGACGATTATGGCATTCTATTCCTTTTTTTTCTGAACCTGCTGCACTAAAGCTAACTGCATCAAAAGGTGAAAAACGTCAAAAATTTTAGTTAGACGATATTGATTCTTAAGCGTCGTTATAACTTTTCAATGTCAAACTTACCCCATACCGAAATTGGTTAAAATCCATTCAGCCATTTTTTGCATAACGACCGCACAAGGAAATTCCAAATAATAATAATAATAATAATGTCATTGTATGGAAGCTTCGCCTAGTGTCCATAACACAAGCCTACTAGAGCTTACTGTGGGAGTAGATCGATTGGTGTCAAGTTGTCCGATATACTTTATGTCGATGACATTTAGATGTTGACAGTAACATCGATATATTTTTTTGTGTATAAAATATTTTGCTACGTCACTTTCGTATAGGTGCCCCGAGTTATTCTAGGTAAGTATGTTTATGTATTTATATTTTGAGGACGCGGTTGGCTCAGTTTGTAAGCGCTTGCCTACTGAGCCGGCGGTCCCGGGTTCGAATCCCAGCCAGGGCAAATATTTGTGTGATGAACTCGAATATTTGTGCTTGGGTCATGATTGTTCTATGAATTTAAGTACATATTTATCTATATAAGGATGTATATCGTCGTCTGGTACCCATAACACAAGCCTTCTTGAGCTTAATTTGGGACTAGATCGATTTTGTGTAAGGTTGTCTGATATTTATTTATTTTGTTTACAGCAATTAAAGCCGAAGTACTTCATGCACAGCATTGACTCTATAGCCTGGTGCCAGATGTTAGAAGCTAAAGCAAACAAGTGCGTGTTCAGACTAGTTTACACCGACGAGCAGAACTCCTCTACGTTTGACCGCAACACTAGTGAGTATGGCGTACCATTATTGATATATTGATTTAAACTTACACCATTTTCACACATTATAACCAGAAATCGGAAATTCGGGTTGATATTTACCTTTGGCGGTTCAGTTTTAAGTGAGATATCAATAAGATTTTGTTGACTTTAGGTAAATGTGTACGCTAATTTCCGATCCTTGATTATAGCATAACTTAAATTAAACACTTAAAACACCCCCGACATAAGTAACTAGTCATTATCAGACCCTCTGATATAGAAAATGCTAAAACTGAATATTACTACAAAATTTGTAATTCTTAGCTTCAAAATTGGGCGAGATCTTGTCACTTGTTCCAATCAAAGCTGAATATCTAGGAAACTACTGGTCCTTTTTCCGCCAAATATAGCTAAAAACCATCTCGACGGACAAGTAAAAAAGAAGGACTCAAATTGGTCCATCCGTTTGGCGTGCGAGCTACGATGTCACAAACGGACACACAGATGCACATATACACAGACACACATTTCGGACGCTATTAATGTGTATGGAGCGTTTTAGCGCTCCGTAAGTATCTTGAACTTTAAGAGGGCGCCGAGCGTTAGCGACTGAACCATAGAGCGCGGGGAATGAGTATTTAGATCGGCGCGCGGCCGCCATAGTAAAAATGTATGTATGGAGAATTAAAAGCACTTTTTGATAAATCTGGAACTTTAATACCAAACAATAATTGAAATATTTGATGCGGACAAATTGTAATATAAACATTCATCTTTTGTTTTAACTGAAAATCAGAATAGATTTCCATTGTTAAAGTATAAAAAAAACACTTAACGCCAGCTTACGATTTTACAATTTTCGTCCAACTTTACTTAGTTCTCTAGGGTAAAATATTAATAATCTTATAATTTTTCCACGGAGAAGTTGTTAACACATTCTTCGAAGTGCTAAATATATAGTTTAGAAATGGATTAAACAACTTAGTGTTGACGTTATCTACTTAACGGCAACTGCCTATTTTTTCACATATCGCTCGGCGCAGCCTTAACGGTAATTTACTAATTTCTGTTTTTAAACCAGTCTAAGTGTAGTAAGTCCTACACATACTCGTACATTAAATACCAATAAAAGATAGGACAATGGTTTTTTATATGTAAAGCCTGACCAGAAATATATGATATGAGGATTGTCAAGAGGTCGCTATTTATGTGATTTATATGGCAACAATTTTGCAACCAATCGCAACCACATTAGTTTAAATGCCGGTCAGTTCCACTTGGTTAACCTCGTAATATCATTTAATGGAATGCACTCTTTTCCTGACTGTTTTTGGTGTATTAAACACGTGTACACTTTATTTATAATCTTACGTTCACGACTGTGAATGGTTTTCGGCATTTTCAATGGATAATTTTAAATATTTGTGTTTTAAAGAAATCACCACGAATGACATTGACATTGTTGACAAAGCATCATAAAATCATTGCCAGTGTAAGAAATTAGTTCCAGGGAAATTCCGCAATATGGCGCATCCTCATATATTTCTGGTCAGGCTTTATATAAAAAAAAAAAAACCTTGTCTATTGAATAGCTTTGAATACATTCCCTTACATTCCAGGCTTCTTCCACACCAACACCAACTACAAGTACCACGACTTCGAATGCGACCACCAGACCGCTAAAGAGATCGTAGAGAAGATCAACACCATACTTGAGTTCCGCAACAGTCCGTGTCGCCGTGAATACAAGAACGCGAAGGAGAAAAAACTGCAGGCCAGGCGGAGCTTCCATCCCAGGCATTTGACTAGCAGCTAATTATTGAGTTTTGATATTGGTCTCTTATAACTCGCTCGAGTCGCTCGCTCGTTTGACGTGTTGAGCAGTTTAAGGGACGTGGATAGAGATGGGCGGGTAAGCATCCAATTCTAACGTACACTCGGGTACGTATAACCAAATCACTGTGGGGTGGATAGGTTATTCACTAGGGTGTTGCTTATTTTTTATCCACCTAGTCCCAACCCCTTTTGCGTGAAAAATCCTCGCTGCTTTTATTTTTAATTCAGTTTTAGGGATCTGGAAAACATGTACGGTCTTTAAGTATAAAAATACAATGAAAAAATTGTCTTTTTCATTTCTTATTCAGATTTTTTTATGAAAATCCGAGATAAATGTTAACATAACTCGGTTGACATATATGTATATATATGATTTTTTCGAAATGTTCAGCAGTGATATTATTTTATTAACCTATTGTATCATAGTCATAACTAGGTCAATATCAACTAAATTATTTTGTGTATGGGAAAAATCTACTTCCTACATATTTAAATATTTATTTTTACTTTAATTTAAGAAAGTTATGTACGTTCTGTAAGTATAATGATACTATGAAAAAAATTGTCTTTATCATTTTTTTTTAGATTTTGTAACTTTCTTAAAATAAAGCTTAAAAAACCTATTTCAATATGTAGGTACATCTTTTTTTTCTAATACACAAAATAATTTTGTTGATATATGAATAGAGATACATTGGGTTAATGAAATATGTATTACTCATCAAAAACTTCAAAAAATAAATGTGAACAGTGTTTTAATAACATTTATCTCGAATTTCCATTGGGCGGTAGCAATCCCCAAACCCCCTAAAATACATTAAAAAATGAAAAAATCACAGAAAAAAATGGGGTGAGAGGAAAAAAGAAACGATAAAATAAGCAACACCTTATTATTCACTCGGGTAGATTGGAGATTTACCCACGAGCCCATCTTTGGACATGGATGTAAAATACATATTAGACTAAAACCACATTTTAGTACAGAGTAAATTATACCGGCTGCCGGCTGTCAATATATGTACAGTCGGAAGCGTTTGTACATAGTAGCTATCATATTTTAAATACTAATATTTGTTACTTTTCCTCGTATAGCCCTTTGGTTGGCGTTGTATACGATCCATCTAAGCAAAACAATACTATTTTGTGGTTCTGTACCTCATTTTCATCCGTGTTAAGAGAAGCGTGCTAAGTAAATAACGCGTTCGTGCATTGTCAGTTTGGTGGATCAACTCTAAAAAAATAAAAGCTGGCATCGCTAGGCGCTATCTACTTAGCACGATTGTTTTTTATGACGGACGATAGTGAGGTACAAAACCACAAAATAGTATTGTTTTGCTTAAGTGTATCGTATACAATGCCTACTGAAGGACAATACCATCCCTGTTTATTTCCGAAAGCACTACTACTAAACATTTATTCAAGTTAGCATGTCGTTGATCCAATGATTCCTACCTTCCTACCTAAAAGTTTTGACATTGACTATACCTATAACATAGTCCACCTATATGTGTATAAAGTGCTGCAATAGTTAAATGTACCTACGCTCATTGTGTACCTTATTTTTTTACGGGTTTCTTTTCCGGAACTTGACGTTTTACTCCGTCCCTATATTGCGTGGTAATGTTGCCAACCTAACTCTACCGAAAAGCCAAATATGACGCGCACTGTCAGTGACGCCTAGATATTCGTGTCGGACATACGTGTCCTCCATTGAACTACGCAGTACTTTAGATACAAAATTATTAGCCATAGGTAGCATCGTTCGTAAGCGTTTAGGCTGGAGCCTAGGTGGGAATCCTACTTATGGCCTAGGAATTATATTAGATTACAAACTGCCATTTAGAAAAACAAATTCAAGAACAATTTCCTAGTCATTGTCGATTTGTATAGCCCGACCGACAAGAAAGTGTAGAAATTAAAAAGTGGCAATACTGTAGTGTCGTCCCGTTTTTCTTAGATTGATTAGAAAGGGACGGCACTACAGTATTGCCAATTTTTAATTTCTACTCTTTCATTTCGTACTGTACCGTGGCCATAGTTTGTAACGTGCGTAGTTATGTTATAAGAGATCAATGGTTTTTAGACGTTTAACTGCGCGGTCGAAAATGTTATATTATGAATCGTTATCACTGATATATATGATACCTACAGACATCTGACTTCATACCGTTTTTCAACGCGCGCTAACTAAATATATCACCAATTATTTGAAAACTTGTAGTAAGTGCAGTTTTTTGAAAACTTGTAGATCACTACAAGTTTTCAAAAAACTGCACTTACTACAATCAATCCTTTCACATTTAGATTTTCATATGATTTATCAATATTTGGTGTTAATTTCATCAATGAGCGTAGGCTATTTGCCATGCTAGTTTACGTATGCCGATTATGATTTTTTGTGAAGTCACGGTTCTTCATATATATTTTCTGTACCGCAAATGTCCACAGAATAAGTTCGAAAGTTCCTTGTATAACTCAAACCTGACTGAAAATGTATATGGACAATCTATATTATGACACATTTCTAGTGTACCGAAACGTATTCCATATAATATGTATGTCAACTTCAAATGAAGACTAGAAAAGTTGAACTCACTTGATTTTTTAGTTACATGTACATATTTATAGAAAACAGCGGACATATTGTCCGCAATACTTCCAGTTTTAGTTCCGACACCGCGTGTATTCAGATATATCATAAAATGCTTCCAGAGACTGACAACGCAAAACATATTGATTTATAATAGTTTATAATGGTAGATTCTGTAGTGAAGTATAACGGTGTAACTTATCTGGGTCCGTACTACATAATATTACTGGAGAGTACAATACGAGTACGAGTTTGAAATTCGAGACATAAGGCGAGGCCTTGTATTATAAAAAAAACGTCAAGTTTGAGACAGTTGAGTTAAATATGTTCATAGAGATAATATCTATCAAAAACAGCTTTGCAGGCAAAGCTTTATATTTTTACGATTTTCCTAACGGGAAACACATACATGTATGTGCAATACCTTGCCTTAACCGATTAAGTATGTAAAGTGTTTAATCGCTCTTTTCGCTCCTTGTTAAAGTGCTCAGATGGAGGATATTCCACAAAACGCACGTTCGTAATGGTTGTATTGCAGCTCTGTTGCAGTTGATACAACTATAACAGCTAGCTCGCGACCAGTGCATAGGTAGAACTGCACTAGAACTGCATCCAAACTGCACTCGGGCAGTCAGAATGCAGATCGAATTCAGTTCGTCAGACAGGCATTTAGTACTTAGCCATATATCGCCCGGTGACGAGCAAAACTCATTTAAATTTCTGTCGCTGCTCTTCAAAACCTCGTATCTAATAAGTAGGTTTACACTGAGATACGAGCTTTGTTTTAAGTAGGCATTTGTTATTTAGTGAGTTTTAGTTGTCAACAGACGGTTATTATACAGGGTGGCCCATTTAGATCGGTCTGTATGGGAAAGTCTGAAACTATAAGACATACGAAGATCTGTTCTTAGGAACCATGTTATCGATTTTAATGAAAATAAAAACTGCATTCATAAATTAAATTAAAAAAAGCTGTACTCAGCTCGGGAATCGAACCCGGACGAAGTGAAAAAATAAACTAACATTACTACACAACGTGTAGGTCTTAAGTAGTAAATTTTACTATGAAACATGATGTCTAAAATTGATAAAATACATTGTTTTGATTTTATTTAATTTATTTTTCAAAACATTCCTGAAGAAGCGATTCCTGAGCTGAGTACAGGTTTTTATTTAAATGTATGAATGCAGTTTTACTTTTTATTAAAATCGATGACATGGTTCCTAAGAACAGATCTTCGTATGTCTTATAGTTTCAGACTTTTCCATACAGACCGATCTAAATGGGCCAGCCTGTATATATTAGGTTCTGCGGACCGGATAAGTGTCACCGTTATTGTGTTTTTATACATTACCTTTACCTCATATTGTTTCAAACAAACGGAAAACAGTTTTTCTACATGAAGTATTGCCAACTCGAATGTTTTCGAAGTTCGGCGTTTTGAAATAGTATTACGGTTGAAGTCACATCGGACACATGGTATGTACATTTCGCCATCGTGGAGTTTGCCTTATATTGGAATATACAGAACAGTTGTTTAAAAGCTGTTTTATAGAACCGTGATAAAATGCACATTATGTACTGCCAATTTTAGAGTACATCCACAAATTACAACACGGTGATGCCTGAATACTCTTTCGTCCATATCATAACATGTTATTTGATGGCAGCTGAAATCAGCTACTCTTTATGAAATGTCAAAAACGTTCTGCTGGTTTAAAGTTTCTATGACGATACTGGCTTGTGGTGTGACGTCATAAAAATCAGTAGACAAAACACGTCTTCTTTTCAAGATAGACACAGAAAGCATAAGGCAAAATTGGAAAGGTATTCTGGCGTTAGGGTAGTGAAAAGATTAACACGTTGGACCGGTAATCTAGAGGTGCCGGGTTCGAAACGCGATCTCTTCCACAGTCACGCATTTAAATTGTTCTTTGTGCTTTGGCCCTTGTATCAATGGTTCAATAAAAAGTTGTGATGTATCCACATTAAAAATAATGGGACATTACATGTTTCACACATTTTAATGTAACAACATGTATCTGGTTTTTGGGGTAGTTTTAATATTTTTACCTGGTTGTGGAAGTATATATTTATTAGTTATCCATGGTACTGACCCATGTGACCAGATGTGATCTTCTAACATTACTGTCCATAGTTAAGAATAAATGATACTTTCAAACCAATGCAAACAAAGTTTTTTATACTGTGCTATTATTTGTATACGTCTAGATTTCAATTTGAAATAACAGGCCCAAACACATTTTCACGCTGTATCGTCGTCACGTTATCGTAACGTTATACGTCACGTCATTGTACGTTACGACGACGTTTAGGCTAGGCTCTAACAGAACATGATTAAAATAATCGCACTGTAGTTTTGAGAATTGTTCACGTATTGAACGTTACTGAAATAATAATGTAAATCCCATAGGTACTGAAGTAATCCACCTCTATCTGTTTAGTATATAGTGAGAGAGAGAGATGGTATGAGGGCATAAGAAGTAGCCTAATTTATGGTAGGCTTTGTGTATAATAATTGTTGTTATTTACTGGTCGTTTTTTTTACCGACAAAAGACTTTAATCTTCCCCATTATATTTTTAATACTAGATGCGCCTCGCAGTTTTTCCAGTTCAACACTACATTATTCGGGATAAAAAGTAGCCTATGTGTCAATTCAAGGTGTCATCTACCTCCATACCAAATTTTATTTACATTGGTCCAACCGTTAACGCGTGAAGATATAACAAACATACAAACACCCTAATAACATACAAACACCACAATAAAAAAAAACTTTGCCTTTATAATATTAGTGTAATAAGAAATCAAAAATCGTTTGCTGGTATTCAGGTAGTGTGAAATATTTTCTAATAAGATAATATATTTATGTTATTGCATTCTAATTAGATAACTAAACATGTGAAAAAATTATGTCCTTTTAAAGCCTGACCAGAAACGTATGAGGATTGGCAAGAGGGCGCTATTTATATAGTATTTTTTCTACTCCAGTACTTTTTTCTGTCATTTATATAGTTACTAACTCTAATATAAAGACATAAATTATGAAAGTCTGTAAAAGTCTATACTCTACTGCTCAAAAATACACTGCTGACCGATGTTATAATGTCGCCAAAAAACCATCACTTAGTACCTCAGATTACATGATGAACAGATGCATTCACACAATTTGCAAATTAAAAAAAAACTTTTATACTAAGGCATTGCTGCCAACTTAAAAAAAAAAGTTTTATCTTCAGTGCATGGATGTTTAGTATAGTGAACGTATACCTTTATGTATAAGTTTAATTTTTTTGACAGATGTTTAGTATGGTGATCGTATACCTTTATGTATAAGTTAATATTTTTTTGACAGATGGATGTCAATAAAAAAAAAGTTTATCAGAGACAATTTTTCTTTTTAATTTTGTTGATTCCGAGCGGGAACATGTTATTATTTTCTTTGTGGTTTATTTGCATTTTATTTATGAAATGTCGAATCGTAGAAAAAGTATTGTATGCAACGTTGTATAAGTATGCATAATAGTATTTTATGCAACCGTTGTATAAGAGGGGGCAAACATCCATGCACTGAAGATAAAACTTTTTTTTTAAGTTGGCAGCAATGCCTTAGTACAAGTTTTTTTTTTAATTTGCAAATTGTGTGAATGCATCTGTTCATCATGTAATCTGAGGTACTAAGTGATGGTTTTTTGGCGACATTATAACATCGGTTAGCAGTGTGTTTTTGAGCAGTAGAGTATAGACTTTTACAGACTTTCATAATTTATGTCTTTATATTAGAGTTAGTAACTATACATATAAATGACAGAAAAAAGTACTGGAGTAGAAAAAGATTTATATGGCAACAATTGTGCAACCAATCGCAACCGCACTATAATGACATATGTTTAAAAATACCTGTCATGTCCCTATGGTAACCTCGTAATATCATTTAATCGAATGGACTCTTTTCCTAACTGTTTTTCGTGTAGTAAACACGTGTTCACTTTATTTATAATATTACGTTCACGACTGTCAATGGTTTTCGGCATTTTCTTTGAATATTTTTAAATATTTGTATTTTATACAAACCACCACAAATGACATTGACAATGACATTGTTGACAAATCATCATAAAATCATTGCCAGTGTAAGAAATTTGTTCCAGTAAAATTCCGCAATATGGTGCATGCTCATATATTTCTGGTCATGCTTTAAGTTTAAAACTTACGTTAAAAATCATAGTTTATTTTCCTTTTTACTAGTTATTAATCGACAATAGCTAAGCCTTAACAAATAACTAGTGGAATTACAGAAGGTTCACTCCTTTGATCTTATCAAAAGCTGCGCGTAACCGCGTGCGAGCGAGAAAGCGATAAAAAAAATAGATCGATTGTCGGTAAAAAAAACGGTCTTACATTGTTTAGTTCAATACTGTCGCGTGTTATATAAAGACTTTTCTAAATTTATTGCTATATAGTAAATTATCGCTGTACCTATTGCTCTCGAGAGCGCCGATAGCTTGTTCATGTAAATATTAAATGTATTTTCTTAGTTACAATATGTTCAACGTGCTTATGATTCTTATATCGCGTGATAAATAAATTACTAAGGTATCTGCCACTCTCACTTATAGAGTAAATTACTCGATCATCGGCGGTCCAGCCGGTTTAGCGCAACTTGGCTTCGCGACTCGTGTCGCGTGACTTAATATCGCCCTTCACTCTCTCACAGTACTGTGAAGATAGAGACAGGTAATATTTCTCACGTGGGAAAGAGTCGCGTGTCACAGTTGTGGGTGCAGTCCCCCAACGAGAGGCACCGTTAACTTTATTTTAACGAAGTAGCGGTGACCATCCTACATACAGCCGCGAATAAAAACTATCATATGGGTGTATTTTGTACGATAGTTGTATTTGCCAAAGGTTTACAATTGGTTATAACAAAGTACTGACCTTCGATATTTTTTTAGAAAGAAAGAACAGTTTAGTATATCCAAATTGTTATTTAAATTACTCCGATATTCTTCCTCTTAATAAAATAAAACACGTTATTAGTAACTTGCTATTTGGTTTATATTTGGAAATACACTAATAAGAGACATATCTAATTACTACACTACAAGTTACTTATGGCAGTTATTCGGGTTTACTCCTTGCGATTAATTCCTTGGATCCTATAAAACTCAGTTAAAAAAACTTTAATATGACAGTTTTTTCCGCTACTGTCAATCGGTACCAATAAGTAGGTATGTTTTCCAATCATTTGATGTTTTTTACACTACTTGTAGAAAAGTGACTGAGTGTTTATCATTTATCTACCGCGCGATAGTCAAAGTATCATGCGTTATCATTATCATTACGTTTTTAGAGCACTATGTATAGTAAATATTATCCAGGTTTTTATTGGTGAAGATCCCCGTTGCTTTTTGCAGCCAAAGTCAGATTGAATTCTGAAACTAGATCAGATTGGGTCATACACAGACTGAAACAAATACCTTCCTTTATCTTTGATGTGTAAATTATTAGCTATTAAAATTAGATGTAAAATTAAACTTGATAGGATTGCTATAAAATAATTTATACTATGATAAATCTAGGATCATTCTCTTAGGATCCATTGGCTGGATCCATAGTACCGAAAACCTCCTTCTAAAAATAATCTGCATCCAACGAAAGACAGGCTTGTACAATTTTTCAAAGGCCATTCAGTAATTTGCAAAGCAGTTCTTTCATTTTTTTTTACCACGGTTTTTCAATTTTTTTTTCTTTTTATTGAGAATGACAGTTCGCAATAATGTTGGCTGAAGAGACCATTGCCTTTGAATCCCAATAAAAAAAAACTAGTCGGTTTGACTTTGTTTGAGACTGACGTGTGACAAAATTTCAACGATATGACATTAACAAGTGCCGACCATCGTCATTTTTTACTTATTTTTATTTGAAAGGCAAAGGCCCCTTCAGCCAAAGAGTATGTAATCACTACGTTTTAAGAGACGGGAGTGCCATACAAAAAGCGTGAACTCGCATTAGTATGAAACGGGGGCGAAAACATACTGCCAATATGAAGCCGCAAACAATATCAGTGTCAGTGTCAACTCATGACATAATGCCAACATCAAGAACAAAATAGGGATGTCACATGTTACACAAATTATCGATATCGGTATTTAAAAAAAATGGTTCAGGCGGGGTTCGCATTCGCACCCGCGTCTCCAACGGCTTTCCGGTAATTTAAATCATTAAATATTTCGCTTCAATGTAAACATCTGGTTTACTTTAGGTTACTGACTTCATAAAAAAAAACAAAAGTGTGCAAATAATTTTATTTCGTTCAAACTTTGCTTGGCTTGCTGATAAACATAGACGAAAAAAGCCGTTTCATCACTCCAGTCTGTGCTCCAGGTTGGAAGTTCTGCAACACAAATAATACAGGGTAAACAGAAAATTACAGAGTAAAAATGTATCTGTTTGTCCTGATGAAACCGTACCATTCATAGTCCATTGAAGATTTTTCGTAAAATATTTCTGTGACCATAATCTAACTCAAACTGGCATAAAAAGTAGTGATAATAATGTCTTATCCTCTCATCTGAGACGGCTTTAACAGCTGTATTCAAGTGCACACTTTTGTTTAGGTACACATACCAATAGGTTTTTGCTTGAAGAAAGATATTCCGTGTTTACCCAGGTATTTTTCAAATGAAAATTATCGATAAAACTTACATACAGCACTATTGTTTACATACGTATAAGGGTATGTATTATTTTACCCGAAATACCAAGTTTTCAATGAAACTTACGATTAACATGGTTATAACACGCAGTAATTAATTATATTTTTTACTTACCGATCTTCGAACGGTGGAAATCTTGCCATGAATAGTCTTTTTTGACCGTCCATTCGACACGTTTTCATTCTGCATATTTCGCACTTTTTCCTTTTCAATCCACTCATTTTTGCAATTGTGATTGTCTTGTGTACCTTCTAGACGACCACTACACCCAAAGAATGCAAATTATTAGATTATCTGTGAAATTTGAATTATTTGAAAAGATCGCAGAACCTTGACAGAAGCAGACTACACAACAAAATAGAAACGTCATCTGGCGGCTGAAGTACAACCCGCCTAAATTCGATTGTCGCCAATTATCTAATGCTTTGTAGGTTTCAACGTTCTTTCAAACTTAGATAGGTAAAAAATTCACCTCCGTTTCATACAGCCGTTGTCGATCGTTTTTTACCTTGAGAGTTGCGCGAGGCTGCCTTCAGCCAACACTATTGCGAACTGTCAAATTGTCAATAAAAAGAAACATTTTGAAAAACCGTGAAAAAAAACAGATTGCAGATTGCTTACAGCAAGGACTATAGAAAAAAGTATAATTTCATGGTCTTCGAAGAATTGTACCCAGCATATTAAAAATCACATGCGTAACCATACAATGATGGTAAACATATCCAATGTATAAAAATAAACTAGTAGTTTATAAAAAAAAATGCTTTCCGAAAATGCATCTGTGTATGACTCACGTTTCATATACTTTTTTTTACTGTTACTATTAAATTATAACGATATAAGTATTTTACAGATAAGCCAATCGCTGTGTTCATGATGTGTCTTCATTGCAATCGTATTATTCTTCCTAAATATACCAATATAGGGGTTTCTTTGAGTAGTTCAAGCATTAATAGGCTGTCTCTTGAAAAATGTTATGAAACCGTCAGTTAAAAAATTAAACTATTCTTTCGACTATTAAATAAAAAAAAAGTTATGGTCCGTTAAAGTTCCGCATGGCATCACGCCGATATCTCGAGCCCCCTGGATGCTGGAATTTTACGCACTTTATCTTGAATGTTTTTTGTTTGATTGGCAAAGAAAAAATACATGAGCATCATTTCTAATCTAACTTAAACACTTTTTTTATCGATAACACTTCTGCAGTTATAGGAAATGTAAAACTGCTAAAAAAAACAGTTGAATCTCTCGAAGGAACCCTCAACCAGAACTGGCATTTTTGCGAAAGAACCGTCCCTAATATTTATCATAGAGTTGGTATATATTATGGTCGGAAGAGTTTTAATTAAGGTACAGTTGGTAGTTGATATTCACACAGAAAGACATGAAAACAAGTAATGAATTCTATGGACACATGCTTTGGATTTAAAGTTTTAGTTTCTATAACTTATCAAAACATACAATTGAAAAATCATTGACTTAGAAGTAGCAATGTCTTGTCACGAAGTACAAAATCTTGTATATTTGATTTGACAGTTACGGCATGGTCGTCACTATTTAGAGATAACCCGCACTAGCTTTGACAACGCAACCTTTATGACGCGACGTCATTAATATGAGACGCTCGATAAACGCCGCTGGCGCAGTTACGCCAACGCTGCGTCGACGCTGCGCAAACGTTGGCAGGACGCTGAAGCTGAACAGACGCCAGTCTCTTAATGTATTTCTAGGTTACTTTAATATACAGGGTGATCAATCTAAATGGGTCAGTAATTTTATTTTTTATAACGGCACATCATTGTAATGTAGAAGTCAGAAATTATGAGAGATAGAAATTTGTTTTACGAACCATGGCGTCGATTTTAGAAAAAAAGATTTAATAGAAATGCATTTGTTTTTATTGTTCACATACAGTGGGATAGTTATCTGGATTCGATTAGAGTAGCGTAATATGTGAGTAACAGACGTGACAAAGCCAAAATGATTCTTTTTAACTGGAATGACAGTTTACGGCGATTGGGAAAACGTTTTCCCCCATCTCTCTTTTATCTGCTATAAACTGTACGTTAATCATGTTTAAACTAAAAATGTCGGAAAAATCATGTAAAGTGTATTACAATTTGTTAGATGACTTATAGTAAAGTTGAAATAGGCTGATGTTCTGTTATACCCGATTATATACATAACAAGTAGCTAGCAAGTTTACGTTTTGTATTGTTAGTTAACTTTTTCTAGATATATGAAGCCATAGTGTAATCATTATTGGCCATAAATATTTAGATTCGGTTTTGGAAAACATACAGTTGAGGGATTGGTTTCCATAAACCAATGAGGACGTAAACTACTGATCTTATTACACCGGAGGTCGTTCTATTGAAAGTCTAAGGCCAAGCTACATCAAACGCGCGCGACACAACAAAATATGTGCGGATCAGAGACGTGTGGAATGGACCAACCGCCCGAGTTGAAATCCGAATCTCGGCTCCGCTTTTCTTTTGTTACTGATCGATTTCTCAATGAAGCCCGATCTAAGAGATCACACAGTATGCGTGTGGCACACGTCCGACGCATCCGGTGTGGCTTAGTCCTTAGTTGTCCACGGATTATGTTATCACTTATTAATTAGTCGTAAGTACTTCGGTTAGCTATATAACTTTGTACTGGGTGTGACCTGTAACAGGAGCAATTAATAAAACATAGATTTTTCTCTTTGAATGGAACAATTTTAAAACATGTATTTTAATTTTAGCCTTATTATTGACATAGCTGTCACGATACTAATTAAAAAAATCTCGGAATACGTTGCCTCTTCGAATAAATACTATTTTACGAGTTACTAATTAATACAAGTTATTTTAAAAGTTGCTATACACGTTTTTCGTTTGAAGGGGTAGAATCTATGTTTTAATTTGTTGCCCCTGTTGCAGGGTACACCCGGTAAACAATAGTGGCGCCATATGCAAGAAGCTAGCTTTTAACCGTACCTATTGATGTAAAATTGATAAAATTTAAATTAATCTTTTGTACGCCACTTTTTTAGTTAAGTTTTGTCTCCGATATCACTTTTACCTGACTTAAACTTTTGATGCATGCTTTTCATCCGTACAAGAGTTATTGTGCGTCTTATTTATTGCTTAACTATTTTCAGTGAGATTCATTAAGCGTCGTGAATCGTGGTATTATTTTCAGGCAAGGGGACTCCTGTATTATAAATTTAGTTTTATTTTTTGTTTTCTAGATTATATTTAAGTTTAAGTTATGTTGGAATCAGTTGTTGTACGTATATGTCCTACACCTAACGTTGTAAACGTTCATAAGATTAATGCTTCTCATTTCAAACAATAAATATAATATCATATTGATTGTTTAACTTGCTCATCAAAAATGTTAAAAGATAGTATTATTTTTTATATAATTTGTTTACACCTTTCCTTCAGATGTTCTATAATTGATTGATAAAGAAACTATGATTTGTGGTGGCAGTTGATTCTCATACTAGCTGAGTATACTTTCCTTATAGATTTTAAGCCGATGATTATTGCATTTTGTCGCTGTGTTTACTTACCTCTAACCCCATGCCTGTACCACCAACTGATCTGTCCATAGTAATAATAATAACTGTATCAAATGGTTAATTGGGCAAGTCCTCACTAAATACTAAAACGAATATCTCGAACACTCGTATCTCTGTATCTATTCAATAGCGAGATACGAGGTTTGGAAGAATACGACAACTAAACTGAGGGCTAAATCTAAATATGGATACCCTACTGTCTTTTTCACTCAAATGTTACATGACACTAGTGTGAAAGGAACGGCGTTATACGAACTCGTGTCGAACGTCAGGGTAAAACTTCAGATAAGTTGGTGGCACTATACTACGTATTATTAACTACATTAAAGGAGGAAGGAGGAACAAGTATTGTGTAATGCGCTAGTTACGGGTTTCTTTTTCACAGTGACTATTAATTATAGGTTATTTTGAATAAGCACAACGCTATAGTTAACTATATACCCCACTGCCAAACCAACCCTACCTACACTGTCAAAATAATATTTATCAGTAACTGTTAGAGTACTTATTTACAATAGATATTATATTTTTTGTAATTCTGTTTTGTGTTTTTTCGTGATCGATGCGTGACTGGTGTCAGGATGCTGGTTTGAAATATATTGTTGTAAAAAAAACGTTTTTATTTTTGTTATTACGGTAGGTTGAAGCCGTTCAAATATATTTTCAAGTTAAAAACGTTTTAAAAAAATAAAGAAACTCGAATCTCTGTTTCTTCCAAAACGTGACCTTTTTGGTTTCATCCTACTCAGAATCGATAGCATTTTCAATGAGAATAATAAAAAAATGTGTCCTAAATTTGTACTTTCCATTACGTCACGTTTGAATAGTAACTTTTTTATTTTTATTTTTGCACGAGCGTTATGTAGTGGAAACTAAAAATCTCAGGAATTGAGACACTTTTCATGTTCGAGAAACAGGGTTTCGAGATTTTTTTTTTAAACGTAGGTACTAATATAGGTTTTTACGGCCCAAACGTCCGCCCCATTGCGAATGAAAGTGGTGAAAAGTATCCTATAACCATGTTCGGATGTCGGATAAAGATTTTTTTACCAAAAGATGGCGCGCGTTGTCCACAAATCTTGCATCGCGCTGTTAATTTTTATGGACATAATGACCGCTCCATAGAAACCTGATTTTCAATAAAATTTTAGAATATGTAGGTACATGACTGCGCGGATAGCGCGGCAGTAGTAGTGCAGTTGCCTACTGAGCCGTTGGTCCTGGGTTCAAATCCCGGCAAGGGCAAATATTTGACAGAAACGCAAGTGCATGACCGAGGGCCGTCAAGTTATAACTGCAAGAGTGCAGTCTGGATGCAGCTCCAGTGCCGCACGCCGCTCAGACCGAGTTCATGGCATCTCCCTAAGGCCCGCTTCGCTGGACAGACCTTGAATTTTGATTTCGGAGATGATGATGTATTAAATGGTGGAAGTCTGGTAATACAAAATCCGAGAGGTAAAAGTAAGTAGTATTATTAAATAAATATTTATGTATATATTATGTCTTTGAAACAAAATTTTAAATGTACATTATAATAAATTTAATTGTCTACAATGTTCTACAACATTGATTAAGCTCTTTTTTAGCTAAAATCCTCCTAAACGAAGGTATAAGTAAAAATCTGCAGAAATTGGCGGGTTTTTTTTCAACATAGCGGCGGGCGCGGAGGAGGGGGAATTGTGCATTTTGCATTTTAAACACACTCCATCCTAGACAAAATATCATAAATTCAAAATTACCGGACTCTTTGTAAGATAAAGCCCCTTTATTCACTGGATTAGGATTGTTATACCGTTAATAAGCAATGGGTCTGAGTCGTTTGCGAAAGTTATGAATTCATCATAATCTAACGTACATACAGATGGTCAATAATATTTGGTCGTCGCACTCTGTGGAATAAATAAAAGTTCACGTTTAAGTATCTAGTTCTCTCAAGAAACTTCAGTGAAAATATTGAAACTAAAAAGTAAACTTACTTACGAACTTCTCGAACTAAATACAATAGCTAAAATGTATTCACTGTTATTTGACTTATTTGGTGAGAAAATCTCATAAGGACTTAAATCCCGGTGAGAAGGCGCTATATTGACGTGACAGGAAAAGTACACAAAAATGATAGTAGTGTACCAAATACATATGTATTAGGGTGGAGCGATTTTTTTTTTTTTGGAAATTCAACTCAGAACGCCTCTAAAACGTTGCATTAGGCTGCCAGGTGTACGAGAAAAATAATAATAAAAATATTCAACACTACTTTTAGCCCTCTACTGTCATTTGAATATTATGATCAAGCCCATATTGAAAAAAAAATTTCTTTTATCAAAATCTTGTTTTTTTTTAATGAAAGTCAAGTTTTTTTTTTCTAAGCACATAATACTCGAAATAAAAGATATTTGTTGCATAAAAATATAACAACATTAAAAATATAAATTTTTTTTAAATACTGAATTTTAATTTGGGTCACAGGTTCACGTAGTAGTTGCCGTAAGTATGAAATAACCTCAAAACATATAAAGTTGAAACCCTTCTTTATAAATCTGATACTAATTACGTAAAAAGAAAAGTTTTTTTTTTACCAATTATGAGTAAAAAAAAATTTTTCTAGCTCAAGTAGAGGGCTGAAACATATTCAAAATCAATTAAATATATATATATTCATTAATATCTTATCTAAAGGCAACATATTACAAATGTTCCAGGTCGATCAGACCACTTTTTTTTTTCTCCATACATCTACGCTCCACCCTAATATGTATGTACCAAAGGGGTGGCACGCCGACGGGTGGGTGGCGAACGGGAGACCGGATGGCGGGGCCTTCGAACACAAAAAGAGAACAATATTAAAAATAAAATAATAGATATTCACTCCAAGTCTTTCTAACTATTTATTGTTTTTCATCATTTTACTTACTTTTCCTGTAGTAAAGGTACTTTTTTATGCAATAGACATCTAATGCCCCCTTTACAAAATGTCTAAGTTTTGTCGAAGTTATTTATAGCTCACGGCGCATGCGCCCTATCCTTAGGGTTCTGTGTGCAATTATATTCCTTAAAAGCATGAACATTTGCATGAAATCTAAACAAAATTATTAGAAAGCTTAATCCTTAGACCTGCCGGGGGCTTTGGTCGGTGTTCCGTTCTTATGAAACAATGAAAACTACCTGAACTTTACTACCGGGTGCACCTTTGAAAGATTATTTAGAATTAGTCAGTTGTGTTCGAACTATCGAGAGAGATAGACGCGTAATGTTTTCTTTACAGAAAGTAATAGCAATATATAATAATTCAATCAAAACATTATCGAAAAAGTCAACTAAAGACGATCGTACTGCTGTATAGCAGTGCAATACCTATTTATATTTTAAACTGGAAAAATTACACGTGAGTTTAAATAAGATTTTATATAGATCTTAATTTTAGTAACCCATTTATATTATTTTAAATTTAAATGATATTATTTATTTTATCGAACATTATCTTGGCAATGCCTCTCTCGTATAACTGCGTGAAACGGAAAGTAATTTTCTCGCTTCTATAATTTGACGTTTTTCTTTTGACGTTTATACATCCATTCATCGGTAAATATTGAGTTACGTTTTTTGCCTTTATTATATCAGAAATACAAAACTATGAAAATGTTTTGTTCTCGGACGAGAACCTAGTTATGGATGGGTAAGATGGACATTCTTATATTAAGTGATTTTAGTTAGATGCGTGTCAATTTTCGGTTTGTTTCTGTGGTTTGTTTTCGGAGTAAGTGTCTAAATCGATGTTTCTCCAGCAGTGAACAGTGATGGAGTTCAATGGGTACCGTATAAATGAGGTTTTGGAACCGGTAGCTGTGCAGTACTACTCCGATCGCTCGCGATCCCCAAGCCCCACGCCCGTCCTCACAACAAATGTCTGTTGTGATTTGGAAGACATCTTGAGCGACGTAAGTATTTGTTTTTTACCGTCTGCAATTAGCATAAACAATTAACCTCGTACTTATCAATACAGTACGTCTGTAGATGCACAATGCTATACACTACTGGGTTGTGTGGTTTGTTTCTTGTATTCTATTATTTCTCTTACATTTTGTTCAGTTTTATTATCACAATGAAGGCTGAGTCTAAAGCAAAGCAGTTTTGATGTTATTAGTAGCATATACCCTAGTTTGTTGTTGTCAGCTGTTGTTTATAGTTTATTGTGTCTATATTTAAACATATATCTATGCATGTATACATATATATATACATATATATATATATATAACAGAGTAGGCTAAAACACATAATCTGTGGCCGTTAGCGATCTGATAACAATGTGATTATCTTTATTTGGGCAGTAATCATGTGTGAATGCATTTAGTTATGATGTGAATTGTATTAATGATGCAATTGAATTGTTAAGTGTCTCTACGCTATAAATTCTAGCCTCTGAAGTTTACATACAAGAAAATACACTTAAAAAAAACGGTAGGGCTTACTATAGTAGTATGGCAAAGTGCATCCTTTCCAATGACTATATCAACGCTTAAGAATCAATACTGTCTAACTAACATTTTTGACATTTTTCACCTTTTAATGCAGTTAGGTTCAGAAAAAGAAACTAATAGAATGCCATAATCGTCTAATTATTCTTTTTTTGGTTACTTAGACAGTATTGATTCTTAAGCATTGATAATGTTTCTTTCTCATTCTTAATAATTTTGGGAATGTTTTTATCAACCAAAGCTACGGAGCTACGGACTCTAATGTTAAGAGATATAATATGGGTTATACGCATGTTTTTCTGCTTAGCTACTTGTGTTGCTGACTGTACATTTATTTGTTTTGGGGTAGTATTTAAACACACATAAAAAAAAACCTTTTTCTGCAAAAAATAATCAAAATTTATATCAAAATTACTGATTGCACAGCACTGCAATATTGCACTCAAAATGTTACTAAATTTACTACAATTGATATTTGTGGCGTGCATCTATTTATTTAAAAGTAAAGCATATTTAAGTAATGCATAGCAAATAATGACTACTGCACATTATGAAGCGTTTTATAGGGATATAAAAAAAACTAACCGAACCTAACCCGGCTGAGTCGGATCTGCTCTGAAAGGTGATCAGGATTAGATAGTTACCTATCTGAAACACTAATTTTTGTTTCCCATCTGTAACGTTTCGCCAAATTTTCATTTATCCGAAAAACATTTTTTTCAAAAACTGTTTATTTTTCAGAATAATTATGAAACAAACCTAACCTAACCTACTGGGTCCTTTAAAAATATGAAAAGTAAACTGATGTGCCTAATTATCTGCAGTACAATTTTTGCTAGGCATTTATTTTATTTGTTGTGCAATAATTAATTTGATGTAAAAAGTATATAATTGATGAAAATCAATTGATAGGCGATTATTTGTTTGCTGTGCCATTAATAATATCCCTTTGTTTTGCATGATAAATGTAACTATTATAATTCTTTATGTTTCTCTCATGACTATTGCGAGTTTTCTATACTTTCATTACAAATAATTATTACCAAGTCACTGGCAGTTAATAGTCAAAGTAATTTTGTGATATTACGATGAAAATTTTCATGGTTTTGGTGAAGAGCCTTAGCACAGTGATTTGTGGGAGAGTTGAAAGCGAGGCTTGCGCTTAACAATTTTGACACCATACGCTGAGCGCATTCGCAACGATATTGTTATCGTACTGGCAGCGAAGTCACCAGTATGCTAAGGCTCTCATGGGTTCAACTTTTTTTACAAGCTTTTATTTAACTTGCAATGTAACTATGTTTGTTCGGGTGAAATCTTGCGACTCAATTTTAAAGCAGGTACCTTCAAATAAATAAATATTAAGGGACAATCTTAGACAAATCCTAGTCCCAAACTAAACAATGCTTGTACTATGGGTATTAGACTATAATATACATAATATAAACCCAGGAACAAATGTTCGAGTCCATCATCACACAAATATTTGTCCCGAGCCGAGATTCGAACCCAGGACTGCCGGCTCAGTAGGCAGGTGCACAACAACGCGCCAACCGCGTCATTAACTGATTGAGCTGAAATTTTGCATACCTTACGTAGGTATGACGATACAATACTATGGTACCATCGGGTTGGTCTGATGATGGACCCGGAAGGTAGCCCTACAAAGTTTGTAATAGGGTGGATCAACTTTTTCTTGTTGTTATTCTGTCCCATCACATCATTCAGGAGATGGTGATGAAACTTCTTAGAAAAGTGTTGATAATTAATAATATTGTTATTTTCAAGAGATATTCTAAATAGAATGGGCTTATAACTGCTGCAATTACAACATTTTTGTTTTGCCGCCAAAAATCGTAGTTTTAAAGAGGGGTACATCACCATGGCAACAAACAACTGAAAAAAGTTGATAGACCCAATAGATACAGCAAGCCTACCATCCACCATTTGGGGTCTGTAGAATCACCTCAGCGAGCAATTGCAATAGCTTGTCACAAAAATCAAAATATTGACAGAAACTTACTTACCTCTAAATGACAATGATATCTATCTATGCCTGATGATTCCTGTTGATGCTCTGCTTTATTTGTCTTATGTTTTTATTTGGGAAGGCTGCTGTTTTACTTGTGCAATGCAAATGTTGCAGAAAATGATTAAGATGAATTTTATATGATGTGTATGATTAAGACATTTGGTGTAGCATGCCGTGGTTCTAAAATAATTTTTTTTTTAAAGTAGAAGTGTAAAATGTTTCCTAACTAACCCTAATGATGTGTTTTATTGCTAACTAGCTTTTGCCCGCGACTACGTACGCGTGGAACTTGATAAAAGGGATTATTAAAAGCGCCTATGCAAATGTAAGAGCAATTTGTGCTTTTGGTCTAATAATTACATTTCCTACAGGGTCACCGCACCCCAACAGAAATGTTCACTCACTTTTCAATCTTTTTAGGTATAATTTCCAGAAATGAAAACTATCCTATGTCCTTCCTCGTATCTTAAACTATCTCCATGCCAAATTTCATCAAAATCGATTCAGCGGTTTAAGCGTGAAGAGGTAACAGACAGACAGACATACTTTCGCATTTATAATACTAGCTTTTGCCCGCGACTACGTCCGCGTGGAACTTGGAAGTATGGAAGCAACCTCGTACAACACTATAGATATCCATATCCACCTAATCACCTTAATTAATAAAAGGGATTATTAAAAGCGCCTAAGCAAATGTAAGAGCAATTGTGCTTTTGGTCTAATAATTACATTTCCTACAGGGTCATCAATGTCATCATGAATTACTTACTCGCTTTTCAATCTTTTTAGGGATATTTTCCAGGATGAAAACTATCCTATGTCCTTCCTCGGATCTTAAACTATCTCCATGCCAAATTTCATCAAAATCGGTGCAGCGGTTTAAGCGTGAAGAGGCAACAGACAGACAGACACACTTTCGCATTTATAATATTAGTATGGATTAGTATGGATATGTTTCGATATTGCTATTGGAGCTGGATAAAGTGGTATTGATAAGTCATTTAAAGGCAGGGCAAACCGGTGAAATGTTTATTTTTTTTTTATTTTTAACTAAACATACCCTGGACTAAAATTTGCTAGCCAACCCATATGCAATATATTTATTGACATATTAAATTAAATATAAAATACATTTCATCAAATAAACATCTCGGTGAAGGTCGTTTTATATCGGGATCCTATACTATCAGTTATGTATCTTAGCACAGATTTCCCTATCTCTTATAGTTTGTAACTTTTCCCCACTGACCCATTTGGATTGATCATCCTGTATTAAGATAAGATAAGGTATTTATTTAAAAATAACTTATTTTACAGTAATAATAACTATAGACAAACTATGACGCGCGCCTGAACTAGGATTCTTCTTAGAACTTAACTTTATTAACACATTCTTAAATAAATATACACAAACACACTATGTCTTAATTTTGTTCTTATTAAATAGTTTGATAAATTAAATATTGGATACAATAATATTAAATCTTAATGACTACATAAAAATCAACTTGAAACAATTAGTAACTTCTCTGTATATTCGTATGGCATATTTTGTAGTGCTTCCTGGAGTGTTTTGAATTGGATATATCGAAAATAGATAGATTATATAGAAACCTGAGAGCTTCCTATCCCTATCTATAGCATAAGAGCGAGGGAGACAGGTATAAAACTCGAATTCCATTCTGTCAGCTCACATACTGTACAGTGTACACTAATCTACTATTTGTAATCTGTGCGTTTTAAAAATGTTCTCTGTAAGATTCAGAAAAAAATTGCTGCCATAGAGCTGTACTCACTTGGAATGGTAGAACTTATGGTTTGGTCACAGAAGAATAGACTAGTAGAAATATATAAGGTTCTCTTTTTAGGGTTCCGTACCCAAAGGGTAAAAACGGGACCCTATTACTGAGACTTCGCTGTCCGTCTTTCCGTCCGTCTGTCACCAGGCTATATCTCAAGAACGGAGTTGAAATTTTCACAGATGATGTATTTCTATTGCCGCTATAACAACAAATACTAAAAATAAATTAAAATAAGTCAAGTAAATTTGAACGACCTACTGGGAACGAAAAAAGCTCGAATGCCCAAGGTCATTGAGACGGGGTACGCCCTTAAGATTTTACCTTAAATCATTACCCCTGTCCAATCATTATTTGTTATGCAAGGCTGCAGTTGTTATTTGGCGCGAGTGTTGAAATTGAAAGCTGAGCGAGGGAAGGTATCTAAGGTTGGTTTAAATTAAGGATAGATTCCTGAGCGTAGCGAGGCTTTCAAGACACGAGAAGCCAACTAATTTTGCAGCCCTGCGGAACACACAACTTTCCACCTCACTACGGCGAGGAAAATGCGAGATGCAAGAAAAACAATTAAAATAAAGAAATAATCATATTCAATTTTGCCCTCTATTTCACATATCAAATTTAAGACATAACACACCCAAAATAAAAACAAATAAAAGAAATTGGGCAAGTGCGAGTCCGACTCGCGCATGAAGGGTTCCGTACCATAAAACAAGTTTGTGTTAAATTATTTAAATTTTACCCCTTAAATATTTATTTTATTTTATTTTTAGTATTTGTTGTTATAGCGGCAATAGAAATACATCATCTGTGAAAATTTCAACTGTCTAGCTATCACCGTTCTTGAGATACAGCCTGGTGACAGACAGACGGACGGACGGACAGCGAAGTCTCAGTAATAGGGTCCCGTTTTTACCCTTTGGGTACGGAAGTTTTTTTTTAAATGATAAACAAATAACATGCATCACAGAGTATCACAATCATCATATGTTCGAAATTCAAATGACTTGCACGCTAGCGGATAAAATAGATTTTTGCACGCAGATTTCACGCTATAACCGGGGGTTTTCCGAGCGAGTGAGTCGAAAAACTGATTTTCAATCATCATCATCATCATCTCAGCCATAGGACGTCCACTGCTGAACATAGGCCTCCCCTTTGGACTTCCATATATACCGGTTGGAAGCGACCTGCATCCAGCGCCTTCCGGCGACCTTTATAAGGTCATCTGTCCATTTTGTAGGTGGACGTCCTACGCTGCGCTTGCTGGTCCGAGGTCTCCACTCGAGCACTTTTCGGCCCCATCGGCTATCTGCTCTGCGTGCTATGTGGTCTGCCCATTGCCAGTTCAACTTGCTAATCCGGTGAGCTATATCGGTCACTTTAGTTCGTCTACGGATTTCCTCATTTCTGATTCGATCACATAGAGACACCCTGAGCATAGCCCTCTCCATTGCTCGTTGAGCGACTTTGAGCTTTGAGATGAGGCCGATAGTGAAAGACCACGTTTCGGTGCCGTAAGTCATCACTGGTAACACACATTGGTTGAAGACTTTCGTCTTGAGGCACTGAGGTATGTCGGACGAAAAGACATTGCGTAGTTTCCCGAACGCTGCCCAGCCGAGTTGGATTCGGCGGTTGACCTCTTTCTCGAAGTTGGACCTACCTAATTGGGCCACTTGTCCTAGGTAGATGTATGTTTCAACAATTTCGAGTACCGAGTTTTCAACAGAGACTGGGATGGGCACAACCTTGGCATTTGACATGAGTTTCGTCTTGTCCATGTTCATTTTTAAGCCCACCCGTTGAGAAACTCGATTGAGGTCATCGAGCATCATGCTGAGTTCCTCCATCGACTTTGCCATGACTACGATGTCGTCGGCAAACCGAAGGTGAGTGATGTATTCGCCATTGATATTGATGCCAAGTCCTTGCCATTCCAGGAGCTTGAAGGCGTCTTCCATAACGGCCGTAAACAGTTTCGGGGATATAACGTCCCCCTGTCTTACGCCTCTTCTCAATGGAATGGCCTTTGTGCTCTGCTCCTGAACTCGGACCGACATGGTGGCGTTACTATACAAACACTTCAACACTTCAATGTACCGATAGTCAATATGGCATCGCTGAAGTGACTCGAGCACCGCCCATGTTTCCACCGAATCGAAGGCTTTCTCATAGTCCACAAACGCTAAGTAAGTATAATGGCAAGTTATACTCTGTATAACTTGTCGCAGCGTATGTATGTGGTCTATGGTACTATAGCTTCTTCGGAAACCGGCTTGTTCGGGAGGCTGGAAGTCATCAAGTCTATGTTCGAGACGGTTCGTGATGACCCTTGAAAACAACTTATAAACATGGCTTAAAAGCGTGATGGGCCTGTAGTTCTTCAATAGCCTGTTATCACCTTTCTTGAGAACAGTACCACCTCGCCTCTATTCCATGCTTCAGGCGTTTTGCCCTCGGACAAGACGGAATTAAAGAGCTTCTGGAGGACCTTAAGTACCGGTGTTCTACCCGCTCTCAGAAGCTCTGAGGTGATTCCGTCTTCGCCCGGCGCTTTGTTGTTCTTAAGCTGCTTCAGGGCCATCCTAATCTCGTACAGACTGATGTCCGGGATGTCTTCGGTATAATGTCGGGACAGCTTGGCTCTTGGATCGCCTACCAAGCTGTCAACGGGCTTTGCGACTGAAGTGTATAACTGACCATAGAACCTCTCGATCTGGCCTAGAACCTCTGCTTTGGTCGACGCTATGCTGCCATCTTCCCGTTTCAGCTTGGTCAGCTGGCTTTGTCCAATAGACTTGTCCTTTGCGAACACTTTGGAGCCTTTGTTCTGCTCAATGGTCTCTTTAACACGGTTCGTATTAAAGAGCCGCAGATCATGTCGCAAGGACTTCGATATATGTCTATTAAGCTGCCTATATGACCTCGCGTCATCGGGAGACTGCAACTGTAGCGAGCGTCGTTCAGCCATGAGATTTAAGGTTCGATCAGACAATTTCTGAGGTCTATCTTTACGGCAGGGTCTGAAAAACTTAGACCCTACCGTGTGGACAGTTTCCATTAGCCCGTCGTTGATCTCGTCCACTGAGACAAAGTTCTCCAGACAAGCGAAGCGGTTGGAGAGTGTTGTAGATAGTAACCTTAGTTGTGTCTAGACTTTTTAATAATTAAGTTTTTTATAGTTATGTCATATTTTAAATTTACTGTTACACTTTCTAATATACATTTTAACCGTCAACATCTTTTTCTAATTTCTATTTACCAAAATCCTTAAATAAATATACTCTTCAAGGCTCTATACCCCGCGTATTTCAACACGTTATCAGCACGAAGACGTAGAAGAGTAAAAGGTTTGTGTAAAAATTGTGAAAAAGTTGTGGTTTTCATTGTGACTGAAAATAGTAGTAATCGAAATGTCACATGAAACTGGAGACTCCTCGAGTGTCAATAAGTCGAATTCCCCTACGAGTTCATCTTTTTGTATCAGAAATAAGGATGGATATCCTACCTGGAAATTCAAGATGAGGAATTATCTTTTACATGAAGACCTGTGGGCAACAATATGTGGTTATCCGGAAGATGACACAACCCCCGCTTCGACAAAGGTACGAAACGATGCAAAAGCGCTAGCAAAAATTTGCTTAACAGTTGACGGTGCAGCTATCACGCACGTCAGATGTGCCAAAACTGCAGCCGAAGCATGGAATTCTTTGCAGAAAGCTTTTGAGGATAAGGGAATAGGTAGAAGACTAGCTTTAGAACGAAAATTGTACAGATTAAGCTTGTCGGACTTTACAAATATAGAACTGTACATTAATGCAGTAATGTCAACCGCACAGGATCTTGCGGATATAGACAAAATTATAGAGGACACATCGCTTGCAGCCATACTTTTAGGAGGACTCACCCCAAAATATGATCCTCTCATTATGGCACTAGAAAATTGTAATGTCGACGTGACCACTGACTTGGTGAAGACAAAACTGCTGAACGAAATGTCTAAGGACGCAGCTGTACCCGGAGATTCGGTTCTACTTACTAAGAAGATGCCTAAGTCAAAGAAGAAGGAAGTTATATGCTACGAATGTAAAGTGCCTGGCCATAAGAGACCAGACTGTCCGTTAAGGAAGAATAAAGAGAAGGTTAATGTAGTAAAAGTAAACGACGCCACATTTACCGCTCTTAACACTTCTGGAAGCTCAAACAAGGACCAATGGTACGTAGATTCGGGTTGTACAAAACATATGACGTCACGACGTGATTGGTTCCAAGATATTACGGCTCTCAATAATGGTAGCGTTACAGTGGCTAATGGTGAACGAATTAAATGCTGCGGAATTGGAGACATTTCACTAAACACACCCAAAAATGTTATCAACAAGATAAGTGATGTTGCTTTTGTACCAGATTTAAAAGCGAACTTGATTTCTGTAAAGAAAGCTGTTGATAAGGGTTTTATTTGTGTTTTTGATACTACTGGTTGTAACTTTTATAAATCTAATACTTTTCGTTTTACAGTTGATTCCGTTTTACATGCCTCGCCCTGTGGTGGATTGTACGTTTTAGACGGTACTGTTAATGTTCCCGAGAATGTGGCGAATAATAATTTGACACAAGATGTGCACTCTGGCTGTCAGGACAATAGTTATAAGCTCTGGCACAAGAGGTTAGGACATTTGTGTCGTATAGGCATGAATCAACTGAAGAATCACGAGGTAGGCGTAAAGTTTAGTAAAGTAGACAAAAGTAGTTGCATTGCTTGCGTGGAAGGTAAACAAGCAAGGAAACCTTTCAAGAAAGTAGCGCATAATAGAGCTACTTCTCCTCTAGAGTTGATCCACATGGATTTGCTAGGACCGGTCTCTACAACCTCCTTTCAAGGAAATAGGTATATGTTGACTATTGTAGACGATTTTACGAGAAAGGTGTTTGCTTATTTTGTCCCTTCCAAAACTGAAGTTAAAAATAAATTCTGTCTGTTTCAAACATTTGTTGAAAATCAATTAGACAAGAAAATTAAAGCGGTTAGGACTGACGGCGGAAAAGAGTTCGTGAATAAAGAGTTTGTTGATTATCTTGCTTCAAAAGGTATCGAACATCAAACGACGACGCCGTACAGCCCTCAACAAGTTGGAGTCGCAGAACGTACTCACCGTTCCATTACTGAGAAGGCGAGGACGTTGTTGGCTGAAAGCTCACTGCCAAAAGCTTTCTGGGAAGATGCTTTCCAAACTGCCGTATACCTAAAGAACAGGTCACCTCATCGAGCTTTAGGTGGACACATTCCATATGACAGATGGTGTGGTCGTAGAAGTGATCTTGAACATCTGAGAGTGTTCGGATGTAGAGCACTTGTCCATGTGCCTTCGTGTCACCGGAAGAAATTGGATGTCAAGGCAAAGGAAGCGATTTTCGTCGGTTATTCTGAGAATCCAAATACATACATGTTTAGGGATCCAGCTAATCCTCGAAAAGTTATTACTTCCAGAGATGCAACCTTTTTTGAAAATAGTTTTACAACGTTGAAGCAGAGGCAGAGTGAGACTGTGGCACAGTCCGACTCCGTGCTGATCTTTGAAGAAAACGAGCTCCGTACTGAGCACGAAGATCCTCAATTCTTCGACTGCATTGGGAATACCGAACCTGAGGCTGGACCATCTTCACGGGTAAATCCGGAGAGCGCTGTAGAATCAGCTGATATGGAAGATAGCGAGTGCGAGTCTCTCCATGAGTTACCTCATAGTGTCGATGTGGAGCCAGCAGATGTGGAAGAGGAACAATATATTCCTGAGCAGAGGTACCCCTCAAGAAGTAGGAAACCACCTGATTTCCTTTCATATAATGTGTCGATTGATGATTCTGACCCTATGACTTATTATGAAGCTACTCATGCCAATGATGCCGAAAAGTGGCACCATGCAATGGCTGACGAGTATAAGTCGTTAATGAAACTCCATACATGGAACCTGGTGGATAGACCGAACAAGAAGGTTATACCATGTAAATGGGTTTATAAGAAGAAACGGGACGCTCATGGAAACATCATCAAATATAAGGCTAGACTGGTTGTCAAAGGTTTCAATCAAGTCCAAGGTGTGGACTATACAGAGACATTCGCTCCAGTTCTTCGTCATTCTTCCCTCCGCACGTTGTTTGCCTTAGCTGCAGAAAAGGGCTTAAAAATGAGGCACTTAGACGTGGATACGGCGTTCCTAAATGGGGACTTGGATGAAGAGGTTTTTATGGAGCAACCTGTTGGTTACAGAGAAAAGGGCAAGGAAAACAAGGTTTGTTTGCTGAAGAAATCTCTTTATGGCCTTAAACAGGCGCCCCGTGCTTGGTATAAAAAGTTGAACGAAACGCTTTTAGAAATTGGTTTTACAGGAACTCCTTCCGAGCCTTGCGTTTATACGAAACTTTTTAGAAATGAACTTATTATTTTGGGTATTTTTGTCGATGACATAATTGTCTTTTATAAATCAGATTTGACTTTTGACAATGTCAAGAAAGATTTGTCTACATATTTTTCTCTGAAAGATCTCGGACTATTAAAATGCTATTTAGGTTTAGAAGTGGAAAGCAATTCCGAGTATATAAAAATAAATCAGAAGAATTATATTCTATCTTTACTCGAAAAGTTTAATATGAAGGATTGCAAGACAGTGGACACTCCTTTAGTGAAAAAGACTATGGAACGTAGAACGGATGGTCAAGTTGGTGAGTCTTATCCTTATCAGAACTTAATAGGATGCCTCATGTATTTGACGGTAAACTCACGACCCGATATTGCATACGCAACAAGTTATTTAAGTCAGTTTAATACGTGTTTTACAAAGGAACACTGGAATGCTGCAAAGCGAGTCCTGCAGTACCTGAAAGGTACTTTAAACTATTCTTTGGTTTATAGGAGAACAGGAGAACCTTTACGAGGTTACTGTGATGCAGATTGGGCGAACTGTGTAATTGACAGAAGGTCATACACTGGTTACACTTTTAAGTTAAGTGGCGGTCCAGTATCCTGGGAGTCAAAGAAGCAACCGACAGTTGCGTTGTCGTCCGCGGAAGCCGAATACATGGCACTAGCGTCTGCTACAAAGGAAGCTTGTTACTTACGTCGCTTTATTTATGAAATAACGGGTAAGTTTTCTTCAATTAACTTAGCTTCTGATAGCCAGAGTGCCATGAATCTCGTTCGAAATCCTGTACACCACAACAGGACGAAACATATAGATACGAGATTTCATTTTATTAGGGAAAAAGTATCTAGTAATATTGTTAATTTAGAATATGTGCAAAGCAGTGATATGCCTGCAGATGTCTTAACAAAGCCACTTGGGCCAATTGTACATAAGCGATGTATAGTTAAGTTAGGACTAGGAACTTAATTTTGTTTTAGTCTTTTTGGCACAACTTCGATTAAGGGCGGCTGTTGTAGATAGTAACCTTAGTTGTGTCTAGACTTTTTAATAATTAAGTTTTTTATAGTTATGTCATATTTTAAATTTACTGTTACACTTTCGAATATACATTTTAACCGTCAACATCTTTTTCTAATTTCTATTTACCAAAATCCTTAAATAAATATACTCTTCAAGGCTCTATACCCCGCGTATTTCAACAGAGAGTTCGAGTTTAAAGCTCTCGGGGTTTTGAATATGGGCCCGAGTAGGTCGGAGCGTAGACTTCATCAGACTGGACCCTTCCAGTTTAACATTGATATTCAGTGTGCCTCTTACGATACGACGGGGTTATTTTCAGTACAAATATAGAATTGCAATAGTATACATTCGAGGGGCCCCGACGACGGGCACGTGCACAACAAGTCGGATCCATCCTATGACGCGAGGGTCAGTAAGTTTACCATGAGTTAACGTGACAGTACTCGCTAGCGACAGCGTAAACTGTTTGTATGGAGAATAGTACAGCGCCCCTAGCAGTTACTTTGCAGAACTACAATTCTACATACAAATCGATTACACAGTCGCTAACGTGTACTGTTACTGTAAGGGTACGGCTAAACGATATAGAATCAAGCTACGCTACATGACCTACAACATACAGGCTGACCTCAAGACGACGTTGTCAAGCTAGGTACTCGTCCGCTGGTTTGAGTGTCGGTGCACACCAGCACACACACGCTAGGCGCTGGGGCAGTACGCTGCCTACAGCCTAGCAACACGACCTAGCGGTTACTTTGTAGATCTACAATTCTACATACAAATCGATTACACAGTCGCTAACGTGTACTGTTACTGTAAGGGTACGGCTAAACGATATAGAATCAAGCTACGCTACATGACCTACAACATACAGGCTGACCTCAAGACGACGTTGTCAAGCTAGGTACTCGTCCGCTGGTTTGAGTGTCGGTGCACACCAGCACACACACGCTAGGCGCTGGGGCAGTACGCTGCCTACAGCCTAGCAACGACCTAGCGGTTACTTTGTAGATCTACAATTCTACATACAAATCGATTACACAGTCGCTAACGTGTACTGTTACTGTAAGGGTACGGCTAAACGATATAGAATCAAGCTACGCTACATGGCCTACAACATACAGGCTGACCTCAAGACGACGTTGTCAAGCTAGGTACTCGTCCGCTGGTTTGAGTGTCGGTGCACACCAGCACACACACGCTAGGCGCTGGGGCAGTACGCTGCCTACAGCCTAGCAACACGACCTAGCGGTTACTTTGTAGATCTACAATTCTACATACAAATCGATTACACAGTCGCTAACGTGTACTGTTACTGTAAGGGTACGGCTAAACGATATAGAATCAAGCTACGCTACATGACCTACAACATACAGGCTGACCTCAAGACGACGTTGTCAAGCTAGGTACTCGTCCGCTGGTTTGAGTGTCGGTGCACACCAGCACACACACGCTAGGCGCTGGGGCAGTACGCTGCCTACAGCCTAGCAACACGACCTAGCGGTTACTTTGTAGATCTACAATTCTACATACAAATCGATTACACAGTCGCTAACGTGTACTGTTACTGTAAGGGTACGGCTAAACGATATAGAATCAAGCTACGCTACATGACCTACAACATACAGGCTGACCTCAAGACGACGTTGTCAAGCTAGGTACTCGTCCGCTGGTTTGAGTGTCGGTGCACACCAGCACACACACGCTAGGCGCTGGGGCAGTACGCTGCCTACAGCCTAGCAACGACCTAGCGGTTACTTTGTAGATCTACAATTCTACATACAAATCGATTACACAGTCGCTAACGTGTACTGTTACTGTAAGGGTACGGCTAAACGATATAGAATCAAGCTACGCTACATGGCCTACAACATACAGGCTGACCTCAAGACGACGTTGTCAAGCTAGGTACTCGTCCGCTGGTTTGAGTGTCGGTGCACACCAGCACACACACGCTAGGCGCTGGGGCAGTACGCTGCCTACAGCCTAGCAACACGACCTAGCGGTTACTTTGTAGATCTACAATTCTACATACAAATCGATTACACAGTCGCTAACGTGTACTGTTACTGTAAGGGTACGGCTAAACGATATAGAATCAAGCTACGCTACATGACCTACAACATACAGGCTGACCTCAAGACGACGTTGTCAAGCTAGGTACTCGTCCGCTGGTTTGAGTGTCGGTGCACACCAGCACACACACGCTAGGCGCTGGGGCAGTACGCTGCCTACAGCCTAGCAACACGACCTAGCGGTTACTTTGTAGATCTACAATTCTACATACAAATCGTTTACACAGTTGCTAACGTGTACTGTTACTGTAAGGGTACGGCTAAACGATATAGAATCAAGCTACGCTACATGACCTACAACATACAGGCTGACTTCAAGACGACGTTGTCAAGCTAGGTACTCGTCCGCTGGTTTGAGTGTCGGTGCACACCAGCACACACACGCTAGGCGCTGGGGCAGTACGCTGCCTACAGCCTAGCAACACGACCTAGCGGTTACTTTGTAGATCTACAATTCTACATACAAATCGTTTACACAGTTGCTAACGTGTACTGTTACTGTAAGGGTACGGCTACACGATATAGAATCAAGCTACGCTACATGACCTACAACATACAGGCTGACCTCAAGACGACGTTGTCAAGCTAGGTACTCGTCCGCTGGTTTGAGTGTCGGTGCACACCAGCACACACACGCTAGGCGCTGGGGCAGTACGCTGCCTACAGCCTAGCAACACGACCTAGCGGTTACTTTGTAGATCTACAATTCTACATACAAATCGTTTACACAGTTGCTAACGTGTACTGTTACTGTAAGGGTACGGCTAAACGATATAGAATCAAGCTACGCTACATGACCTACAACATACAGGCTGACCTCAAGACGACGTTGTCAAGCTAGGTACTCGTCCGCTGGTTTGAGTGTCGGTGCACACCAGCACACACACGCTAGGCGCTGGGGCAGTACGCTGCCTACAGCCTAGCAACACGACCTAGCGGTTACTTTGTAGATCTACAATTCTACATACAAATCGATTACACAGTCGCTAACGTGTACTGTTACTGTAAGGGTACGGCTAAACGATATAGAATCAAGCTACGCTACATGACCTACAACATACAGGCTGACCTCAAGACGACGTTGTCAAGCTAGGTACTCGTCCGCTGGTTTGAGTGTCGGTGCACACCAGCACACACACGCTAGGCGCTGGGGCAGTACGCTGCCTACAGCCTAGCAACACGACCTAGCGGTTACTTTGTAGATCTACAATTCTACATACAAATCGTTTACACAGTTGCTAACGTGTACTGTTACTGTAAGGGTACGGCTACACGATATAGAATCAAGCTACGCTACATGACCTACAACATACAGACTGACCTCAAGAGGACGTTGTCAAGCTAGGTACACGTCCGCTGGTTTGAGTGTCGGTGCACACCAGCACACACACGCTAGGCGCTGGGGCAGTGCGCTGCCTACAGCCTAGCAACACGATGTCGGTTACAGCCGTAAACGTACATTTCGACACTCTCAAGCGAATCAAGATGATAGGGTACTTCCCGATGACTTAGAACTATGAAATTTGGCAAGTAATATAGTCACATACTACAAATACTTAAAAAATCTGAAAACTATACATTTGTAATAAAATCATAAAAAATATACCTAGTACTTTTCAAAAATCATATTCGCATAACTCGGTTGCGTTAACTTTGCACATCGTTTGTATGCGGCGCCATACATTTCAGGTGCGAACTTAACTCAACCAGGCCCATTAAGATGGGATAAGTGAAAGTTTGTACGGAACCCTCGGTGTGCGCGTCAGACTCGCACTTGGCCGGTTTTTTTCTTTAAATGCCCCGGTCCGAGTCCCCACACTTATGGCAACCCTACCGTAAGGCTACTGAGTAAGCCACCATTTCTAATCTGAGCTGGGTATTATTGATATGGCGGTAGCTACAAATTTCAAATTCATTTATTTAAAAGACAACAATGGCCCATAACTTGTTAGTAACATATGATACAGTGTTAATAAACAGATTGACAAAAATATAACATTACATATAAGATACAATTACTAGATAATAATAATAACGCACGTGCTGAGTACGTCGCGCCGGCCGGGTTAACCCGGGTGTTGCGACTTCGCTCGACTCAGCGTCACCGGTTTTGCGTTCGGTATTGAAAGCGAAGTATTTCACCAAGATCCGAAATTAAAGGCTTTTTTAACACCCCACGAAAAAAGAGGAACATATAGTCGCGTTCGGCACATGAATATTTGCCCTTGCCGGGATTTGAACCCAGCATCGTCGGCTCAGTAGACTGCTGCATAGAACCAATTAGAGAATATGCTCTGAAACAAAAAAAGAATTTTTCACCTCACTAGCTCGGAAAGGCCAGTTTGTTGGTTTGATATCTATTGAGAAAATCGCTTTTTATCCACATGTGGAGAAAGAGTTTTGACGTTTCAACGCAGCTAAAGTAAAATTTGACATGAGCTTATTTTCTGAAAAATCCCGTTTAAAATACCTACATGAAAGCTAATTAGACCTTAGTTTTAATAAATGGCAAATTGGTTCATTATTGCAGATATTTTTCAAAGATATAGTACAAACCCTTATTCTTTTTTCCTCGCTGTAGTGAGGTGAAAAGTTTTGTGTTATACACGGGCGAAAGTCATTTTACGTCTCGTGTATTGAAACACTCGCTACGCTCAGGATTCTATTTTGAACCACTCGCTTCGCTCGTGGTCAATCATAGGATCCTTTCGCTAGCTCGTGTTTCAAATAAACACTCGCGGGTAAAATACAACTTTCCCCCCTTGTATAACAAATAACTATTCCTAATCGGTTTAGCCGTTTTCGATTAATCGGGGAACATACATGAAAAACAAACAAACACCCCGATGAATTGAGAACCTGCTCAGTTTTTTGACGTGGGTTAAAAGAAACCTTTATTCTTAAGGGTTTAGAACCATGTCCCTATAACCTGAATCAAAATCGTCTGATATCCGATACTGTGTTTGATGACAGCTTAAATCAGCTACTTATTATGAAATGTCAAAAACGACCTGTTAGTATGAAGTTCCTATGAAGATACTGGCTTGTGACGTCATACAAATCGTTAGCCTTCTAATTAATAAAAATAATAATAAAAAAAACAAATTGTTAGTCGAAACACGGCTTGTTTTTAGTTATTGTTCAATTAAAAATAGTATAATGTCCAAAACTTGGTGGTAGTTCATTTGATTCCGTGTATTTTTTAATGTGTCTCTGATACAATTTATTTAATAAGTCATATGCCGTATACAGCACGATAGATTCCGGACTCTTGTCGTGATCTTGCCCATAAAGTATTTTGGGGAGTAAATGGAATGATGTTAATTAAATGAATTAAATCGAAAACCGAAATAAAGTCAACCCGATGAAATGCATAGTTAAGCATTTACCTACGATATAAATTATCTAGTAAATTGAAAGGATGTATGGGAGGTTCAATAAAAGCAACAATTAAATAGATCACTTTTCGGCGGATTCGAGTTATCGGTATAATACTCGTAGTGCAGTTACATTGTTTGTATAAACATGCCTTCAATTAAACAATTTAAATAATACCATATAGTAAATAATTGAAAACAATTCTATTTCGAAAATCTCAAAATTCCATAACGGGTACAGGCCCAAACAATGTGTCATTCAATTTAATATATCATGTCATGATCATATTGATCGTGATTTATTTATTACGTCTTTGTTTCTACAACTCATGTTGCGATCCGCCAATCAGAGCTCTGCATCTAAATCCGCATGTCCCGTAACTTGAGAATAATAAATAATAATTGACAATAGCCTAAATTAAGAATTTCAAACACTCCCGACCTAAGTAGCTGGTCCTCGTGATCCCTCATTCATTGAATGATATAGAAAATGCTACTAACACTGAACATAACTACAAAATTTGGAATTCTTAGCTTCAATATTTTGACGACGCGTTTGGCTCGGTTTGTAGACACCTGCCTACTGAGCCAGCGGTCCCGTGTTCGAATCCCGGCCAGGGCAAATATTTGTGTGATGTACTCGAATATTTGTGCTTGGGTCATGGTTGTTCTATGTATTTAAGTATATATTTTTCTATATAAGTACGTATATCGTCGTCTAGTACCCATAACACAAGCCTTGAGCTTAATTTGGGACTAGATTGATTGGTGTGAGGTTGTCCGATATTTATTTATTTAAATATTGGCTAAGATTTTGTCACTTGTTCCAATTATAGCTGAATATCTTGGAAACCACTGGTATTTCCACCAAACATAGCTAAGGACAATCTCGACGGACATGTGTTTCGATAAAAAAACGCATTCAAATTGCTCCATCCGTTTGGGAGCTACGATACCACAGACAGACACATAGATACACAAAACACACGTTAAACTTATAACGCCCCTATTGTTTCGTCAGGGGTTAAAAATAGCTATATAAGAACTAAGAGCCCAATAATTACTGTATAAATACGTACTGTCAGACGCGAAATACATACGAAACTTTAAAAAGTTTTCCGAAAGTTTTCACGCAATACAGTCGAAGTTACTTTTCCTAGAACACAAATTTTCGCGAAAGCAGACGATAAGTTGCCGGCGCTTCAAAAAGTTCGTTGCTAACTAATTAGGATAAGTTATTATCTATAGCACACACTAGAAATTGCGAGGGAACTGTTGCATGTAAGGGAACGCAACTATCAGCGCTAGCCTACGGGCTATTAATTTACCCCAGCACGTCTAGCGTAACTTTGACATGCGACTCATGTCGCGCGAGATAGCATCATCCGTCATTATCTCATAGTACTGTACAGATAGAGACAGGTAGTATATCCCGCGCGAGAAAGAGTCGCGTGTCAAAGTTATGCTAGCCGTGCTGCTATTTTGTAGAAACCTGTAACTTCAGAAATAATCTATTGTATATTGCAAAAATCGTACAATAAAGGCGGTAACCTGGAACAAACCGGCTATAATTCCTAATTATGCGATCGAAAGGGATGGCGCTAGTTCGGTGCACGCGTATATGACTAGTTAGTTAAGGGCTCGTCTTCGTTAGCCCCGCCCCCGCGATTGCGCATGTGGTGATAAAAGCGGCCGAACTATTGCATCGCCCACGTTGTATTGTCACCCTTTATCTAAGAACAAGAGTCATCTCATTATCAGATCAGGTGCGAATCGGGAGTCGCGTCGCGAGGTCCTGTCCGGTGATAAGACACGTGATAATACATTCGGTATTCGGTAGCGGCTGAAAATCTATCATATCTCTGTAATTTGTATGCAAAATGCTACAGTTTTAACATTGCTTTACAAATCACTGCCATTTCACTGTTAGCAAATAAAAGTAAAATTTTTATATCATAGTATATATTTAAATCAGGTTCGTCAATTTTGTGAAAAAATACACGCTTTTTAACATATCACCAGGGATCGGCATGGCTCGTGCAACAACGCGAGTTTCGTATATTTTTTTTATATGAAAATAATTATAATCCCTCGATCATGATTGAATAATTGTTATTTATTTTTAATTCTTTTAGGCAACAAACAGTCACAAACCAAAGCATATTATGGTTAGCACTAGTATGCTAAAAAACCTAGAGTGCCATAAATTAGGGTTATACAAAACTAAATTGTAATATGGGAACGGTAGACACCGAAACAGCAACGATGCAAATAACATTAAAAACAGCTTAATTAATAATTATTTTAAATTGGACTTATATCTGGTACGGACGTGTGGAATAGCAAACAAGTGAAGGAGAATCAACAAACTTGAAATGTATATTTATTACATTCATGTTTTTTTTTTACACCGATAACCGCGATGTTGCATGGGTTGTGTCGAAAACTGCATATCACAAGTACTATATGGATGTTCCAAATATATAATCATAATTGTAACTATACAAAAAATACATATTTCTATATTTGTTATATTACAATTTCCATCCTATACCTGAATGGTATTAAATTTAAAATGTTTGAATATGATAGATTTTTGCCCTGATAGACCTGTCTGTTGTGGGATTTGTGGGCTGCTACTGACCGGCAGTCGAACTGTCAAATTATGGCTTACGTACGGGTACGATTCGTGAGGACACGCCACCATCCTTTATTCGTCTCTTCACCTGGGATGCCTGACAGACCGTCGGTATCCACTGAACCTCGGGTAGGTTACCTTAAGCCTTCGTGCAAAACTTAAAGTTCCCCCCCTTTTTGGATCGCTGAGCCGACGGGATAAGTATAAGAATGCGATTATATTAAAATATCTGCGAAACGAACTCACGTCGTAAAAGAGTGCAGTGCTCGGTTGGCCGCCGCCGCGACTGATCGGCTCTCCTGATGATGAATCGCGAACCGATTTGGAGCGATATTCGACTTTTACGACGTGAGTACGAGTAATCTAAATTTATATGTAAAATAATGAATACGATAATGGTGATGCAAGTTTAAGCGCCTCTTGATAAACAACAAATTGACATAAAAATATTTAATATATTTTTTATACTCGCGTACCTACTTTTATCTGTTAATTATAATTTCACAGACAAAATCACAATTACGCACTTTTTAATCCTGTACCGAAATTCTATTCTCTATGGTACCCGCTACAGAACTTTAATATTCATAAGACATCTCTCTACCCAACTCTAATAATTTCAAAAAGAAAACATCAGCATATTTGATTTAAAAAAAAGCACGCTTCTGTTCACTGATTCTTTTTTATTACTTGTCATGAAATTTAACCAATCACGAGGCACCCGCCATGACCATCGAGATCATATTTTTTTTAATAGGTCAGTTCTGGTTAACTAAAAAGGTTACGTCAAAAATAAAAATTCATAGTGGGGCCTTACTTAGGCCACTCGGCAAGCCTCGTGACCTAAACGCGGTACTCGACTTTAAGAACCTTCATTGTGCAACGATTGCATGAAATACTATTAACGTTTGATATATCGGTTTCTTTGTTATATTATGTTTTATAATAGCTTATACAGCCATTATAACTCTAATTGAAGCTCTATAAAGGCTGTATGAGCGCTTAATATGCAGCCTTTGTGCTACTTTGGTTTACTAATATTTATGTTGCTATAATCTTTACCACTGGCCATTTTGGGCAGGTTTCCAGGATCCCCAGTCTCAGTCCCAACATTTCAACAACTTCCGAAAAACACACCTAGATAGGGTTTTTTGAGACCGCGATTATGGAGTGCCCAGGCCCCGGCATGCTTTAAGACGGCCTTGGTTATAATGTTAAATAATAACAAATCGACGAAGCTTTGCGGTGCTTCTATTTTCTCTCTGAGGGACGCAAGGTATCTTATCTTATCTTATTAGGAAGGGGTCCTTGCGGATACACTTCGACCCAATGGGATCTTTTGTGCAGTTACCCCCATCGCGCCTACTCAAAGGATTGTTCCACCACCTTCATATATCGGATGATGGAACCAGTTGGTAGTGCCTGGAATTCCTTCGGTTCTGGGTAACCAATACCGAATTCCTTCATTCTGAGTCTGGCGAGGGCATAACATCCACACAGTATGTGCTTCATTGTCTCTGCCTCCTCGCCACACATTCTACAATCTGTATTGTCAGACAGTCCCAACTTGGCCAATAGTCCTTTGACCCCAAAGTGACCAGTAAACACCCCCGTTATGATTCGGAGCTGTCTTTTGCTGTATTCCCATAATTTCTTGGTCCAGCCTGATTCTATACATTCCATGAATAGCTTTGAGTGCCTCAAGCCTGCCATTTTCCTCCACTCTTGTTGGTGCTGGTTTTTGGCATAGTCCTTGATGGCTGTTGCTATGGTTCCCTGCGAGAGACCCACACATGGTTCAGGTCCTATGAAACTTGTCGCAGACCCTTTTCTAGCAAGTTCATCTGCAATTTCATTACCGATGAAGCCTTCATGCCCTGGGATCCATACCAGTTGCACCTTATTGTGCCTTCCAAGCTTGTTCAAAGCTAGGACGCCATTATACACAAGTCTAGAATCCACTTTAGGCGCACCTAGCGCTTTAAGTGCCGCTTGACTGTCACTGAGTATGTAGATGTGCTTCCCTCTGGTAAGTCTATCTATGTTCTCCTGGGCACAGGCGATTATAGCGTATGTCTCCGCTTGGCGCGTACCTGATCCCATTTTTGATCCATCAGTGTACCAAATAATGTCCTCACCATCTGCTGTAGGTGGCTCGCGACCCTCGGCCCATTCCGCCCTCGTTGGAACTTGTACCTTGAAGTTCCTATTGAATACAAACTTAGGCTGCATTTTATCGCAGCTCATGGTTGTTATTCTGTCAAGAAAATTGTTGCTTTCCATGTTAGTGTGCTTAGTCTTCGGCGTGCAGTAACTCCACAGGTCCATTGTTTTTAACCTGTGCAGTGATTTGCGCGCTTCGGACTGTATCACTATATGTAGCGGTTGTAAATCTAGCAATATTTCTAGCGCCGCGGTTGGCGTAGTTCTAAACGCCCCTGTTATAGCCATGCACGCCGTTCTTTGCACCTTCGTCAAGGCGTCTCTGCATGTGCTCCTCAACGTCCTTGGCCACCATACGAGGCTGCCATATAGGATGATTGGTCGTACCATCATGGTATAAATCCACTTTAGTACCTTTGGACTTAATCCCCACGTCTTACCATACGCTGATCTACACATCCCAAATACTCTGAGAGCCTTTGTTATGGTGTGATCGACATGCTTTTTCCAATTGAGTTCCTTATCTAGTATGACACCAAGATATTTCACCTCACTGGACATTTCGAGTACCTGTCCATACAGTTTTAGTTCCTGCATGTCCTTGAGAATCCTCTTTCTCGTGAATGGTATTACCACTGTTTTGCCTGGGTTAATGGATAATTGGTGATTGTTACACCATTTCTCCACTTTCCTCAGTGCTTCACTCATAATTGCTGATACCGTACTGGGAAATTTCCCATTTACGAGAATCACCAGATCATCTGCATATCCTACCGTATAGATAGGACCACTGTTGAGTTCCTCCATTAGGGAGTTTACCACCAGACTCCATAGAGTAGGTGAGAGTACTCCTCCCTGGGGACACCCTTTTGTAGCCGTAGCTAGTATTTCATCTCCCATCAGAGACGACTTTATTAGCCTGGCGTTTAACATGTTGCCTATCCATTTGCAGATGGTCGGTTCTATGCCATGTCTTGCAGCTGCTTCACTGATAGCTTGGTACGTGGTGCGATCAAACGCTCCTTCCACGTCTAGAAAAGCCGCCAGGCATAGTTCCTGATTTTCTATGGCCCGTTCGGCTCTGGTTGTTACCAGGTGCAACGCGGTATCGGTTGACTTTCCAGGTTGGTACGCACATTGTAGTTTGTGCAACGGACGTCTTTTTAATGGACCATCCCTTATATGTCTGTCCACCAGTTTTTCCAATGTTTTTAGGAAGAATGAAGACAGACTTATAGGCCTGTACGATTTGGCTTCTCCGTAGTCTGCCTTGCCTGGTTTAGGCAGGTATATTACTTTTACCACTCTCCATACTCGTGGTATGTGTCCAAATGCTATAGACGCTCTGTACAGTCTACTCAGGTGAGGAATGAGTACGTTTGCGCCTTCTTGTAGTAGTACTGGGTAGATTCCATCTGGTCCCGGAGCCTTGAACGGCTGGAACGTTGAAATTGCCCATTTCAATTTGTTATGGTCTACTACCTTTTTCGACGTGTCCCAGTTGTGTCTGGTTGTGCTTGCGCTTTGTTCCACTACACTAATTGCAACATCGTCTAATTCGCTCTCGTGTATCACTGAGCCTGGAAAGTGTGTGCTACACATAATTTTTAGGGTTTCTAGCCCTATCTCCGTCATTTTCCCCTCACTGCCCTTAATGGTTGTAAGCGGGACTGACTTCGACGTAGCTAGTGCTTTTGTTAGTCTCATACTTTCTGGTATATACCCTATTTGGTCACAGTGACCCCTCCACGCGCTTCTTTTTGCCTTTCTCACAGCCTTATTATATTCTGTGAGCTTTCGTGCATAGCTCTCAAAGTTATTTGAGGCTTTTGCGTCATAGAAAATAGCCCTGGTTTCTTTCCTGAGTTTTGCTATCTCTGGGTTTCACCAGGGTATTCGTTTTGCCATAATTTTCTTTTCGGGGCAGTTGTCGGTCCAGGCTGTATATACCGCTTGTACTTAGTGTTGTGAGAAGACTAGCCTTGAAGACTTTCGAACCTTATAGACTCGCAAACCTCGAAGGTTCAAGCTTTTAAGACTCGAGCGTTGAAGGTTTGAGCTCAATAACGGTTCGGAACCTTAACGACTTAAGCTTTTGATGAGCTCTTAATAGTGAGTCTTTAAGACCCGAGCTTAAAAGAGAGCTCAAGCTTTAAGAACTCGGTGCCATTAAAAGCTCAAGCCCCCCGAACTTCGAAGGCGAGTTCCTGAGTCAAGCGTTAAGAGCTCAAACAATGAGCGTTTTCAGCATTATGTAGAATGATATTATAAACCTTTCTGTATCGGATAAGTTGCTTAACAACAGGTTAGTATTAGATTAATACTCCTACGTATATGCTCTTATTAGAGATGTGGTCATTCTATGTGTATGTATGAAAATATCGTATAGGCGATATTCATGATTATTTTGATTGCATACCCATATAAAAAAAAAACAATTATTTGTTTTTAAGCATATATCGAAAAGTAAATAGTTGTATTTCGATATACTCACACTGAAAATTAGACTGCTTTATTGTCGACCACGTACACCACGTAACGTAACCCTACTTTATTTATGAATAACAAAAAGTCTTACCTTCATAGAAAAACGATATAAAAAGTGATCAAAAGTATAAGTCAAAGATTGATCTTTGTCCAAAGCGTTTAAGACTTGTGAATGCTCCAAACCTTATGGACTTAAACCTTAGAAGCTTAGTAGGCTTTAAAGCTTGAGGCCTAAAGACTCGAGGTTTCTATGCTCGTAACGTAAACACGAACTTTTTAATTTGAGGCTTATACGCTCGAGACTTTAAGGTTCGAGGCTTCTACACTCATAAGTCGCGACTCGAGTCTTATAGTTCAAGCCTCAAAGCTTAAATTCACAACACTACTTGTACTATTTTGTCAGCTTCAAACTCTATATCAATAATAGAGTTGAGCTTACCTTTAGGATCACCCAGTTCCACTTTTAGGTCAGCTTTGTATGCTTCCCAGTTAGTGTTCCTAGGGTTCCTTTTGAGTACAGTTTCTACTTCTATCTTTGTGTTGTACCTAAAGCATATGTATCTGTGATCTGATAAAGAAATTTCCCTAGAAACATGCCATGAGTTGATACTTTTACTAATGTTATTATAAGCCAACGTTATATCAATTACCTGACCTCGCCTTGCGTTGACAAAGGTTGGTTCATTGCCCTTATTAATAATTTGTAAGGAAGAACTCACCAGAAAATCCAGTACCTTCTCCCCTCTCTTGTTGACATCCGAGCTGCCCCAGATGACATTGTGAGCATTTGCGTCGCAGCCGATGATCAGGTCGGTGTTCGCCTTGTTGCCTTCCGCGACAAGATCCCGTAGCTGCTGTGTGATCGGGTCCGTCGCCTCGTAAGGGAGGTAGGCTGACGAGAAGATAATAGCCTTCCCCTCCCCTTTGCTCTGGATCTTAACACTGGTAAGATCCCTGGAACAGAAAGCATGTAAGGGCATAGCATCAATGCCATTTCTGACGTAAATGCATGTCCTCATGTCATCATCGGAACAGTGGTACACTATGGTACCACCAGTCCCGCCCAAACCTCTAATTTCCCCTTTATACTCGTAAATATACGGTTCTTGTATTAGAGCAATGTCGAATTTATCGCTAATTAACTGCCTCGCTAGAAGGGCTGTGGCTGCTTTATTGTGTTGTAAGTTTATTTGTACACACCTTACACCCGCCATTGCGCCATTATTGTTTTTTGGGGCCGCTGAGTGGCCGAGTTTTGTGGCGCCTCGCTAGACATGGGGAGAGGTCGCCTCCTAGGTAGAGATCCCGATCTAGGTAGGCCTCCGAGTCCACCGTTGACAACGGCGATGACTCCCGACCTATGCGTGACCCGGCACAATCCTCCCTCCACTCCCTCTCCACCATCGTCGCGTCCGGCTCCGTGCCCACCTCTGCCTCTACCGTCTCAGCCTCCGCACCGTCTGCCGACAGTGCCTCCTTGGCCTCGACGTTTACGGCGTCATCGGTTGGACCCTCCAGGTCTGCGCCACCCACTGGGTTCGCATTCCTACCTGCGGCCACATCGCCCTCCGTGGCCGCCACACCCTCGGTTGCCCGATGGTCGATCTCTGCCCTCCCATGCATCCTCTCCTCCACATCCTCGAGGAGCTTGAAGGAGCTTAGATCGACCCCCGAGAAGAGTTGATAGTTGGACGCCTTGATGACATCCGCCGACTCCCGATCCATCAGGATGATGCGTCGGGTGCTTGCATCTGACATCAGGGTGTCCACTATCTTCCATTGCTCCGTATGCAGCATAGGATTAAGCCTCTGCAGCACACGGAGCATTAGTTTTACGTCCTGGGCGCCAACGATCCGCGTCTTCCAGGCCATTTTGACCGGTTTCGGCAGATCCTTGGCGTCCACGACCTTAAGGTGCAGTCCAGCAATCACCACTCCTCCGATTGCTGAGCTGAACCACGTGGAGGCACCCCTCCCTTGGCAACTGACGTGGAGGGCGCCCCCCACAATTTTGCCGAGCACGATTCTCGGCAGAGGATCAGGTGCACCGTCCAGGAGCGCTAGTACTGCGCCCTGGATAGCGGACAGATGCCCAGCCTGGATCTTGACGGCAGGATAGTCCACTGGGATAATGGCCATCCTCTCCGCCGCCACCGCCTCCGCATACGACCCTACCCTCGTCCTTTAGGAGGCACTAGCCAGCACAGAAGAATCGCCACTCAAACCTAGTGGCCTTTTGTTTTGCCCTGAGGGGGCCGCGGTTGCAGGTGCTTCCGGTGTCACACCTGCGCCCGTCTGTGAAGTCAGACGGGCTCTAGCACGCGCGTTATTACGACGCAAGGTAACTAACAAACGTAACAAGGCAAACTAGTGGCGTTTTGAAGGATTTATAGCTCTTTAGTACTCAACACTTAACTTACATTGAAAATTATAAAAAATAAATATTAGTCCAGGCTTCGAAGTGTCAAGTTTCGGGCGGAACAATTCGAGAGAACTGTAAAGGAATTTCATACAAAAATGAAGGCCTAGGCCGGGAAGTAATTTGTTTTTGATTTTAATGTAAACATGGCGTCTGTGTTTATGAACAGCTGTTTTTTTTTTCTAGTGGCTACCCATTCAGCCATCGAACCAACAATAACCGCGTTAATGCCTAGTACCCACGAAATGATATTAATAATACAAATCTGTATGATTCAATGTGCTGATGAATACATTTAAAATACTGTCTACACGTAAGTCACCAGAGACCATAGACAATATTAAAAATCCTCTGCCTTTATTTTATTTATTATAGAAATTAAGGTTATTATTATCAGGTTGTGTATAATGGCCTTAATATTCGAACACTACACACGTGGACGACTTATTAAAGAAAAAAAATATAGAGGGTTGGGAGGGAAAATGATAAATGTTTTTTTTAAACATGGCGTCTGTGCTCATGAACTGGCTGAACAGCTGAATTATGTTTTTTGAGTGGTGTATTTTTTATTTCTTTGCATATGTTTGAGAAAAGCACTATACAATACATGCGTTAGCCGTGAAAAGGGCTTGCCGGCTTCGTATCACTAGACGGCCTCCCTTACGCGCGGTCGGCCGTCTATACCTACTCAGCCGGCAAGCCCTTATTTCCCGGCGTCTGAAGTAATGTACTATTGTTACTACCTTCTAATATTGGTACCCAACCGACAAATGACGTCACATGTAGGTGGCCATTTGTATGGAGCGTTTTTATCGCTCCGTAGGAATGTTGAACGGTTTGACGGTCGTTTCTGACTTTTAGAGCAGCCTAAGTGTAATTAGTTCTATAAATATAGACATTTCATCCCAATAAAAAATAGAAACGAAGGAATCTGAAAGATATCGCTCTAGCGATAAAACCGCCTGTTGTCTACCGTTATTTATAAATAGACATGTTGACTGATGTTAAATTCTACAGCGTACTGTAGTTATATGAATAAAATTAGCTAAATATAACACGAAACAAAGAAAAAAAAAACAGAAAAGTAAATCTTTTTGGAAATATGTGACTTCAAAGGTACGCAAATTTTATGATATTTTTTTTTAATCCAAAATAAATTTTGAAATTGTTTTCAGAATCCTCATAATTTTACAAAACAATAATTGTATGACAACCATGAACTTAAACGCACTTTTTCACGGTGAAAATGGCAAATTTCTTAACTTCTCCATACAATTATTGGTACCTATACCGGCCTATGACGTCACTAGCCTGGATGCCAATTGTATGAAGCGTTTTTAGTGCTACGTAGGAATGTTGAACTTTGACGGTCATTTCTGACTTTTCGAGCAGTTTAAGTGTAGTCAGTCCCATATAGACATTTGATCACAATAAAAAATAGAATCGATTGACACGCTCAAAAAAAATTAGTCAACATGTCTATTGTATATGTCTTGTTTCCTTTTGTAAACTTTTGTTGGTGTGCAATAAAGTATTGTTGTGTTGTATCCTCAATAAAATGCCTATACGCCTATTCCTGCCTTTTACATGTCCCTGCAGAATACCAGCAGCATCTAACACCTTATCCCCTTCCAGGCCATCACAGAGTCACTGCAAGGCTCTCTCCGCTTGAACCGCAGTCAGCTGATCAACCAAGAGCTGACCATCCGGCCGGAGGCGAACATCGAGCAGAACGTGCCGGACGACCTGGACCTTTACAAGGTCATATTCGAGGTGGAGAGTGACAACGAACAGGACATGAGCGAGATGGACAGCGTCTCCGTACAAAACCATCCTCTGCAGGAGCCGGTAAGTGCTTTAGACTAGACTTTTGGACTAGGACACATAACCAAATGAAAAAGAAACTGTGACCATCTTTGAATGTGCGGCCATAATATCTATAAAGTGTATAGATACGCTTTTGACATAGGGATCAGAGACCTTTCTCGATCTTTGAATGTGCGGCTATTTGGCATTAATGGTATTGATATTTTTTTTTATCATTTTTATATTTTTCTTATAGTTACACAATGAGGTCTTAAAATCTCTTAGCTAAACGCGGCTTTCGACTTAAAGAACCTTCACTGTGCAGCGATTGCATAAAATACAATTCTCTTCATAACAACCTTCCTCGAACTTCGAGTTGTGCTAAGTTACCTGGCGTAGCTACTCATATCATTATCTGCTACCGAATGCGTACGTAGTGTGTCCTTTTCCTTGATCTGCCTGGGACCAGAGACCTACGAATTGGAACGGAGACGCTAATGAGATGCGACACGAATCCGATAGATGCTTGAAATTCATGCTCGATCTATTGGAAAATAAATGCACTTGTCGCTTGATGTATACAGGGCGTCCCGCGAGGAAGAGACAAGACACCAGACTATATCTATACTATTATACAATTCTAGATTTGTATTGAAAATCAGTTTTCTATGGGGAGGGGTCATGATTCCAGGGAAAATCTTAAAATCGTGATGCAAGATTGTCTTTTGTTTTCTATGGGCGCGCGGCGCCATGCCAGTCAGGCGCCATCTGTTGGCCATAACTTCCTTTGTCCTCGCATCACGCTGAAACGCGGCTGGACATCCAAAGAGGTTATAGGACACTTTTTACCCGACTACTTAATAGAGATGTCAGTCTCCTTTTTAAATTGACTATTGACAAGTGACTACAGTTTGACATTATAGTCAGAAGCAGTGGCATGGCGTGATTCAACACCATTGGTCAAGCCGATACCGATTTAGCTTACTTTTCTCAAAAAATAACGGCATAGTTTTCTAAAACGGGCAAACTGGGGGTAATCGGGTTCTATGAACACGGTGATGTTCTGCCTTATCACCCAATTATTCTTCGTCGAATGTTTAATTTCATCGAATTTCCACTTTGCTGTTTTTTTTCCTCTGAAGTCACAAATCTAGGAAATATCCCATTGATTTGGTTTGTTAGGTTTGTTTAATAACAATCCCAAATAGTTTACGGTTTCAGAGAAATATGCTTTCTACGAAATGAAAAAAATAATTCGGCGAAAACGTAGAACCCGTCATGAATTCATTCATCATAAATAGGCCATGCATTTGTGCAGCCCATATATTGGTGACTGTACTACCTGCCAACCGGTCCATCTATTTATAAGTATTTATTTGGTATGCTACCGCTATTTTAATCGCGTATGTTTTCAAATATGCCAGTAGTATTATCATTTATCAGTAATAATACTAATAATAATAAGGAATGGGCGCTGATAAATACCCGGTGAATACCCATAGTCTAGTTGTCCCCAATTCATAAGAGTGTTGTTTTAAAAAAATTACCACTGACGCAGCATGATTCTCTACAAATCACAAAGTAAAATTATTAAATACAACGTTTAACTTATTTGTTACACCCTGTATATTATTAACTTTTGTAAAGTTTCGCCCTTTTGCATGTGCACGGTGCGGCTTGCGATTCGAAATACAATAATGTCTACATGCAGAGTCCGGAAACAAACCAGTCTGGGAATTATTTCCATTTCTATGGAGACTTATTTAATATGAGCAGAGGTCAGACGGATAGGCGTCAGTATACAGGCTACTCTGTACTTAATGAACAAACTACTACCCTCCGACTACCATAGGGATAAACAAAATATTTTTTTTATGACTGGACCTTTTTTTAGTACGTAATGACCGTCTATTTGTCCGATTATCTTGAAAGCCTTTAAAAGCCCATTTTCTTTACCACCCTAAGGTCCCAAATTGGAGATTAGAATATGGTTGATTATATATAATCCCGCCCATCCGTCAGTTCTCTAAATATTTATATTGATGTATGAGATTTACACATATATTTTTATTATATGTTCTTTTAAAAAAAATGTGTAACTAGGTACGATATAAAATAAATTAATTAAATAAATATTAAGGGAAAGTTTTATAGAAATCGGCAAAGTCTCAACCTATGCAAAGCTTGTACTATTGTTACTAGACGACGATATACATAATATATAAATACATATATAGATAATATCCATGGCCCAGGAACAAATCGCCTGGTGAAAAACTCAAAAAATTCTCTCACTATTCAAAGCCTCGTAACCTAGTTTATAGATTGATACTGAGGTACGAGTTTTGTTTTAAATAAGTATTCGTTACTTAGTGAGTTTGGGTTGTCAACAGACGAAATATTCGATTCCATCACACAAATATTTGCCCTGGCCGGGATTCGAACCCAGGACTGCCGGCTCAGTAGGCAGGTGCACTACTAACTGATTCGTCAAAACAATTCATTTCCTTCTGGTTAGTAATAAAAAAAGTAAATACATAAAATCAAACGTGGTAATAAAATACTAATAGGTTAGTTAGCTTCGGTCTAGTTGTTGAGCCTTTGTGAATACTGATTACAATTCCGTTTATTTCATAACAATAGAGGAGAGATGTCTTGCTGTTATTCATATAAGGAGTATGTCCAATAAAATTTAAAAATCGTATAAAAATATAATAATTGGGTTGTTTTCAGCGCGTTCCTGTCACGTATATTAAAAAAAAAAATTGACCATGATACTTGAAAAAAAAATGTGCTTTACTCAAACATTGCCTTCACGCACATTTTTTTTTTCTTTTATTAGGCATTTTTTTTCTATTCTCATGGTGAAATACCGTATTATATAATTTTTATCGTACAGTTTTGGCCCTATTAGTTTGTTCACTTTTTCCAGTGTGTTAGTGTGTTAGAAAAAACCATTAACCAGCCCGCCCTCATACCTACGTTCCTGTACTATGTGTTGGGTTTGACAAATTCCATTAATGCCAGATTTTCGTGGATCAACATTGCACTTTTTAAAAATAGAACATAAAAAAATGCCTAAAGTCCATGGCTGTACGAAATTTTCCTTTGACATGTAGATCGGCTGGATTGACTTTTTAAGCCCGTTCGGTTGGTCGCGCGTATCTACGTTGTTTTACTGACAATGACCTTACTCATACGAGGGATGGAAGTATTTTTCGCACACTTCTTCATCTTTTTGCGATGCAAGCGTTCCGTTGTCGCTTGTGTTCTATATTATTGATTTAAAGCAAAATAATTTCCAAAAAAGCGAATAGTAGGCCATTTAGATATTATTGAAACACATAAAAATTAAGAATAATGTAATATTTTTGGGTTTCCGTTTAGACGTTTTTTAGTCTCAGCTCTCTAACCGGTGTCTGTCTGTATGTCTAAAATCAGATTATGCAAGCTGAATTCGTTTGTTATTATTTTTGTTTTTCAGTGTTTATTATTTCCTTTTCAAATAAGTAGCTATAATGTAATAATGTAGTCCACATGATATGATTCAGAATAACTAATGTAAAAAAGACCAATACATAAATGAATCTCTTTCTTAAAAAAAAAACTTAGGGTTCAGAAGGTTCACTCTGTCAAAGAACTCGGGATCATCAAACGCCGTATACACTTTTATGTCGTGAACACCATCCACTATAGTGTAACTGTCAATCCATAGTTCCGGCCACTTTTGTGTTTTGTTTCCAACGTTAGCTTCCATTTATTATAAGAATATCTCCTTTCGATTAGGGTTGCCAACGGTTACGGCTGACTGAGGGGTGGTGTCCCTATCAGTGGCCTGGCGACAAAAATATTCTTAAGCAAACCAAAACAGATAAGACATTTTTCTTCAAGGGCAATAAGTTCAAAGGTGTTCATGAACCCTTGTAATAGACTAAGCGGTAGGTTCATTGGACGCGAGGCAACTGCTACCTATTTATTGAATTCAATTTAGGAACACGTAAATTTCCAGTTTATTAATAAGAAAAGCATAGTTGCCTGCAAATTGTAGTGTACAAATAAATAGGTTTCTGTAACAATTATTGTTAACACAGTCGCTGGTTTATCAGCGATTGCATGGTAATAAAATGCTAGTTGGTATAGTCGACAACAGAAAAAGTACGTTTTCTCCGCAATGTGAAGGATTTAGCGTGATGAAATGTGGCCACTTTTTTCTCGCCGACTTTACAAAGAAACTGAAGCTGTTATTGAAAGGCCTGGTATTGACTAGTGTCGTAAGCTCGTATTATTTTATTAGATAAACAAACCTTTACAGCGAATTTTCCCTTCCTTTTTTTAAAATAGTCATAGCAATTAGTGTTACGAACCCTTCGGGTAAAATAAAAGAAATAAACCGGCCAAGTGCGAGTCGGACTCGCGCCCAAAAGTTCCTTACCAATATTGAGCAAAAAACACGTTTTTTATTTTTAATATACTTTGTTATAGCTGTAAGGTAACATAAATATACCTTCTGTGAAAATTTCAACCGTCTACCTATTACGGTTCATGAGAAAATGCCCTTTGAACGAAATATCATGGAAAACCCCTATTTTTTGTATAGGAGCCCCCTTAATTATTATTATTTTATCATAAATAGTATTTGTTGCCTTAGCGGCAACAGAAATACGTCATATGTGAAAATTTCAACTGTCTAGCTATCGCGGTTCGTGAGATACTGCCTGGTGAGAGACGGACGGACGGACAGCGGAGGCTTAGAGTAATAGGGTCCCGATTTTCTAACCTTGGTCACAGAACCCTAAAAATACGTGACTTAAAATATTTTCTGGAAACATCCATCTACAGCCAACTGCATATATGTATACCTATACCTATACATATAAGTAACCACGTCTTATTACGCTTGTGTTACATTCCACACTCTTTCTTTTCACACCGCGTTATTTGAAGACTGGAACACAATTAGAGCACTTGTTTTGATTTCGTACCAGCGTGAAGCTAACATTGTATCCATTAAGCTTGTTACCGTCGCTTTGACCAATTGATTGTCCTATATCGCGATCATTTGCCACGTAAGTAGATTGACGAGTACATTGCCCGTTTTATTAACTGCGACCGTCTTGTCAGTTAGAGACCAGTGTTGTATGATGCGGTCGCGGCTTTCACGTTTGGGTCGGTGTGGTGTTACTGTGATTTGAGAATTGACCGCTCCAAACTGTGCAGATGTATATGTTTGCAAGTTAACTCCATGTACGAATATTTAGAAGTTTTTTATACAAACACATAGGAGGACATAAGCCATTTTGATAAGTATTAATCAGTCTGTGCCGTTGTGATTTCTAAGTGAATTTTGAATTGATGTGATTGCGTTCAAAATGTGATATTAGCGAATATTGTGCGATGGCGGTATTGATGCGACACGGGAAGGTATTTATGCGTCTTCTTCTTAAAAAAATATCATTTCCGCCTTATTTAAAACCTAAAGAGTCACTTTTTAAACTCTGCAGTTGAGTTGATTTTAACCTATTTAAATAAAGCGGTATATTTTCGGTTCAGTTTGATCCGCGATGTTCCGCGATAGGTACTAATTCTTTTAAATAAAACTATTTCCCTACTTTAGATAGGTATTTACACTTTTCCCCGACAGCTTGCTTCGCTGCGGGGTGTAAAGTAAAATAATGCAACCGACGGTCCGGGAGTTCTTCCCAGCTCTGACTAGTAAAGGTCACTTCGTTTTACTTAGAATTAATACCTATTAAACAATTCGAACGAGCGTGACGGTGCGTTTATTTTCATTTAGGTACATTATTTCAATTTAAATTGAAAGTAAATGCACCATTTTATTAGTTTATAAGTTGTCGAGCGCTGGTGGCGGTGGAAGAATAATCCGGGCTTACTTCTACCACTATACCACTCCTCACTCTTCCATACTGTCCGTTTACGTTTAGTTGCATCTGGTAACTATGGCGTTGCATACATATTAAGTCCAAACTTAACCTAACCGGGTTATACAAATCGAGGTTTCGTCTCGACTGTTTCGCCTGGTGACTACGAAAAATCACTAAAATTTCTGTCACTACTCTTAAAACCTCGTATCTGGTTTGTAGATTGATACTGAGATATGAGCTGACTGTTTCATCCTTTGAAACTTAAACAATCGTAACGAATTTTTGGAAACTGAATGGGTAATAAATGATTTGTGTTGGACCGCTACGACTTGAAACTGGCAACTCGTACTGTCGCCATCAGATATATACGCAGCATATAAGGCGTTCATAAATATTTGAACACGACTCTTATTTAGGGTTGCCAGATCGAATAACCCTATTATCGGGAGAAACAACATTTTCTTCGGATTTTTTTTGGTCGGGAGAAATAAAAATTAAATCACATTATAAAGTAAATAATATTTAAAAACAACGTCGTTCGCTGCCGATAGAAATGTCTACATAAAATACTAACAAAAAAAAAACATAAAATGGTTTTCTCATTATTATAATTGTATCTGTTATCTTCAAAAATCTAATAAGGTAATTTAGGTATAGTACTTATGGAAACATTAGCAGTGGTATTTCCTTTTAAAATTTAGTTTTATAAAATTAAGTATTTTTTCGGGAGATATTTACTTTGTCATACGAAAATTCGGGAGAATCCCGCCAAATCCCGACCATCTGGCAACCACTCTTATTGCCTTGGCGTTACAGTACATGTTCAGATATTTATGAACGCCTTATATGGTGCAATATATCAGATGGCGACAGTACCAGTGGCGTGTAGTCCATAAAATGCGATTCGCACTGGCTTGCCTATTTTACAAAATGTTGCCTATTGACGACGCGGTTGACGTAGTTTGTAGTGCCTACTGAGCCGGCGGTGGGTTCGAATCCCGGCTAGGGCAGATATGTGTGTGATGAACTGGAATATTTGTTTCTGGATCATAGATGTCATGTTTTAAGTGTCATTTGTATTTGTATTTCTTTCTTCTTGAGGTGTGCAATAAAGAGTATTCTATTCTATTCTATTCTATTCTATAGATGTCATCTATATTATGTATTTATATATTATGTATATCGTCGTCTAGTACCCATAGTACAAGCTTTGCTTAGTTTGGGACTAGAAGATTGCCCTTAATTATTGTTTTTGCAAAAGAAGTACGGTAAATCGGTTTCGCGTTGCCCAGAGAGATCCACGCCATGTCACTGATTACACAAATTGTATATAGCACAAATAAGTTTCTGTCAAAAATTTCATTTTTGTGACAATCTTTTATAGCCGACTGTACTTTTCTGTGAACATCCATCAATTGCTCACAGAGACGATTCTAAAGAGCCCAAACTCGATATGATTGCTTTATTTATTACAGAGTTCCTATTGCCACTTTCCAGTTCCATCATCAGATCAGCTCCACGTCATCATAATATTGTAATGTCACGCGATTTGCATATTCGTGCCAAATTTCAGCTCAATCGGAAACCGGAAAGTGGGTCAAATTTAACTTGCAAAATTCCATTACAACGGGAAAGTAAATAAAAGCCTCTAAAACAGAAACGGTCCGACGTAGGCCGCTGAGGGTTAGGGTTCTTTCATCCGGGAACTGTCCGGTCCACGCTTGAGGTGGGCATTCTCGCTTGTCTCTTTTTCTGTGACTTGACTCTTCGAGTCTTGTTGCAAATTCATTTTAAATTAGGAAGTGGCTAGCTTAATGACCGGTCTAATGTTTGGACAGAAACAAAAAAAAAAGGTCCGACGTAGGATTTTTCCTTCAGTTCCCAAAATTTTGGGATTGGTGAAGTTTTGGAAAAAGAAACAGTCGAGAGCGAAACCTTGATCTATACGGGTATGAAGCTTCCATGTTTCTCTATCTTCGGCCACAAATCAGGGCCCTGTTTCATAAAACTTACAATTCTCAGTGACAGGTGACAAGTTGACAATTCGACAATTGAACGTGTCATAAAATATTTGTCACCGGAAAAACAGACATATTTGTCAAATTGTCACTACAATTCGTCATTTTTGCGTTTCATAAAAAAATACTGGTGTCAATGAAAATCGGACAAATCACGGACGATTTTCTGACAATTGTCGTTTATGAAACGCATAATTGTCAATTTACAATTACAAACTTGTCCAATTGTCGAAATTTCTTGACAGATGGTCTTAGCCAGTGTCAGGATTAAATGACATGACAAATGTCGAGGACATTAACAAGTCGATAAATCTCAAGTAAAAATTTCCAATTCTAGCAATGGTAATAGTAGTGAATGTTATGATTATTTTTTAGAAGAGAGAATAAGCGAGCCAGAAAATTGCGAGAAACATCAAACTTTTCTTTGGAAGTCAAGGACTTTACTTTCAACAGTTTCAACGAAAAATTGCAGACCATAAGTGGCGGTATCAGTAAAGCCTGACCAGAAATATATGAGGATGCGCCATATTGCGGAATTTCACTGGAACAAATTTCTTACACTGGCAATGATTTATTATGGTTTGTCAACAATGACAATGGTGGTGATTTCTTTAAAAGACAAATATTTAAAATTATCCAAGAAAATACCGAGAACCATTCACAGTCGTGAACGTAAGATTATAAATAAAGTATACACGTGTTTACTACACGAAAAACAGCCAGGAAAACAGTGCATTCCATAAAATGCTATTACGAGGTTATAAAAGTGGAACTGACAGGTATTTAAACTAATGTCATTATAGTAGGTTGCGATTGGTTGCAAAATTGTTGCTATATTAAATTAAATCTTATAAATAGCGCCCTCTTGACAATCCTCATATATTTCTGGTCAGGCTTTACCTGTCTTTTGAACATCGCTTAAGTTAGACAGGTGTCAATTTAAAATGTAAATAAAACCTTTGAATTAGTAGGGTTGTCACTGATATTAATAAAATATATTTTGATGACTTTTTTACTTTTAAATCCAGCTTTACAATTACAATTGGTCGATTGTAGATCACTCAGATGACACTATCCTGTCAGCTCAGTCTTTACAAATGTTCCACCCTAAATACTATCAATTATTTAAAAAAAAATGGTCACTCATACATCAGCGCTCTCACTTGAACGCAGTTACGCGCGGCTTTCATAAAATCTAAAGAGACCCTTTTGCACTTACACCATAATATTATGTAGCTAGTCTGTGTGTAATGCTGACGTCATCATATATCCTGTGCAGCCCTTCACACGTCGAAGTTATTATTATCGTTATCAAATTCTACAACAGCAGCTAAACAAACACGATGTAATGCCCCCAAAACGCGAAGAACGGTCACTTATAAGTGTACTCATATTACACCCTGACCAACCAAACTTACCAGGAATGCAGCTTGACGCAATTCAACAAAGTCGGCATGTAATCAAAATTCGAACGGACTTAGGCTATTCTTGCAAAAGTCCTTTAACATTATGCGTCAATATCGCAGAGGACAACCGCCAGTACTGCTCTCGATTCGAAAAAAGCGTAACTGCCATTATCTCTCTATTAATGTACGACTATTAGTGTTAAAAGGGCAGAATGAATCACTGAAGGACAGTGTTATTAAATATTTAATATCCTTTACCTCAGCGAGCGGTCGTGTGTACTGTAGAGCCATTGTCGCTTAAGTAATAGCGAAGCAGTTATTAATTTTGAATCAGTGTGAAATAAATAACATGCAGATATGTGTGACGGCCATGACTCACGGAAAGTACTCGCAGATTTTAGAGAAGGTGCGTCCATTTTTGAATATCTATATCTAAAGTTTCCTAGGATAGCTGTGCCGTCATATAGCGGCCGTCTGCATACTTCGTACTACTACCCCGAGCTTTACTGGAAGGCAGCCACAACTTTGCCGGAGTACCTAACCCTTTTTGTTACCGTAATGAAATAAAAAACCGGCCAAGAGCATGTCGGGCCACGCTCAGTGTAGGGTTCCGTAGTTTTTTCATCCTTCACAATAAACTGCTGTTTTAAGCCCGAGGTCTAAGTTATGAAAGATTTTAAGCTCTATAAAAAGGTCGTAAACGCCCTAGAAACTGTAATCACTTATTACCTTCTGGAAGTCAACTTACGTCCTTTTAAAGAAAAAATATGAAATTTGGCGATAACTCAAAAACGGCTCGACCGATTTTGTTCAATATAGTTTTCATTGAAAGTACTTATAAGGCCTCATTTACACGAATTTTTCCGATTTTTTTTGACACGTGGTTGAAAAGTTAGAGGGGGGGGGGACACTATTTTTTTTGTTTTTGGAGCGAATATTTACAAAACTGCTGACTTTATCAAAAAATAATGTTTAGTAACCCCTATTATTTTTCCAAGACCTATTCAACGACACCCCACACACCAGTGTTGAAAAGAAAAAAAAAATTCACCCCCACTTTAGGTGTTCGAGAGGTACCCGAAAAACATAAAATTTTTGAATTTTTATTTTACCGTTCTGTCGGCGTTATGCATACACATACTTATACCAAATTTCAGCTTTCTAGTACTAATGATCACGGAGCTAAGCCGCGGACGGACAGACGGACAGACGGACATGGCGAAACTATACGGGTTCCTAGTTGACTACGGAACCCTAAAAAGTATCCTTTAACCATCTATGGATGTGAAGGTATCCACGTAGCAAAATTGGTACAAATCCGTCCAGCCATTTAGAAATGAGGTGTCTAAAACATAACAAAAAAAAGAGACATTTCTTGTCTTACCGCAGACGATGCCATTTGATCTTATTAATAAATTATGAATAGGCCTGACGTTTCCACCTGTGTTATTGAACACTATTTCTTTTTACAGTTTATTGCGTGTAATTTAGACAGTAGTTTTCGTTATTTGCCCTAGCGCCAAAATCACCCTGTATAGATACATCGTCTTACAGCCGTTGCTAACGTTCTTTCCACTTCCAACCCGTTTTCAATAAATAAAATGTAGATTCATTTTCGAATAGACTTTGTTTAGTCTACAGAAACTCGAATGGAATAAGATCCGAACAGTAATTAGACTAATTAGTGAAATTCTCACGATGTTTTGTTATTTTAGTCTTAGAATAAATACGCCTAGAACGTGAGTTGTCATACAACAGATTTGCGAAAGATGAAGCCGGGTTTGGATTTAGGTGTCTACGAACCAATCTAGTTCGGTGAATATAGACTAAAGTACTCGGGGTGACCTTACAAACGGTCCGGTAGATTTGAATTTTTCATATGTTGTCTAAGATGGTTAGTGAGTGTTTAAAATGCAAAATACACTGCGCCCGCCGCCATATAGAAAATTTCTTTGGTTTATTGATTTTTCCTTATTTCTTCGTTTAGTAGCATTTTAGCTAGAAAAAAGCTTAGACAATGTTGCAGAGAGTTAAATTTACTATATTTTACATTTTAAATTTTGTTTCTAGGACTGATAGTTACGAAGATATGCACATTTTCCTTCGGCGTTTCTTCTCAACAGTGGTCTCTTATAAAATGCCGGTAGACTCAGACATGTAAAAGTGCCCTTGTGGCCTACTTCACTACATAGTATAAAACAAAGTCGCTTCCTGTTGTCTGTCTGTCCTGTCCCTATGTATGCTTAGATCTTTAAAACTACGCAACGGATTTTGATGCAGTTTTTTCAATACTAGATAGAGTGATTCAAGAGGAAGGTTTATACATGCATAATATAGTAGAGAAACACTTTTCATTTAGTATCCACATTGCACCCGTGCTACGTCGGGCGGGTCGCTTAGTGCAGAATAAAGTTCATTATTTAATTATGTTTTCATTGTCTTAGGAATCGTGCCGGCTGGTGGGCGGCTCCAAGTTCTACCAGGTTATGGAAGGCTCGGCTTCCGCTGACGGCTCAACGCCGTCGCCGACCGAGAAACACGACCATATGAAGCCGATCGAGAGCGAAGACGAAGGTATTCACACATGTCTAGCACCAACACAGAACATAAGCCGTTTCGTCTGTTATCTAAAATCTATTTCGGCAAGATTGTGCATTTGTGATCCGATTCCACTCGGTTCAAGTGGAAACGTAAACTTAAGTGAATAATACTTTTTCCAGAGTTCTAGGTAGTAACATAGCTATTTCATGCTTTCATTGCGTGCAGTCAAAAAATAGTTGAAAAAACTAATTTTCCGCGTGAATTTTGACAATTTCGAGTAGTTTTTGAAACAAAAATTATCAATGAAATACTAAAACTGTAGGTTTCAAATATATACCAATAAATCCCTATAGCCCTGTTCTAGGTAGAAACATAAATAATATGTTAAGAAATATGTTTGATCATAGAGAAAAATGTCTAAGACAATCAGCATTTTAAAAGGAGTAAGGCCTCTTAAGGCGTTAACAGTTAACAGGACCGGATTCCGCAACACTACTTACCTATTCAAAAATAGAGAATAAACTTATGGCCTGTGATCGTTAAAACGATATTAAACGCCGCTACATTTCTTGCAAGGCAGACCGGTGATTTGGTTTTTGAAGCTGGCCCCTCCCTTTTACGAGCTACCGCACCACAAACAAATACACTAGTACGCTCTTGAAATGCCATAAACGGCTACGCAAATATGTTATAACACACCTCTCTTTGCCGGGGTTTATGAAACTCCACAGTGACGCGATGCGAACGCCTGATATTTGTAAATTTTCTTTATCAAACATCGAATTTGCCCTTCGATTTATCAGAGGTCCCCCCTCGGCCATTCCCCTTTCCGTCATAGAACCACACGTGCCGGTTTGCGATGTCATCGCCTCACCGTGGAGAATATTCCCCAACGTACCAAAAAGTTTGGCAATTCCTTCATCTGCCGAACTATTAAAATATGGAACTCCTTGCCGGCTCATGTGTTTCCTCCTTTTTATAACTTGGGATCCTTCAAACGAAGCGTGAAGAAGCATCTCTCGGGCGAGCATGGCAGTGTCAACTGACATAGCACCGTTGGTTTCTCGTCAGTTGCCATCGTGACTTGGGCTCCCCTTTTTGATTACCATCAGGCGAAGTGGAGCCACTATGTTGTCCCGATATAAAAAAAAAAGTTGAAGTCCCGTCAGTTGTATAAATAATTTATCGTTAACACGGTTATCCTCATCAGCCTTATGAACACCGTCTTGTAGGAACATTATTAACTGACTCCAAAAAAAGGAGGAAGTTCTATTGTTTCATTGTATGTATTTTTATTTCTTTCTTTGTTTGCCACCAGACTTTGCTATTGGAAATTGCGTAGGCGTTCAAAATTTATCGACACAGCAGAGCTAGCATTACTTGACGCGACTTCGCTTGTCGTTAATAAAATGTCGCATTAAAAGTGTTAATAAATAAATACTAAATAAACTACTAATACTAAATCCATACTAATATTATAACTATGAAAGTATGTCTGTCTGTCTGTTACCTCTTCACGCTTAAACCGCTGAATAGATTTTGATGAACTTTGGCATGGAGATAGTTTAAGATCCGAGGAAGGACATAGGATAGTTTTCATCCTGGAAATTATCCCTAAAAAGATTGAAAAGTGAGTAAGTAATTCATGATGACATTGATGACCCTGTAGGAAATATAATGATTAGACCAAAAAAAAACACAATTGCTCTTACATTTGCTTAGGATTTTTAATAATCCCTTTTATTAATTAAGGTGATTAGGTGGATGTCTATCGTGTTGTACGAGGTTGCTTCCATACTTCCAAGTTCCACGCGGACGTAGTCGCGGGCAAAAGCTAGTGAATATTAAAAGGATTATAAAAAGAACACCCCCTCCAGAAGCTCTGCCTGTGGCATGGTTAGGGATCGGAAATTCAGGTGGATATTTACCTAAAGTTGACAAAGTTCTATTGCTATCTCACGCATACCTCAAACAAAGCCGCCTATACCTACCACTGAACAACAAAGCCGCCGCCAAAGTTTAGGTATAAAAGCATCCGATTATCCGATGCCTAGGCATGGTCCCCATTACATATTGCTTTAAATTTTAGAATACAAAAAATAATTTTCTGCACTTTATTTCTCGAAAACGGACAATAATTGATATTGTGTTTCTTTTCCAATTTCTATTCTTACAAGTTTTGATATTCTATATTACCTAAAAATGTCTATCCTTAAAAGATTCTACAATAATGTTTGTCGTCTAAGCACAGCAACTTGGGCCCAAACCGACGGCGTTCGTGGTAATAAATAATCTTATCATTATGCCAGTGATGTCAAATAAAATAATTCACTCAATCTAGGCTTAAATTGGCGCCGTATTCCGTGAATGCACATACGAGAGCGAATCAGAGCAGTGCAAATGATCACCTACTTCAATCAGTTAATGGGTAAGGTTCAGGAGCATTTTGAACGCTGCTAGACTTATGTTATGTTTTCACGAATAATTAACATTATTTTTGCAAAAAGAAAGCGTTAATTGGTGTGCTCATAATAGAACATTTGTTGCGAATTGTGATAGAATCCAAAAATAATTTTATATTTTTTTGAGTTTCTTAACACAAGGGAATGTGCAGTTGAAACGCTCCTGTGCCTTACCCTAATAAGTGATTTTAACATTTGCCAGTGTTCTTATCAAATAATTCACTCAATCTACGACAGAGCCGTCACGTGCCCGACAAAGTAGACGTCCGAGTGGACTGTCCCTCCTGCACTCAATCCGTGATCAGTTTCAAATTACAAATGAACACATACTATTTGATGCGGTCCGGCGTTGCCTCGCGGCTGAAAGATTGTCTTTCCACGTCAGGTGCAGAAGGGTTTACTCCGATGTTCGGAATTCGAACTTCGTATCGTTGCGCTCATTCAAATATTGTTTTACGCAAGATGAGGGATGGCATGATGCTTTGAATTTCGTTCTTCAGAGTAGCCGTTCGGATTTCACCGAATTTCGACCCACGAGTGAAATTGCAATTAAAGTGATACTGACAGGTGGGGTCAACCGTTTTAATTGCGTAGTGCATTTAGTGCATGTATTGACTCCTCGAACGCCTAGGGTTCGGTAAATGATTTAATTAGAATTTATTTAAACGATGAGTATATGAGGGGTTAAGCCCTGTTATGCCTAAAGCAGCGAACGGCGAAAATGAACGCGGTTTAGTATTACTTGAAATTTGGGGGATATTTAGTCCTGTTTCCTACATTCACTGACTTTCAACGTCAGTTACCAATAATTCGTCGTTGCAAGTAAAATAAAATAGCACCACTATAATCCGCAACATGGCGTGGATTGAAAAACCCCCTGTTGGGTTCTACAAATTGAGGGAATTGTGTACAAGCATAGCCGCCACCAGTTATGCTAGCTTGCCTGAAGCATGCAATGACTACTAAGTCTGTCACACTGTAACGGAGATGCCTCGAACTCGGTCTTAGCGGTGAGATACGTGTATCTCGCTCTCTCGTATGGCCGCCGCGCTCGGATCTCTCGCTCAACCGCTCACCCCGCCGCTGGTCGCGATAAGTCGTGGCAGGGGGTGATTAGGGTTGGCGCTAAGCTAGTTATCATACTTTAGCTTTTGCTTTTGGCTCAGCCTTCCACCTGAATTACGAAACTTGCCCGAGGGCTTGGATTGAGTATTGATGTGAAAATTTGTGTTCAATAATATAATATGGAACTAGGTCAATTCTTGTGCGAATCTTACAGTAATCGGCCTGTGTATTTATTTATTGTTGTTTACGTTTACTGACACTAATATTATGAAGTGTGTTTGTGTGTGTATGTACGTTTGTTACTTCTTCAAGCTCAAACGGCTTGATGAATTTTGGTATGAAGGTAGCTAACACTGAATTAACACAGGCTACTTTATATCCCGAAAAATTGTTTATTAGTTTTATTACATACTTTAAAATGGTAAATTTATTTTATTTTCATGTACTTGTAAAAGGATAAAACCCATTCGCTTATTTCATTAATACGACAATAAAATTGAAGCTTTCACGTGGCACTAATGGAATAGGATTTTCTAAAATAGGTACTTACCTACGGAATTGAGTGCTCTACTCGTATTTTGGTTTCGCTGGCATTTATCTTGAAATATGTGGAGCAGTCAGCACTCATCTATACTATTATAAAACACTAGATTTGTATTCAAAAACAATTTTATATGGAGAGGAGTAATGATTTCAGGATAAATCTTGATAGCGTGATACAGGATCGTCATTTGTTTTGTATGGGCGTGCGGCGGTCCGTCAGCCCGGCGCCATCTATTTTTAAAGCTTTTATTTAACTTGCATGGTATGTTTAAAGTATGTTTGTTCGTAATATTAGGGCAAATATTTGTGTGATGAACACGAATATTTGTGCCTGGGTCATGGATGTTCTATGTATTTAAGTATTTATTTATCTATATAATTATGTATATCGTCGCCAAGTACCCATAACACAAGCCTTCTTGAGCTTAATTTGGGACTAGGTTGATTTGTGTGAGGTTGTCTGATATTTATTTATTATTATTATTATTTCTCGTTATTGAGTCTCGGGCTAATACGTCCCGGTTTTTTGGAAGGCTTGCGTGGGGATATGGATCCAACACGTAGAGGCCCCTTGGAGAAATTTGCTGTGGTTGTAGCCCTGCTGGGACCCGTGTCTGATCATATCAATAAGATGATACATCTATGAACATGTCCCAGTAGGTGATTGTACTATTGCATTGGTATGTAAAAGAAAAAACCGGGCTATTAAATGGACTTTGGATGGACTATTTATTTGGGCTATTGCAAAAGAAAAGTGTCACCCGCCGTAACCATCAATGTGACTGTTACCTCTGGCGGGTGGTGACTCGCCCCTCACTAGGTGGGCCCCGTAATGCCATCGTGCAGACGGCCGGAAGCAACACGAAGCAACATTATTATTATTATTATTCCTGTATGTCGCACCCGCTCACGGGACAATAGTGTTCCGGACCTTTGGGAGGCATGCACGGAGCCGAAGCCAACGCGTAGAGGCCCTTTCGACAATTTAATGAAATGCAAGTTGTACATCGAGCGGATGCTGTCCCTATCCGTGTCATGGGACGCACACAGAGACAGCGCCCGCTAGGTGTAAGAACTATTGATGGAGACATGGAATCTAAATACAAATTGGGCTATGGGGATGAAATGGAGGACTGGCTAATTGGGCTATGGGTTGAGACTATCGGGCGTCTACCAGCAAAAGTGTCTCATAGCAAAAATGGGACTGGTAGACGATGACTCGCCTCCCGCTAGATGGGCCCCCACAAAATAGCGACACATAAAGTGGCCTAAGGGCAACACCGGTGCGGAAGGCTAAGGGCGGAGAGGTGTAATACTGGGCTTTAAACCGAAGCCAACTAACCCCTTACGTTTCCACATCCACCCCCGAGCCGAAACTCTCACGACTCCACTCTGCCCGGCCGGTTAAGGCAAGACAGAGGCGGAGGCCCCGACCCATCACCCCCCGTCAGGATCCCCCAGGAGCGCTCAGGTACGTGGGGTCGCTACCCCCCAACAGCTCGCCATAAGCTGCCCTGCGTGACTGATTGCGCTGGTAAAACCAGCGGGCGATGGGGTCGTCACATCCCTACGCCATATTATTAATTATTATTGTTATTAATTCAATAAGATTAGCTGTAAATTTGGCAAAATTAAAGGACAACTTTTATCTATCAGGATATGTAGGTTATAGAGCTAAGTTTAATTTTATCTACTCTCCCCCCCCCCTCTCAGGGGTGAGCGTCACCCCCCCGCGCCCTCAAATGTGTCCCGGAGCGCGGTATTTTCCACTTTAAAAGAAAACCGTGTACGATACATACAAAATGTATAGGAACGAAATAATCCTGAATAAATTTACTATAAACCTTTCATACATATAAAAGCGATAGCACTTATAAAATCAGCGCAATCTGTTATCAAATACTAACGTTTTTAATTATTGATCATTTTTTTCTGCTAAAAGGTTAGTTATCTCAGAAACTTCACACTTCTCGGCCAAAATATGTATGACAAAAGTAAAGAATAGAAAGTGTTCTTTCTAAAAATGTATAATTTATTTCTGTTACTCTTTCATTTACCGTTGCAGTGCTATTTCTAAAATTTCAGTCATTTGGCCATTATGCGAAATATAAATATTCGTACTAGTTAAACGACGTTACTTTCAATACCATAGACTTCTTATATGTTTTTCTGTAATCTACAAGTATTGAACTATATTCTGTATTTTTTTTTTCTTTTTTAGACTTACTATTTTAGGAAATAAGGGATGTGTGTGGAAATCGTCAAGTTTTGCTCGTTTTCGTAAATAACTTCAAAACGGTTTAATTTACAATTATGAAATATATATATTTGAGATGTTCATAGTGTACCCTTTCATTTGATATGTCACACGATATACTTTGCTATTTTTTTTCTAATTTACCCCTCAAATCTGGCCCCCATGTTTCATATTACTTGATTTACTTTACGTTACGTTACATTTCCATGTTTGGGTCATCAATTTACATACGTGTACCAAATTTCAACTCAATCGGTCCAGTAGTTTCGGAGAAAATTCGCTATGATTATAGGAGGATCCCTCGTGTGTCTGTGTCAGTCCGTCCGTCTGTCATAGCCACTTTGCTCCAAAACTACTGGACCGATTGAGTTGAAATTTAGTACACATATGCAAATTGATGAACCGAACATGGACGTGTAACGTAACGTAACGCAAATTAATAAATTTTGACATGAGGGCCAGTTTTAGGGGGCAAATTAGAAAAAAAAATGGCAAAGTATATCGTGTGACATATCAAATGAAAGGGTACATTATGAAAATCTCAAATATATATATTTCATCATTCTAAATTAAACGGTTTTGAAGTTATTTTCGATAATTAGCAAAACTTGACGATTTCCCCACACATCCCTTATTTCCTAAAATAGTAGGTCTAAAAAAAAAAAAAACAGAATATAGTTCAATACTTGTAGATTACAGAAAAACATATAAGAAGTCTATGGTATTGCAAGTAACACCGTTTAACTAGTACGAATATTTATATTTCGCATAATGGCCAAATGATTTAAATTTTAAAAATAGCATTGCAACGGTAAATGAAAGAGAAACAGAAATAAATTATACATTTTTAGAAAGAACATTTTCCATTCTTTACTTTTGTCATACATATTCTGGCCGAGAAGTGTGCAGTTTTTGAGATAACTAACCTTTTAGCAGAAAAAAAATATCAATAATTAAAAACGCTAGTATTTGGTAACAGATTGCGCTGATTCTATAAGTGATATCGCTTTTGTATGTATGAAAGGTTTATAGTAAATTTATTCAGGATTATTTCGTTCCTATACACTTTGTATGTATCGTCAACCGATTGAGCTGAAATTTTGCATACTTACTTAACTTTGATGACAATACAATAATATGGTACCATGGGGCTGATCTGATGATGGAGCCGGAAGGTGGCCATAGGAACTCTATAATAGAAAAAGCAATCCTACCGAGCTTGGGCTCTTTAGAATCGTCTCAGGGAGCATTTGATGGATATCCAAAGAAAAGTACAGTCGGCTATAAAAGCTTGCCACTAAAATGAAATTTTTGACAGAAACTTATTTATAATTTCTTATGTCCTCGCGTCACGCCGAAATGGTTGGACAAATTTTAACAAAATTCGGTACAGGGACATCCAAAGATGGTTGTAGGACACTTTTCACCTGATTACGGTATAAAAAACTATGCGTAGGAAGTTGTGGGCTCCTTCTAGTACCTATATATTAGCTTATTAAAAATTTGGCAAGTACGAGTCCGACTCGCGCATGAAGGGTTCCGTACCTATACATATATGTATATATATATATATATATATACACGATGATTTTTAATCGGTGATCAGGAGTGGAAAAATGTGGCGTTATCTGGGTAAAGGGACCTTACTGTCGGTATTGAGTTATGTATATCCCCATAATCTACATACACTGAGCTATCGAACCATGTAAAAAACATGCATGTAGGTTCAATAGATATTTTTTTTTAAATAATTGAAACTCAAAAGTCAGAAAAGGTGATTATGAGAAAATTGAATTCAAACTTCTACACCCCATTAAAGTATGTTATTGTTGGAAGTTACATAGATAACATGCTATTTGAGGAGTAGTTTGTATGGGCTTTCAGGTTTCAAGTACAATTTTGTAATTGTATATCTGTTTTCGTATAGTTTACCTTGCCAAAGTGCATAAAGTAAAAAAATATAAATTGATGGATTTTTTACTTAAATTTCTATTTATAGTGTATTTCCGTTAGATATTATAGAAGGAATAAATATTATATGTAATTAGACACTCAATAAGAGCTACTTCGATTTGAATCAACGTTGTTTATTATAAAAAAATATTTATTTTAACAAAAATAGCTTTGTGTTTATAAATCTAACTAAACAGTCAAAATCAACAAACATATACATCTACTACGTTAAAACATAGCCAAATGAGATCAAATTAACACAACAAATATTAAAAAAGTAGTTTTATAAGTCTCAAAATTCAAGATAAAGTTTAGTAAAAAGTTGGTACAACCACTTTATATTTTCTAAAAGGGACCTTATCGTCGGTGGTAAAATATTTTTTCTACTCCAGTACTTTTTTCTGTCATTTATATAGTTACTAACTCTAATATAAAGACATAAATTATGAACGTCTGTAAAAGTCTATACTCTACTGCTCAAAAACACACTGCTAACCGATGTTATAATGTCGCCAAAAAACCATCACTTAGAACCTCAGATTACATGATGAACAGCTGCATTCACACAATTTGCAAATTAAAAAAAAAACTTTTGTACTAAGGCATTGGTGCCAACTTAAAAACAAAGTTTTATCTTCAGTGCATGGATGTTTAGTATAGTGAACGTATACCTTTATGTATAAGTTTAATTTTTTTGACAGATGTTTAGTATGGTGATCGTATACCTTTATGTATAAGTTAATATTTTTTTGACAGATGGATGTCAATAAAAAAAAAGTTTATCAGAGACAATTTTTCTTTTTAATTTTGTTGATTCCAAGCGGGAACATGTAATTATTTTCTTTGTTGTTTATTTGCATTTTATTTATGAAATGTCGAGTCGTAGAAAAAGTATTGTATGCAACGTTGTATAAGTAGGTCAAAAAACGCTCGTGGCATCTTTCTTACGATGTTCGCTGCGCTCACATCGTAACCCATGCCACTCGCGTTTTTTGCCCCCTCTTATACAACGGTTGCATAAAATACTATACCTATAGTGATATCATCTGATATCGACTATAAATTTATGTTTAATTTTGATAGTCTTAATTTTTAGAGCACTTTAGTATTAAACTCTTACCAAAAACCTATAATTTTGGTTCGGCAAACACTAAATGATTAGCGTATTTGAAAAGGGACCTTAGTGTCGGACGTAAAATGTTTAGTGACATAGTTAAGAATAAGTCTTGAAAAATACTTTTAATTTGTATTTTGCTGCGTCGCCAGCCAAATTGACGCCAGATTTACACATGAGGCATTGCCGGACCTACCATCCGATCACCGGACAATCCTCATGTGTATCGAAATGGATCTATTAATGGGAATTAGGAGACCCAAACACCGAGTCAGCTGGGAGACATTCACACAACAACTAGAAGAGACCACCACGTGCCACACTACTCCGGTCTCCACAGCTGACGAAGTGGAAAAAGCGGCAGACCTGGTCACAGCTGGACTACAGGCGGCGCTATCAACAGCCTCCCTCACCATCCCCGCCAGAGAGAGGCACACGCCCCTCCCGGCGAGGATTAGGAGCATGATCGAGGAGCAGCACCGCCTGCGCAGAAAATGGCAGGCTACAAGATGCCCGACGATCAAGGCAGAGCTCAACGCCATGATCATAAAAACCAAGAAGGCGCTCACAGAACACAGGGCCGAGAGTTGGGAGAGCCACCTAGCGTCTGAAGAGGGTGATGTCCCCTTCATTCACCGTATCTGCAGACAGCTAGTGACAAAACCTGAGGCAATAAAACCACTCTACGACCCTGTAGACAACACTCCACGCTACAAGGCTGAGGATCACGCAGAGATCTTCGCCGAGTACCTGGAGGGACAATTTAGGCCCAACCCGATGCACAATGCAGAACGCCAGCAGAACATCACAGAACACCTGGAGAGGTACTTTGGAGGCACCAGCAAGAGCAGAGGAAGACGCGGTCTTCTTCTCCCCCAGCCAGATGCAGCGAGCCCTCCAACGTTGCGACCCCAAGAAAGCCCCGGGCGCCGATTCGATCCCCATTGTGGCAGTGACGGGCCTGTTCAACGGGAGCATGCGCTCGGGTCACTTTCCCCAAACTTGGAGGACTGGGAGGGTAGTTATGCTGCCCAAACCTGGCAAAGAATGCCGAAGACCGGAGAGCTGTAGGCCAATAACTCTGCTCAGCACCCTCTCCAAGGTGTTCGAGAGGCTCCTGTTGGGGAAACTTCTCCCCCACGTCGAGCTCCGTTCGGAACAGTTCGGATTCAGGCAACGCTACAGCTCACTCGCGTGCTTCACTTTATGGCCAATACAAGCAACAAGAAGGAGCATGTTGTGGCTGTCATGCTCGACATTGAAAAAGCGTTCGACTGGGTATGGCACGAGGGGCTGCTGTACAAACTGTTGAACACCACGGCCCCACGCAACATCATAACGGTGATAAAGTCCTTTCTGAGTGGATGCAAGTTCCAAGTGGCAGTGGAACAGGCACTGTCCTCGGAGCGCCCAATCCTAGCAGGAGTCCCTCAGGGAAGCTGCCTTACACCAGCATGCTACGCAACCTTCACCGATGACATCCCAGTGGTAGGAGGCGACGTCAAGCTGGGGCTGTTCGCGGATGACGCGGCCTTTTACACCGCATCCGTCAGCCCCACCCATGCCATCAGGAAGATGCAGACCCAGTTAGACGCCCTACCAAGATGGCTTGAGGACTGGAGGCTTACTGTCAACGTCACCAAGACTCAGACGTTCATGACCGGAAGAAAACAGACTTCACCTCCACTCCGCATGTTTGGTCAAGACGTGGAATGGAAGCACACGGTGAGGTACCACCATAGACCGGGGCCTCACCATCAAGCAGCACGTGGCGGAAGTGGTTTCAAGAACCAGACCAGCGTGAACTACGCTGAGACCAGTCCTAAGGAGCAACCTGCCGATCCACACGAAACTGGGGATCTACAAAACTACTCGGCGCCGGCGTGGTACGCCCTAGTGGCTACCACAAACCGAAACAAAATGAGAGCCCAAGAAAACCTGGCACTGAGACACATTACAGATTGCCCACGCTTCGTGCGGAATGACCATATACAGAGGGCACTGAAATGGAAACCCTTAGACGCCTAGATCAGCAGACTGCCCGGCACAATGTTCCGGAAAGCTGATGAATCCCGCCACGAGCTGCTACGAGCTGCTGATGCAGCGACTCCACCACCACCACCACCAACAGTGGGAAATAAGAAGAGGAGATAAAGCTCCACCCGGGCCTCGAGGAGTCATGGAACATCACGAAGGCCCAACCAACTAAGAAACCGCCGTCACAACCACGCGTCACCAGAAAGACCGGCCCGTAGTAACGGGCCGCGACATAAGTAGCCTAAGTGTACATAGTACAGATAAGGCCCTCCCCCATACTCCCAAGAAGTGGGAGTGTGAGAGATGAGCAAGGATACTCCTAATGATCAATAATTATCCTTTGACGCGCCGACAAGTACCGACACGTCTCTCAAACCGATACCGAGCTCACAGAAAGCATACAAGAGGGGCACCGACAATAAGGTCCCTTTTTCACTAAACTTTAAGGGCTGTTCTAAGTCTTAAAATATCGATTTAAAAAGTTGTGTCTTTGTCAGATTAAATTTTAGACCCTGCTTATTAATATAGAGTAAAAAAAGAAAAATTGTTTTTTTTCGACATTTTACTTTAAACGCGATTATCTCGGCAACTAGAACCGACAATAAGGTCCCTTTCCCCAGATAACGCCACAAATATTAATATTTAGCTAAAATTAAACTTAATACGCGGGGTCTCGCGCAATTACCTCACTGTTAAATTAATAAAAAGTTAAAACATAATTAAAACAATAACCACTAGATACATGGTCATCCTACATAAATTATTGAAGTACGATACATACGTCAAGTCAAGTGTTATCGCTTTGGCGGGAAATTTAACGAAATTTCCTACGACATTGTTTATGTAATGACAATGACAAGTTATTATTCATAAATTGTCAATCCCATTAAATTATTAAAAAGGTTATAAGCACACCAATACAGATTAGTTCGGTGACAAGGAATTTAAGACAAATTTGGTTTCAAAATAAAAATTATCATAGATAAATAAAAGTTTGTTTTCATGTAATTACGACTTCAACTCCATCAATTACTGAGTTAGAAAAGTTGGTACCTGATCACCGATTAAAAATCATCGTGTATATATAATCTATAATAAGTTTGTTGTATGGGAGCCCCCCTTAAATATTTATTTTTATTTAATTTTTAGTATTTGTTGTTATAGCGGCAATAGAAATACATCATCTGTGAAAATTTCAGCTGTCTAGCTATCACCGTTCTTGAGATACAGCCTGGTGACAGACGGACGGACGGACGGACGGACGGACGGACGGACGGACGGACGGACGGACGGACAGCGAAGTCTCAGTAATAGGGTCCCGTTTTTACCCTTTGGGTACGGAACCCTAAAAAGGAATATAAACGGCTAACATTCAGATATTAAATCAGCACTAGCAGCGCTCCTTTTCGAAATGATACAGCTAATTGACAACATTTAAAATGTTCAAATAGTGTTCAGTTTAAGAGGCCTTATTCCTTTTAAAATGCTGATTGTTTACACATTTTTCTCTATGATCAAACATGTTTCTTAACATATTATTGATGTTACTACGTAGAACAGGGCTTTTGGGATTTATTGGTATATATTTGAAACCTACAGTTTGAAATTTTCATTGATAATTTTTGTTTTAAAAACTAGGTACTCGAAATTTACAAAATTAACGCGGAAAATTAGTTTTTTCAACTTATTTTCGACTGCACGCAATGAAAGCATGAAATAGCTGTTACTACCTAGAACTCGGGGAAAAGTATTATTCACTTCAAAAAGGTGGTTAAAATTATCAATATATTTGTCGTAATATGAAAAAAATAAATTTTAAAAGGATGGCCTCTTAATTGATTGTTATATCACAGAAACCAAAACTATTACTTTTGTTTGATTATACAGACTAGTTTTTAACGCTTAAGTTGACAAAGAAAAACGAAGGTCGATAGTTCAAGTCTTGTTAAGGTTGAATAGAGAAAACGATTCTCGTTCGAAAAAAAAAATGTAAAATGTGTAAAAACCTTACAAATTAAAAATGCAAAGATCGACACACAAAGCATAAGGAAAAATTCGTCAGGCTATTTGGAGCTAGGGTAGCGAAGTGGTTAACGCGCTGGGCCGGCAATCCAGAGGTACCGGGTTCGATTCCCGGTCTCTTCTACCAGGTAGCTCCTTTTTAAATTTTTCTTTAAGCTTTGATCTTTGTATCAATGGTTTAAACAAAGATGGTCAAAGAGGGTTAAAATATATAAAAAAAAAATCGTATCAGCGTCATCTAAGAATCGCGCCACTGCATGACGTCACCTTGTGGGAAATTTGACACAACACACGAAAATAAGAGTGTTATAATTACCATAATAATCCGCCTTAGTAACAGTCGTAAGATCATCTGTGCTGTGACCAAAACAGACCAGAGACAGCGTAGGCGAGCAATTACCGGTCGCTTACGCTGTTTTAGAATGAGCAACTTTTCAATTGAAATTTTCTTTCACAAATTGGGATATTTTCGGAAATGTGAATTTTTAATCCTTTATTTGATTATATCCTTAAAAAGCCTCGTAAAATATATATATGAAATTATCAATTATTTTAATATATAGTCGATCCAACGTTGCTTCTAAATCGATAAACTGGTGAGAAAATACGTGCATTAAGGCAGCCTGTCCACTGGAGTGGAGCAGTGTGAAATGGACCAATCACATTCCGCAGATCTAATTGCACTTATTTTGGGCCTCACAGAGACGTGGCCTGATTGGTTGAGAGATGAGCATTAATAAATCAAAAATAAATCGCGATTAATTTAATCACGATTAAATTAATCGACAGAGTCTTCGATTAACGATTGACTAATCATCATTTTAATTGATTAGATTTCACGATGTATTCTCGATTAAAAGGTGGAACACGCTCATTTTTGAATTTAACCAAAAACAATATGTATTGTCATGTGTAAACTAGAAAAAACATTCTAGCGTGATCTGTGAAATAAACTTGTTACAGTAATACAAGGAGGTTTTTATACATAGTGCAGTATTCTTAGATCTCCTAGGTACGCAATTAGACTTACAAAAAATGTATTATTTCTTCCTATTATTAATCGAGAGAAAATTTATCGAATTAAATAATCGATTAAAAATTTAACATCTAGATATTAATCTACGATTAACGTAATCTGAATTAAATTAATCGGAACTCGTACGATTAGATTATGTAATCGTAATTTTTAATCTTAATCGTTAATCGATTAACTTTTGCCCATCTCTGGATTGGTTCAGTTGGCTCCGCTTAATTGGGCAGGCAGCTTAATGCACGTTCTATCATTTCTGATTTCACTGTCTATCCAGGCCATTTGTCCCTCCTTACCTGTCATAAGTTATAAACATAGATATATAGATAAAAACTTTATTTCATCACATAAACAGCGTTCTAACCTTAAAAATTACTTCTGATTCCAAAACGCATGCAAATGAACAATTTTCTTATATATAATTGGCGGGTTACCCATGTTATTTATTTTGGTAAACTGGCAAATAAATGTTTCTAGTTTTCAACCAGTAATTCATTTTTATTTATGTAAGCTGCATCTTACACTATGCATTTAAGGGTTAATTTGATATCAGAATCTTGGTACCAAAACGACAACAACTAAGGAGGAGACAATAACTAGTCTATGCACTTGCATTTCTAATGGTTTCGGGACTAATTTGGTGGACTTACGCTGTTTTTCGCATATACAACAATCTTTCACCAAACAATTTTTACTCGCACATCTGTTCGCTTACCAAATGTTATATAAACTGAAACAAAGTTCTGTATAATTATAACCTTACGTAGGGATCACGGTTATATTTTAAAGACACGAAATTGCGTCGAATCAAAACTATCTATTCATGGCTTAAAATTCTCCCTGAAAAGCCATGGACGGACGAACGAACGAACAAAAACGTCTATCGAATATTTTGTTCGCACGTGCGTACCGCTAACGAACATCATACACAAAATAGAACGGTTCACACGATTAAATGTCTGATGTTTGTGCCATGTTTCTGTTCGTTCGTCCGTATGTACACGGCTTAATTCTCACCTAGAGGTGTCCAAACACAATATATCGAGGAGACTCGATAATCTTTGTTAAAATGCCATGGAATTTTCCTTTCAAATGTTGTAAATACTCTTTCCAATGTTCTGGAAAGGTTCGCCCACGGTCGAACTACTTAGTGTTACTTCGTTAAAATGTTGTTTTGTAAATAATAAACAATGGTGTCTCTTATATATTAAATTACTACATTTTATTTTAGTCTTTATTTGTTGTAGGAGTGACAAGTCTGGAGTCTTATTAACGTAGATAATGGACTTTCACATAAAGATACCTAATATTTTTGATAGATACCTCCTACATCGAATCGTACCTAACCGGTCGAAAACGTCAAGAGGGCTACTCCGATTTTCGATATTGAAATATTTAGTCCTCTTTGTTTACTAGTGACCACAGACCATAAGAATACTATAGACTGGGTATTGGGCGGGGCACGCATAACCGAGCTTATGCCCAAATACCCAAAGATATGTCAACGTGATGTCAACAGTCACTTAGTTACCGTACGAACGTGCTTGAGTAATTATATGCCAAAAAAATAGAAATATGCCGAATTGTGCCATTATAATCGTCACAGGCGAGATCTGCATACTCAAAAAGATACCTGATACAGTATAATTTCACTGGGAAGTAATAAAATTCGGTATTTTGTAATATTTCGTGAAATATTGCAGTGCATTATGACAATTATACATTACTAGCTTGACATGGCAACTATTCACGCAACATCCTTAGGAGCACGCAATGTATACGTCCGTCTGACAATTTAGTGCGGGGGAACAAGTCTAAACCACAAATTGTCGATATTCTGTATGGAGGTTTTAATGTGAGCCGCTCGTGTTTCATACTAACTTGTCCATTTTAATAATATAATTTACACTTTATCACCTTGTTTTTTAGGGTTCCATACCTCAATCGGAAAAAACGAAAATCTTATAGGATCACTTTGTTGTCCGTCCGTCCGTCTGTCTGTTTGTCTGTCAAGACCCTTTACCTCGAGAACGCGTCGAATCGAGTTGAAATTAACACTACATGTCTAGGGTCCCTTAAAGCTGTGAAAAAAAATCAAGCTTCTACGTTAACGTGAAAAAAAGATACGGCCGTTTATGTCGCCAAAAACGTACATTTCGACACTCTCAAGGGAATCAAAGTGATAGGGTACTTCCCGATGACCTAGAATTATGAACTTTGGCAAGTACTACAAATACTTCCCTTCGGGGGCAACTGAGCCCACTCACAACTCAGCCCGCGGGTTCATTATAAAAATCTGAAATCGCCACATACTTACTACAAATACTAATAAAAATCTTAAAAAAATATAGTCCTTTTCAAACATCAAGTCCACCTTTTGTACGATACGTTTTCTTTTGTGCAATAAAGATTAATTAAATAAATAAATAGGTAAATCATATTTGGAGAACTTGGTTGCGTTAAGTTTGATTCAAATTCAAATTCGTTTATTGCAAGAACATAGTATAATAATAATAATAATAATACTCTTTATTGTGCACCACAAGATAACAGACAGAAAACAAAAGAAATAAAAATACATTACAGTTGGTAACAACAGGCGGTCTTGTCGCTAAAAAGCGATCTCTTCCAGACAACCTTAGGGTAGAGAGTAAACAAAGAATAGTTATGAAAATGGTAGTGCAAATAGTTGTTGAAAACGACTGATTAACACATACACCTTTACAAATACTTAAACTTAAACTTAAATCCAAAAATAAAAAATATATACTTTTAAATAGTATAAATACATAATAAATACATAAACATATACATAAATACGACGACGTACATAGAAGCGGCCTAAGGAAGTGACAAATAATACTGTTTAAGATGAATTTTGAAACTTGGAAGAGATTTTGCGCGTCTCAAATCTAGCGGCAAAGCGTTCCACAGCTGGATTGCGCGAGAGGTAAATGAGTCATTGTAATATTTTGAAGATGAAACAGATGGAGTAAGAATCAAATTTTGAGAACACCTAATAGAAGACAGATACTTAAATCGCTCCTTAAGATAGTGAGGGGTAGCGGGGTTGAATAATATACTATATAGAAGTGCAAGAATGTGGGAGTTGCGGCGAAGACGAATTGGAAGCCACTTGAGCTGAGAACGGAAATCGGAGACATGGTCATATTTGCGCAAGCCAATTATAAACAGAATACAAAGGTTTTGAAGGCGCTCAAGTTTGTCAAGCTGTACACTGGAAAGATCTAAATAGCACACATCGGCATAGTCTAAAATAGGAAGCAGAAGAGATTGAGCAAGAGAAATTTTTGTAGGAAGTGGCAAAAAATTACGTAGTCGCCTAAGGGCTCCTACCGCAGCAAACATCTTCCTACTAACCTCACTGACCTGAGGAACCCACGACAAAGTAGAATCCAAGACCACACCAAGATTTTTTACTTGCTGTGAGTAAGAGATCTGAATACCGTCAAACATAATGGCAGGTAAATTTTCAAAATTGATTCGCGGAAAGAGTTTTAACTGGCGCCATCAGTTGGTCAGATTCTTTCGTCCTCTTTAATTCAGAGACAAACTAGAGACGGCCCCAACTAACATATCGTTCGATATCTTACTTACGTGCGACATTTGTCAAATTTGATTGCAAATTAACAATTCAATTTGGACTAAAAGTTATCTCGGCTGATATTAGAATAGAGGTCAAATCAAATTTCTTTATTTTACAGAGATGTTCGAAATTTGAATGATATTATCGAAATCGATGTTATTATTTAGCAATAATAATTTTTTTACAGATAAGAAATTTGTTCTAACAAAACAGTCTATTTTTATGGTGGTCATAATGTGCGGTTCTTGAACGCATCATGGAGGGTTTATGATATTTGATAGATAAACATCTATACTTAATAAACATTTGCAGCCCAATCCAGTTGACAACCAGCCTTAGGAACTTGTGTTGCTACGGAATATTTGTACATGTTGTTCACTACTTTTTTGCCCGGCTGGGTATCAGGGGTAATACTCTTGTGTTGATGCCGCGGTATTATTATGCCGGGTGTTATTGTGGTAAATATTATTCACTGAAATCGTTGCGAGTGTGGATTTTTATGATTGTGGTATATTTTGATTCGCAATAACGCTACTTGTAAATTTTACTTGTTTTAGGAATCTAAGTCTGTAGAAGTAAGTGATGTCGACAGGTTTCCATTTACAGTTAGATAGAGCGTATCGCTAAAGTAGTCTATCCACTCAATTGCTTCGAATTATGAGTTGGGCTCTATTTATATAATAAAATAAGAGCGAGGACAGGTAGCCGTAGTTACCAAAAGCAAGTAAGTGTATGTATACTGACACTATTTCACGACACTATTTTTCATATAGCAGTATTTCATAGCCTTGTTTTCGTAACCTGATGTGCCATAATCCGGATGTGGCCCTAGACCTTGTTCTTCTCGCCGTAACTGACCACGTCCCCTTAGTTTCAGACGTGGATCAAGAATGCACCGTGTTCAGCGGCGTCAGCTACCTCGGCGCCCAAAACATCGCCGACCCGAAGTCGGAAACCGACATACAACGCATCATGAAGGAGCTCAGCTCTATGCCTGAAAGCCGGGACGGGATCGCCGTGTCTATATCTATACCTGTGTGCTCCCAGGGGCTTGTTGTGTGAGTATCTTCCTATCTTAGTTAACAATAAGTTGAAGGTGTTCAGCGGCGTCAGCTACCTCGGCGCCTAAAACATCACATCACTGACCCAACGTCGGAAACCGACGGAGCTCAGCTCAGTTTGTTCCCAAAGACTTATTGTGTGACTAACTATTGCCAGACTTATTTATTTCCAAATGTTTATGGTTACTTGTACTTAACCTCTTATAGTCTATACATAAGTGCGTTTCTCGTCACAAATTCTGAAGTTTAAGTCACCACGCCACCCCAAAAACGAACTTTACTAAATCTCACGTTCTTCCACAGGCTATACCAAGCCGACACCAACAGCGTGATGACCCGCTACTCCGTCAACCGCATACTGTTCTACGCGCGTGGCGCAACCGGCTCGCCCGTGGCCTCCTGCTTCGCGTTCACCTGGTCGCACGGCGAGACCAGGGAGTCGGCGGTGTACCGCTGCCACGTGTTCCGGTGCCACATCTCCGAGGCCGTCAACCAAGTCTCAAGTGAGTACCTAATGTGCTGACACTAACGTATGATCCACTGCGGGCTCTTCAGTGGCCTGCTCGCGTTCACCTGCTTGTACGGCGAGACCAGGGAGTCGGCGGTGTACCGCTGCCACGTGTTCCGGTGCCACATCTCCGAGGCCGTCAACCAAGTCTCAAGTGAGTACCTAATGTGCTGACACTAACCTATGATCCACTGCGGGCTCTTCAGTGGCCTGCTCGCGTTCACCTGGTCGCACGGCGAGACCAGGGAGTCGGCAGTGTACCGCTGCCACGTGTTCCGGTGCCACAGCTCCGAGGCCGTCAACCAAGTTTTATTAGATCTTTCATATACACCGACAACGCACGGGTAGCTGGGCATCCCAAGATTAGTATTGCATACTTTTTAACTGACTACGTTACAGAGGATTATGACTTGTTCTTCACCGGTAAGCGAAGATACGGACGTGCATATTATATGAATATAGTATACCTATATAATATAAGGAGATTTGCCCGTTCAACCTTTACTATGGTGATATTTTAAATTTGCAACTGCTTACCTACTTCTTTACTGAATTGAACTTAACATAAAGTTTATAGTGTGAGTGGAAAAATACAGAATATATAGGAATCCGCTCATGAAGCCCTTTTATTAGATATCCCACATGACAGGATTGAGAACAACAATTAACGACGTCATAACTGCCTCCTGCACGAATAATCAAGATCTCAAGATGGCTCTTCTTCTTCTTCGTTTCGATCTTGTCAGAGCGGTCGTGGTCATCATGAGGGAGGCTTGGGGGCTGCTGTCGCCCGCTTAACGACGTCCCGCCATCTCGTCCGGTTCGCAGCACTTCTGGTACATTCATGCATTGGTTTGCCCAGAGCAGATTTTATCTGGTCAGTCCATCGCATTGGTGATCTACCACGTGGTCTCGTGCCCTCCACTCTCCCCTGAACAAGTAGGCGCTCAATGGAATCACTATTCCGCCTCGACACATGTCCGAAAAACTTGAGTATGCGTGATTGTACGAGAGCAGATAGATGGCTCACCTTCTTGAAATATTTTTAGGGTTTAGTAAGTTCATCTTGCCAAAGTAGAACTCCTGATCAAACGCAGTATATATAAAACACTTTAATGTCGTGAAACCGCCCACTATTACGAGTATGCCGGTTTCACACGAGGGCAGAACAGTGGGCAGCTCAGTGCTGCTACTGTTTGAACGCACAAAACAGTACTGTCTTGACAGTAACCAAGGTAGAACAGTTAATAGCGCGCCGGTCTATTTTTCGGGGCTGTTTGCTCACCCCTCCTCTCCCCTCCCCACCCTCCTTCCTTTCTTGCTCGCCTGTCTTGTGGCTGTACTCGTGTGAACGCAAAGGCAGTGCAGTGCAAAGAGCCAGAGTCTGATCCAAAGTTTTTCTTCCCTAATAATTTAATTCTTTTCACAATTTATCTTAGCTCATCCAGAGCTATTCTGCTAGTAAATGTTGCCGTTGTCTTCGTCGACGCTCCATCGCTACGGAAACTTAACTGTCCTATTTAAACGCCACTTTCCTTCCAAACTGTTCTGTCCCACTGTTCTGGCCTCGTGTGAAACTGGCATTATGCCAAAAGGTGGTGGGGGAGCAAGCCGCCCCGAAAATATAGACTGGCAAGCTATTAACTGTTCTGCCGTGGTTACTGTCAAGACAGTACTTTACTGTGCGTTCAAACAGTAGCTGTACTGTGTTATGCCCTCGTGTGTATTACACACTGTGTAACCTGCATTAGATCCGTGCCTAAGCACATAAGAGCGGTGAAAGTAATAGGATGTCCGCGGTACACCGAGCAAACACTAGACGGATTGATTTGCGCTCTGCCGACGGATCCGTTTCAACTGCGTAACTATCTACAAATTGTGCACTCTCGCTGTGCAATGTCGTCTGTTGCCGTCCTCACTTTAGGCCTCATCAGAGTCTAGGGTGGAAATCAGTTCCTACTATGTATCACATTTTTTATTGAAAAATGAACTACCTATTTACGCTTTTAAAAAGTGTGCAAAATTTCAGATAAGCAAATAAGGCGTTAAAGCAAATAAGGCTCAAGAGAAACGTGTCACTGTATGTCGCTTCGTTTTTTATTTTTATTTTAGAGTTTTTTATGATAGCGGCTGTATATCTTATAATAATAATAATTATTTATTTATTTCTGAGAATATGGTAAATACAATGTTGGTTAGTAAAATGTGTTAGTTCATCATATTCTACCGAAAATTGGCGTAGAAATTTTCAATTTTAAATTATTTTAGGACTAATGCCTTGATCGCACGTACCGAGCAAACGGGCGAGACAGTGCTCTCGGCCGAGTACTCGGTGCGTATAAACAAAGCGCCGAGTGCTCGGCCGAGCGCTCGGCCGAACGAAGCGGCGAGACAGTAGCTCGGCTCCCGTTCTATCTACTAGGCCGAGTGTCTACCCTCCCGCTACCCCGCACTGTCTCGCTCGCTCACTCTGCAGGTCTGAACGTGTACTGTCTCGCCACTCGGCGATTTTTTTACGATCCATCGTGTCCGAAAGTCTTAATAGAACTGAACTGACTGTGCTAATTTCAAAACATGTGTAAACAGCTACTCGCTTACATCACTGTCTCGGCCGAGAAACATATTACTGTCTCGCCCGTTTGCTCGGTACGTGTGATCAAGGCATAACATGCAATTGACTATATTTCTAACTAATGTTTTGTGTGTTTACGACACATGGAGACGGACAGTGGAGGCTTAGTAAGTAATAGCGTCCCGTTTGCACCCTTTCAGCATGCAACTCTATAAAAGAAAAACCACGTCGCTCACAATAGGTGTCATTAGAGGGCTCAAAGTTAGTCATAGCATAGGGCAATTAATGCAGTATCCTAGCATGATCGGATTCGGATTCGAACTCGTAGACATAGCTTGAACGAACAGTTGTCAATTCTAATTGGTACCGATGGGTCTTCAGGCAGAAAGGATCTTGAGCAGTCCACGTATTGGAAGATGCAGCATGTTAAAATCCCCAACAAGGCGGACCGACGACCTGGCCAGGATCGCTAGAATCCATTAGATCAGGACGGCTATACATTTTGACTTGAGATCGTGTGGTGGAGACTTACCACTATTTCACATGTCTAATAATAGACTAGTTTCCTAACAGATAAAATTATCTACTTTTTATTAAACGTCTAAGCCCTGCTACAAAATTTGGAATTCTTAGCTTCGATATCTATTTATTTATTGAAAAAAAAAAACAGGTTACATAACATTACAGTGTAGACACCAATGCGTCATGAACCGAACAAGGTTATTTAGACGGCGAAACGGCGTGGCCCCGTTGTTCCGACATTGGCTCAGATCAGTCACGTGTCCCAATTAAAGTAGATTATCTTGGAAACTACTGGTACTACCAAACATAGCTAAGAACCATTATTCGTTAAAGAACTGCACTCAAATTAGGAGCTACCATGCCACAGACAGACACACAGATATACGTATGTGTACATGTTAAACTTATAACACCCCTCTTTTTTCGAGGGGGGTTAGCAATCATGTGGTACTTCGTGCATACGAGTATGTGATTAAAAATCGAATGCTCCCCTCTTTTAAACAAATGTCCTGTAACTAGCCTATTGAAAACCACCAAATTGGCGGACCGACTTCATTTAACAACGTTAGGTATTGCAAGAGCGGATAGGGATGTCCAGCCATTGTGATTTCATCCCTCCAGTTTGCTGCACATTGCACAATAGTGTCCGACTTTTGGTGGAACTCGTAAATTATATAGGCTTCAAACATTGAATCATTATCATAAATATTGACACAAAGGTAAATTATGAAAGATAAATGTAGTAGTGCTCTCTGAACTGAGCTGTTAGATCGTAACGTCAATCACACCAAATCTTTGATTCCATACTAGAACGCAGCGATCTGCGTCACATGGTCTTTTAAATGCTTTAGCCCTAGGATGTGCGTTTTTACATGCACGATCCCCTGTTCCCATTGCTTTACATCAAGTGTGAGGACCGCGAGAGAGATGGCGGATCAAGTTTTTTTGTGGTTTTTTTTTTTACATAAAAAATGGAATCGATAAACAGATTCTTTAATAAAAACATTGAATTATTATTTAGTTTTTTATTTTAGAACCACAGAACCGAAAAAAAAAATGTCATTGATAGCGGTCTTCAAATATGTAGATACTAATAACGCTTTTTGAACGAGCGAGCGCGCCAACCCTCTCTGTTTCAGCTTCGCTAAAATTTCTTTCGTATGTCCCGATGTATGAATTTCCGATTTTCACGGATTTCTCAACAGATTCTTACGGAATTTTGTGTTTAGATTTTTTTCAAAATGGTGGAGTTTTGCTATTGATAACGTATATAATGCTAACAAATTTGAAACAAACTCTTGAGGTCTACAGCGCACGGAACACTAGTTCATAATTCACATCTATAGTTCAAATTCTTTTTCTTAAGCGAATCCCATAAGCTTTGTACCCGATGAACAATACTCATTATCTGTATTGTTAACTGTGGCCATCGTCATCCTAAGCATCGATACGAACTTCACTGCTCTTCCACTTACGAAGTGACCAACATCTGTGTTCTCTTTGTTTAAGAGTAAACCTTATTTCGTTTGACTTAAAGACTAATTTAGTGTAAAAGTAATTTGCACTTATAACGCCTTACATTTCGAAGTGGCAGTTGTGGCCACAGTTAACAATACAGATAATGAGTATTGTTCATCGGGTACAAAGCTAATGGGATTTAAGAAAAATAATTTGTTCTACCACCAAAACATTTCATGTAAAATTGGCGGCCAAGACTCACATGCTCATAACGCTTTCACTGTAAAAAAGTTATCAGATCCCAGGAAAAGCCAAGCCCCTAAGCCCTGACTTTACTAACCCTACACCTTGGTTTCAAAAGTATGGCTTGGCTGTTTCATAGGTTACCGTAAATATATAAACCGTAATGGGCCAAACGGTCCGTTGGACTTATTTAAGGTACTATGAAACGGCCAAGCCATACTTTTGAAACCAAGGTGTAGGGTTAGTTAAGTCAGGGCTTAGGGGCTTGGCTTTTCCTGGGATCTGATAACTTTTTACAGCGAAAGCGTTATGAGCATGTGAGTCTTGGCCGCCAATTTTACATGAAATGTTTTGGTGGGATCTTATTTCTTTTTGTAAGGTGCCCTAGCTTTTTTATTTATTTTGGGCTGTAGCGTTTCTTGAGCATCAGTCTTCAGAGCTCTATCTTTGCATATTTCTCTTGTTGATATCATTTCCTCTTACGCATTCGTCTTACGCTTAAATCTGCTTAAGATGGATATAAAAATCATTGATTCAACAATATAAAATATAAAATTCCGCGTGTTAATTGTGCTACATTTATTATCGCATTTTGGTAGGTCTATAAAGAAATATTTAAAATACGAAGTCAGTGTAGATACAGAAGTAGTAATAATTGTGTATTTAAGAAATACCTACTTTTAGCCCCATATATATATACACTTTTATCCCCTATTATGGGAACCCCATACAAACTTACATCCCCTTATTTAAAGGGTGGGGGGTGATTTTCTAAAAATCCTAGAATATTATGTGTTTTATTTATAACAAGGAGTCCCTATACCAATTTTCAGACCTCTAGTATCAAAATTTGCAGAATTTTCATACAAACTTCCATCCCCTAGTTTAAGGGGTTGGGGGGTAAAAGTTCCAAGTTTTAGAATTATTTTGTTGTTTGTGTACTAATACTAGCTTACATACCAAATTTCAGCTTTCTAGGTCATCGGGAAGTACCCCAGAGGTTTTGATACGTCAGTGTATAAGTGAGTGGCAAAATCGGCGTATTTTAGGTACCAATAAAACCTAAAGTATAAAAGCTAGATCAATGAAATTTTGTACATTTTATATGCTCCCTAACTGCATCTTAACCTGTGAATTTGGGCGTTCTGGTGTTAACTGGGACGAAACTATGAGGGTTTGAAAATGAGACGAAACGGTTCGAGAAAAGGTAGGTAGTGCCCCGCCTCTTTTTTGTTCGTCTTGGCGGGGGCACTATACATAATTATTTCATGCTAAAAATAACTCATTTCTCAAATACAGTTTAGTCTAAAATGCAGATACCCCTACACTATAGGTTATACGTATAAATAGAGTAGACGGCACGTGTCTAATAGAACTCCCGTGACGCAATTCGCATGCTAAACTAAACATATCATATGCGAACCTGACCTGACACAACGCATCTCATAAGCCCGCCCTTGACGACGATCGTGCGAATCCCGCCCGTAATACAAGGCGGCTAGGCTGGTCGTTCTAGTACGTAATCGTATGCTGTCTGGCCGATTTAAATTTGCGTCCGGTTGTTCCCTGTTTACATTGATTGACGCGGGGTAGGTTAATATTAATGGTCCAGTCGCCACTTCATGCTAATATGCAATGCAGAAAAAGTTCATGGCGCAGCAAACAGATGCGCAGGTGGTGTTTATCCGAATGTTTGACATATACCTGATATACCTAGGTATATACTTGAGTGATCGGTCTCTCCTTCCGTGTTTATTAAAATCGGTAAGCACTCGTAGCCAGACGTAGCGCGCACCTCACAAAACGATTATATACTTTCATGGCAGTGTTCGTTTCTTAACCCTCAATACGGTGTTTGATTATTATTATTATTATACTATACTTACATTCAAAAATACATGTAACCAAATAAACGACTACTAACTTTTAGACATTTTACTATTTTTAATTGTACAAGAACTCTCCATATCCGTTTAAGAATTTTTTCTCTATAATCAAACATGTTTCTTAACATAATTCATATCAATGTTACCACTCAGAATAGGGTTATTGAGATCTATAGACTGGCTAATGAAATATTACTTCAAGTTTTGGCGAGAAATTTAAAAAATCTGCGGTAGGCCACACTTTCTATAGTAGGAATTATAGTTTTGATACAAGAAAATATTTTTGATTTTCTATGCACACGTAAGGTACCTAAGGAAATAAGTTACATAATATATGTTGCCGTGCACTCATAGTCAGCTCACATAATTTTTACCACTATGTACAGTACAGTCAACGAGAAAAACATATGTTTACACTTTCTAACCCTATACAAGGCGAAAAATTAAATGGAGTTTAAATAAGACCTAGCTCGATAATACCATAATCCATAATATTAATCAGTCACCAGAATAATTACATAAGTACTATGCCAAATTTCAACTCGAATGGAATGTTAGAACTAGTACATAAAGTATCAAAATTGTTTATAGAGGATTTAGTAGGTGGGTACTAAATTGTTTAAATCATAGACAATTGGTAATACCACAAGCACACATCTGTCAACATTATTTAGCCAGACTCTATGGGTATATAATGTTAAACCTACAGTTTGAATATTATGATAATTTTTGTTTCAAAAACTACTCCAAATTGACAAAATTCACGCAGTAAACTGATTTTTTGAACTTTTTTTCGACTGCACGCAACGAAAGCGTGAAATAGCTTTATTTTCTTTCTAGAACTCAGGGATAATTATTATTCCCTTTAAAAAGTTGGTTGAAATTATCAATAGGTATATATTTATCATAAATTGCTTGTATTTCATTTTGCAAATTTTAGGATTAATCTTGTAATAACTAGGTCCTAGAAAATAATAGGTTGCACAATCTTTTTCCTCGCTGTTTTGAACCCCCGACTTAAAAAGGATGTTTGTATGTCTGTCTGTGGCACCGTAGCTCTTCAACGGATGAACCGATGTGACTCCGTTTTCTATTTTTTATTAGGATCAAATGTCTATATTGGACTGACTACACTTAGACTGCTCTAACAGTCAGAAATTACCGTCAAAGTTCAACATTCCTACGAAGCGCTAAAAACGCTCCATACAAATGGCCACCTACAATACCTATACCTACATGTGGGTTGGGTACCATTATTTGTATGGAGACAATAAGTAATTTGCCAGTTTCACCGTAAAAAGTGCCTTTAAGTTCATGGTTGATATACAATTATTGTTTTGTTTAATTATGAGGATTCTGAAAACAATCTCAAAATTTCTCTTAGTTTGAAAACAAAATCATGCGTAGGTACTTTTGAAATCACATATTATATATTTCAAAAGATATATACTTATTCAGCGTGTATATTTAATATAACCGCATATTGTAGCCAGACGAAGATTTTAGTGCTATAATCTGATATTCATAACAATTATTAATTTTGTCTACGCACATATCATTAGTGCTCTAAAATGCGTTCAGAAATCGTAGGAAATGACCAGCATTATTACAACCAATTTTACTATGAGTTTTTTTTTGTCTGTGGTAGTAGGTAAAATCTGTACTGTAATGTTATTACAGTACCGTTTTTTGTAAGGTTACGAGTTTAAATTAGGAACAGCTGTCAAACTCTATTCTAGTATCCATAGATATTAATATTGTTATCGATACGAAACGTCAATTCAGTATGTTTTTTTATAAAAACCGCACGACATTTGATCTCGAGTGACATGAGAACATGGATACATTCGTTTGTATATGATTTAGAGAAAAAAAAACATTCGTCTTGACGGAGGTTCGAATTGCCGTCATTATTGTTGTCATTTGTTTGTTGGTTCTTTGCTGTTACGAAAGTAGAATTGTGAAAAGTTTATTGTTATTCACATTTTATTTGAAAATATTGTTTCAATGTAAATGTAAATTACAACTATTACAATAAATAATCTGTTTATGTATTTATTCAGATTTATTTCTTACTGCATGAGTATATGTCGTTTTTAGATATTTTTTCTACTCCAGTACTTATTTCTGTCATTTATATAGTTACTAACTCTAATATAAAGACATAAATTATGAAAGTCTGGAAAAGTCTATACTCTACTGCTCAAAAACACACTGCTAACCGATGTTATAATGTCGCCAAAAAACCATCACTTAGTACCTCAGATTACATGATGAACAGATGCATTCACACAATTTGCAAATTAAAAAAAAAACTTTTGTACTAAGGCATTGCTGCCAACTTAAAAAAAAAGTTTTATCTTCAGTGCATGGATGTTTAGTATAGTGAACGTATACCTTTATGTATAAGTTTAATTTTTTTGACAGATGTTTAGTATGGTGATCGTATACCTTTATGTATAAGTTAATATTTTTTGACAGATGGATGTCAATAAAAAAAAAGTTTATCAGAGACAATTTTTCTTTTTAATTTTGTTGATTCCGAGCGGGAACATGTAATTATTTTCTTTGTTGTTTATTTGCATTTTATTTATGAAATGTCGAGTCGTAGAAAATGTATTGTATGCAACGTTGTATAAGTAGGTCAAAAAACGCTCGTGGCATCTTTCTTACGATGTTCGCTGCGCTCACATCGTAACCCATGTCACTCGCATTTTTTGCCCCCTCTTATACAACGGTTGCATAAAATACTATTACAGGTATAGCACTAGTGGTGCCGGTGATTTCCTTATGGCTTCTGAACCCATCTTAGAGTACTTATGATATGTGTGTAGATAAAGTAGTGTATACAACTGTAGATAATTAGGCCTTAAAACACTCGAGTGATCCTATTATGAAACTCGCTGACGCTCGTTTCATAAAACCACACTCGTGTTTTAAGGCCTCTCATTATGTATCAGTTGCATAAACTACTAAAGCGTTAACTGCCATAGAGTAATTAATTTTTGAAACAAATTTGAGCAGCAATGTATGGCGTAGTTATTACTAGTGACAGGTATGACATCACGATGTTAAGTGTCAACAAACAACAACAAACAAATACATTGCGTTCTGAAATATTTTATTTATATGGAAAGAAAAGTTCGATTTTTTTAATAATTTACGGATCAACATATTAATAAGTGCCTATACTAAGACCCCGTAAAGTATGCGGTTATATCAAATATACACGCTCTGTATATTTGATATATAGGCATACGTTTCCTGACATATTGGGCTAATTTTATACATATAAATACAGTATGTTGTATAATTCAACATCAGTCTACACCACTATTGTTACTTACTATTTAAAAACATGCCGTAGATATCATTTAACTAACCCATTTACACATATCATCGAACATATCGCGTAATAACACTATTATCGCATTAAATTACATCCCGACTCGTCCATCCTTTGCATTTAGCCGTGGTCGCTGGTAGGTACATATCGTCTGTTTACATCAAGTGACAAATAACTAAACAAAGCTCGTATTTCAGTATTAATCTACAAACTAGATACGAGGTTGCGAAGAGCAATGACATAATTATTCATGAGTTTTGATTGCCACCAGGTTGTCACTTGTATTAGTTTTTTTCAATTGAGTTGCGAAAACGAAAACCTGTGGAGTGAAGAAAAAAAGGACGCTATCATTTATAGAATAAATTAATCTTTATTTCGGATATGTTACATCCATAAAAGGTTAGTAAACTTATAACTTATATTCATTGACGTAATAATTACATGGACACACAATCAGACGGAAAAAATGGCACCCTCCCAAGTAATGCAAAATCACAAATCGCATTAGTTGGGCGAACAGTCTCGTTTAGACCATGACACGTGACGGGTCTCAAAAATGACTAAATTTTCAGTGAAAAATTGCAGAAATAACAGTTATAAAATAAAGATAAAGGTCGGAATATTCTTTTTTACGTAGGTTCTATTGATTAATTAACGAATCCTATGTAAAATCATAGCATATTTTAGATTAGAATTATTAACTTTGTCCCTACAAAATGCACCTCATCACAGAACTAAAATCTAAGGAGTCGCTATTGTTTTATATTTTATTAATAAATAAAGGAGTGCAATAAATAATTATCCTATTTTTAGGGTTCCGTACCTCAAAAGGAAAAAACGGAACCCTTATAGGATCACTTTGTTGTCCGTCTGTCCGTCCGTCTGTCAAGACCCTTTTTCTCAGGAACGCGTGGACGTATGAAGCTGAAATTTATATCAATTACTCAGGTCTACTGTCCCTTGAAGCTGTGAAAAAATCAAACTTCTAAGCCAACGCAATCAAAAGATACAGCCGTTTATGCCGCAAATTTTCGACACTTGCAAGGGAATCAAAACCTACAGGGTGCTTCCCGTGAACTCAGAATCTTGAAATTTGGTACGAAGCAACGTCTTGTAGCATAGATAAAGGAATAATTACGAAAACCATAAATTTTTTTTTTATACCTAACTTTGCACCTAATTTGCATATTTTCGACACTTGCAAGGGAATCAAAACCTACAGGGTGCTTCCCGTGAACTCAGAATCTTGAAATTTGGTACGGAGCAACGTCTTATAGCATAGATAAAGGAATAATTACGAAAACCATAAAATAAAAATTTAATACCTAACTTTGCACCTAATTTATATGGGGCGCTATACATACCAGGTGCAAACTTAACTTAACCACTTAGGGATGGAAAGTGTTTGTACGGAACCCTCGGTGCGCGAGTCCGACTCGCACTTGGCCGGTTTTTTTTTTTATTAAAGATTCCCACGCGATCCTAAACAACGTGAAAAATTGAGGTCACGTTTAGCAAGAGACAGAAGACGTCAGCCAAATAAGTCGTCTCCTGTGTGTTCGGCATAATCATATTTTTTTTAACGTTTAATCAAAAGAAGCGTAAAATGGTTACATTAATAAATAATAAAAAAAAACTCTGTTGTCATTGTTTTATTTTGTCTCAGAGTCTAGACACTGTCAGTTTAAACCTTTGAACGCCAAGAACACCTAAAGGCAACGTGTGCTGCTGTGCATAACACGCCACCGACTTTCACGCCACGCCATCAAACTTTAAAGGGTTAAAAATATTAATATTTTGCACTTGCCTTACTCTCATTTCACATACTAGAAAAAGATGACTTGAGAAATAATGTCATTATTAGGTACTGATCCCTTCTATGCAGTGTCGGGACCCTTTTATGCAGTTGTTAAATAAAAACGTAACTTAATTTGTTATTAACAATTTACGAGTTTATTTAGTTCAAACAACAGATATATTTAATTACCTAAATATTTTTAGTATGTAAAAATATTAAAATCTGCTCCTTTCGAGCCATGTTCCAAGTTTGACAAGAGACATGAGTCAGAATACGCTAAAAAGTTAATTTACACGAAAAATATTTGTGGTAATAAGTACGTAAGTCAATTTGACACTTAAACGTTTACGCAATGAGTTCTTTTGTACGAAGTAATTATGTTGTTATAAATTATAAATAAGCGTTATTGGCATCTACCTGAACATGACAACGAGGCCACTTTTTTTGTCATTTTTGTTCGGGTCTGTGGCTCTTGCTTATATTACATTAAAAACTTTTAATTCATTTTTATAATTATAAGGAGAATATTATTAAAAGTGCCCAGCGGTGAGCAGTGACATATGCCAACATTTCATATTTTTATGACTACAATTTTATTATATTTCTGTATTCCGCTTAGACAGATGACGTAATTACTGTTTTTATATTATTCCTGATATTACTAATTATTTAATTATTTGTTTATTAATATTTACTCATTCTAAAATGTAGTAACTCTAAATCTATGACACGATGAAATTGATGGTGTCTTATTAAAAAAAGTAATGACGTTGAGGTTGAAATTATTGATAGTTTTTTTTCGCGCATAGTTACAAGACTTTTCATTCATTCATTCATTCATTGTTATAATTCTTTACATACCCACAAAAAATTTACTGAAATATTTTTTAAAGTTACACGACACAAAGCTCTCTCAATCTCTATATTAATTTCCAACTGTTAGAAATATGAAATGTTGTCAAATCCGTCCACAATAGGTGACTATAGACGCTAGAGAAAAATATGCAATTTCAAACGGAGTGAAGAATATAGTTGAAAATAATAATGTTATTTGTGACCAGAGTAGTTCCTAGGTAGTTCCTTTAAGTAATACAGAAAAGTGTCCATAACCATAACACAAGCCTACTAGAGCTTACTGTGGGACTAGATTGATTTGTATGAGGTTGTCCGATATACATGGTGGCCCATTTAGATCGATCTGTATGGGAAAGTCTGAAACTATAAGACATACGAGGATCTGTTCTTAGGGACCATGTCATCGATTTTAATAACAAGAAAACTGCATTCATACATTTAGAAGAAAAACTGTACCTACCCTGCTCGGGAATCGAATCCGGACGTTTTGAAAAATAACACTTAAATTATTTCTACTAAGATATCAATTGTGTAGGTCTTAAGCAGTAAATTTTACAATGAAACATGATGTCTAAAATGAATAAACTGCATTGTTTTCATACTTTATTAATTTATTTTAGTAAGTGTTCGAAACGACCACCGCCTGTTTCAACACAATATTCAACACGTTTAGGCAACAATCTTACAATTGCATTTTGTATCTTCGAAACCATAGAGACAATTTTACGCACGTGTTGAATATTGTCTTGAAAATTTTTGTAGTCGTTTCGAAAACTTAAGTAATAAAATAAATTAAAAAATACGAAAACAATGCATTTTATTCATTTTAGACACCATGTTTCATAGTAAAATTTACTGCTTAAGACCTACACAATTGATATCTAAGTAGGAATAATGTTAGTGTTATTTTTCAAAACGTCCGGGTTCGATTTCCGAGCAGAGTACAGGTTTTTTTCTAAATTTATGAATGCAGTTGTTATTGTTATGAAAATCGATGTCATGGTTCCTAAGAGCAGATCTTCGTATGTCTTATAGTTTCAGAATTTCCCATACACACGGATCTAAATGAGCCACCCTGTATGTATGCTGAGGTATTATAAAACAGATTGTTTTAACGTAGATAACATTGTATCGTGTATACAGGTATCATATTACATGCCAGCGTGTGAGCACCCAGTCGATATGAATCTACCCGCATTACCCATCGGGTAATAGGTTATCGAATTTTTAGTTGCGTACAATAGGTTTTTAATAGAATTGTGTCATATTTTTAACCTTCCCCGACAAAAGAAGGGTGTTATAAGCTTAAAGTTTCTATGTGCATTTGTTTGTCTGTCTGTGGCATCGTAGCTCTTAAACGAACATACAGATTTGAATACGGTTTTTTTTTTTAAACGAACGCCCTGTTTGTGGAGATGGTTCTTAGCTATGTTTGGTGGGAATATTAAAATTGAAACTGGTGATAGGAACTCTGCTAATATTTCAATATTGGGACCAAGAAAATCCGGGAATTACAAAGACACACTTCTCGCTGTGGTCGTGTGGTCGCTGCTTAGGGAAATATATATTATATATATTTTTTTTGTGGTTAAGGCATGCATGTAAGCTTCTGATTTATGCAAGTTGCAAATCCCCAAACAAAAAAAAAAGAAAGCCAAAAACAATAAAAGCAAAAATCTTGAAATCGCCATTTAGGACAACCAAGAATGGTTTGAAACAGGGCTTGTATTTGTGTCTTTCAATATTATAACGAAATTTTGAATTTATGTGTAAAACCTCCATGTTACTTAATATTTTTTACGTTTTCCGGGACCTTAATATTCACGTGGCGTTTACTGAAAAACTTTACAAGATTAACCCATGGGAATTTTCGCCATGCATCATCACTACATAGTATAAAACAAAGTTGCTTCCGCTGTCTGTCTGTTCCTATGTATGCCTAGATCTTTAAAACTGCGCAACGGATTTTGATGCGGTTTTTAATAGATAGAGTGATTCAAGAGGAAGATTTATATGTATATACATGCTCTGTACTTAAAGCATAAAAAAAATTACGTTTCCGTATATTATTAGGTCGCGAACAAAAGTAGTAGGTACGTATTTTTATGTAACTATTTAAGATCTCGTAATGTACGCCTTGGAAAAGAAATAGAAGGTACAGGGTTAGTCGAACACAGTTCATTTCTTCTACTTATATGAAACATCTCGATGGACACTCGCTCAATACGACGCATAAAAAATTAATTATCTGTCAAACTCCATACGTACAAACTAAACCCTCCACACATAAAAAAATATGAATCGATAAAAAGATTGTATACAAATATAAGAAGTGATTATTTATATTTTTATCCTATAATAAGATTCCGTATTCACTCATAGGTCGCGTCAGTTAGAGCCCCACAGGGGGTTTACAACCCACGCCATATTGCGGATTTTTAGTGGTACTAATTTATTTAACTGGCAACTGCAAATTTTTGGTAACTGTCGTTGGAAGTATATTATTATATTTATATTTCATTTATTCATAATCATTACATTACATGTCATTATGATATCACAATCATTTCATCAGTTAGATTAACTTTTATATACCTAAAATAAAAGATTAAATTACCTTAAACAATGAAAAAATTAAATTAAAATGAGCAATATTTATACAATGAACAACGATCGTGTTGCAATTTAATACAATTAATAATGTGAAGTACCTATTTGGTACTCCGTAATTAGAATAATATAACATAATAATAATAGTTTAATTACCTATTTGGTACTCAGTAAGTAAAATTTGTTAAAGCTATAGAAAGTGTGTTCTATAAGCCAGCTTTTAAGACGCGACTTAAAGCTGCTCAGCGACGGCGCATCCGTGATGTGCGCAGGTATATGTACACAAAGTGGAAACAGGACTAAATATTCTGAAAATTTCAAGTATTTTTGCATAATAAAGCCAAAACTATCCACAGTGATGAAAGTCAAGATTTTTCCAATAGGTTTCGGTATTTATTTCGCAAGAAGACCGAAGGATTGCGCAGCATTCCGGTAAACATAGTTTTGAATTTGGTTAATAACAAATCCTTAACAAATAGCTATTGACGTTTCAAAAGCAAATATATGACGTCTACACATTATTGCCATATAATAGTAGTTTATGTGACTGTACATAATGAAGGGCATTAATCACGAGTGTGGGTTTATGACACGAGCCGAAGGCGAGTGTGAGTGTCATAATAACATCACACGAGTGTTTAATGCCTAATTATGTATAGTTACATACACTACTTTATCTACTTACATATCATAAGCCTCTATGATGCATTCAGGAGCCGCATATTATGACCACCATACCTACTGTTTCTTTGACTTAGCTGGTAATAAGTAATTAATGACGTTAGGTGCTTTCCCAAGTAGCACAACTGGGTCTAAATAGCTCGTATATCATATCTAATTAGATGCTTAAGTGAAATTTACCGACATGACTAAGTGCTATATAGGTGGCAAGAACCCTTATGCCACCAGTATAGAACCAAAAGGAGAAAAATTGCAGCCTATTTTTGGTGCTAAATAGAATCCATAAGAGATCTCACAATTACCTTAAGTGGTAATTAGAACTATGGGTGAAAGTTATGCGCAGTGAACGAATGAAAACATTTCAGTTCGGTCAATGAGTGATAAATGAGTCGCCAAAATTATCTTTGAGTGGCGAGGCAACTGTCAAATTGTGTTTTATTAAAAGTAATACGTGATCCGCCATATTCATTTTGGATTTATATGTCTGTTTGATTGTGATTAAAACTTTACGTTATACAAGCATTGAAATAAGCACGAAATTCTTGCGATTTTTTTTTACTGTGAAACTATAGTATGTTTTCTTTGTAAATTTCGACGCGCCCTTCATTTGAACAGGAATATTAAAAAAGAGAGTGCTAAATTAAATAAGGAATAGGTAGATACTGATAATAAATAAAACTGTTAACAACCTGACCTAATGATTGTAGGTTACGTACAATGTTAAAGTAACATCGTCACAACTATCAAAAGTCTGTGATTATGCGTGAGTGTGATAAAATTCTGGTTAAAATAATAAATTTTCATAGGCTTCCATTTGTAAACATGGCGAAACAAAAAAGATCCCACAGTGTTTATTTTCACTTATTTGTTCCTTATTTGGAACTATCAAGTCTAATAATCACCTATTTGTATCTTGCGAGTGGCAAAGCAGTGAATGATATTACCAATAGTAATTATTTGCTCTTTTGTAGACTATTAAACAAGCAAGACTATTAAATATATTTTGACAAGGCGCAAATAGGAACTATAATAGAACTTTTAGTTCGTTAGTGGTTTGAAATAAGTGAAAATAACTGCTTTTGGTTCTAAGAACCTCCTACTGAGACCTATTTATGCGTTGAAGTGGCAATAAGGTACTTCTTAGGCCTTAAAGTTGCAATATTTTTTTGGTTCCAAAAGAGCCGTAAAATTATCCCTTTAGCCACTATTGGTGATATAATTCGCTATTGTACTAGTCATTTGGAACTTTTAGTTCCAAATAAGGGTATGTTCCCACTTATATGTAAAAGTTGCTTATAAGTGATTTTAAGGCCTTATATAGCACTATTGCTTCTTATTGAGTGACAATTTGAACCTTCATGCAACTTTAAGTAGCAAAATCGACTTTATCCCACCATAAGTAATAAAGTAGAAACAAAAAACGCTCCTATGCAACTACAAGTGATAGGATGAACTCATATACAGTTTTGAGTTGTGTTTAAAGCTATAAGTTGTGTCAAACACTGTTAAACCACTCATTTAGAACTTAAAGCTATAAGATAAGCTGCAAAATTCACTAATGTGCTGCTTGGGTTGTTACGGATATCAGGAGGCGTCGCCGAAATATCTTTAACATCTTGATAGCTCATTTTATGGTTTATATTCAACAAATCGATCAATTTTATGCATTAAAACAAATTCTAACCGGTAATGGCGGCAATGAAAACTTTTCTTTTCTTTTCTGGCAGCTGTCATAGTTTTTTTTAATTCAGAGACAAACTAGAGTGGGCCCGAACTACCATATCGTTCGATATCTTACTTGCGTGCGACATTTGTCAATTTGTCTGCAAATTGACTATTCATTTCGAACTAAACGTCATCTCGACTGATATTAGAATAGAGGTCAAACCAAATTTCTTTGGTTTTCAGAGATGTTCGAAATTTGAATGATATAATATTATAGTTATTAATTAGCAATAATAACATTTTCACAGATAAGAAATTTGTTCTAACAAAACAGTTTATTTTTATGTTGGTCATAATGTGCGGTTCTTGAACGCATCATGGAGGGTTTATGATATTTGGGTAGATAAAAGCTGTTTGTAGCGCCACTACCCCTGGGTCGGAACGACGCTTGCTCTGCTATATTTATCAAGATTTCGATTATTCTAATCTTTGACTCAGGATGTTGCACTAATTTGCACAATATAAGGAAAAACTAGACGTAGGCATGCTTTCATATGCATATGAATCACTCACGTGGCAAACTGACATGCAGGTCCATCCGATACTATTGACTGCTCTATTGTAAGATGCAAGGCAATAATACGACATTGTTAGTACGGTTTGAGTCCTGAATAAGGAGAAGGTTCAAGATAAGGTTAAATCTACATTATGCATCGCTGCAATGCGAATTGTGTCATTGTAATAAATACATATGCGTAGCGTTTCGATGTTTCTGGGGACCGTTTTTTTTCAACAGTGTTCTTGAGTGTTAGCTTGAAGATTAAATCGTCATGTTGAAGAGGCCTAATTCACAACATTTCCTATTTCTAACATGTGGAAGTTAATATAGAGACTGAGAGAGCCTTGCGTCATGTGCACCCTGCAAAAATATTTGCATTTATTTTTCTCTATGTAAAGAAATATAAGAAAATACCAAAAGTAATTATGCCTGCATAGAGATGTAGTCTTCGACCTATCCCTTAAAAGAATAAGCTGTCAATGATATCAAGCTAAACGTGATTATTTTGTTTCAATTAGACACCAGACTAAGTAACCTACACATTGTGTCGTACTCTTGGAGTTACAACTTCTCACAATTGGGTCATTGTCAGATTTAGGTGCGCGTCTTTCCGGTGGACATTTGCGAAATTAAGGATTCCAGGGCCTAATTTTCTGTTTAAATGCCTGTGAGAATAAAGAACGTTCCCTCTTCTATAATCCCCCAAGCAGCACATTAGTGAATTTTGCAGCTTATCTTATAGCTTTAAGTTCTAAATGAGTGGTTTAACAGTGTTTGATACAACTTATAGCTTTAAACACAACTCAAAACTGTATATGAGTTCATCCTATCACTTGTAGTTGCATAGGAACGTTTTTTGTTACTACGTTATTACTTATGGTGGGATAAAGTCGATTTTGCTACTTAAAGTTGCATGCAGGTTCAAATAGTCACTCAATAAGAAGCAATAGTGCTATATAAGGCCTTAAAATAACTTATAAGCAACTTTTACATATAAGTGGGAACATACCCTTATTTGGAACTAAAAGTTCCAAATGACTAGTACAATAGCGAATTATATCACCAAAAGTGGCTAAAGGGATAATTTTACGGCTCTTTTGGAACCAAAAATTATTGCAACTTTAAGGCCTAAGAGGTGCCTTATTGCCACTCCAACGCATAAATAAGTCTCAATAGGAGGTTCTTGGAAGCAAAAGCAGTTATTTTCACTTATTTCAAACCACTAACGAACTAAAAGTTCTATTATTGTTCCTATTGCGCCTTGTCAAAATATATTTAATAGTCTTGCTTGTTTAATAGTCTACAAAAGAGCAAATAATCGCAAGATACAAATAAGTGATTATTAGACCTGATAGTTCCAAATAAGGAGCAAATAAGTGAAAATAAACACTGTAGGATCTTTTTTGTTTCGCCATGTTTACAAATGGAAGCCTATGAAAATTAATTATTTTAACCAGAATTTTATCACACTCACGCATAATCACAGACTTTTGATAGTTGTGACGATGTTACTTTAACATTGTACGTAACCTACAATCATTAGGTCAGGTTTTTAACAGTTTTATTTCTTATCAGTATCTATTCCTTATTTGATTTAGCACTCTCTTTTTTAATATTCCTGATCAAATCAAAGGCGCATCGAAATTTACTAAGAAACCATACCATAGTTTCACAGTAACAAAACATTCGCAAGAATTTCGTGCTTATTTCAATGCCTGTATAACGTGAAGTTTTAATCACTCATCCAAAATTAATATGGCAGATCACATATTAATTTTAATAAACACCACTTTGACAGTTGCCACGCCACTCAGATACTTTGGCGACTCATTTATCACTCATTGACCGAACTGAAATTGTTTTCATTCGTTCACTGGCTTCACTGCGCATAACTTTCACCCATAGTTCTAATTACCACTTAAGGTATTTGTGAGATCTCTTATGGATTCTATTTAGCACCAAAAATAGGCTGCAATTTTTCTCCTTTTGGTTCTATACTGGTGGCATAAGGGTTCTAGCCACCTATATAGCACTTAGTCATGGTGGTAAATTTAACTTAAGCATCTAATTAGATATGATATACGAGCTATTTAGACCCAGTTGTGCTACTTGGGCCGTACATACCGTCCTAGATTCATACAATCAGTATATACTTAACTTTTGACCACCGAAGGGACATATTTTGTTTTTTGAATTGACAATGACCCAATTAGTAAATTTTAATAAATTAATAATAAAATAATTAGTAATCTCAGGAAAAACATGAGCACAGGGATTAAATCCTCTTTTTAAGCGGAATACAGAAAAGTTATAAAATTTTAGTATCCAAGATATGAAAGTTTGTCAATTCGACTAGCATTGACGCGCATATATGTAGATTACTGACTACTGAATACTGTCATAATAAGTTTTTGAGATGTTGTTTACAATGCACAATTTTCATCAATTCATTAAGCGAATCTCTCTCGCGTATTGCGATATGCGAGCTCATCACACACATATTCGAACCCAGGACCGTCGGCCCAGTAGGCATCAGCAGTACAAACTGCACCAACCGTGTCAAAAATCGAGAATGTGTTTTATTACGTTGAAGTCCAATTGAAAAGTATAAATGTTTGTGAGATATGATATAGATATAGTATCCACACGTTTTATGACCTACTCTTAGTCAGACACCTGGCTACGAATTTTAGTGAGCTACTGTAATGGTCATGAAATATTAATACCTAAATGTTTATACCTATAGAAGCGAAAAAAATCCGATTCCGGTGCCGAACACAACTGACATTTTAACCTTTACGGTAGATGGCGCTACGATACCGCCCGTAAGGAATGTTGAAATGAAGTAACTGGTTGAAAAATTCGATGCTTTGGACAGCATGGACGTGGGTGAAAATCCCGGTCAAAGCATACAATTTTAAATTTTTTTGCTTCTATACATTTAGTTTACGCTAGCAGACGTTAATAATAAATGATTACTTATACCGTCGGCATATAAGTTCTGTCACACACTTTCTAACAAATAAAACATTATAATTTTATTTTTTATACTAAACATTATGTTTTAATTTAAAGCTTATAATATGTGTACGCGGACGACCATATCGCTTTCGATCTTCTACACTTGAGACTTCAGTGTATCATGTAATAGTACGTACCGCAAACAAATTTTTGACTGAGTTTAATTTTTTTTAGCAGTTTAAAATAGGCAGATTTCATTCGCAGCTGTGCAGTGCAATTACTGCTGTACTAATTATGTAGTCGATGACCGTAACTTCGCCTAGGCTTCCTATCTTCGCCTACCAAATATTTCTAGACTTTTCAGAAGTATCTAAGTGTTTCTAAGAGATATCTAAAGGTCGTATGAGGAGCTATGCGCATCTCTTAGAAACACTTAGATACTTCTGAAAACTCTAGAAATATTTGGTAGGCGAAGATAGGAAGCATAGGCGAAGTTACGGTCATCAACGTACTATTTTCTTTTTGCGTCCACTCCATCGTAAATGTAAGCGAAAACTCCAGAAAAATGGCGTCTAAATATTCGAAAAACATTTGAAAATCGAATGCATTAATTTTTTGCTATGCGTATTCGAAATTTAAAAATGTTGGCCAGTGACATAACTTATGGTCCAACTAGGTATGTAATACTTATTTTAATATTCGGCACACGGCGAATTGAAAACTGTTTTTTTCTATGTTTGTATTTTGTTGCCTAGCGAATTTTGCTGTCATGTGTCACCGTACACATGTGTATATAAATGACTTAAGTATGTAGATACCTAGGACTATATCGCACACAAACTGGTAAAATTACCCAGTCAATGAAATGGCTAAGCAGTTGATTTACAAACGGTGTTAAATTGAATGGCTGAGACGCCTGCCGCCGTAGCCGTCTAGTTGAATGTAAGTTCGATCTGGTTCGGTCTCATAATTACCTTGCGTTCTTCAAAGTGGAGATAGAAGCCCCGTGATCGTGAAGCAATTATTTGACCGACATTTGGATTTGCAAGCAAAATTTCAATACTTAACGGTATATAAACAGGCTAAAACATCTAGCTTCTTGGTTCAAGCATTTAATTAAGCTTTAAGTTTAGGCCTTTTTTTTAATACATTGACAATGCAAAGCCTTAACCTAGAGCTTAATTCAAACGTATCAAAAATTTATTCAGAATAGAGATGTGCCGTTCTCGAGAACGTTTCAGATTTATTTGGGAAATTATTGACTGAGTTTAATATTTTTTAGCAGTTTAAAATTTAACTAGGCAGATTTCATTCGCAGCGGTGCATTGCAATTACTGCTGTACTAATTATGTAGTATTTTCTTTTTGCGTCCACTCCATCGTAAATGCAAGCGAAAACTCCAGAAAAATGGCGTCTAAATATTCGAAAAACATTTGAAAATCGAATGCATTAATTTTTTGCTATGCGTATTCGAAATTTAAAAATGTTGGACAGTGACATAACTTATGGTCCGACTAGGTATGTAATACTTATTTTAATATTCGGCACACGGCGAATTGAAAACTGTTTTTTTCTATGTTTCGTATTTTGTTGCCTAGCGAATTTTGTTGTCATGTGTCACCGTACACATGTGTATATAAATGACTTAAGTATGTAGATATACTCGATTTCATATACCATGGCCCGATGGACTTGAAACTTAACAATAGGGCTCATAATGTTTGCCTTTTGTTATCTAATTAGGAGCACTTCAAAATGGCACGCGTCGGTACAATCTGCATGCAACTAAAGCGGGACTAAAACATTTTGGTACTTGAAAATAAAAATACGAAATATTAGTTGTTTACGGTATTGTTTAATTATAATGGTACGGCATCTTTATAGTAATTGAATAGTAATAGCTTTATATTTAATACTTTATAACAACATTTGTTAAAATAAAAATTGTGTCAGCTTTTACTCGTTTTCGAGGGAGGTATCTTGGTCCTGATGAGAGTGATGAGACAATCCTTTTAACTGTCCTTTCCGGCACACTGGTGAATATAGACGTTTCTTTAATCAAATTTTTTTTACCCATTCGATTTAGCAATGTCTTATAAACACTTATCACCACATCTTGGGCGTCCTTGCTTAAAAATCGTTTCTTACGTTGCTGCAAACTAACATCACCACTGGACGGGTTACTTGTGGGTGTTTCCCAAGGTCGAAACATAATTATTTAAGTATACGTGTAATCACAAATGTAGTCAGATGACAACTAACATGAAATATTGTTTACATTAATAAAGATTACTAGGTTAAACGATCAAGATCATTAGGTCGCATGTAAAATACCACGCCGCAAAAGGGTCCGGCCAGGTATCTTTTGTTATCACTAATCCTATTGTTAACGCCTAATTACCGTCTCAAGTGCATCGGGCCATGGTATATGAAATCGAGTATACCTAGGACTATATCGCACACAAACTGGTAAAATTACCCAGTCAATGAAATGGCTAAGCAGTTGATTTACAAACGGTGTTAAATTGAATGGCTGAGACGCCTGCCGCCGTAGCCGTCTAGTTGAATGTAAGTTCGATCTGGGTAGGTCTGATAGTTACCTTGCGTTCTTCAAAGCGGAAGTAGAAACCCCGTGAAGCAATTGTTTGACCGGCATTTGGATTTGCAAGCCAAATTTCAATACTTAACGGTATAAGGACCAAACAATTTGCTACCTTAACACATTTAATTAAAATTTGTATAAATTTTTCCCTTGTACGACGACAAATTAACCATCAAATAATGTACCTTAAGGTACTGTTTTGAGGTTCATTATTGTGTCGTTAATTTTTGTCGAACAACGGAACTTTTTCCGCTCGGTTTTTTTCTAAGGCTAACTACGCCTAAATTAAGTCCAACTTTTTGGTCCTTACCCATAAATAGGCTAAAACATGTAGCTTCTTAGTTCAAGCGTTTAATTAAGCTTTAATAAAGGCCTTTATTTTTTTATACATTGACAATGCAAAGCCTTAACCTAGAGCCTAATTCAAACGTATCAAAAATGTATTCAGAATAGAGATTTATATACGAAATGTTCTCGAAAACGTTCTTCCCCATACAATTTGGGAAATCAGAGTAAATCCGAAATGCACGTTGCATTTTAATGTAATCAGGGAACTCATTGAACTACACATACGCTTGTCACACGGCGGCTATATTTAGGTGAATATTTGAGCAGATCACCGTCTTATTTACACTTCCCGCAATATTGGCTATATCATAGAGGCATCAACATCATTTTGATAGTAATTGTAACAATCCGCGACTTAAACAAGGCAACCGAAAATGGGGCCACAATTCATACGGAGTCCGGCAATTTGTATAATTTTTTGAGCGGGCGTTTTTCGATATTATCAAATATAAAAAATTAAATACTGCTACATTTTTACAGTTTCGAAATTATCCCGATTTGTTAATGAAAAATTAATTTGATAAGTTCCTCATCCTAAAAGAGTGTACGCGACCAGTAATTGATCACAGCGCAGAAAATCGTATAGTCGGACTATTACTAAGGCGGATTTAGTATGGAAATTGTACCACTGTTATTGTTGTGTGTTCTGACTAGGCATCGGATAATCGGATGCTTTTATACCTAAACTTTGGGGGCGGCTTTGTTTAAGGTATGAGTGAGATAGCGATAGGATGTTGACAACTTTTGGTAAATATCCACCGGAATTTCCGATCCCTATTTGTGACTGTAATTTTTCCACAAGGTGACGTATTTGTAATATTTTCAAAACTAGTCGAATAATTAAATAAAAATAATAATTTTGGGCTCTGTGATAATTAATAAATCTTTTTATTGATTCAATTTTTTTAACCCTTAATTTGACAAACAAATACAAAGATCGATAGCTCAAGTATCGTTAAGGTATGATATACTGAATTCTCAAAGAATTCATTCTCTCATTCCGAAAGATGGTCAAAGAGTTTGTACATCCTCGTGTACATTGGCAATTCTACGGTTTACCAATTTTTTTTTATATTGAAGCGAAGGTAAAATTATTACAATGTGTTACTACAATGTAAGCAGGGCTCGAACCTGCGATCCTACGTTTCCGGCGTAGTGCTCCCGCAACTGAGCTATTAGATCGTTGCGTCAATCACACCAAATCTTTTATTCCATAATTCTACGCTACCAGAGCGCCCTCTGCGTCATATGTTCTTTAAAATTAATTAAAATATTTTAAACTATTTCAAAATTTTTAATGTCTACAATTTCCTGCATTCTTTACTCGTATGTGACATTTCAATTATACTATTTCTACGATACGCTTCGCTGTAACTCTCTTTGTTCATATACGACTAAATTAAATTCCACCCAGATAAATTGAATAGAACCGCTTGCATCTAGAGTTTCAATGGGTTCAGCTTCGTAAAACAGTTGTAAACTTTATAATATTATGTTGCCCGAATGTAACGACATCGTCCATATGCCATTTATTCCGCGACAACCATTGCCTGTCCTTTCCCTTTCAATACTGTGCGAGCGAAACGGGCTGTCGTGCGTTAAGTGAAAACCCGGAAGTTTAGTGAATGCAGGACTTTTACCTATGGAAAAATACCGCTTATAAGGAAATAACGCAACTTATATTTCCATTGAAATCGAGTTTCGCTCTCGTCACCTCTAAAACTTAACCGACCTTTACGAAATTCTAGGACCTGAATGGGAAGAAAATGTTGCTGTGTAGTAGGCGTTTGTTTTTGGCCTTTCCGCCACAAACGGGCGGCTGTTCGTTGCATTAGATTAGATTAATGGTATTTCTCTGTAGAGTAACACGTGTGGAATACTTTAGAACTTGTTAACAGTTTCTGTTCAACGTTTTATGTGATTCGAGTCCAGTCGGCAATTTAAGAGTAAGAAAATTACTCTGCTTTATTATAAAAAGTCGAATAACACAACAAAAGCAAAAATAAAGCTCAAAACCTAGTGTTGCATCTGAATGCATGCAAGAATGAGCTTGGGTCTCGTGAGCGTCACTATGCGTTCTTGACGAAAGTTATTCCACCCCTCAATTTCGGTGAAGCTCACTGAGAGTGCCGGGGGCAAGTTCTAACGACCGCATCCGTATCCGATGTTTAAGTCTGAACTCTTTGCTTTCAACCGTACGAGTGGTTCTATCAACCCTTACTACACGGCTCCCTGTTTCTTCCAGAACTTTACGTTTTTGGGTTCATATTACTCAGAATCGATAGCATTTTCAATGTGAAGAATAAAAAAAGTGTCCTAAATTAAAGTTTTGAAAAGTAGTGACAGAAAGGACATTGGGTACTTTCTTCCCCACTAGCGGACACAAACGAAACCAATTAAAGTTTTTAGATAATGTTACGGGCTTTACCACTGTGTATTTTTTATTCCCATGACTAATGGGAAAGCTGAGAAAATGAGATTTTTATAGCGCAGCAATAAGGTTTTCCTTGTTTACAAACATCTAAAGCTTGCTACTGCTGTAGCTACTGAAGTCGCTTTCTGGCGGTTTTTGGAGGACTTCTTGCTGGAGATCGACGTCGATACTTCCGCGTTGTCTTCCAGGGCATGGTCAGAATCTAACGCAACAACCACTTCTACAGAGCGCAACTATAAGGTTTTCTGCATAAGGGCCACATCTAATTATTTAAGGTCGGTGTTCGAAAAATGAGTCGGTTCCCTAGGGGGAATGATTGACAATTCGGTTGTTTCTCTGGCTAAGAAGTTGAAAAACTGAACGCCGTTTGGGTTAGATGCTACGCACTTCCACGCAGTGTGCTTAGAATTGAAATCACCTGCGAAGACGACTCCATTGGGATCTGGTTGAGCAAGTAGGTTTAAGTCTGTCGGTTAGAGTCTGTTAGAGGGAGGCAGATAGACTGACGCAATCGTTATCGGGTCGTGAACTTCTAACGAAATACGACACACAGATGCCTCCAACTGAATAAGAGGCGGGAGAGAGAGGGCAACTACGTGCAGATATCTGCGGTAGAAGATCGCGGTCCCTCCGAAAGGCCTGTCCAACCTATCATTCCTAACCATCACGTAACCGGGGATCCGGAATGATTTTAAATGCGGTTTGTAAAAAGTTTCTTGAACTAGAAATAAATCGATAGAATGAGCGCGTAGGAATTCCATCACCCTATCTTTCATCCCACGCAGACCGTTGTCATTGAAGATGCCAATAATTAACGAACGAGGTTTAAGCGTGAGGGGCGTACTATCCATAATAGTTAGTATTGGCACCGCGAGCTAAGAGAAGTTGGCACTACTCTTTCTAAAAAGTGTTTATCTCTTTATAAAGAGCTAGTTAATTACGTAGGGCTCTTTCGCAGTCTTGAGCTCATCCTCAATTGCTGCTATGTGAGATGTCGCATCTCACATACCCTTACTAGAAATCTCAGTCTTTGGGGGAGCAGGTGCAGCCCGGGCTGCACGTTTGGACTTGTTTAGACAACTCGAGACAAGATTGGACTGGGACGCAGAAGGCGCCGGGGGGGCTACGTCCGCTGAAGGCGGAAGGTACCTGTATTTTTGTTTTTGCTGCGCAAGCTTTTCTTTCCGAGGCATTGCGACCTGAAATTCTGTTTCCATCTTGTCCGCGTCGTGCCTCTTGGGGTAACTAGGGGCTCTTTGAGGCTTTGGACCTCTGCTAACTTCCCGGAGGCGGGGCCAACACTGAAGGTCGGGCTCTGGATTACCTTTCCTGCACCTTTGGGGGTACGGGAACGGGATTTCCGAACGTCAGAATCCGTCTTGGCCTTAGGGGCCGAAAGGGTGACTGGGGCGGGCGTGGCCCCCTTTACTGGGGGCTTTGCGTCTTAAACGGCACCGGGGCTGCCTTAGAGGTAGGGGGGCGCTGGGGGCTTGGAGGCCTTAGGAGTCTTGGCCTTTTTAGGAGCCTTCTGCTCTGCCACCGGGGGAGAGGGAGCCTTAGGGGCTTCGATTACCTCAGTTGCAACCGGAGCCGAAGGGGCCGTGGGAGACGATGACTTCTGTGACTTTTCCGGCACACTCAGCGACCCGAACGCATCAGCCACCGAGAAGTCAGAGAACCTCTTGCTTAGCCCTTTTTCATGCTTGAAAAAGCGTAAAACTAAGCCAGCAACAGATTCGATGGCTTCCTTGTGGTCCTCGGAGCAGGCCGCTTCGCGGAGAAGGGTTACGGGATCCATGGGGAAAACGATGGAAACAGAATACTAACAGTCAAAGTCGTAGTCTGGATTGACGTCTTGCGCGGTCCTCGCCGTGTCCTTGTCACACTACACTACGCAACCTACTCACGAAGGGCATAAATGAGGACAGGACGTACACCTCAGGAGAGATGCTTGAGAACACTTTTCAACGAGTTCACCTCACGCGGCCCGCCTCGGTGTGCAATAGTTCATATAAAATACTCGAGACCGATTTCTGCGGTGCGGGCCGGCCCGTAGCAGCCCGCCCAAAATGTGCGCGTACTCTAACTTGACAAGACTATAAACCACAACCTCTGTGAGTCTGGCACTTCAACTGCTATCTATACCAAGCTAGTCATCAAATAACACAAAATATATTTATATACAGTACTAAACATTTACATATACAGTACAGTATTAAAATAATACGATCACCGTACCTGAATTATTAATGTAAATATATTTCGGTATTCCCATACGCCACAATAAGGGGCATCCCTTTAGTTAGTAAAACAAGAAGTTATAAGCTTTCAATTGAGGTATGTTTCAGCTTTGTCCGCCGTGGGGAATTTTTCCATAGTAAAGTACCCAATGTCCTTTGAGTGAGTTTTGGTTGTCACCTGGTGACATGAGTCTCTTTTAGTGATACGGAATCTATACCTTTATTGTTTTTTGAGCGAGATAATAGTCGATAGCTAATCGCTTCCTCGCCGTCGGTGAGACAAGTGCCTTAGGCGGCCTGCCCACAGAAGCGATGCGGAGAATAGTAACCAATCCGGCATCAGCCGCATCGTGAATTCGGAAATAGTATTTTATGCAACCGTTGTATAAGAGGGGGCAAAAAACGCGAGTGGCATGGGTTACGATGTGAGCGCAGCGAACATCGTAAGAAAGATGCCACGAGCGTTTTTTGACCTACTTATACAACGTTGCATACAATATTTTTTCTACGACTCGACATTTCATAAATAAAATGCAAATAAACAACAAAGAAAATAATTAAATGTTCCCGCTCGGAATCAACAAAATTAAAAAGAAAAATTGTCTCTGATAAACTTTTTTTTTATTGACATCCATCTGTCAAAAAAATATTAACTTATACATAAAGGTATACGATCACCATACTAAACATCTGTCAAAAAAATTTAACTTATACATAAAGGTATCGTTCACTATACTAAACATCCATGCACTGAAGATAAAACTTCTTTTTTAAGTTGGCACCAATGCCTTAGTACAAAAGTTTTTTTTTTTAATTTGCAAATTGTTTGAATGCAGCTGTTCATCATGTAATCTGAGGTACTAAGTGATGGTTTTTTGGCGACATTATAACATCGGTTAGCAGTGTGTTTTTGAGCAGTAGAGTATAGACTTTTACAGACTTTCATAATTTATGTCTTTATATTAGAGTTAGTAACTATATAAATGACAGAAAAAAGTACTGGAGTAGAAAAAAGTGCATTTAAATCTGAGGAATGTGATTGGTCCAGTTTAGACATCTCCGCCCCGCTCCGCATTTGAATTCCAGTTTGTTAAGTGGAAATATTATACTCTAGAATAATGATTTAACGACATGTCCGGACCAGTAAATTTTAGAAAACCTCTTATACTTATTAACACGCGTTGCTTTAATATTTTTATCGTAACTATTCATATATTCACAACGTTTTAATACTGAAAATCAAATAAGTATTGACTTGTAATATTGATGGCACTCTAAATATAATTCATAGAAAACATACATGAATAAATATTCGACCTATTTATATCTTAAAATACACTTTCAATATGTTTTCTTCGAGAACTACGTATAGTTAAGTTCATATTACTGTGATAGTTAAGTACTTATCCTTTCTGAAAAATAACTAACTGTTGAGTTTCTTTCTCCTCTTGAGAAATGCCGGAAGACTCAGACATGTAAAAGTGCCCTTGTGGCCTACTTTCAGAATAAAGTTCATTATTTTATTAAATATTACAGGGTCGGACAATCAAGTGTTGTAGCGTCTCCAATATCTTGAACGATCTGATTTTTTTTCAAGCACGATTTTCTAATGAACGCGCGTTTAATTTTTGCAGCTAATACTTATACAAAACGAAAGATTCAAGCAATATTTTATGAATACGAAGTAGCTAATAATAAACTCTATAAAAAAAAAAGAACTGTAAAATACCTTCCGGTAAAATTGATACTTATCTACCCAACCCTGTAATCGTCCTTGCTGGTATTCGAACCCTGGGCTGAGCCGCCGGCTCCGTAGGCAGCTGTAGTACCTAGTGTATCATAACAAAACACATGAAACAATTAATAATATATTGCGCAAAAGCTGAAGGTTTCCTGTAAGTAGGTACACTTAAAATTATATTGTAAGATATGCAGTAAATATGCATTTTTCCAACTAGTTTTATCTGAGCCTCAACTAGCTTTATACTGTTGAGTTTCTTTCGGCTTTCTTCTCAACAGCGGTCTCGTCTTGCGAAATGCCCGTAGATTCACAATCTGACTTGTAAGTGCCCTTGTGGCCCACTTACTGAATAAATTATTTCATTTCATGACATTTCGCCTATCGATTAAACTCTTTTGTTATGCGATGACAAGGGTATGCGTTGTACTTTTAGACGCAACCGTTGTTCAAATATGAATCTTACATTTTCCGCTTCATGCGAGGCCCCTGAATAATTATGCAAATTGTGATGCACTAAAGACGATAATACGTTCAGATGGGGTAAAATCCACGTTTACTTTGTCTCTAATATAATCTGACGTGTGAACTTGTGATACATGCAAGACGTCAAACGGGAAAGTACAGGGTGAATGTAAGTCGTGAATCGATATATTATTCTCTAGGGTGCCTTTCCACTGAGACGACGGGTACCGTGACGCGTGACTTGCTTATCACTGATCAAAATCGTTCTGCGTTAATTGATTGGTCAGATTCACTCTATAAAGCTACGCGCCCTTTACTTTGTATGCTGAACGGTTTGCTTAAGTTAAGCTCTGCACTTGTAGCACAACTTTGACAACTGAATTATTTTCGCGTGGGATATATCTCTTTCTAAATAGTACTATAGAATGACGGGTGACGCTATGTCGCGCGACAGGATTCGTGATACATAGTTGTGCTAGAAGCTGGTTTCCTAGGATAGCGGTGTCGAGAGAGCGAGGCACCGTGATCGGTCCTCCCGCTTCCTCCTATCACCCCCGCTTGCTGCTAACGCTGCCGGTCTAGCACAACTATGATTCGCGACTCTTGTATCACGACATACTGCTACCCGTGACTCTCACATTACTGCACAGAAAGAGACGGATAATTATGTCGCGCGAGAAATATTTGCGTATGTCAGTTACGCTGGAGGTGCTGTAGTGATATTTCGACGAATTTTTATTTTGATGTCGATTTTTGTTTTTCAGAATTTAATAACATTTTGTGAGTTAGTAGAGTTGCTTAATCTGAACAAGGTAAGCCCAATTTCACGCTATAATGTCCTACAAAGTTTTCCATTGAGTTACAAAAAATGTATGGATTTTTACAAGCTTTTATTTAGCTTGCATGGTATGTTTAAAGTATGTATGTTCGGGTGAAATCTTGCAACTCAATTTTAAAGCAGATATTGTCAACCGATTGAGCTGAAATTTTGCATACTTACTTAACTTTGATGACAATACAATAATATGGTACCATGGGGCTGATCTGATGATGGAGCCGGAAGGTGGCCATAGGAACTCTATAATAGAAAAAGCAATCCTACCGAGCTTGGGCTCTTTAGAATTGTCTCAGTGAGCATTTGATGGATATCCAAAGAAAAGTACAGTCGGCTATAAAAGCTTGCCACTAAAATGTCATTTTTGACAGAAACTTATTTTTACTAAACTTCGTATTTTGTACTAATATTTAGTGCAAAATGAGGAGCTCGAAATGAAAAACCGGCCAAATGCGTGTCGGACTCACGCACAAAGGGTTCCGTACCATTGATTTATGAAATTAAAGGGCCTTTTTTTATTTTTATATTTGAGTTGATTTAATGAAACGGTTTACGATTTATATTATGTAAAAAAAAACTACTTACTAGATCGAGAGAAAGTAGGTACTCAAAATGTTTCCTAATTTTAAGTTGCGAAAAGTTTTCAGTACGAGTAGTCTGTCACAACACAAGTACCTTTAAAAAAGGATGCATAATTTGTGACCACTTAGGTATAATATGAAATTATCGATAGATTTATGATAAAATTAATTGCAAACTATTATACCGTGCCCATCAAAAATGTTACAATATAAATTATGACATTTAATAAAACATAAAATTTTTAGACTTTGACTTTGAATATATTTTTTGATCATATGACGACTCCATGGATTGGACGACCACGGCGAGCAGTGAAAAGTCCCAAGCCTACTCATAATTTAACAAAACAATAATGGTATGACAACCATAAACTGAAACGCACTTTTTCACGGTGAAAATGACAAATTACTTATTGTCTCCATACAATTATTACCCATTACATATAATGACGTCACTATTAGGTGGCCATTTATATGGACCGTTTTTAGGAATGTTGAAGTTTGACGGTCATTTCTGACTTTTAGAGCAGTCTAAAGTGTAGTTAATTCAATATGGACATTTGAGCCCAATAAAAATTTGATCGATTGAAAAATGTCTAGACGCCTATTCGCGATGTTAGTGTTGTGAAGGAACTCAAAACAAAGATTGTTTTGAGTAATACGACTGTGCGAGATAATGGAGCTAAAATTGATCTTCCCCTAATTTAGACACAGCGGTAAAATAGAGATATCTTATAGACTAGACACCGTATGGCATCCTAGTTCCCCTGTTTCAGAAAGTTACTGTATCTGTAAGCCGGCCGTTTTGAGCGTAGCTTGTCGATAGCCCAATGATAATGTGTGACTTTTTCAACCACTGCGTCACTTATCATGAAATGAAATCTGTTTGTATCTTTATACCACTAACCTGTCAACCTTTTGATTGAAAACGTCATAATAGTGTCTTGATGGCAATTGCTATCAGTTCGCGGAAATGCGCGTCCGAAAATCGCGCACCCTAATGCGCTGTAATAAAGTGATGTGCTGTTACCGAAAATTTCCGGAAACTTTCCGCATTTCCCCGTACTTCACGAGGAAAGTTTCTGGAAATTTTCGAAAACGTCACATATCGCAGGCGTTGCTTCCTCCCCTAGGCCCTCTGTTTAGTACAGACTTTTCTATTGAATCAATTCATTTATTGAAAGACAAAAAATTTGCATAATAGACACAGGGTCTGTCCTACCTATAAGCTTTCGTTCTATTAGGTAATCTGACGCTACGGAAAGTGTAGCATCTCAAATACTTGTACTGCAGTGCAGACACGCGACTTTATAATCAGTCAATCATAAAAATCGTGGAAATAGGCTGATTCGTAACATATATTTTTGATATATATAGGGATCGTGTGGTTCCGGCTTAATCACACGGACACTGGACAGATTTCGACTCACGGTAGCTCAAAATCGCCATCAGGTAATTAAGATACCTTTTAGCCGACTGCAGAATGCTAGAGAACCCTTAACAACGAACGATTAAGTGATAAGACCGTATTTCAATCACAACTGAAAACTGCAAATTGTATCCAGTACGCCCCACGCTTAACCTCATGCTTAATTCATTGTTGTTCCTGATATGCTCTCAAAGATTGCACATACATACATGCATTAATGTGTAGGATTTCGGCTTAGCAATTCCCCTTATAAAGCGGTGCTAATGCTGGCCGGGCCAGTCGTTCGGCGAATCGGAACCCTGGAGGTCTTAGCGATAATACTGTTGCTCTGTTTCTACGTCTGTAGGCTGAAGAAAATTCGGCAAAGGCGTAAGGCGTTGGTTTAATAATTATCTCCATTGATTTCCCAATTCACGCTTTTTTCTGAAGGCATGAAAAACTTTTACAGGTATTTTATTTATCTAATATTTCCTTTTTTAAACTGTGTTTTGTATATATATATATTTATTAATAGATTATTTAGATTAAGGTTTTATACTTATCTTTTCTTATTATTTTATGTACTTACTAGCTGTTGCCCGCGACTTCGTCCGCGTGGAACCTTTATCTTGAAAATTTTACATCTTTATTATTTTCAGATCTAAGTAATGTTGAAATTGCTAAACGTGCTTTTTTTTGCAATTGTTTACGAAATAGTAACGAACCCTTCGTACGCGAGTCCGAATCGCTCTTGGCCTTTTTTTTCGGCTAATTTGCTCTTATTAGTCATTACGCGGTATCATTATAAAATCAGGTACATCTACGAACGAATAGCTTTACTAAATTCGATGAGTTTAAGAACGACTTTTATAAATTCTTTGATTCGAATAATAATGCCTTTACACAAAGTTTCAAGTACAAAATACAACGATACAACCTTTCATCCTCTTTTTAACCCCTTTAGAGGTAGAATTAACAAAAACGCAACGTTATACAAAGTTTAAAATCCCGCAATCAAAAAAAGTTTTGATCTTCATACAAATATTCAACCCCTTTTTCACCACCTTCGGGGCTGAATTTTCAAAAACGCTGAAATGACTTTTCTTGTATTTTAATAATATGCTTTTATATACAGTTTCAAATCCCGCACTCAAAAAAAAATTTGATCTTTACACAAACTTTCAACCCCTTTTTAACCCCCTTAGGGGTAGAATTTCCAAAAACGCTTAAATCCCTTTTCTTGTATTTTAATTAAAGTTTAAAAAACCGCAATCAAAAAAAAAATTGATCCATACTAATTTTCAACCCCTTTTTCACCACCTTCTGGGCTGAATTTTCAAAAACGCTGAATTTTTTTTTCTTGTATTTATATAATATGCTTTTATATAAAGATTCAAGTCCCGCACTCAAAAAAATTTTTCATCTTCATACAAACTTTCAACCCCTTTTTCACCACCTTCGGGGCTGAATTTCCAAAAACGCTGATATGAGTTTTCTTATCGTTTAATAAAATAACTTTTTACAAAGTTTCTAATTCCTAACTTAAAATACAACTTATACCCGATACAACCGTTCATCCTCTTTTTAACCCCCTTAGGGGTAGAATTTTCAAAAACGCTGAAATTACTTTTCTTGTATCCTAATTATATGCCTTTATACAAAAATTTAAAATCTCGCAATCAAAAAAAAATTGGATCTTCATACAAATTTTCAGCCCCCTTTTCACCACCTTCGGGGCTGAATTTTCAAAAACGCTGAAATCACTTTTCTTGTACTTTTATAATATGCTTTTATATAAAGTTTAAGTCCCGCAGTCAAAAAAAATTTTGATTGTCATACATACTTTCAACCCCTTTTAACCCTTTTAAGGGATGAATTTTCAAAAACGCTGAAATTAGTTTTCTTTTCTTTTATTTTAATACCTTTTTACGAAGTTTCAAGTTCCTAGCTTAAAATTAAATTTGAACTGTGCGTTGATGAGTCAGTCAGGACTTCTTCTTTTATATATATAGATAACATAATTTCATGTTTCTTTAACAAATTTATCATAAAAATATAATTATATAAACAGTTGGAAAAGTAAGCAGTTTGCGAAATATAAATGGCCCATACCGTTAGTTTATCAGAAAATCGATTTTTTTGTGAAACCACATTAAGCAAAGCGTCAGGTTTCTCATTTTTTAACAGTATAATAATGCATTGCATGTTTTCGCAATTATAATACGGATTTTAAAGTTTTTTATGTTTTTGATTCCACCATTGATTTGTTGCTTTTTTTATTTTAAAAGTTACAAATTCTCCGCAAGTAACAAGTGAGCATTTTTTTTAGTCTGGCTAATGAAATATTACTCAAAGTTTTGGCGGAAAATTTAAAAAATCTGCCGTTGCTCACACTTTGTGTAGTTGGAATTATAGTGATACTAGAAATTACTTTTGGTTTACACTTACTAATCATAAACAAGGCGAAAAATTAAATGTATTGTAAATAAGACCTAGCTGGAAAATATCATATTAATCAATCACCAAAAAATTACATAAGTACCATGCTAAATTTCAACTTGGTTGGAATTTTAGAACTAGTAGGTACATAAAGTATCAAAGTTATTTATAGATGACCCACCTACATTTTTTTTTATATCATAGACTATTGGTGATACCACAAGGAAATATCTGTCAACATTATTTGGTTAGCCAGACTCTATCACCAGTTCTTTAAAGACAAATATACCCAACTCCGTACTTCTTTCTTACACCGCTGTGCGAACGAAAATAGTATTTTATGCAACCGTTGTATAAGAGGGGGCAAAAAACGCGAGTGGCATGGGTTACGATGTGAGCGTAGCGAACATCGTAAGAAAGATGCCACGAGCGTTTTTTGACCTACTTATACAACGTTGCATACAATACTTTTTCTACGACTCGACATTTCATAAATAAAATGCAAATAAACAACAAAGAAAATAATTACATGTTCCCGCTCGGAATCAACAAAATTAAAAAGAAAAATTGTCTCTGATAAACTTTTTTTTTATTGACATCCATCTGTCAAAAAATATTAACTTATACATAAAGGTATACGATCACCATACTAAACATCTGTCAAAAAAATAAACTTATACATAAAGGTATACGTTCACTATACTAAACATCCATGCACTGAAGATAAAACTTTTTTTTTAATTTGGCAGCAATGCCTTAGTACAATAAGTTTTTTTTTAATTTGCAAATTGTGTGAATGCAGCTGTTCATCTTGTAATCTGTGGTACTAAGTGATGCTTTTTTGGCGACATTATAACATCGGTTAGCAGTGTGTTTTTGGGCAGTAGAGTATAGACTTTTACAGACTTTCATAATTTATGTCTTTATATTAGAGTTAGTAACTATATAAATGACAGAAAAAAGTACTGGAGTAGAAAAATAAATTTACAGCCTTTTTACTCGCCTGCCCCCCTTGTGGTAACAAGTAGTAGAAATACTCATGGTAACAGACTGATTTTTCTCCATTTGTGTCCAGTTAACACGTTCGGCACCGGCAACGTTTCACTAAGCCATTACGCTATGCCGGCTGGAATTATTCCAATCACGAAGGAGTGTCACTGGCATAGGACTACGAATTGCGTGGACACATACGTGTCACCTGGCATTGTTTATAGGTGGAAAAAAGCAGTGAGTAATTTATGAATCATTCAGCGTTTCTCAACCTTTGGTGCTAATATTAACAACATGGCAATTACTCGGACGTAGATTAGCGAAAAGGATAAAATCCGTGCAAAATAAAATTCAAAATTAGAACTTGGTTGCTAATACGAATGATTGAAGAAAAAAGTTTTTTGTGGGTTGCATCATTTTTGACGTCATGTTGGTACGCCGTTATATCAATGTTTTTTTACTCGAAATTTAATGACTACGCTCTTCGCTCAAACGATAGAGTGACGTTTCCTCTGTGGAACGAAATGTCATCAGCATTGTCAGCGAATTTTCTGTGCAATTACGCAATAAGCAAAAAGTGATATTTAAATGCCGAGAATTGAAAGTATTAAGTGATCATGTTATTAATTCCTACCGACGACCTCTGGCCCTGGCAACATACAATACGCGCACACTGTGTACTGACGAGAAGATCACTGCACTTGAGGAAGAATTAAGCAGTGGTGTCGGGTTTATCGTCCACAGGTCCCTCGTGAACAACGTTGTCAAGATCGAGAGTGTGTCCACAAGGGTAGCGTACTTGATACTCAGAATCACCAAACGGCATTCGCTGAAGGTCATACTGGTATACGCACCAACATCGACACACCCTGATGATGAGGTGGAGGTTATGTATGAGGATATCTCTAAAGCCCTACATACCTCCAAACTCACTACACCGTTGTCATGGGGGACTTCAACGCAAAACTGGGCAGACGAAGCGATGGTGAGCTGAAAGTGGGACCTTTTGGATTTGGGAATCGGAACGCACGGGGTCAAATGCTTGCGGACTTCATGGAGAAGGAAGGACTGTATATGATGAACTCCTTCTTCAAGAAGCGCCTTCACCGCAAATGGACCAGGATTAGTCCCGATGGTGTCACAAAGAACGAGATAAACTTCATAATGTCGACTAGGAGGGAACTGTTTAATGATGTCTCTGTGATCAATGCCGTTAAAACCGGGAGCGACCACCGGATGGTAAGAGGCACATTAAACATTAATGTTCAGCTTGAACGTTATCTATATTAAGTCTATGCTCCGGCCAACACCGATACAAATCCAAAACCCCGAGCCCTTTCAGCTAGAATTGCAGAATCGCTTCGAATGCCTGGGTAATTGCGAAGACGTGGACGAATTTAACGACAGGGTTGTGGAAACTGTCCTAACGGTGGGATCTAAGTTCTTTAAGAACCACCGTGCAAAGAGAAGCAAAAAGATCTCTGATCACACTCTCCAGCTCATGAAGGAGAGGCGCGGTATGGTTCTGTATTCCCCTGATGACGCTTCTCGGTACCGAAGGCTTAACAAACAGATCTCAAAGTCTGTGACTCGCGACCTGCGCCAATTCGATACCAATTGTATTGAAGAGGCTATTGAGCGAAACAAAGGCTCCAAAGTGTTCGCACGAGATTTGTCAATGGGACAGAGCCAGCTGACAAAGCTGAAGACAGGATGGTAGAATCGTGTCATCTAGGCCTGAGCTCCTGGGGGAGGTCGAGGCGTTCTACGGACAGTTATACACGACGACGCGGACACCTGTCAATAACCTAGCCAAAGATCCAAGAGCTAGGTTGACCCGACACTACACAGAAGAGATCCCGGACGTCTTGTACGAGATTAGTATGGCTCTCAAACAGCTTAAAAATAATAAAGCAGCGGGTGATGACGGAGTTACCTCAGAGCTTCTAAAAGCAGGTGGAAAACCGGTCTTAAAAGCCTTACAAAAGTTATTTAACTCCGTCATACTCGAGGGGAAAACGCCACAGGCATGGCACAGAAGCGTATTGGTACTGTTCTTTAAGAAAGGCGATAAGACCCTTTTAAAGAACTACAGACCCATCTCGCTTCTGAGTCATGTTTATATAAGCTGTTTTCGAGAGTCATCACGAACCGTCTCGCACGCAGGTTTGACGACTTCCAGCCTCCCGAACAAGCCGGCTTCCGTAAAGCTTTTAGTACCATAGACCACATCCATACGCTGCGGCAGGTTATACAGAAGACCGAAGAGTATAACCAGCCATTATGCTTAGCGTTTGTGGACTATGAGAAGACTTTCGATTCAGTCGAGACCTGGGCAGTGCTTCAGTCTCACCAGCGGTGCCAAATTGACTACAGGTATATCGAGGTACTAAGGTGTTTGTATGAGAATGCCACTATGTCAGTCCGCGTCCAAAACCAAGACTCGAAACCTATCCAATTGCAGCGTGGTGTGAGGCAAGGAGATGTCATATCTCCTAAATTGTTCACAGCTGCATTGGAAGACGTATTCAAGCTTCTGGATTGGGACGGACTTGGCATCAACATAAAGGGCGAATACATCACCAACCTCCGCTTTGCCGATGATATTGTGATCATGACATGGCTGAGACCCTGGAAGACCTCGGCAAAATGCTCATCGACCTCTCAACAAGTGGGTCTTAAAATGAAAATGGAGAAAACGAAAATTATGTTTAACTCCCATGTGGCACCCACTCCACTTAAAGTAGGAGACTCTGCACTCGAAACTGTAGACGACTACGAGTATATCTACCTTGGACAAACGATCCAGTTGGGTAGGTCTAATATCGAAAAAGAGGTCACTCGTCGAATCCACCTCTGATGGGCAGCTTTCGGGAAGCTGCGGAATGTCTTCTCGTCTCAAATACCGCAGTATCTTAAGACGAAGGTTTTTAACCAATGTGTGTTGCCAGTGATGACATACGGTACTGAAACGTGGTCGCTTACAATGGGCCTCATAAGAAGGCTCACAGTTACTCAAAGTGCAATGGAGCGAGCTATGCTCGGAATTTACTTGCGGGGTCGAATTCGAAAGATGAGATACGCAAGAGAACCAAGGTTGTAGATATAGCTCAGACAGTCGCCAAACTTAAGTGGCAGTGGGCGGGGCACATTGCTCGTAGAATCGATGGCCGTTGGGGCAGAAAGGTTCTTGAGTGGCGACCGCGGACCGGAAGACGCAGCGTTGGAAGACCTCCAACAAGGTGGGCCGACGACCTGGTTAAGATGGCGGGTAGAAATTGGATGATGGCGGCGCAAGATCGATCGTCGTGGAGAACTTTGGGGGAGGCCTTTGTCCAGCAGTGGACGTCTAACGGCTGATATGATGATGTTATTAATTTGTATTTTGATTGATCAAAAACCGGCCAAGAGCATGGCGGGCCACGCTCAGTGTAGGGTTCCGTAGTTGGTCATCCTTCACAATAGACTTAAGTTACGAGAAAGATTTCAAGCTCTATAAAAAGGTCGTAAACGCCAAAGTAACTTTAATTACTTATTACCTTCTGTAAGTCAACTTACGTCCTTTTAAGAAAATAATGAAATTTTGCCATAACTCAAAAACGGCTCAACCGATTTTGTTCAATATAGTTTTCATTGAAAGTAATTATAAGGCCTCATTTTCATGATTTTTTTTCATATTTTTTGACCCGTGGCACAGATTAATTTAATAGTTGCTGTGGTTGAAAAGTTAGAAGGGGGGACACTATTTTTTTTATTTTTGGAGCGAATATTTACAAAACTGCTGACTTTATCAAAAAAAATGTTTGGGTACCCCTATTATTTTTAAAAGACCTATTCAACGACACCCCACACACTAGTGATGAAACGAAAAAATAAATCACCCCCACTAGGTTTTCGAGAGGTACCCGAAAAAAAAGTTATTTAGTTTTTATTTTACCGTTTTGTCGGCGTGATACATACACATACCGAATTTCAGCTTTCTAGTACTAATGATCACGGAGCTATAAGCCGCGCACGGACAGACGGACATGGCGAAACTATAAGGGTTCCTAGTTTACTACGGAACCCTAAAGAAGGAAAAAAAATATTTCCTAGTGTTAAATTAAATCAAAGGTTGAGAATCTCTGAAGTGTGTAAAAAAATGACACGGTTGCGTGTCATCGGCACTGTAGAGGAGTAATTTTTAGTAACATTTCAAAAATTTACCAAATTTGAAACCAAGGTAAAACTGAATTCATATTTGTATAATTATACTGCACGAATAATACTGTACAAATAGTACAACGAATTCGCCGAGAAAAGGACACACTCAAAATCACGTAAGCGTGTCACTGGCATAGGAGTTAAAACTTTTTGATCACAGATGTTGTGTCACTGGCACCGAACGTGTTAATAAATCTAACGAACAGTTAATAAATCTACATTACGGGAACAACAATAACCACGACCAGTTAATAAATCTAAGTTTACCATCTAAAATCTAAGTGTCTGAGTGACACTGATGAGTTGAGTTTTCATACAGTTTTAAAAGGAAAATCGGATATATGCCCCCTAATGCCTTGACAAAATATAAATACCGGTAAATTTTGGATATCGGAAGGCTGATTAGTCTAAAAGCGTTTTTTTTAACCGCACTCATTTTAAGGTAGTTTTAGACATAGTTATTACCGGAATGGTACTAGGGATTATCTTTATAATGGGTGTCTATCATTTTATGGATATATCTTACATCGATTTTATGTCACCGAAAACTATTCCACGACTAACTATTTCATTACGTTTTTTTTCTTATCAAATAATCATCAATTACTTAATTGATTTTTATTTAATCGAAAAACTTTTCATCTTATTCATTTCGTATTTGTTTCAAATCGCAGCATATTCATCAAATTTACTAGTCACAGAAACATTGGTTCATACGTAAAAGGTAATTCGGTACGTTACATATTATTATTGCCACGAACAAATATTGCGGTCAGTCGTAAATAATCCACAACTACCTCCAAAATATCTTACTGTTCATCATTGCCAGTTGGGGTTCTGTACGCCCACGATTTGTCACGGACGACCAATCCGTCTTAGCTCCGGCGCTGCGGGGAGAGCAGCCTTTCCGCCCTGGTGTGACAATCCACGGTCGTCCGTACCCCGCTCAGCAGCTTCGCACGGCTCCCGAGCTTTGTCACGGCCCTTCGCGCCTCCAGCTTTGTAAAAACACTCTAGGGTGCTCTGTGTCGGCACGCGACCTAACCAGCAAAAGCCGTAGATTCGGACTTTCGCAGTCTAAATAATATATCTCGCGTCTCGATAAAATTTACTGTCGTTGAAGCGTATTACCGAGTAACACTGGTGAAACGGTTTTCTATGTTATAAAAATTTAAAACCATATTCGGTAAATGGATTCCCTTCTATAATATCTTAAATATTTAAAAGAGACATAATAATTTAATGATATTATAAATAAAGACTAGCGGAATTCACTCCGCGCCGCGTGCCATGAAATATACATACAAATTTCAGGTCACAATTGTGCCCCGGTCCGCCCATCGCTTCGCCTTTATGCGGCTAGGGTCGGCACGTTCGAAGCGTATCTTTCACGTTTTTTTATGATAATTTATAATTTTTACTTAAAAAAATATAATAAAATAAACATTTAAGGGGCTTCCCATACAACAAATCGGTTGCGTTAACTTTGTACCTCATTTGTATGCGAAGCCATACATACCGGGTGAAAACTTAACTCGGCCAGTCAAGATGGGATAAGTATTTGTACGGAACCCTCGGTGCGCTAGTCAGAGTCGCGCTTGGCCGGTTTTTTCTCTATCAACTAACTAAACTTCATTCTCTTCATTTAGGTTGTTTCGCAAAGGCTTTTGAGCGCATCCTGCCACGGTCGATGGCGTCATCAATCGTCGGAGAAATAAGCGCCGCACCGTCCATGACTGGGTCCCTCACCGAGGGGCAGGCGCCGTGTGCTCCGCCAATGCAGCTCATGCACGTGCTAGAAGTTACATTGGAGATCAAGGAGTCTGATGCTAAGGTACACGTTCATCTTGCTACTAGAGTTACTTGTTCTTCGACCCCCTAGGATTGCTTGTGCCGCTTATTGTGCTAATTTTACTGGCGTCACCAATCATCTTGCTACTAATAAACCGTTATGTTAAACATATATAAATACAAAGAATAAGTAAAAAGGCCAAATTGCATGCGTTCAGGAAATCGGGTAGTGCGCTTAGCATTTTAAAACAGAAAAATACAGAGGGCACTTTAAAAAGCGACACATTATTTTCCGCTATCCGACTAGCGGTCTTATAGCTTAGTGGTGAGAGCACTGCTCCGGTCAAATAGAGGTCGTTGGTTCGATTCCCACTAGCACCTTAATTATCCTTTGTATTTATGAAATGTGGTATCACCACATAAACTAGGATCAACATTGATGCTGTTCAATATTCGTTATGTCAAGCGTTTCATTATATTTAATGACTTTATGTCAATTTATTGTATGTCAAGTGTATTAGTGTTAGTTGTTCTGAAATTAAGACATTGCGGACACACTAGAGATACTTGTTATTCGACCCTCTAGGATTGCTTGTGCCGCTTAGTGCCACTTTTGCTGGCGTCACCCTTTGGCGAGTTGAACCGCGCCTCTCTGATCACAGAAAATAGAAGAAGAAACTATCATAAATATATAACACTAATATACGATACATTTGGGATCGAAGTTATATGTATAGAATTCAGTTAAATGCGGTAAAAATAACAGAATATCTCCTTGAGGGGTTGTCAAAATTCTAAAAATTGATACTACTCACAATAAAAATAATATGAAATACAACAACAAATTACATGTCACTTCATCAAATAATTTAATTAATTAGAGGATTGTCAATGTGTACTACAAGAAAGCAAAAACAATTTAAAATAAAATATAAATTACATATCCATATACTTAGATTATCCAATAAAAAGTTTCTCAATTGTCTCACTGTGATATGTAATTTAATTAGGAAGCATTTCCCACAGGGCTCATTCTATCACGTGCCTAAGGAGCGCCTGGGGTTCAAGTTGCGCGGCGGTATCGATAAGCAGGTCACCATCAACGTGCAGCAGGTCACCAGCAGCACGCATGCGAACGACGGAGAAGACTTACAGGTATGGATAAATGCTGGGGTCTCAAAGGGAACCTTGAGATACAGGGGGTTCGAGTTCCGAACGGCTTCGAGAAAAGGATGGCACGAAGTGCCGGTGCGCGCGTTTTCTCGACTCCCCTAGATAGGCATAGGTGGGCATCGGTCTTCTGATATTACGATAGGCATTTTAGAGAGCTGTGGAGCCGACATTAACATTACAATACAATTCATACTCTTGAGTGTACTTAATTCCTAATTTTTATTTTATACTCAAGTATAAAGTCAGAAGAATACCTGATTTATATAGGCATTTTTTTTCGTCGTCATTAAATACGCAAATTTTTGCGACTTTCTACTTGATTTCTGCAGTAAATTGGGTTCTACATTGATCAAATACCCAGCTATGAGTTGAAAATGCATGAAATCGATTTCAATTCAAATAATATTGTTAAATTTAGGAGTGAATTGTATTTTAATGTTAATATCGGCTCCACAGCTCTCTAAAGTCCTACCGGATACACAATGGTTTGTCTTAATTAGTAGGTACTGTTGGACATCCATTCCATCCTTTGTACTGGGTCCGTTCAATCGCCTGCTTGGACGCGTTCATGGTTGAGGCCCCTTAAATTATGATGTTGATGATCTCAATACCTTAATTCACTTGTACAAATAACAAATCATGGGCTATCTGTCCTCCCAAGTTTTAACGACGCGTTTGGCTCGGTTTGTATACACCTGCCTACTGAGCCGGCGGTCCCGGGTTCGAATCCCGGCCGGGGCAAATATTTGTGTGATGAACTCGAATATTTGTACTTGGGTCGTGGTTGTTCTATGTATTTAAGTATATATTTATCTATATAAGTACGTATATCGTCGTCTAGTACCCATAACACAAGCCTTCTTGAGCTCAATTTGGGACTAGATCGATTTGTGTGAGGTTGTCCGTTATATATAAGCGAGATCACTATTGCGAAAAAACGACGTAAAAGTTCAATATTTATTCTTCAAAGTCCTATTTACTGACAAAGACAGATAGCCAACTTTTGTCCAGTTCAAGTAATTTAAAACATACTAGGAGGTGGCCACAACTTCGTCCGCGTATTTTTTTCCTTACCGTAGACGAATAAAAATTATCCTATAACCATCTTTGGATGTCGCTATCCCTGCACCAAAATTGACTAAAATCCGTCCAACCGTTTCGTTGTTATGAGAGGACAATAGAAATTATGAAAATAGATGGCGCCGCGCGCCCAAACAAACATCCTGCATCACGCTATTAAGATTTTTGCTCCATAGAAAACTTATTTTCAATACAAATCTAGAATTTTATAATTGCACAGATATTCGTAAATATTTTATTAATTTTAGGTGTCGTATGGCGGTCTGTACATCGAGCGCTGCTTCGGTATCCTGCTAGCACCGGCACGCGGCGTGAAACACCCCGAAATGAGACTGCTGGAAATGGTAGCGGTATTTTTTTATTTTTTTATGTATGATATTCAATAGAAATCATGAGATGATATATAATTACGGAATTTGGTCATCTAAATATAAAAAAAATTAAATGTACCTAAATGATGATCTCGGTGATAGCTACGTATTTGCGGCGTTTGCCGTGGAGACCCTAGGACCGTGGGGACCGGAAGTAACTAAGCTTTTGAAAAAGCAGAGTTATTTACTTATCCGGTCCTCCGGTGATCGTAAGGCTGGCTCGTTCCTCGCCCAACGCATTGGCATTGCCATCCAGCGAGGTAACGCGTTATGGGCACCCTACCCAATGGTAGCGACATAGGGGATACATGTACATATAGTTAGGGTTTTAATAGTTTAAGTTAGGTTTAATTAGATCATAATTCAAGTTTGTTAAGGATTAGTTATATACTTTTAATTTTATGTTGTTTTTTCTCTAATAAATAAGGTATAATATAAATGATAAGGTTATTTAATGCCTTCTGTGAAACATCTTGTCACCTTCTAATGGAATCTTACATAGCGCAAGAAAAATTAACCCACAAGATTACGGTAACAATTAACCAGATAACCTAAAAGAAGTCGACACTCGAAAAGGTTTCAATTGCAAAGCACGAGGTAGTGGTTGATTTTTAATATGTTGTAAGGATCAGTTAGAGCAATGTTCATCCAATTTTACAACTTGTAGAAACTTGTGCTCGCTGCGCAATGCGCAAATAACTGCGAATTTTAGGAAATTTTCTTACTTTTTCTTTAAATTACTCAGACGGCCCATAGCCTATACTGTACATATGTTTGAGACCTTATGCTTCTCAAAATCGCATTTGAAAGCGTCTTTATATAAAATCCTGTTCAGTTAAGACATGAGCTTTGGGAAATTCCGACCAACTCCCCAAAGGACTGGCGTGCTCTAAAGAGACAAATTGCACTAATATACTGTAAGGACCGTCGGTAAATGTGGAGCTGGCGTATATGATTCTATATAAAACTATATTTGAATGTTCGAATTATGGCCGACCAAACCAAAAATACGCTGTTTGACTATAGTGAATATAAGTTGTGGCATTGAAATCACTAAACACACATTAAAAAATGCGCCGAACCAAATAAACTAAGTACCACTAACTTTTGGACTTTATACTATTTTTAATTGTACAACAACTAAAAAGAAGACGTGTTTCGACTACTGCTTTTTATGACGTCACATGCCTGTATCATCATAAAAGCTTCACACTAACAGATCGATTTTGACATTTCATAAAGTAGCTGATTTGAGCTGTCATCAAATACCGTATTGTTTGTCGCCAATTAGATAAATTAGTACCACTAAAAATCCGCAGCATGACGTGGGTTGTAAAACCCCCTGTTGGGTTATACTGCCTTGCTACGTTAAAAAGTCGTATCTTACTATGAACTTCTTATAAAGATACGACCTTTTACCGTAGCACGGCAGTATACTAATTTGGTAACTCTTGTGTTAGGTGAGTGGGTCGTCCGGAGGTTCTAGCTGCTCAGGCTGTGCCCTGTGGAACGCGGGGGACTCGGCCCTGTCCGCGTTCAACTTCGTGAGCGGAGACGGCGCGCCGACCTACATGTCCATCGCGATGGACATCGTCATCAGAGGCATCCCGGACCCGCTGCGGTGAGACACGTTACCTACCAGTAATGACTGTTATGGATAAGCGATTTCCGAAAAGAAAAACCCGAATACCTATTCCTTCCAAAACGTGCCGTTTTGAAAAAGTGTCCCATCATTTCTTGGGAATTTTAGTTTCCACTACATAACGCTCGTGCAAATAATAAAAACTTCATAATTCAAACGGTGACGTGGGGCATTTTTTCTAAAGTTGTACACCCCACTTTTTTTATTTTCGATATTTTGGGTATTTTCTACTCAGACGAAAAAACATTGGGACACTTCTTACTTCTTTCAGAAGAAAAAAGTGTCCCAATGATTGTTCGTTCCATTCCGTTACCATTTCCATATAACCTACAGCGGTAACGGAATGGAAAAACAAAAAATGTATTAATATATTGGAACAGTTTTTTTCTCCTAATTAGATCAAAAGAGATCGTGATTCTGAGTAGAAAATACCCAATATATCGAAAAAAAAAGTGGGGTGTACGACTTTGGAAAAAATGGCCAAATATAAGCCACTTTTTTTTAATCTTCACAACACACTTGAAACACTTGAAAATGCTATCGACTCAGTAAGGAACGCCCAGATAGGGGCGGCTCGTCCGGCGGTCCTAGAGATCTCATCATCAGAGGCTTCCCTGACGCTCGACGGTAAAACACCCGTATACGTATTGACGCAATGCAAAAATCTTATACTGGGTAATGAAACCTATTTTTTTTTTATTTCAAGCTTTCATTTAATCAATTTTGAAGCATATATCTTTTACCGATTGAGCTGAAGTTTTGCATACTTACTTAACTTTGATGAACAATAATATGGTAAGATGTTTGGCTTGGCTGTGGCTCTAGAAACTCTGTAAAAGCAATCCTATCAAGCCTCAGTGAGCATTGATGGATGTTTAAACAAAGTTACAGACGGCTATAAAAGTTCGTCACCAAAATTAAATTTTTGACAGAAACTTATTAAAACTTGTGTTTGATTACCCCGTTAATAATTTCATGAAAGTGGAATCGTTGTTTATTCCTTATTTATGTATAATAATGTTATAAGCAATTCTTTCCTGCTAGGTTCTTAAACGCCATTGGCACCATTCTCTTTTTTAATTCTTTCACATGAAACCTATTACGTGCAGAAAAGTAGCAATTTCTAACTTGTGTCGGTGTCAGATCACCGCATCGCTTGTTGTGTATTGAATTATCCGCACTAGTGTTATTATAATAACTAGTTACTTTTCTTATTTTAGCTTGGTGATTGAATGCCCTGTGAAGATCTACCCGCCCACCGAGCGTTTCTGGTACTTCTCTAAGCGGCCTTTGGTTCAGCAGTTTCTGATCAACCTGAAGGAGGTAAGCGTGGATGGAATATCATATTGGGTGTATCGTCTAAATAAAGACATACAAGTTACGTCTGTTTTTATCAAATAAATGGTCAAGTTTCAATGTACACTTAAGATCTGTAATCAATGAATTAAATAATAGTCTGCTATTCTTTTGACTCGGCCTTTTTTTATATATTACTAAATAAAGCATAAAAATTCAATAAAAATCTCTAACTAGTCATCGTCATGTTGATTGATCAAAAACAAATAATTCAATAATAGATTTCCTCTCTTAAAGTCACCATGTTCCGCGGGGGTACCATATCTTGACGCGACTTAACGTCACCTGTCTTGCTCGCACAGTATTGCCAGGAAAGTGACAGGTATATCGCTGGCCCAATATCACAGGGTTCTATGTAACATTTTCTGGGTAGTTCAAATTAAACTTTACGACACAATGACAATGTTAAAATTTGAATTACTAAAAAAAGTTACATAGAACCACGTCGCGCGACAAAGAGTGTCAGAGTTATGTCTGGTATATGTCGGGAATAAGTACATACTTAGAAGTTTAATACGGTATTTAACTATAGTTAATGGTTGTGTCATTGAAACCACTAAACACATTAAAAATACACATAAAAATGAGCGAAACTATATTATTTTTAATTGTACAAAAACCTCAAAGAAGACGTCTTTCGACTCAGTAGTCGAAACACGTCTTATTTGAGGTTTTTGTACAACAAGAATCAGTATTCTTATGACGTCACAAGCCAGCATCTTCATAGAAACTTCATACTAACAGATCGTTTTTGACATTTCACAAAGAGTAGCTGATTCGAGCTGTCATCAAATACTGTTTTTTTTTTCATAGACGGTGGACGACCAGGGCGCGCTGCAGTATGAGGTGGCCAACATCGAGACGTCTGGAGAGTTCGACCGATCCCGTCTGAACCTGCCTCTGTCCTTGTCTAGCCTTCTGCCTTCGCCTCTCTCCAACGCGCCGGCACCCCCTTCGCCGCTTGAAGACTCTGGTAACACACTACACTAGGATAGTTTTCCGAATTCAAATAGATTAGTCGACACCGACATCTGAATAAAGCCCCAATGTATGGGCCCATTTATGAATGGGCCATGCAATTGTGCCTCTCAATGCATAAAGTAACACGTTACTCAGACTCAGACAGTTTGTGTTATACGCATGCGTAAACACCCAGTGTACATTACGATATACAAGATTAATTCGATGCATTCTATTCGTCTAGACTCTAGACCCTAGAGCATCTTGAAAAAAATATAAAATGATCCTAGTTGAAATCTTCACATAGAAAAACAAGTCTTGGGTCAGTGTAAAGAAATACGGTATTTGACTATAGTGAAAATTAATTATGTCATTGAAATCACTAAACATACATTCAAAAATACTTTTGAAATGCATGTGCTCGAAAAGAGCGTATTCTAGGCATTCAAACTGTGCGGAAAGTACTACTTTTCCGCACTAGTGCTTTTTACTTTTCAATTTTTTTTTTATTTATAGCCGTATCTGACAGCCTGACTCAAAGAGGTTTTATTATTTACAAAAAGTTTGATAAATATGTCGAGCGCGGTTTACAAATTACTCCGCCATTTTTTATTAATGTCCAGTTTATTTTGTACTTTTTCTTTAAATTACTCGGACGGCCCATAGCCTAGTGTACATATGTTTGAGACCTTATGCTTCTCAAAATCGCATTTGAAAGCGTCTATGTATAAAATCCTGTGTTGGTTCAGTTAAGACATGAGCGGTGGGAAATTCCGACCAACTCCCCAAAGGACTGGCTTGCTCTAAAGAGACAAACCGCACTAATATACTGTAAGGACCGTCGGTAAATGTGGAGCTGGCATATATGATTCTATATAAAAATATAATTGAATGTTCGAATTATGGCCGACCAAACCAAAAATATGCTGTTTGACTATAGTGAATATAAATTGTGGCATTGAAATCACTAAACACACAGTAAAAAATGCGCCGAACCAAATAAACTATCACTAACTTTTGGACGTTTCACTATTTTTAATTGGACAAAAACTAAAAAGAGGACGTGTTTTGACTATTGACTTTTATGATGTCACAAGCCAGTATCTTCATAGAAGCTTCAGACTAACAGATCGTTTTTGACATTTTATAAAGAGTAGCTGATTTGAGCTGTCATCAAATATCATATTCACCGGCCCCCTAGCTAGGTATGTACAGTGCGTGAGCTGTCATTTTATACCTGTCTCGCTCGCTCTTGCGCGAGATAAGAGTCTCTCAGTTTTCATTCAAACCCGAAGCCCCTGTGAGCTCTCGGAATGTAATTACTATTGTTTCAAGATGGGGACGAGCCGCTGCTCAGCGGCACGGGAGACGTGTCCAAGGATTGCGGCGAAGACGTGCTCGAAAACTGGGCTCAAGTTCTCAGGAGGTAAGACAGTCAATCGTAACTAACCTGGGGAAAGAACGTTCTCGAGAACGGCACATCTCTAATCATAACCCCACTTCCACGACGATCTTGAATCCCAGCACTCCCATAGGAAAATTTCTGAATTTTCTAGCACTTTTAGAAATGATTTGAAGTCGTTTTTTATTCCACCTTTGCCTCTACAAATTAATGTACTGCGTACAAACGAAGACACTGATAATGATAACTGTACATTCGTAAACCAATATAAATCTTAGTACAACGTGTTAAGATCAATCGGTGTACAGTTAATTGTGTATTCGTTTGTATACTTATACTCAACATATTTTACTCCTGTCGCACGGAGATAATCCCATTAGCGGGTTATACCCCTACACAAAGTCCGACTACTGGTAGCCATGTCGTTAAAATATAATAATAATAATAATAATAATAATGACGAACAATTACCGGAGATATATCCTGAAGGACGGTACGGTCGACATTTGTCGGGCATGCCGCCGTCCCGGCGAGTCACTCAGGCATATAATCTCCGGTTGTTCTCATCTTGCTAACGGCGAGTACTTGCATAGACATAACCAAGTAGCCAGGATCATTCACCAGCAACTTGCTCTTCGATACGGTCTTGTGGGGTCTGAGGTGCCGTACTATAAGTACGCACCGATGCCAGTTCTCGAGAATGGTCGTGCCACGCTCTATTGGGATCGATCTATCATCACGGACAGGACTATTGTAGCCAATAAGCCTGATATCGTGTTGGTAGATCGATCCAAGCGCCAGGCAGTGCTCGTCGACATCACCATCCCACATGACGAGAACCTCGTGAAAGCCGAGAAGGACAAACTCAGCAAGTACCTTGACTTGGCTCACGAGGTGACCGCCATGTGGGATGTTGACTCGACGGTCATTGTCCCGATAGTCGTTTCGGCGAACGGTCTTATAGCGAAGAGTCTCGACAAACATCTTAAGAGACTCTCGCTAGATGGCTGGATCAAGGGTCAGATACAGAAGGCGGTACTCCTGGACACGGCGCGCATTGTCAGGAGGTTCCTCTCTCTGCAGCCCTAACCGCCGGTAGCCTGGGCCCTGCCCCGTTGCCGGCGGCACCCTAGGTTAGGTTTTTTTTATAATGTGTTTATATTTGTAATGTATTTTTTATATTTTACTTTTTATATAAATTTATTGTAAAAAATACCTATCCTAAGAAACAAGATTAAATGAGTGAATAATAATAATAATAATAATAATTTATTGATAAAACATAATGTACAGAGGTGACGGTTAAATTCTATACTTAAAAAACAAATAAATTCATAATTTACATAACCTGAACTAGGGTTGCCCCTGTGTTTCAGGCAATGGGAAAGCCTTTACATTATTTAATTTAAGTACATATTCATCTATCTTACAGTAATCTTATTGTAGCTTAACTACTAAAATTTACACTAAAGAACTTAATTCAACTAAACAAATATTTATTTCATGACAGTCAGTAAGTTCTCTGTATCTTCGTACGTCATAGTTTGTAGTGACTCACGAAGCGCTTTCTTACATTGAGCGAAGCTTAGTGGATATAGGTCCAATTTCGCATTTAATCTATTGTAAAGAAATGGTCCCAGAAATATGAAAAATCTTGTAGAAAAAGCATGTTTTGCTTGCATGTTATAGGAGCAAACAATATCTTTACGCCTCTTGTTTTTATATTCGGTGCTGTAAGGAGTTATGCAGTGCTGCCTTAATACTGTGCCGTGGATAAATAACTGACGAGCTGTTAGTACTCTACATTCACTGTATATAAGGTTAGTAGGGTAGAGGTAAGGACGATAGGTATGGACCTTTAGGATTGCTCTTTGGGCTCTTTCTAATTTTAGTATTGTGGTTTTAGCCAAACCTCCCCATGACGTTATGCAATACGTTATTATTGATTGGCAAAGAGCAAAATAAACCGTCTTGAGGAGCTGCTCATCCGCAATTGACCGCAGTTTTTTGAAAACAAATATTAACTTACGGATTCTATTACACAGCGCTTCCACATGGAATTTAAACGAGAGGGTTTCGTCAATTAAAACTCCGAGATATTTAAGTTTGTCGGTACGCGTTATTCAAATTCAAATTCAAATTCAAAATATTTTATTTCGGATAAAGATCCATATCAGGTTAGTAACATAAAAACTTATAAATTATATGTTAGTAAAACTTAATACTAATTTAGCTACATACATAATATAATTCTAATGCACAACTGGTATGACACAGATCACGGTTATTTAATATACCTTACTAATGTCCGGATCTGTGCCACCCAGTGACACAGAATGGGACAATTGTATCTATCTGCTATCACCTTCAGAATGCTGTTTTGACTCTTTCTGACACGGTCCATCAACGACGCAATTTTTTTCCTCATGATCGCGTGGAACCCGTCCGTGTGGGCGTCCGCGAACATTCCTGAGGCACTGCACCACCTAGGTAGCCTCAACATCATTCTGAAGGCGTTATTGTATTGGATGCGAAGGGCGTTATAAGCTCGTTTTGTATATCGAAACCACAGGCCGCTTGAGTAAAATGATTGGCAATATGCTTTGAATAGCGTCACTTTTACTTCTACAGAACATCTCGCGAACCTGCGGGCCAACATATTACTCCTCACTGATAACGCCCTCCGCTCCCTCTCCAAATCACGGTCATCACATAAGTCACTAGAGACTATGTGGCCCAAGTATTTAAAAGTCTCCACTACCTTTAACACTTCTCCACCAAGAGTTACTGGCGGAATAAAGTAAGGCTTAATTCTTCCCGCCTTAAAAACCATCACTTCACTCTTGCTGGAGTTGTACATGAGCCCATGACTAGTGGCATATTCTTCACATCTGGCCACCAACTGCCTAAGTGCCCCAATAGACGGACTCAGCAGCACCATGTCATCTGCATAGCTTATATTGTTGACACATGTATTTTCGATATGGCATCCCGCATACATGCTACTGAGTCCGGCTATCAGGTCATTAATATACCAGTTGAATAGCCTCGGAGACGTTAGACCCCCCTGCCTCACTCCACATTGCATCCGATATTCATCGGACAAGGCCCCGGCCCACTTTACCTGATTTCTTTGGTTATGGTACCAGTACTTAAAAATGCCTATACACTCACCAGGTATACCTGCTTCCCTTAATTTCTGCCAAAGAATCTCGTAATTAACTCTGTCAAATGCCTTTGACAGGTCCAGAAAACAGGCATAGACCGGTGTTTTTCTGTCAGTATAATATGCGACAGTATGCTTCAAGCACAGAATAGCACTTTCTGTTGACAACCCAGTCCTAAAACCGAACTGGGCGTCGTGGAGACTAAGGTACTCATCAAGTGTGGCATTGAGCATACTGTCGAGTATCTTGGCGGTGGTTGTGGCAAGCGAGATCGGCCTATAATTAGCCTTGCCCGACAAATCACCCGTTTTGTTCTTAACAACTGGAACAACTATGGTCTTCATTAATGCGCTAGGTAAGTAGGCATGAGTAGTACATAAGTTAAGGAACATTGAAAGAACCCTAGGCAAATGCACCCCAGCATACTTAAAATGCTCAATGCTGAGGCCATCGTGCCCCGGTGATTTACCCCTTTGCATTTTATTTATCACGTTTGCAATCCTTTTAGCAGAAAACCACATCTTGCGAGGTGCGTCGATGGCCTCAGCACCAAGTAAATTTGCTGGACACTGCGGCACCATAGGTAGCAGAGACTCAACAGTGAACTGTTCTTTAAATAACTCTGCAATCTCTTTATGCCCACTTTTTGCTCCTACACTCACAGGCAGGCCAGGCCCCACATTCATGTTTTTCGTCTGTTTCCAAAATTCATTGAACTTGTTGCCACTATGAGCAAGAGCAAGTCTATCCATTTTTAACTGGTCCTCCCGGTCTTGGCACCACTTTAATTTGGCTTTGAACTCCTTCCTACTACTGTTCATAAGCTCAAATAACCTACCTTGACGCGGTTTCCCCACGTTAACCCAATTCATGAAGTGCAGCCTGGCCTCCCTGTGGGGCCCTGCAACATGCTTGTTCCAGCCAGCCACATATCCACCCTTTCTGCGCCTTTTTTTTCTGTACGTACTTACCGCAGCATCAGTAAGGGTGGATATGACGTCATTGTACATTTTATCCAGGATGGCATGGTGATCCCGATTTCTGCAATTCCCGTCACAACAGTCCTGAAGTACTAGTGGAAAGTCAATATGTTTTAGCCGTTCGTTGCATAAATTACGATATGTATCAATTTGATCATTTTCCCTATCACCCCATGCCACCTTGTTTTCAGACTCATACAACGATATCTTAGGCACAGGTTTCAACACATCCATATTACACTCAAGAATCACAGGAAAGTGGTCAGACCAGAACACATCATTCTTGACATAAACTTTTCTAATTGTACTATAAGCACATTGTGTCACTACGCAGTGGTCTAACCACCTTCTAGACCCATGAGCGTCACTTACATACGTGTAGGTATCAGAATTAAGACCCAACAACTCCACATCCGCACATGACCACTGTTGTTCATTACAGAAACTTATTAACTCCTTATAAAAGGGCGCGTTCGGATGGGAGTTAAAATCACCTAAAATATACATCGCTTGCACATCATTATTTTCTATCATTATGGAGGATAAAGTACCTAAACATTCAACAAAAAAAGGCATATTTTCATGTTCATCTGTGGGCATATATACATTACAGACTAAAAAATACTTTCCGTTACATAGTATTTTAACCGCGGTTATTCTATTATTTTCACAATCTATGATAGATACTGATTCGAATGCACTCTTGCGATATAAAATCCCCACCCCCCCAAACGCTCTTCCAGAGATCATCCCCGCTGACATGTCCATGGGCGACTTCCCAGTCCAACCAAAGTCCTCATCAACAGTGCCTAACAATGGCAGTTCAAAAGGAAAAAGCCACAATTCCTGTAACAGTACCAGGTGTACATCCTGACATAAGGATCGAACCCCATTTATAGATCTTTTGAACGACCGACAGTTAAAAGTAGCTATTTTACAAATTTCATTTATACAATTACTATTATTATCATTAACATCATTCGCCATTGTTTATTGTATTATGCTGTCCCGTATCCGTTGCACTCGACACACTCACTTCTCTATTTGAATCACCCGATCCGCTAAACAACACAAAAGGCCTAAACTGAATATCTTTCGGCCACAAATCACGGTTTAGGTACAAGTCTAAATTACTCTTATTAACGAAAACCTTAAAAGACGAATATCCCTTATCCCATTTCATTGGTAGTCTACGCAAAAACACTTTTTCCCGAGTCTGGCTAAATATATAATCTATAACGTCCTTATCCGTCGCGTCTTTATGGACATTCGAAACAAACAAAGGCACCTTACGTTCGGCCGCTTTAAACTTAGCTCCCGGGGCTATCGACGCTTTGCCTGAGCTGCCTATAAACTTCTTGCCTTGTTTCTTTTTCGCCCCCACTAACTTCCATTCCTCTTCATCATTCGATATCGTAACGGAGATTTGTTTTTTAGCTGCATCTGCATACAAACTTTCACAGGAACGGTTATTTGTTTGTAATGATCTGTACTGCAAATCTTTGTTTACATCTAGCGTACCCTCTGCATGCTCGTCGCACGGTCTCTCTCGCATACTGGGGACCGGTTCTCCGCCCTTACGGTGATTTCGCTCTGACACGGCACACTGCTCACTCACTACGCGCTGGAGCGGGATAGTTGATGTCGCTGCTTGCCTATCAGCTGGACGCAGGTCCATCACTGCGAGCGGGAGCGGTATGGTCGCTGTCTCTGCTTGCTTATCCGCCGGAGAGAGCGAGACGGGACCTTCCGCTAGCACTGACGATGACACATTCGACTGCGATCGACCGTTACCCGATAGCCCGGTCATCGACATTTCTATATTTTCAAATGTCATGCCAAACGGCCCACTGTTATTAGTATCTAATAAATACGCTCCTCTTTTATGATTGACATAAGAATTGCGCGAAGGATAACTGTTCACTTGTTCGTCCTGGTTACATTTACATTGAAGCTCCTGTCTTAAAGTGTTCAGCTGCTCCGCCGTTATATATGATTCTTTAATCACAAGCATCTCGGATTGCAGCACTCTCAGGTCCTTTAGCAATCTTGTCACATCTACATGCCTAAAATCCACTGGTGGAAGTTTATGGAGATCCTTAGCGACGAAAAGGGGTACTTGTTCAGGATCCGTGTTCTGTAGCAGTACAATCATGTCCTCCAAGTCTCTGTGTACCACCTCTTTTCTTCGAGAAATTCTTTTTCCACTGTCCTGTATCGATTCGAAAAGTAACGTTTTTGCCTCACTAACGTCATGTTCCGAAAAACCCGTAGCACAAATTCTAATTAAACTTTCATTGTCTATTACTCCTAGCTTATTTTGTATATAGGCTAGCACCTCGTTTACAACAATATTACACACCGCGCACTTTACTCTCGATGATGATAGCTCAGCCATTGTCATAAAGACCGCACGCACACGCCCGCTCGCAACTACGCGCACGCGCAGACTGTTATGTCCGGGCAGCTGCATTTGACAGATGAAATGTTATTACATATGTGCGCATAGAGCTTGCGGTAGGTTATGTCTACGCTAGGTTTACGCATGGAAAATCTTACATACTGAGTTTTATCTGGGTTAAGTGTTAGTAGGTGATGCCGTAACCAGGTGCTGACGCTATTAAAGCCTCGCTGTGCATATTCATGTGCGTCATCTGCTGATTTAGCGGAAAAAAGCAGTACAGTGTCATCAGCGTACGAGATTATTTTACCATTTCCTATTTTTAGATCACAAAGGTCGTTAATATAGATCAAGAATAGGGTAGAAGCGAGCACACTTCCTTGTGGAATTCCGTAAGCGGTGTTTTTTAAGTCGGAGCTGATATTATTGTCTATCCTCACGCATTGGGTGCGTTCATCTAGATAATTTGCTAGTAATTTGAGTTGGGTACCTCTAATACCAAGTGCTTCTAGCTTTTGGAGAAGAATGGCAATGGGGACGGTGTCAAAAGCTTTTGCGAGGTCCATAAAGATTCCTATTGTCTGATTTCCTTTATCAAGTTCTTGGACTAGGTAATTAGTTACTTCATGAACAGCGTCAGCAGTTGATAGTCCGGCCCTAAAACCAAACTGATTTCCTGATAGAAGAGTTTGTTCTTCAAGATATTTAATTAGTCTAGAATTAATGATTTTTTCTAATATTTTTGATATGGCAGGTAAAAGTGAGATGGGTCTGTAGTTTGCTACCTGGTCCTTACTGCCGGATTTGTATACAGGAACAACTACCGCTTTTTTTAGGCATTTCGGAAAAATTCCTTCCGATAGGCATTTTTGGAAAATGTGCGTGAGAGGTGGAATCAGGATGAGTTTGTATTGTTTAAGCATTTTGTTTGAAATGCCGTCACAGCCGACCGCAGAGCTATCTTTTAAATTATTAATAATCCTTTCCACCTCTTGTTCGTCTGTATTTAAAAGCACAAATGATTTCAGCATATTTTTAGATGAATGATCGCGGGGAGAGAGAAGCGGCTTGTTTTTTTGCATTTTATCAGCTAGGTCTTTTCCAACATTTACGAAGAAATCATTTGCGCTCTCAACGGATGATGACTTCGAGGGGTGAGCTTGTAACAATTCACAAGATGTTTCTCGTTGGTTTGCCGTATATGTTACATTTTTAACACACTTCCAGATCAATTTACTGTTTTTTCCAGCCATTTCCAATTGTTTTTTGTCGTAGTTGTTTTTAATTTTTTTAAGCAGGTTGTTACAGAAATTACGATATCTTTTGTAGGTCACTTGCAATAACAAGTTGTTCGGATTCTTTTTGGCTTTAAAATGCAATCTATCTCTGTGTCTCATACATCGTACGAGCCCCGGTGTGATCCAAGGTTTAATATTGCGGAATTTACAGCTGACACGTACGTATGTTGTATTATTTAATATTGCTTGTTGGATACTTTTAATCATGTATGACATGCTAGAGTCAGCGTCAGCAGAAATACTATAAACTGTGTCAAGATCGATGTTACCTAAATCTTCTTCAAGTTTGTTATTATTTATTTTCGAGGTTATTGATGTGCGATAAGTATTAGGATGATTATGAAATAAGGTTAGTAGGGCAGCATGGTGGTCGGTAACCGAAGAGTTGGTGACTAGTGCTTGTGCTGGGCACATTGACTTGAGCATAATGTGGTCTAAACAGGACCCGCTTTGATGGGTAGGAAGCGTGTGTGCAGGGAGTAATCCGTGGAATGAGCATATGTCTAGATAGCCTTGGGCCGCAGAGTCGCTACTTTCAGGAAGGATGTTTATATTTATATCACCAATAACGATTATATTCTTATAAGAGGCGAGGCCACGTAGGGTCTCCCCTAATGACTCGCTAAAGATATCACCATTTCTGAAGGAAGGTGGTCTATATATAGCTATTATAGCATAATCTGGATTAATCTTGATCAAAAGTCGATTACACTCCTTTATATCTGGTTCCTCAATGGTAACAGTCAAGTTATTTTTTATGAAAACCACCACACCGTCGTTCTGATTATAATTAACCTTATTGCTGTGTACTTTATAACCTGGAAGGTGGGGAAATTTACTATATTTACTTAACCAACACTCCGTTAATACAATGACGTCGCAACTTATAGCAAGTCTTTGCTGAAAAACTAGAAAATTATGATAATTTTTGTGAATACTGCGGATATTCTGTGTTAGTATAGTCAGTGATGGATTACGGCCAGTGTAAATGTACTGTTTGCAACTTTCAACATCACAAGCATTAGACTCAGATACAGAGAAATTGTCAATGTCAGCAATTAAATCATTATTCATACGTAACTAAAGTGAGAAGATAAGTACTAGGAGGATAAAGTTAAACTGCGACGCTCTTAGGCGCCTTCATAGTCTATAGAGTCGATGTACCTCTTTTCGGCTAGTTGCTTGGCGGGGCAATCGGCATCACCTGTTTCATGGTCACAGGGTTTCTTGAAACGCTGGCAGGTAGCGCATTTTGGCTGAAAAATAATAGTATATTACTGCCGAGGCCGGGAAAAGTCAGTTCGTGGATGAGTATGATTTTGAAGGACGAGGCGTAGCCGAGTCCTTCAATAATACGAATCTGCGAACTGACATTCCCGCCGAGGCTTGTATAGTGCTTTTCTCTAAATATGCTTGGAAATAATCACCAATCTACATTTTAATTTAATGTATCAGTACCATGAAGTTCATTTGGTACTTATTTTTTTTAGGAATAGGAATAAGTTTTCGGGTCTGAATCATATGTTTGATTTAAAACAAAATATATGAATAAGAATTAAATATATATGAAAACACAATAACAAAAAATATGCACATATGTAATTATAAATTTTAGTTAAATGAACAACTTCTAAACACACTGTTTTTTTTAGAAACCATACCATATTTATCATTCGGAGAAGATCATAAGTTCAAAATAACTTTTATATTGATTTGGACACAATCATTTCTGTTTTATTTTTTATTTGTTTACGTTTGGTACACTTATTAATTTTCAAATCACTCATTAAATATCATCATATTATTAAAATTAAAACTGTCGTGAGAAATCTCTAATAAATAACTAAGAATCATGAAAATAAATTAACCGCATATAAGATTATTATTCAAATTGTTTATTTCAAATAGATTGACAGTAGCAGAGCAAAAAAATGTTCACTGCAAGAACTAAACGCAGAGAACAATTAAAAAGTTTATAATAGTTTTTATTTTTTAAATTTAGTGGACAATTGGCTGTATGGTGAATTATCAAAGTCTTTGAAAAAATTAAAAGTAAAAATGCAGTAACCGGCCAAATTAAGATTACCCTCATTTGTATGAGACGTTATAAACGGAAGGTGTGTTTTTTACTTAATCGTCTTATTTAAATAATATTGATTTCCCGGCTAAGGCCAATAATATATTTTTTTTTTAATTTTCATTAATGCCTTCTAAATATAACGAACGACTTCGCGGTCCAGTTTTACTACATTAATGGCACCATTTCCAAGCAAGTTGGAGAAAATAATCTTAATTTATAGCTGGACCGGGCAAAGACCACGCGCCCTGAACCATCTGGTCCGAGTCGGCGTTCCCGAGGCGCTACGCGGTGAAGTGTGGCTGCGTTTGGCAGGCGTTGAGCAGAACGACAGTCTCATGGAGGTCTACCGGACCCTGATCACAAAGGTACTGTGACATGTTAAGATGCCCTATTCCTTTTCTTTTTCATATTGTGACATTTTGATAATTTCAACCGACTTTTTCAAGTAAATAATACTTTTTCACTGAGTTAGAGGTAGTAACAAACTGTAGGTTTTAAATATATACCAATAAAAAGTCCAGCCCCAAGACAGACAGGGGAGAAAGACCGCGGTGGGATCAAACCGCCCCGAAAAAATAGACTGGCGAGCTGTTAACCGTTCTGCCTTGGTTACTGTCAAGACAGTACTGTTCTGTGCGTTCAAACAGTAGCTGTACTGCCCAATGTTTAGCCTCACCGTTCTGCCCTCGTTTACTGTTGAGTTTCTTTCGGCTTTCTTCTCAATAGCGGTCTCCTCTTGCGAAATGCCGGTAGATTCACCATCTGAAAGTGTAAAAGTGCAAAAGTGCCCTTGTGGCCTACTTACTGAATAAAATATTTCATCCGATTTCGTCTGAAACCGGCATATAAGTTTTTACCTGTTGGTTATTTAATCACTTAATTACCACCAGGAATGCGACGACGAAGCGGTGATCCAACGCGACATAGCCCGCACGTACCCCGCTCACGACTTCTTCCGCGAGGCCGGCGGCCTCGGCCAGGACTCGCTGTTCCGCCTGGGACGCGCGTACGCGGTCTACGACGAGGAAGTCAAGTACTGCCAGGGGCTCAGCTTCCTGGCTGCTACGCTGTTGCTGCATGTGAGTACATGTGTTACATTAAACGACAAACACAGACTGCAATACGCACGTTCCCCGCTCACGATTCCGTCCGCGAGGCCGGTAGCCTCGGTCAGGATACGCTGTTCCGTCCACGAGGAAGTCAAGTACTGCCAGGGGCTCAGCTTCCTGGCTGCTACGCTGTTGCTGCATGTGAGTACATGTGTTACATTAAACGACAAACACAGACTGCAATACGCACGTTCCCCGCTCACGATTTCGTCCGCGAGGCCGGTAGCCTCGGTCAGGATACGCTGTTCCGTCCACGAGGAAGTCAAGTACTGCCAGGGGCTCAGCTTCCTGGCTGCTACGCTGTTGCTGCATGTGAGTACATGTGTTACATTAAACGACAAACACAGACTGCAATACGCACGTTCCCCGCTCACGATTCCGTCCGCGAGGCCGGTAGCCTCGGTCAGGATACGCTGTTCCGTCCACGAGGAAGTCAAGTACTGCCAGGGGCTCAGCTTCCTGGCTGCTACGCTGTTGCTGCATGTGAGTACATGTGTTACATTAAACGACAAACACAGACTGCAATACGCACGTTCCCCGCTCACGATTTCGTCCGCGAGGCCGGTAGCCTCGGTCAGGATACGCTGCTCCGTCCACGAGGAAGTCAAGTACTGCCAGGGGCTCAGCTTCCTGGCTGCTACGCTGTTGCTGCATGTGAGTACATGTGTTATGTTAATAATAGTACATTCATGCAGACGCCGGGAAACAAAGCTTGCCGGGTGAGTAGGTATAGTGATACGAAGCCGGTAAGCCGTTTTCACGGCTAGGCATGTATAGTGCTTTTCTCAAACATATGCAATAAAATAAAAAAATACACCACTCAAAATATAATTCAGCTGTTTAGCCTGTTCATGCCCATGAACACAGACGCCATGTTTAAAAAAACGTTTCAATTTTGTATGAAGTTCCTTTTCAGTTCTCTCGAGTTGTTCCGCCCGAAACGTGTTACTTCGAAGCCTATTACGACCGTTATGACGACATTTCATTGCATGTTTGAGAAAACACATTCAACATCAAACACGGACCGCAATAGCCCCTACGTTCCTGGCTCACGACTTCTTCCGAGCCTAGACCTAAACCTAGCCTGAATTATTAGGGTTTGAGACAACATTAGGTTATCAACCTCGTCCCAATCCTAAAGTTTTTGACGTGATAACGTCTTATAAATCGATGAACGCTGGCTGCAGCACGAAAAAGCATGACCCATTGTCACGTTCCGCCTGAGCCGAGCGTACAAGCGAGAGCGCGGAGCAAGCGATAGAGACTCACGATAGGCCTAAGCGTTCGGCTTGTGACGCATCTATCTCTCTTCCACTCCATCGGCCGGCATTCAATTAATAAAAGTATGCATTTTTTGATCAATGTTCTTATGACGATGATTGATGATTGATTGATGATTTGCTGTAGGGACGCCCGGCCGGAAACAGGCGGGCTGTCGATCGCTTGACTGCGTTCATTCAGCCCAATTCCCAATAGACATGTTGACTAATTTTTTTTGAGGATGTCAATCGATTCTATTTTTATTGTGATCAAATGTCTATATGGGACTGACTACACTTAAACTGCTCTAAAAGTGAGAAATGACCGTCAAAGTTCATCATTTCTACGTAGCGCTAAAAACGCTCCATACAAAACGCGTCAGGCTAGTGACGTCACAGGCCGGTATAGGTACCAATAATTGTATGGAAAAATTAAGAAATTTGGCATTTTCACTGTGAAAAAGTGCGTTTAAGTTCATAGTTGTCATACAATTATTGTTTCGTAAAATTATGAGGATTCTGAAAACATTTTCAAAATTAATTTTGGATTAAAAAAAAATATAAAAAATTTGCGTACCTTTGAAGTCACATATTTCCAAAAAAGATATATGTTTCTGGATTTTTTTTCTTTGTTTCGTGATATATTTAGCTAATTTTATTCATATAACTACAGTACGCTGTAGAATTCAACATCAGTCAAATAGCCTATTGGAGCCAACGGTTACTGTGCTTCAAAGAAAAGTCCAGAACACAAACAAGAAATTGCGCCCTCGCCAATATTTCCGGAAGGCAACAATATTACTCACAGGAAAAAACATGACTGCAAAGTACCCACTAAAAACTCTTTTGATTTATTGGAAGAAGAAGAGGACCTCGACTCGTCTACTACATCAATTACATCGTTAAATTGCAGTAAACTGAATAGAAGCTGCCCTCAGATAGGGGAGGATTTACAAAGTAAAATTGAACGCATGGAAGCTAAGATTACGGAGTTAAATAATAAATTGATGATTGCAGAAAATGAAATAATAACCCTTCTATCTGAAAATGAAACATTAAAAAATACTATTGACAATTTTAATGCAAAAGTTGGTAAATTGGAACATATTTGTAAATCTAACACAAAAAAACGTCGTAAGAATTCGAACAAGTCAACACTTACCTTAACTTCGAATGCAAATGATACCAGTCATAGTGATACCCATAAAGGGAATGCTGAGACACGGACCGTCACAGAATTGGTTCTTGACCTAGAAAGCGAGAAAACATCAGACAATCTACAGAACCTTTCTGCAACACCGCCTGTAGACGCCGCCTCAACCAGAAAAGACGCTAACAACATTCCTCTTTGTGCATCAACCCTTATGGATGGTGCTTCACTCAAACCCATTTCTAGTGATAAAATTGGAAATATATGTATTCTGAGCTCAAATGTACATGATAAAATATCAAAAACTGCAGATTACATGTTAGGCGATAAATATAATATTTGCCACTATATATATCCTGGTGTCGGAATAAGGACTCTTCTTCAAAACATAGAACACAAGTTGGTAAAATTTTCTAAGGATGATTACTGTTTCATATTTATAGGAGAAGAGGACTTTAAACAATCACAGAACTATAACAACTTGGTGCTATATATAAGAAATATTATGTCAAACCTATCGCATACAAATATTGTAATATGCTATCCAATATTTAACTTGAGTTGTCTCTATAATATGTTCAACAGGAGAATTGAATTATTTAACAAACTTCTATATACAGACAATAATAAATATAACTATGCTTATTTATTGGATAGCAACCGAAATCTTTTATATGACCACAGTATGTTTCGTCATAACACGGGTCGGTTGAATAAATCTGGATTACATATTATATTTCAAGACCTGTGTTCAATGCTAACGATAATTGAGAAGGATAATAACATTGCTTCCTTCAAAATACACTGCTCTTGTTCTTGCCATAATATCTCCCAAGACGATGGCGACTTTTTTCGTGAATGACAATCACAAAAATTCTAGCTCAATAATAGATAATAAATTTCGAATAATGCATCAAAATATGGGAGGTGTTTTGAATAAGCTTGATTTGTTAGAGGTTGCATTACAGGGCTTTCGCATGAAGAACCAGGAGTTTGATGCAATCTGTATCAGTGAGACGTTTGTTAAGCATGGTTCAGAAAACAATATAAAAATTCACAATTATAAATTAGGAGCCAGCTATAGTAGGCAAGTGAGCAGAGGTGGTACTGCTATTCTTGTTAATAAAGCATTACAAGTCAAACAAATTGAATTTGAGTCTAGTTTAGCAAAAGATTACTATTTTGAATGCTGTGGGGTTGAAATACTAGGTTTAAATTTACTCATAATAGTTATATATAGGATCCCAGAACAAACAAAAGCACACATAAGTCTTTTCATTTACAAGTTAAATAAATTACTTTTCTATCTAACCTCTCAGTTTAAAAACAAGAAGATAGTCATTTGCGGGGATTGGAACATAGACATTTTGAAGGACAACAGTTTCTGTAAAGAATTGAAAAGCACATTATTAAACTACAATTTATCAATGCATATTACTACCGCGACCAGGCTTAACGCGTGCATTGATCAAATAGCCAGTAATGTAAGAAATGTGGTAGCGAAGACACATCAGCTGTGCTTATCTGACCATGACATGGCTCAAACACTGACACTCAGAGTGAGAGAGAAAAAATCGAGTTTAACTTGGTACGATTTTAAACGGGATTATTGCAAACAAAATATTGCTAAATTTACCCAGTGCCTCGCCGCGTTATCTTTCGCAGATGTTTTGTCATCGGATAATTTTAAGGAAGCGTTCACCTCGTTCTATGATTTGATTTGTCTATTTTACAACTTGTGTTTCCCTCTCATAAAGGTTAGAGTTAGCAACTCTCAAAACAAAGCTGGTTGGTTAACAAAAGGGTTAAAAAAATCTTGCCATACTAAACGTCAACTATATTTAAAGATGAGATCAGTGAAAACTGACAAAAAAAAGCAAATCAATCAACTAAAACGCTATAATAAGATTCTAAGGAAATGTATTTTTAAATCACAAAAAATCAGCAACAATAAGTATATATCGAGACATAAGAATAAATGCAAAGCAACATGGAATGTAATATCATCAGCTACAGCAAACAGAGTCGACGATAATGATATTGTTTCTCTACGTATCAATGATGTGACCTATAGAAATCCACAAGACATCTGTAATTTTTTCAATGATTATTTTATCGACATAGTAAATTCTAATTCTAGTGTTCAAAATATACCAAAGAATGTAACAAGTAATCTCACCAACCATCCATGTTCAATATTTTTAAGGCCAGTTGATGACAGAGAAGTTCATAGAATAATTATGTCCCTCAATAACAGCAAGACTTGTGGATATGACAATATAACTACAGCTATACTGAAATTAAATGCTGATTGGATATGTCAACCTTTGGCTCATCTCATAAATCTCTCGTTTACTCAAGGGATCTTCCCCGATCAGTTGAAACTATCTTTAGTCAAACCTTTATTTAAGAAAGGAGATCGCGAAGACCCAAACAATTACAGGCCTATCACAATTGTTCCAATTATTTCAAAAATTTTAGGAAAAGCTATGTGTAGTAGGTTAACAGACTTTTTGGAAAAACAGAATATTTTACATCCTGATCAACATGGATTTAGAAAGGGATGCTCAACTGAATTGGCATGTTTCAATTTTGTTAAGTATGTCACGGACTGCATTAACGATAAACTGCCCATACTATCAATATTTTTAGATTTGAGCAAAGCTTTTGACTGTGTTGATCATTATAAACTACTGACAAAGCTTGCATCATATGGCATTAGAGGAACAGCGTTGGAATGGATAAAAACCTATTTAAGTGATAGAAAACAATGTACGGAAGTGGCAAAGATAGTTAATATGAAGAAAGGTGTAGTGAAAATGAGATATCGCTCAGATTTACGTGGGAATAATTCTGGAGTTCCTCAAGGTAGTAATCTAGGCCCTCTGTTATTCCTGGTCTACATTAATGATCTTTCTCGAGCTACCACACATAAATGTATATTATTTGCCGATGATACCACTTTACTTGTGAAAGGTAATGACATTAAATCATATGAATCAATTGTAAATAAGGCTTTAGCAGACATAAATATCTGGACATGTAGTAATAATTTAAACATAAATATGTCAAAAACATTCTATATTCAATTTCATTCATATAATAATAATCCAATGCAATTAGATATAAATTATAATAATCTTCCCGTAGCGAAAGCAGATTCTATTAAGTTCTTGGGACTACATGTAGACAAACATCTAAATTGGAAGAATCACATCGATTATGTTTGTTCGAGATTAGACAGATTTGTATATGCGTTAAGGAAATTAAGGAACACTGTTAATGTTGAGGCAGCTATCACAGCCTATCATGGCTATGTTTCATCAGTCCTCAATTATTGCCTATTACTATGGGGCAATTCTGTAGACGCTGAAAGGCCATTCTTACAGCAGAAAAAGTGTATTCGTGCCATAGCTAAAGCGTGGATAACAGATAGCTGTCGGCCACTCTTTAAGAAATTTAATATCTTGCCACTGCCATGTATGTATATAAAAAAAGCATGCATACATGTAAAATGTCATCCACAATTATTTAAAAACAGATGTGATGTTTTTGTGGGTAGACAAAGAGCCCAATATCAGAATCTTCTGTATCAACCTCCAAGTCGCACTGCGATTTACAACAAAAATGCCTACAATATGTGCATAATTATATATAATAGTCTACCGGAGGATATTAAATTATTACAGGGTACTGATTTTAAAAAAACAATTACCAAATTTCTATCCGAACATTGTTTCTATAGCGTCAACGAATTTTTGGGACATAAAAGGCAGAATATAGAATCATACTATTAAATTGTATGTACATATGTGTTTAGATTTTTTTATATTATTCATACTGTGACATTTAAATTATAATTATGCTCTCTATTTATTTTGATATAATCATACTGTGACATTGACATTATTATAGCCTAGTGAATTAGTATTATTATTATTGTTAATGTTACATGTTTTAATTTGTGAATCTGATTTGATTTTGCATGTCGACATCGTTCGATAGAATACTGGACTATGTAATAATTACAATAAGACCTTGTACCTAAACTTAAGTATTCCTGCAAATAAACCATTCTATTCTATTCTATTCTATACTGTCCCGGCGGCGCTCCCATACAGCCTTCTTCCTCGAATCTCCTTGTTCTCCTGCAGAAGGAAAGGACATCTTTAAGGTTAATGTCCCTCAGCTCTTCCTCTTCTAGTTTATCTTTTCTGAAGATGCTATAGCGTATTATCGCATACATGCCACACTCTGCTATAACATGCTTTCTCGTCTCCTCCTGGCCACAGTGCGAGCAGTATGGATCACTTACTACACCCATAGTACGAGGGTGACACTGAAAGTTTTTAGAACAGGCCACTTGTCAACGATATAATAAAAAAATAAGTTTAGATTTTGAAAATTCATCTCTCGACGAATATTATTGTGTATGTATTTAATTCGTTTGTCATTTGTTTTACGATTTGGCGGTGAATTGAAAATTGTCTGTGTCACGTCGACTTGAATTTTAGTCGACAATTTTTTCGTGAAATTATTTTTTATGACTTTCGATGTCATTAAAGTCAACAAGAAAGTTATGATAGATTTCGATTGGCCTTTCATGATAAAGCCCCGTTTCGTGCCACTGTTTACAACTTATTTAATTAGTTTAACCGTGGTCGCACTAATTTCACCGATGATCTGCGTGAGGGCCGGCCTTCGACGGCGACGACTGAAGACAATATCAGTGTTGTGAGGCGTGCGATAGAGACTGACAAAAGAATGACCTATCAGCGGATTCAGAAGAGCTTAGGCATTGGTATGAGTCAAGTGCACAAAATCCTCCATGAACATTTAGCTGTCAGGAATCTTTGTGCCCGGTGGATACCTCATAATTTGACAGAGTCCCAAAAACTCTCTTGTGATGATTGGTGCCGTGAAATGGTTCAAAGATTTAATGGAGATGACTCAAATGCAGTTTTCAACATGCTTACGGGTGACGAAAGCTGGATTTACTGTTATGGATCTGAAACTAAAAGGCAGTCTGCTCAGTGGGTGTTTCCTTCAGAGGAGTTGCCAGGTAAAGTGAAGAGAGGTCGAAGCGTGGGAAAAAAGATGGTGGCGTGGTTCTTCCGAATGACAGGTCATATCGCAACAATTGTTATAAAGGATCAAAATACAGTTATCGCAAACTGGAACACTAACAATAATTTACCACTTTTCTTGGAAAAAGGTACGGAGAAGCGACCTCGCAGTAGGCTCCTCCTTTACAACGACAACGCCTCGTCGCACACCACCAAGCAAACGATCGACTATTTGGCGATGTCAGACGTGGAATTACTTGGTCACCCACCGTATAGCCCCGACCTCGCACCTTGCGATTTTTATTTATTTCCGAAAATAAAAGAAAAACTTCTAGGAAAACGTTTTATGGACGCCGAAGAAGCAGTGGCTGCGTGTCAAAGGGTAGTCGAAGAGAACCCTAGGGACGAGTGGGCAAAGCGCTTTTCTCAGTGGTTCCATCGGATACAGCGATGTATTGATGTGAAGGGAAACTATTTCCACAAGATATAATAAAACTAACAACTTGCTACTTTGTTCAGTTTTTGATTTTCTAAAAACTTTCAGTTTGACCCTCGTATGTAGGTGCCTGTTAAGGCTATTGTGTCCCATGATTATGCCTGTTAATAATCTGAGATTTTTCTTACCTAGTTCCAGTAGATACCTGGACCTTTTTCTGTTTATGCCTCCTAGTATCATCTTCGATTGTCGACAGTCCGTTGTCTCTCGCCATTGTCTATTGGCCTCTTCCTCCATTAGCCTAGCTATAACTCCTTTCGTGACCTGCCGATATTGGCAGTGCAGGTTCGGGTCCTATGAGTTCCCTCTCTGCTCCTAGCCTTGCCATCTCATCTGCCCTTTCATTCCCTGTGACACCCTGATGTCCAGGTACCCATGCTACCGTAATCTTTGTGTGTTCTCCAAGTTTGTTCAGGGCTTCTCTGCATTCCTTTACCAAGGACGAGCTTACCGTCTGTTTGTCTAACGCTTTTAGTGCAGCCTGGCTGTCTGTGTATATAACGACAGATCCCACTTCCTGCGAACATTCATCTATTATTTGTGCACATCTCATTATGCCGCATATCTCTGCCTGAAATACGCTAGCGTACCTCCCCAGAGGTATGTGTACCTTCTTGTCCAGCTTCGGTATCACTATGCCGGCTCCTGCTAGTTTCGTGGATTCCCGCCGAGAACCATCCGTAAAGCAGATAGTCGCGATGTTCTTATGACGTTATCACCTCTAATTATCGTCGCTAAACCGACTTTACAGACCTATTTTTTTTTCTAGATGCCCGAGGAGCAAGCGTTCTGCCTGCTGGTACGCCTGATGTACTCGTACGGACTGAGAGAGCTGTACAAGGACGGCTTCGAAGACCTGTACATGAGGCTTCATCAGCTCGACAGGCTTATGGAGGTAAAATTGCCCGCAGTTTCATTCACGAGTTAGTAAAATGTTGTATAGTTTCCGTGCTATAATTATGTGATAGTTAACGCATTCACTGGGGCGCGTGGCCTAGTAACTTGTATGACAGTGAACGCATATATGCATTGCTGGCAGTGAACGCGTTAATTCGTCTGCCGACTTTCCACACTTGTATCATAATTGATATACCCAGCATGTTGATGATCAAAGGGCGGACAGTGGATGCAATATGGTGACGAAAGAATAAGATGGATAACTTTTATTAAATTTCGAGTAAAATTTATGTATGCTGTTTTTGTTATAAATATATAAGTATGTACAAAATACCTCTATATTGGTGAGGTATCACTATACGAATACGCACCTCTTTCATCTGTAGATGTAGAGAGGTCATTTTATCAATATAAGTGGATAGTTAACAATAAAAGGAATGGACTGAAAATATGTATGTAATATAGAAAAAAATATGATCATTTACTACAACAATAAAATTGCATTCATGTTGTCTTCTTTAAACCAATTGTGGTCGTATCCATATTACGTATATCGTTTGACATGAGTTTGACGTATATTGCATCCACTGTCCGCCCTTTGTTGATGATACTCAGGGGTTTTTGGTTCACGGATAATTTGACGCCTATCATTGGCCTAGTACTAAATTCGTGCACCGTTGACCACGGGGTATGGTCATAGTCGCCTTTATATTCTAGTAGCGTAGAATATAGAATCAAAGAATTGATGTGGTTGCCGTTACGACGCGACGTGATTAGTGATGTGGCGTATCCGAAATTTTCTGGAAACTTTGTGGATAGTTCTCCGTAATTTATCGGATTCGGAACATTTCTAGCCGTCATAGATCAGTTAGAAGAGTACTGCGCCGGTAAGTAGGGTATTTTGTTTTGTAATTAATTTATGTCAATATTTCACCATTAGTCTTTCTTTTTTTAACCGACTTCAAAAAAGGAGGAGCTTCTCAATTCGAACTATTTTTTTTTTTGTATGTTTGTTACTCGATATCTCCGAGAACCGTGAACCGATTTTCAAATTTTTTTTTTAATCGAAAGGGTATAACTCCGAGTTGGTCCCGTTGGCACTAAGTCGGGATCTGATGATGGAATCTTGGAGAAATCGAGGGAACTCTTCAAATGTTATAGGGACATGTACGGCGCTTTCGGTAATTTATTGATAAGGTCAAGAATTTACATTCAGTAAATAGGATTTGGTGTAAGGAAACTGATGATGAACACATACGAATCACTAAAAAGCAAAAAAAAAAATTTTTAACAAAAATAAAAAACCGACTTCAGTAAAACTAAAAAAGCCAACAATAACTGGTTCAAGTACAGATTACATTTGACTCACCCTTCGAATTCGGTGCCAAACCTCGCGTAAACTATAATATATAAATATAAGAACTGAGTGGTTTGGGATCGACTTCGAAGGGTGAGTCAAATGTAATCTGGACTTGAACGGGTTATTGTTGGCTTTTTTAGTTTTACTGAAGTCGGTTCTTTTTTTTGTTAATTTTTTTTTATAGTATTGAAACTGCCTTATATCACCACTTGTGTACAATATATTGATTTAAACTTACAATTACACTTAAAACGGGACTTAAATCACGTTTAATGTGTTTATTTTTTTTTTAACTATGTTCACGGTCTCGAAGGGACTTCAGAGCCCTTATTCCTTTTAGTTTTTTTTTTTCATATTATGACGAATATATTGATAATTTCAATCAACTTTTTGAAGTTATTATACTTTTCCCTGAGTTCTAGAAAGTAACATAGCTATTTCATGCTTTCATGGCGTACAGTCGAAAAAACAAGAAAAATAGTTTTCTTCGTGAATTTGTTCAAATTCGAGTAGTTTTATCAATGAAAATTCAAACTGTAGGTTTAAAATGTATACCTATAAATTGCATTGGCCCTCTTCTAAGTAGTAACACTGATAATATGTTAAGAAACATATTTGATCAATGATCATAGAGAAAACTGTCTAAAACAATCAGATTTTTGAACGGATAAGGAGCCTTAAAGAGTGGGTACCTTCGAGACCGCGAACGTAACATCACGTTTGATTTAAAAAACATCGATTCAATTAAATAAACTCTTTCTGAATGCTATTAAGGCCCGTTTTACTATTTATATACAGGGTGGAACGTTTCTAAAGACTGGGCTGACAGGATAGTGTCATCTGAGTGATCTACAATCGACCTAATATAATTGTAAAGCTGGATTTAAAAGTAAAAATAAGTCATCAAAATAAAGTATTTTAACATCAGTGACAATCCTACTAATTCAAAGGTTTTATTTACAATATAACCTGTCTTTAACTTCAGCGATGTTCAAAAGATGCTAGGGTTGACATGTGCAGATTTTTATACTAATATTTAACAAACTGTATCTCAAAAATGGATAGAAATTATTTACATAGTTCATTCGTGAAAAATTAAGTACTCAGTCTGAACAATTCCCTGTTTGCTTAAAAGTTCCTCGATATGTTCCACCCTGTATATTATAATATAATTAGAGAGCGGATTTGAAGTAGCGATCTCAATATTAATATGGATATGACTGGTATAATTTATTATTTTTTCTACATACAAAAATAATGTAACTTATTAGAACAAAAAAGTAAAAATGATTTTGGAAGCTTTTGTAAATTACTGGGCAAAAATTATGATGATAGTAAATAAAAACACCGTTTGTTAATTTTTGAAATAGTTTATTTCTTTAAGTTCTTCCTCTTTAATATTTTTTTGTGCACAATGCACAGTAAAAAAAAAATATTAGGATTTTTTTTAAGAAATGAAAAAATAAAATAATTCGCTTCCACAATGCTCACAGAACAATCATTAATTTCGAGTTAGTTTATTAGTGCTTCCTCACAAACGAAGTCTAAGCAATAATGATACTCATTTACAGTGCATTTTAAGCATACACCGTTGAAAAATACATTTTCATCCGTTATGTTTACTGTCCACGATGGTAACGATTGCATAAAACAGTTTTATACTTAAATCTCTTGGCAATTCTAGTTCAAAAAAACATTGTTTGCAAATTGCCATCTAAAACAAGAAATCCATAATATTAATGACATTGTTGAAATGAACTATCATGTCGGTACGTAATATATAGGAACTATCTTTGAGTTGTATAAAAACTCCTTTATTTATAATAAAATATTTTTCTTTAAATGTAGTTTGTTGCAAAAATAACATTTATTTAATCTAATTATTTATTTGCTTGCGGTGTGCGGTGTAATAATAATAGACTGTTAAGAACCTATATAAACAACATGGCAGGTATTTAACAAATTGCACTAAGTAGTCATATCCATATTAATATTGAAATTGCTACTTGAAATCCGCTCTCTAGTCATAATACGCTGTTTGACTATAGTGAATATAAATTGTGGCATTGAAACCACTAAACACACATAAAAAAATACGCAGAACAAAATAAACTATCACTAACTTTTGGACATTATACTATTTTTAATTGTAAAATAACTAAAAAGAAGACGTGTTTCGACTACTGCTTTTTATGACGTCACATTCTTGTATCATCATAGAAGCTTCACACTAACAGATCGTTTTTGACATTTCATAAAGAGTAAGTACCTGATTTGAGCTGTCATCAAATACCGTATTATAAAGATGAGGAAAGAAAGAAATGCGTAACCTGGTGGAAGAGACCGGTAATCGATTCCAGTACCTCTGGATTGCCGCGTTAACCTTTCCGCCAAACCAACGCCCAAGCGACCTTTTGAATTTTTCGTTATGCTTTGTGTGTCGAAATTTGCATCGTTTATTTGAATAGCTTTTACACCTTAGCGACCTCTATGTGAATACATTGTTATTCACATCTTACTTTTACTTTACAGTAGTGAACGAGCAAGCGAGAGAGGTCACAGTTATTTCTAAATTTATGAAACATGTAATGTCTCATTTTTTTGTGTAGCCACATCACATTTTCTTATAGTAAACCATACAAATTCAATTGTTTTGAGGTTTTATCTTTGTATCAACGGTTTAATATAAAAAGCGTAGTGTTTACCCACATTAAGAAAATCAGACATTAAATGTTTCATAAATTTGACATAATTATGACTTGTAACATTTTTTAAGTCTGACATAGGCAGAAATGCGCCAATGTCTAACACGCCACTGCATAGTATAGTATAACACTGCAGTATTGTAGAAAACTGGACAAGTGCGAGTCGGACTCGCGCATCGAGGGTTCCGTACGATCTCTTCTCCCATTTTAACTGGCCTGGTTAAGTTTGCACCTGGTATGTATGGCGCCAGATACAAATGAGGTGCACGCAACCGATCAGGTTTGTTGCATGGGAGCCCCCTTAAATATTGATGTTATTCAGTTTTTTAGTATTCGTTATTATAGCGGCAACAGAAAATTCATTCAACTGCCTAACTATCACGGTTCATGAGATACAGCCAGGTGACAGACAGACAGACAGTATGATGTTGCTTATTTACCCCTACTCTCACCCACTCATTCTGTATTAGGACACAAAAAACGTCATTAATACCTTTTTTTTAATTCTAATGAATAAAGTTTTTTTACGTACTAAACGTGCATAATTGTATAAAAAAAATATGAACAATAAATATCTACTTCAATATGAACTACCTAGATTATTTTCTAATACACAGAATAATTCAGTTGATATATATAACTAGATTGATACATTTGGTTATTGAAATAATACCACTGCTGATTTAAAAAGGAAACTATGTATACCGAATTTTATTAACATTTTCATCTCGAACTTTTAATGGGCGGAAGCGAGCCCTAAAAGTACATGAAAAAATTTCAAAATAAATCACACACGTTCTGCCGTGTTTCAGTAAAAGGTCGTATCTTTATACGGATGTCATAGCAAGATACGTCCTTTTACCGTAGCATGGCAGCGTTTTTCGGGCACAATCAGGAGTGACCGGAAAAAAAATCGTCAAAATAAGCAACACCCTAGCAGACAGACAGACGGACGGACAGCGCAGTCTTAGTGATAGGGTCCGTTTTTTGCCCTCTAGGTGCGGAACCCTAAAAAAGTACTAAGACACGTGTTTTTGTTCTTACAGGCGCAGCTGCCCGATCTACGTGCGCATTTCCAACAGCTGGGCGTGGAGCCCCACATGTTCGCGTCCCAGTGGTTCCTGACTGTCTTCACGGCACGGTTCCCGCTACCTCTGGTGAGTGCAAACGCTGCAAGGCAGGACATGTCTGAATTTCTTTTTAACCTGCATGCAAAAAAAAATACAAATAATAATAATAAATAATATTAATAATAAATTTATTTCGGGAAAAACAACTTAACAATAGTTACAAAGTTTTGAGCCCTCCTAGTAGGTATGTAGACACCTGTGTCAGGAGGACTCGCTCTTCCTGAGGTGGTGGCTGCAATTTGCTTTGTACCCACTAGTTATTATACAATTTATTCTACTTAAACTAAACTACTTAACTATATTACAGAGCGTGTGTATATGCGTATGCGTGTGTCCGTTTGTGTGCGACAGTGTGTAAGTGCGGTAACACTATTTCTAATCTTATTAAGAAGTTATAATTATGTACTAAATAATTTACCATCTATAAATTTAGTAGATATTATTATTTCGTTACTTACATTTCTTTCTTATGTACATGTGTATATCTATGTTCCAATAAGTCAGTTGAAATGCGAAACGGGTTTACTCACGTTCGTAAAAGTCGAATATCGGTACGCGATTCATCATTAGAAGCTACCGATGCGAAACATGTCGAGTGATATTCGGCTTCTACGACGTGAGTGCCCGTTTCGTGTGTATTTTGATATGTCTGAGGAGGTACTGGGTTCACGTTCGCTAGCTTGGTTTCTAGGCGTCTTTATTCTAAGGTAATAAATATACTATTTCCTCGCAGTGGAAGTGTAAAGCAGAGTGTTTACCAGGTCGCTAAAGCAGCCACTCGTGTACTCACTTGAGAATCACGGAAGTTTTCATAAACATTATTGACTAAAATCTATGTAAGAGAGGGTAAGATGCAAAGTGACCGAACATAATCTCGTTAGAAAAAAGGGTGAACGCACAAAGTATGGGAAACGGCAGCAACTAATGCAGCATTGGTAATACAACATGGTAAGGGCTAGTTGAAACAATGGCAACTAGCCCTTATCAAACATTCAATTCATTCATCAATCAATAAAGTGTTGTTCTTGAACAGGTGTACCACATCCTGGACGTTTTCCTTCTGCAAGGCATCGACACCCTGTTCCAAGTCGCGCTGGCGCTTCTGTCTCGCTCCCGCAAGGACCTGTTGCTGCACGACTTTGAGGGCGTTCTCAAATACTTCAGGTAACAACTCAATGAATCACTTAACGCATTCCCTGCCAGGGGGCGTGGCTTGTATGACAGTGAACGCATTTTTGCATTACTGCCCGTGGATGCGTACATATCAGATTCTAAAGTCTGCGTCGGCCGCTTGTTTCACCATCATATAGCCTAGCAAGTGTAGGTCCGGCCCTAGGGATAGCGTCGCTACAAACGGCTTTCATATGGCAATAATGGGCATATTAAACGTCAGCAGCGATTTGTCAAGGGTTTGTCATTAACCAAATTCAAAACATTGTTTACTACTGTGAATGCTGCTCAATCCTTCGTTCTTGCGAAATACATTTTGAATCCTAATAAAAAAAAACTTGACTCATCACTGTGGATAGTTTTGGGTTTATTATGCCAAAAAATACTTGAAAGTCCTGTTTCCTCATTGTTTACATCAGTGACATTCTCATTCATACGAAGGTCGCTAGTTCAAGCCTCGTAAAGGTTGAATAGAGCAAACAATTCTCGATCGAATAAAAATAGAAAAAGATGGTCAAAGAGTGTGTTCATCCTGGCGAACATTGTCAAATTAAGGGTTAATATCGGCTCCATAACTTTCTAAAGTTCTACCGTGCCAACGAAAATCTGATGCCTAGTCATCACATCACTTAAGGTAGTTTTGGCTCTATGTGTGTGCCACAGACAACTCCCACTAGACGGAGCATGTAAGGCGACCCGCGCGCACGGCAGACCATTAAAGTATCAACACGGCGGCCACCGTTTAGTTGCGTCCTTGATTATGATCCATGCGTACGTCAACGAAAAAAGAAATTAAATAAATAACATCGTAAATTGTAGTCTTAAGTGGTGTAGAGAGACCTCACAAACATGGACGCATCTAAACGGTGGCCGCCGTGTTGATACTTTAATGTTCTGCCGTACCATATCGTTGGTGCGCGCGGGTCGCCTTACATGTGCCTTACATGCTCCGTCTAGTGGGGGTGGTCTGTGCTGTGTGCGGAGCGTACTGTACAAGTCACACATTTTGCAGAGTGACCTTGCCGAAGAAGTGCCGCCCGGAAGAGACGACCCGCAACATTATAAAGCTGGCCTGCAGCATAAAGGTGCCGGCCAGGCGCCTCATCAAGTACCAACAGGAGTACGAGAAGTTCGTTAAAGGTATCGTGTCATGTACCTTTTTATACTCGCGTACAGTAATCTGTTAATTGTAGTTTCACAGACAAAATCACGTGTTGAACGTTGACGTTATTACTGACTTCAAGAGCAGTCTAAATGTAGTTTGTCCTATATGGACATTTGATCCCAATAAAAAATAGAATCAAATGATGTCCTCAAAAAAATTGTCACCACAATACAATAATTAAATCAATCCATCAGTCATTTATTTGCAATAAAACATGCTCAATTAAAATTAACAAAATACCCAATTAAAATAATTACAATGTCAAGTAGAATAAATTCATTAATGATAACGAAACAAATTAAATTATAAACATGTCGTATTTGAATGAAAATAAAATAAAAAAAGATAAAATAATGATATTCTCTACTACGACCTACGTCACACTTAACTAACTTATTTCAAATTAATATAGCGCTCTAGCATAAAATTCCTTAATTGAATAGTATGGTCTACTTGTAAAATAATCTCTTAATTTTCGTTCAAATATTCTGTAGCTACTACATTCTTTAATACTGTCCAATTTATTATAAGCTCTAATTGCAGTCCTGCTTAAAGTTTTGTCAAAATATCTAAAATTACTTTTGGGAAGTAAAAATACATTTTTATTTCTTAGGAGTTGGTATGTGTTTTGTCTGGTGGCTTTTAATTGGTCTTTATTTTTAAATATCTACATACAAGCAGGCACAGTACAAATATAAGGAAACAACAACAATTAAACTGTTATTGACAATTGTCACGATATTTTCAATTTTATTATTAATATTGCAGAGACGGCAGAAAACGAGAAGTTCAACTATGAACTCGACCGCCTAAAGCAGGCGAACAACCAGCTCCAGATGGAAAAGGAGAAACTAGAAGCTCAGTTGGCTGAGGTGAGAATTCGAACTCTTTAGCCCAATAGATCCAATAGACAGATACGACATTCAAACCTTCAAGAAAAACGTACTCCCACCTTAAAGGCTGGCAACGCACTTGTGACTACTCTAGTGTTGCAGGTGTATATGGGCGACGGTAATCGCTTTCCATCAGGCGATCCGTTTTGCTCGTTTGCCCCCTATGACATTAAAAAAATGGTGTTCCGTCTTTCTTCTCAAGTTCTAGTCTTACAGACAATGTATCCTGCTATCATATGGACAACAAATTGTTATACTTTTACATTATTAATACCATGCACCATGGTCTTAAACGTGCGAATGATCCTTCAATATCATTCAATGCCCAGTTATTTGTCTGTTGCATTACTACTATAATATTATTATAATTTTTTTAAATATGTAATTTAGAATCTGATATGTAAGAAAGTTCTTGCAGAATAAAGTTTTTAATTTTATTAATTTGAATTCGCAGTCCCGTGCTGAGGTAGAAGCGGCGAAGAAGACAGCGTCCCACCACGAGGCGGTGGCGAGCGATTATCGTGCGATCTGCGCACGGCTCGACCGCCAGGTGTACCAGATGCAGGTATGGTACATGCGCATGTACAAGTTAAGGGACATAGAGTGTCATATGTATAGGTAGACGGGTAGGTACATAGGGATTTACAGTTTTAAACTAGCATACATATACTCTTTCGAATAAGCGTCTCGCAAATGAGGGACGATGTTAACCCTTGAATGCATACGGTATCAAAAACGACACATTTTATTTTAGAAATAACTGAAATAAAAATCAATACCAATACTCAATTTGACAAAGTCTCAATGTCGTTCAGCTGATCTCGTTAAGAGGCCTTATTCCTTTTATTTTTTTTTTCTTATTATGATAAATATATTGATCATTTCATCCAACTTTTAGAAGTTCTAGGTACAGTAAACGGCGATAAAGTTAGCACATCGATCTTTGGAAAGAGGCAATCGGCTAATTTCGACTTCGTATAGCGATATCTGTGTCGCACACACCATGACGTTTGTTTTGTCAGTCGTGGCTCAAATGCGAGAGAGTGCAGTCGCATATCCAAGTCAATATATATATAGAGTTGCTAAAACTTACACAAATTTAAATTTGTACTATTACATCTATAGGGAAAAAAGGTAAGCCGTTACGCTTACGCTTTGCCAGTCACGCGAAATTATCTACAATGTTTATATAGTATTTTATGCAACCGTTGTATAAGAGGGGGCAAAAAACGCGAGTGGGATGGGTTACGATGTGAGCGCAGCGAACATCGTAAGAAAGATGCCACGAGCGTTTTTTGACCTACTTATACAACGTTGCATACAATACTTTTTGTACGACTCGACATTTCATAAATAAAATGCAAATAAACAACAAAGAAAATAATTACATGTTCCCGCTCGGAATCAACAAAATTAAAAAGAAAAATTGTCTCTGATAAACTTTTTTTTTATTGACATCCATCTGTCAAAAAAATATTAACTTATACATAAAGGTATACGATCACCATACTAAACATCTGTCAAAAAAATTTAACTTATACATAAAGGTATCGTTCACTATACTAAACATCCATGCACTGAAGATAAAACTTCTTTTTTAAGTTGGCACCAATGCCTTAGTACAAAAGTTTTTTTTTTTAATTTGCAAATTGTTTGAATGCAGCTGTTCATCATGTAATCTGAGGTACTAAGTGATGGTTTTTTGGCGACATTATAACATCGGTTAGCAGTGTGTTTTTGAGCAGTAGAGTATAGACTTTTACAGACTTTCATAATTTATGTCTTTATATTAGAGTTAGTAACTATATAAATGACAGAAAAAAGTACTGGAGTAGAAAAAATATTTTGTAACTGAAGCCAACCAATTTAAAAAAAAAAAACATGAGAATGTTAATGTAAGTAGTAGTGTTATGTATGTAGGGAGCAGTGGTAGCCTAGTGGCTAGGGGAGCGGTGGTAGCCTGCGACACAGTATATATATAGGCTAAAGCAGTATGGAAACTAAGGCCTTCTTTGAAGATAAATACCTACGCGCTAGGGTTGTCACCCGCTGCCGGCGGCACCCTAGGTTAGAATTTTTATAATGTACTTAGATTTTGTAATGACTTTATTGTATTTTACTTTTTATTTACATTTATTGTAGGGCAGTTAAGATGGGAAGTTTTTGTACGGAACCCTCGGTGCGCGAGTCTCACTTGCACTTGACTTTTTTTTAATGTGGATACATTATATTAGGTATTATATTGTTATCAATTTTTATATTGGTTTCAATGGTTTAAATGTCATCCTTTACAATATTAATACTTACACATATATACAATAGCACACGCAGTATTCGACGTGTTTACGCACGTAATCCACGGACAGCCGAGGGGTTAGGAGGAGAGCGGGCGGCACATGCGGCGGCGCCGGCACGCATCGCCATCGCGTCGGTCGGTCCCGACTCCCGAACATTCGATTATTCAACGTTCGCGCGCACTACTTTTCTCATAGTCTGCCTGTATCTTGTGTTATTCTTATTTCCCCATAAAACTGTGCTGTGACTTTTGTAAGAATTATAGTGTTTGCCACCACCACCAACCGTTGTTTTCCTGGACGCTAACCCATGAACTAACCTAAATACAATATATTGATACAAGTTTAAATATTATTGTAATTCTGTTTTTAGTATTTGTTGTTATAGCGGCAACGAAAATACATAATCTGCAAAATAATCAACTGTTTAGCTATCACGGTTCATGAGATACTTACAACCTGGTTACAGACGGACAGCGGAGGTTTATTAAGTAATAGGGTCCCGTTTTTACCATATGGGTGAGGAACCCTAAAAATTTACACCAAATATCACATAACATAAACAACCAAACGATTTATTTACAACGAAATGCATTTTATTTATTAAGTAACTAGCAACCCGTTACGCTCCGCTCAGGTGCAATGCTGATAAATTATGCATGTATTATACATATAAACCAGTATCTTGAATCAATCTATCTATCAAAAACTGCATCAAAATCCGTTGCGTAGTTTTAAAGATCTATGCATAAGTATATAGGAACAGGCAGACAGGAAGCGACTTTGTTTTATACTATGTAGTGATAATAAAGCATTCTTACCTTTCAATATCAGCAGGAAGCGTGAAAAAAGAAAGCTCCGGTTTTAAAGAAGCAGAATTCAGGCAGCCGTATACAACGCAATAGACTCGTGGCATCTTTAAAAAATCGCGGACAGCGCACGCACGCGCGATAAACACAAACAATGACCGGTCGTCTCGATGCGCCACGCGCGACTGACAGCACCGTGAAGTCCGATGAGACGCCTCGTAAACGCTTGCGTCTGTGTGTGTGCGCTGTTTCGACCGTTTGTTCGTAGTTTCCATACTGCTTTAGCTCATATATATTCTGTGCCTGCGACTTTCAATCCGGAGGTCGCGGGTTCGAACCCGGCCCGTACCAATGAGTTTTTTGGAACTTATGTACGGAATGTCATTTGATATCTACCACTCGCTTTTCGGTGAAGGAAAACATCGTGAGGAAACCACCTAAGCCCAATAAGGCCTAGTTTCCCCTCTGGGTTGGAAGGTCTGAGGCAGTCGCTTGCGTAAAAACTAGTGCCTACGCCACATCTTGGGATTTAAGTAGCTGACCCCGATTGAGAATTCACTCTCTACAAAGATATGGGACAAAAGCTAGGAGGATGAGAATGTTAATGTAAGTAATTACACTTTTTGTTGATCTTTAAACCCACATTTAAGTATCCTAGTAGTATAACATCAGTTTCCAATGCTCAACCCCTTTTAGGAATGTGGGCCTGAATATATATATATATATATATGTATATTATTTTTCCCCAACAAGAACATTATAGCAATAACTATATATAATTACATCGAGTTTTACAGCTCTATATATTCCACGTGAAATCAAAACAAAACAACAATAAAGTACTTAGTTCTCAATTCAAATTCTGATGAACGATTAATCTAATAATTGATGTACATGGAAATTAGCATTCGTTTGTATTCGGAAATGCGATGATTGCCGATGTGCATTCTTTATCGCCGTTTACTGTAGTAACATAGCTATTTCATGTTTTTATTGCGTGAAGTCGAAATAAGTTGAAAAAACAAATTTCCCGCGTGAATATTTCGATAATTTCGAGTAGTTATGATTGATATTTTTTTGTTTCAATAAGTACCAATAAATCCCAATACCCCTGTTCTAGGTAGTAACATAATACTACAGTTTACATAATACAGTTTAAACTAGCATACATATACTCTTTCGAATAAGCATCTCGCAAATGAGGGACGATGTTAACCCTTGAATGCATACGGTATCAAAAACGATGCATTTTATTTCAGAAATAACTGAAATAAAAATCAATACCAATACTCAGTTTGACAAAGTCTCAATTGTCGTTCAGCTGATCTCGTTAAGAGGCCTTATTCCTTTTAATTTTTTTTTCATATTATGAGAAATATATAGATAATTTCATCCAACTTTTAGAAGTTCTAGGTAGTAACATAGCTAATATAGCTATTTCATGTTTTTATTGCGTGAAGTCGAAAATAAGTTGAAATAAAAGTTTCTGTCAAAAATGACATTTTAGTGACAAGCTTTTATGGCCGACTGTACATTTCTTTGAATATCCATCAAATGCTCACTGAGACGATTCTAAAGAGACCAAACTTGGTAGGATTGCTTTTTCTATTATAGAGTTCCTATGGCCACCTTCCGGCTCCATCATCAGATCAGCCCCATGGTACCATATTATTGTATTGTCATCGAAGTTATGTAAGTATGCAAAATTTCAGCTCAATCGGTTGACGATATCTGCTTCAAAATTGAGTTGCAAGATTTCACCCGAACAAACATTCTTAGATAGATACATACATACATACATACATACAATGCAAGTTAAATAAAAGCTTGTAAAAACAAATTTCCCGCTTGAATATTTCGATAATTTCGAATAGTTATTGAAACAAAAAATATCAATCATATATACCAATAAATCCCAATAGCCCTGTTAAGAAACACGTTTGGTCATAGAGAAAATGTCTAAAACAATCAGCATTTAAAAGGAATAAGGCCTCTTACTGTGTTATTTCAGTAGTATCGTTTTTGATACTGCATGCACCTAAGGGTTAAATTCTTCAACACAAGAAGTAACAGTTTCTTAAAATGAAGATATAAAAACTAATATAATTCTGTAAAAAGGTAGAGAACCGAGAAGCACAAATAAACACACTTACTATTATTGTCGAAATCTTATTTATTATTACACCTATAAACGTTGTTTCTTAGAGTGGCTAATCTTTTCAATTTGAATAGAGTAATAAAAGACCCGTTCGTATTGTTGAAATGGCATGTCCCGAGACGACTCACTCTTTTGAAGTATTGTGTTCGATACGTTTATTAGAATCTGTGTAAATTATTTTTTGTCAACGTTAAACCATTCTTGTTTAACTTAGTATCTACGAACAGTCGTTTAAAATGAAAAATAATAGTTGCTTTTTCTTATAATAAACTATTTTAAAGTTTTATTAAACAACCTTTACGAAAATATAGACACAAATGGAAACTAAGGTTTTTTTTTAAGTATTTGTGTACCAACCTTCATTAAATAACTATTTATATGTTATGGATCGTGCGACTAATAAGCACATTTCATTGCGGTTTGTGCAAATAATTGAAAAAAATATCAATCAGTCGTATATTTAAATCGACATTCATTTTTCCATTATTCACTTATTTTTGACAAGCATTGTATGTTGTTGTGTGTATTTTACTGTTTCACTATCGTTTAAATACTTTAGCGAACGAAAGGTTTCAACCAGGAATCGATACCGGTATTAATTACAATTGAATTATTTTTATAACTCCGCGTCCTTTTTTATATGCTATTAAATAGAATAAAGGTATTGATATAGAACTTTAAAAGTAGCCCACTAAAATATAAACGTTTGTGTTAATATGCGAAAAACAGAAATTGAATACCGGTATTTTGTATTGAGCCGAATACCGGTATCCTATCCCTTGTTTCAACCAATCAAAATGGCGCTTACGCCTATCTTAGATTAAAAAACATCGAGTTTAATTCTAGCCCTCATGAAGAACAGTATTAATAAATTGGTCAAGCGTGAATCGAGCTCACATTACGGGTTCCGATCTTGAAATGGTACAGTTGTGAGGATCAGGATTGTTACGGAGATGCCACGATTATGCGCGACCAGCGGACCGGCGAGCGGTTGAGCGAGAGATCCGAGCTTGCCATGCGAGTGAGCGAGATACACGTATCGCGTATCGCTGTCGCGCAAAGTCGTACCATCTCCGTTATGAGGTGTGTAAGCTCGCACACTTCGCACGCTTGGTCTATTTATTTAAATGTATTGAGCACTGCTTTTCTCAGGACTACGCGAAGGCCTGCGACAACTGCAGCATCAAAATTGAACAAAAGGACAACAAAGAAGGTAATTTCCGTCTTCCTATTTGTTATTTTTATCCGCCTTCAAAATGGGATATACCTAGTTCTCAGTTTATTGGATTGTCAAATTTTTTGTGTAGGATCCATTTGGGAAATTCTTTTTTGTTTATGCTGTTTGACCAATTGGGATATACCTATGAAATAAAAATCTTAATTTATTTTTAAAATCCTAAAACATAGGTCAATTTATGATTCTCCCATTCTCATCAGAACAGGATATAAGGATCCAGGAAAGTCAATGCCATTCTTCAGATCCTCTCCTATCGTGATTTGGATAATTTTGTTAGTAATTCCTAAACCATGATTGATGACTTGGGGCTGACATCTATACTATTATAAAATTCTAGATTTGTATTGAAAATTCGTTTTCCATGGTTAATAGCGTGATGCAGCATTGTCTTTTGTTTTGTATGGGCGTGCGGCGTCATGCTAGTCTGGCGCCATCTGTTGGGCGTCATTTCCTTTGCCCTCGCATCACGCAGAAACGGCTGGACCAATTTTAACCGATTTCGGTACAGGGATAGCTGGACATCCTAAGATGATTATACGATACTTTTTAGCCGTCTACGGCATAAAACAATTAAGCGTACGAAGTTGCGGGCACCTTACAGTATAAATTATACTATGGTTTAAAAAAAATTGCTAAGTTGAAGATTTAAGAAAATATTGAAATAGTCTATTCGAAGGTCATTTAATTGTGTATGTATATATGTACATATTTTTTTATGGATGTATGTATATGTCTTGTGCGTTCAACACGCCTAGCGGCAGGACCGATTTTTTTTTGTACGTGGGTTGCTGGGCATGTCCAGATGGTTACAGAATACTTTACAACCCGACTACGAAAGTTATAAGTTACTTTCGCGTAGCCGAAGGTTGCGGTTATAATATATGATATGATAACCCGTGGTTTTCGGTGCACGAATGATTTGATGCCTAGTGTTAAATCACTCGTGCACCGAAATCCCTGGAGTATGTGATACTATATACATTAATACTTTATCTCACCCAGAATTAGAGCAAAATAACGAACCCGCGGAGAGCAACAGCAACACCGAAGCGCAACTTAGACAGCGCGTGCGCGATCTCGAGCTCGAACTCGCGCAAGTCAAACTCGCGCTGGTCGAGGCACAGTGCAGTAACCAGGTGAGGCCCACTATCCCATCATAATCCCATGTCCTTATTCAAGTCGCAGAAAACATGGTGTAACCAGGTGAGGCCCATTGTCCCATCAAAATCCCATGTCCCACTTCTAGTCGCAGAAAAAAATGGTGTAACCAGGTGAGCTCCACCGTCCCATTAAAATTCCATGACCCTATTCTGGTCGCAGAAGAATATGGTACCTATAACCAAGTGAGGCGCACTGTCTCATCAAAATTCAATGTCCCTATTCTAGTCGCAGAAGAAAATGGAGTAACCAGGCGTAGCCCACTGTCCCATCAAAATCCCATGTCCCTATTCTAGTCGCAGAAGAATATGGTATAACCAGGTGAGGCCCACGGTCCCATCAAAATCCTTTGTCCCTATTCTAGTCGCAGAAGAAAATCGTGTAACCAGGTGAGGCCCACTGCCCCATCTAAATATCATGTCCCTATTGTCCCTATTGAAGAAAATGGCCTCAGTCCCGCCAGTGCCGACTGTTACAGCGTCGTCGTGAAGTATGGTGTCAATACGGTTTCCCCAGATGTATTCGCTTATTATTCGCTGCTTAACCTTTCTTGTACCGCTGACGCATATTTAGGTCGTCGACTGTAGTACAAAACGTAAGGAAGCGTTTAAACGCGGAGGCCTGGCAGCCGAAAGGCTAAGCTGGTCAAAATAGTACATTACATACCTAGGGCGGATAATTCGTGACTGTCCCAGGTCGCAGGTGTGTGTGAATTGTGGATAAATATGCGATCTGGGCTGTTACGAATTGCCGCTCGTGTTGTGTCTAAAGATTTAATTCGGGACGGCCTAGGGTGACGTAAATACCTGTTTGTCGTAAGAGCGGGTGAGCGACAGATGTGGGTGAACCAATATGGAATGCCTTACCTTTCTACATGATGATGTGTTCCTCTTAACCCTCATTAGAGATATAGAGCTCACAGAGTCGTACAGACATACCACGACTTTCGGTGGCAAACGGCGTGGCGAGCGGTTGAACGAGACATTCGAGCGCGGCGGCTCTACAAGTGAACGAGACACACATACTGCTGCACCACGCTGCTCAGACAGAAGTTGTGGCTCGGCCGTTAGATTTGTTGCGGCCTGTGGACTGTGCTGTGTCGTCCAGCTCTTTCCCTTCGAGACCAGACGAGGCAGCCTCCTACTTCAGTGCGCGCCTTCACGTAGTACGCGGGGGCCCGGCCGCCTCTTACAAGTTATCGCCAGTATGGACCTTGGAAAGGTGTACTCTATTCTCTACGAGTATAGTGTAAACCCACATTTCGTCACGGAATGCACATTGGCGACGAAGTTGTATAGACATTACAGGAGCTATGAACGGAAATTGAACGTATATGTGCATCACAATGTTTTCACACGGTTATTTTCTAGATGTATCTGGTCCAATAAAGTACGATTCACATTGACCGGGCCAGGCCGGGTCGGCTGTCGCCGGGTCGCAACGGGCGCTCTGGCAGCCGGCAGCGGCCGACCGCGTCCACTGACCAGGTCGAGCGAGTTCGGCTGCCGCCACGTTCCAGCGGACGCTGGAGCACCCGGCGGCAGCCGACTGCGTCCGTCCAAGCGATTAAATTCTAGGGCGAGGGACGAGCGAACGGAGCCGATGGCGCGCGGCGGTAACCGAACGTAGCCGCTTACGCGCGACGACAGCCGAGCACCTCCGTCCGCGTCCGCAAGCGCCCGATCGGCCGGCAGCGGCGCAAATAACATTCGAATATGGGATCTGACTGTTGTACAGAAGCTCTACATTCCTTTGGCAACTAATTAGATGCGCTTGAGCGCGCGCCGACTCCGCCCGGTCAGTGGGAATCGTACATCAAAAAAAAAAATGATATTGATTTTTTTGTTTTTTGAATTAGATGCGCTTGAGTGCGCGCCGTCTCCGCCCGGTCAGTGGGAATCGTACATAAAGAGCCATTCTTTACTGGCGGGTAATTGCAGCAGCAAGACTCAATAGCGACCGATTTTATTTTAGTTTTAGGGCTTATTTTTAACCCCGGACTAAAATAGAGGAGTCTTTCAAGTTTATAGTATGTATGTAGTGTATGTGTGTCTGTCTGTGGCATCGTAGCTCCGAAACGGATTCCAATGCGATTTTTTAAATCGGAAGCCTTGTCTGTCAAGATTGTGTTTAGCTATCTTTGATGAAAAATCCACCGCAGCCCTTTTCATAATATTCAGCTATGATAGAAACAAGAGACAGGATCTCAGGCAATAGTGAAGGTAAGTAAGAAAGGTTAAAGTGGTGAGAGCGCTGGTCCGGTCAAGCAGAGGTCGTGAGTTCGATCCCCGCTTGTACGTTAGCGGATTGCGTAACATTTTGGCTTCTTATTTATCCTTTGTATCACTACATAGTATAAAACAAAGTCGCTTCTGTCTATCTGTCCCTGCGTATAGTATTAAGGTATGCTTAGATCTTTAAAAATACGCAACGGATTTTGAAGCGTTTTTTTTAATGGATGGAGTGATTCTAATACATGCATAATTTATCAGCATTGCACCCATGCGAAGCCGGGTCGGGTTGCTAGTCTATATATAAATAATATATGTGGAATCACCACAAAAATTGGATCTACATTGATTATATGCATACCTAGGATAACTCGGGGCACGTTCTAGGCATAGGATATCGATAAAAAAGATGTCGATACAATTAAATTAATATATGTGCTCATTGAACATTCTCGATTACTATAAAGAGGTTCGATGTCATATCTGATATCGAACCTCTTAAATTAAGGTCATTAATAAAAGTATGAGGATGTCATTTCAATCAAAATGACAATTTACGTATATTATGAAAATTATTTGAAAATAAACATGTAAATAGACGTCTTAATATCTTTATTTGAATATGTGGAGAAATAAGTAATATTTATTTATGTCGATGACATTTAGATGTTGACAGTAACATCCATATATTTTTTTGTCGATAAAATATTTTGCTACGTCACTTTCGTAGTGGTGCCCCGAGTTATCCTAGGTATGATTATATACAATAACAGACAACATTTGCCATTAATAGGGCCATGTGTCGCGCGTATACTTAAGAATAAATCTCGGCGATTCTGCCGCCGGTCTTAAACTTGACACTAACATTATTTTCCATTTTAGGAGCTGAACCACAAACTGAACGCGGCCCTCAACGAGGTCCAAACGGCAATGAACCAGAAGCAAACCGTCGCTCCGTGGCTCGTACGCACACTCGGTAAGAAAAACTACCTATACCGCTGCAAGCACAAACGCGTAAAGAAGTACAACTACTTCGAATGTATCCTCATATTCATCGCGTTGTTTGGCTTCGACGAGGTGGCCCTCGTAGCGTACGTTTTGTTTATTTTCTATGCGTTGTTCTTTTAGACCAGCGGTCGGCAAACGGCGGGGGTCATTTTATTGCCAATTAAAAAAGCAGATAAGACTATACAAAACACCCCCCGCTATAACTTGATTGTGCGTGCCAAATGGTTGCCGATCGCTGATTTATATTCATCACGCAGTTGCTTTTAAATTTATCATCGGGATAAGTTTTAATGTCCTACACGGTACGTTCCTTAGAGTGAACGGAGAGCCCCCCCCCCTTACACACATAACTATTTGCCAGTGACTGTAAATTTAAAGTGCACTGCGCTGTTACGGCTAGCATCAAAAATAACTGTCAATTTTAGTATGCAATTTGACAGTAGGTAGTAAAATTAACAGCTATTTTAGATGCTGGCCGTAGGACAGCCCGCACGTGTTGTCAGATATGCACCCTGTGTTTACGATGTGACATACCGCCAGATCACAAACGGTCATGGCTCACCAAGTTGCCGGACATGATAAACCGTCAAAAGAAAAAAGTAGTGTCGGCCTGACTATTAATAACTGTAATAACTTCAAAATTTTCTTTCCTCGACTATAATTAGAGATGTACCGTTTCCGAAAATTTCCTCATTTCTCATATAAAATGTGGAAAGTTTCCGGTTTTTTTTAGAAAAGGCACATCTTAATTTTAACTCGTCCCCTGTATCAAAAGGTTCTCAACCTTTATTTAATAGGTAATGCGAAGAATATCGCGTCCATTTGAAACACGAACTACTTAGCCTATGGACATCGAATGGCAAGTGAATTGTATGAAGGATGTATATGTACCTATTTTCGATTGTTCAAATAACATAACTAGGGAAGGGACAGATATCGACTTTTTTAATGAATTGATATCGATAAATTTCGTTTCTGATGTGTAAAATAAGGGTTGACTTTATTATTATTCAGTTTAATAATACAAAACTCTAATAACTTGGTCTTCAGTTTTTATTTTTAGTTGCATCCACTATTTTCGTGATTCCGATTTTAATCGTAATCATTCACAATGGGGTAGTTGGAAGAATAAATGAAATGGTGTTAATTAATACGGAAACCTAGTCTACTGCTGGTAGGTAGTTCCATCTAAGTTATAAATTACCTAGTCTATTGCAGGGTCCATTGGACTTTTACAAAACAATAAAACAGGCGAGAAAAGAAGGTGTGGCTGAGTAAATTGTCCAAAAATACGTATATGAATATGATATAATGACACATTTGTCCCAGAGTTGCTATTGCCTCGGCTGACCTTACATAATTTTTTATCAAAGTCAAATTACTGTGTCACATAAAAATAATAAGAAGGATAAAACAAAGGCGTAGGTACGTGACGACCCCATCGCCCACTGTATCACCAGCGCAGTCAGTCACCGCAGGGCAGCTTATGGCGAGCTGTTGGGGAGTAGCGACCCCACGTACCTGAGTGCTCCTGGGGGATCCTGACGGGGGGTGATGGGTCGGGGCCTCCGCCTCTGCCTTGCCTTAACCGGCCGGCCAGAGTGGAGTCGCGAGAGCTGCAGTTCCTGGGTGGATGTGGAGACTTCAGGGGTTGAGCCAAAACCCTGTTAAATAATACACCTCTCCACCCTTTACTCTTCCCACCGATGTTAGCTCAATTTATAACCCTATTTCTAGGTAATTTTACCCTTAGGTAAATTTTTATTATCACTCTTTAACGATACCCATGCAGTCGGAGGCGAGTCATCATCTACCGTTACCATATTTGCTGAGAGACACTTCCTGGTAGACGTCTAGCTGTCTCGAACAATAGCTCAGTAGTTTATTCCATCACATTTCATGTACAATAGCCATACCATGTTTAGATTTCATAAAACCATAATAGTTAGCATGCGGGTGCTGTCTCTGTTTGCGTGACACAGACAGCGGGAACATCCGCATGGTGTATTTCTTACATTTCAGTGAATTGTCATAAAAGTGTTGTGTAGAGACACGTTGGTTTCGGCTCGGTGCACGCCTCCCATAGATCCAGGACACCACCTTAATATACCTCGCCTCCCTTAGTTAGTTCGTTAGGTCAATTTATAGCCCTATTTTTAGGTAATTTTACCCTTAGGTCAATATATATGTCGCTTATTAACGATACCCATGTAGTCGGAGGCGAGACATCGTCTACCGTTACCATATTTGCTAAAAGACACTTGTAGATGTCTGGCTGTCTAGTTAGTCTATCGTCTTTCATGCACAATAGCCATACCATGTTTAAATTTATAAAACTGCGGGTGCTGTCTCTGTTTTGCGTGACACAGACTGGGCGCATCCGCATAGTGTATTTCTTACATTCCATTGAATTGTCATAAAAGTGTTGTGTAGAGGTCACACGTAGGCATCGGCTCGGTGCACGCCTCCCAAAGGTCCGGGACACCATTGTCTCGTGAGCGAGTGCAATGTACCTACTAAGGATAATAATAGTATAATTAAGTTACAAAGGACAATATGTACCCCTTTTGGTAGATATTGCAACAGAATTTTTGTACCCTGCTATAAATCAGAAAATCATTAAAAAAACATTCAGATTAGTTTCACGTTTCCTGAAGTCTCACTTACCTACACCATAAAAATTGGTGGTAATAATTAATTTCCAAAATCTTAGAAAAAACAGTAGAAAGGTCTCTCTTTTTATTAACACCATTTACCCCCTAAAGTACCTTATTGTGACATCATAGCGACAAAATTGCGGACTGTAATAATAACCTATAAAGAACTGAATCTAAGATTATTTTTTTATTTCCAAGAATAATATTTATTATTTATCGATAAATCTACTCTTAGCCGGCGCACCACACTGTCTTGAGACTGGGATATCAAAATACACTAGGTATGGTTATAACAGCGAGATTCACAGAATATCAAAATTGAGCAAAACCAGATAAGTCGGATCTATTTATCTATACCGATATATGTTGGGCAATAACTCGATAACAGTTCAATGTATTTTGCTAGCACTCGCTTGACAACTAAATGACTCTGACATAACGCCCTGAATACCTGGATGATTTGTGAATAAGTTTCTTAGAAGCGTAATCCATAGGCTAGCATAAATAATATAGCTAATCCATAGTGTTTCGAAAGCTATGGCGAAATACATAATTACCTCACAGTTCTTACAGAGATTATACATTTAAGTACATGCATGTTAATATTATATTATGTATTGAAGTATATATTTATCTATATAACTATGTGTATCCACGTCTAGTACCCAGGACATAAGCCTACTAGAACTTAATTTGGGACTAGATCGACTGTCTTGTGTTTAAGTTTATGCAACTGTTACATAATGAGAGGTCTTAAAACACGAGTGTGGTTTTTTGAAATGAGCCGAAGGCGAGTTACATAATAGGATCGCATTCGTGTTTTAAGACCTAATTATGTACAGTTTCATACACTACTACACATATTCATCATCACTATCATAGATGTAAGTCACGCGGCGATCGATGCGACCCCGCTTGCCGCCGGTGAGGTCGTCTTAAGAGTATCTTATATGATCATCTTAAGACGACCCCGCCGATGATATAGTAATGTTAGGAAATTTCTGATATTGGTCGCTGCCTAGTAATTAAATACAATAATTTGAACGGAGATATGCAGGAATCGCCCGAAGTGCGTTATAATAAAGACAACTCTGACGTTGTCGGGTGGAGTTAAGGATTCGACCTTACTGTTCTCGTTTGATAATTTCAAGAGAACGCCGCGTATTTTGTTTATGATCTTGTGAATAAAGTAATTTCATCTTTTAAGACTAAGGCAATCAGGAATTACGTACACAATACATATTTATTTAATAAATATGTTATTATAAGCTTTTAGGTTGTTTTGTTGATTTAATTTCGACATTATAAGTAGTTATTACTATCCAAATAGAACTTTAAGATTACATTTAAGTAAAAAAACTTATAACGCGTTAACTTGGCATTAAGCATTTGACTCTATTCGATCGTCACAACATAAAAAAAAATTAAAAAAATCTAAAAAGAAATGGTGGCATGACACTAATCATATGCTTAACCCTTGTTATATTTCCTTGCAAGTTAAGTGAAAATCAGAGTGTGTAGTCAAGCATAAAACCCGTTTTACCCTCGACTCGAATACCTTACATACGCTGAACGAACGAAAACCCTGTTAACTATACACCCTTAACACGTTGTATTCGTTTACAAATGTACAGTTATAAGCAAAGCTCGGAAAGTATTAGCTATTCTTATGTCATTATTGTCAAGTTTGTTCCTAGGCCACGCCCCCTGACAGAGAATGCGTTAAACTTTATTATACAATACCAAAACAAAAACATATATTAACACAAAACAAAACTTTATGTATTATGATTATCTAAACTTACATGAAAATATATCGCAAAACGAATACTGACTAAGCTTTTCTATTTATTCTAAAGTTTCTGTGTGATTTTAATAAAAAACTGTATTTTTATATTATCTGTTACTCATGGGGCAATTACTATAAAGTAACAGGGTATAAAGTGGGCACTTTATGCGAACTTTCAAAATAACTTACCCTATCCGAGCGTTGCTTATCAGTGCCCACAAGACAACCGGCTGCTTTCGATATCCATACTAGTCTAAGATCCCTTTAAGAACGACCTTCACCGAGATGTTTATTTGATGAAATGTATTTTATATTTAATTTAATATGTCAATAAATATATTGCATATGGGTTGCCTAACAAATTTTAGTCCAGGGTATGTTTAATTAATGATTAAAAAAATTTTTTTTTTAAACATTTGATTATTAGATAAATTCTATACCAATCGAAAGTATGAAGCCCATAGAATATGCAAACGTTAGGTTGCCTATTCTTTTCCCGTCACAACTATCGGGTAGCCAGGTTTAAACTGGTAAATCTATACTAGCATTTTGCAACGGTCTGATTATTGAATTGAAATTAAATAACATTAAAGATTATTTTATTATGAACACGGTGGTATAGGGTTGCCTGCGAAAAATCAGTCCAGAATTCCGGTTGTCGAATTTTGAAAAGTAAAATATTGCAGCGAGTGAATGTGTGCGACTGAGAGGTCCCAACCAAAACCATCCCATACGATAGAAGAGGACACAGCATAGCAGCTGTTTGAAGTCCGCCCATTTAAAAAAAGAGAGTGCGCATGCTATTTTTGCTTGAAAATGAAAAGCATAGCGATAGACTCGTATATGCTGTACATTATTTTATAGTTATTTAACTTTTTTTTAATCAATTAATTAATGAAATAATGAACTTTATTCTGCAAGTAGGCCACAAGGGCACTTTTACATGTCTGAGTCTATCGACATTTCACAAAAGGGTGACCACTGTTGAGAAGAAACTCCGAAAGATTAGATACATTACATTTGTTTTATTCTACTACCTATGTTTCTACTTGAATCACTTAAAATTAATGCCGTTTAAACACTTTTCACCGTTGGTTAAAATTCTCCAACATTTAAAAGTATGAGAATCTCTGAACACCATGATGACGTAGGCTTGTGTCAGTCACGTGGTTCGCGAGTCTCGGAAGAGAGTACCAGGCGGAGTATATTATTATACCATGCATTTTATTGTATCTATAGCGACAATCTACTCCAAAATAATGCACAGCATATACGAGTCTATCGCTATCCTTTTCATTTTCAAGCACAAATAGCATGCGCACTCTCTTTTTTTAAATGGGCGGACTTCAAACACCTGCTATGCTGTGTCCTCTTCTATCGTATGGGATGGTTTTGGTTGGGACCTCTCAGTCGCACACATTCACTCGATGCAATATTTTACTTTTCAAAATTCGACAACCGGAATTCTGGACTGATTTTTCGCAGGCAACCCTATACCACCGTGTTCATAATAAAATAATCTTTAATGTTATTTAATTTCAATTCAATAATCAGACCGTTGCAAAATGCTAGTATAGATTTACCAGTTTAAACCTGGCTACCCGATAGTTGCGACGGGAAAAGAATAGGCAACCTAACGTTTGCATATTCTATGGGCTTCATACTTTCGATTGGTATAGAATTTATATAATAATCAAATGTTTAAAAAAATATTTTTTTTAATCATTAATTAAACATACCCTGGACTAAAATTTGTTAGGCAACCCATATGCAATATATTTATTGACATATTAAATTAAATATAAAATACATTTCATCAAATAAACATCTCGGTGAAGGTCGTTCTTAAAGGGATCCTCTACTATACCATGAGTTAACATGACGTAATCGCTAGGGACAGCGTCAACGATTAGTATGCTCTTTTAGTATATAATTATACAATCTACTACTATGATTAGCTATTTTTTTTAGTGTGTTTTCTTAAGTAGACAATTCAAGTAGGATAATAGGTAAAACAAGTAATTAGATTAGTTAGAAAATTTTGCATAAACAGGTAGTTCGAATATTAAATAATGTTTCGAATAATTTGAATATTTGCTCAATTAAATTAAGTGTCCCGTTTTCTAAAATGTGTGTAATTTTAAGTTTTTATTTCAACTTCCATGTGGGATAATAGTTACCGCAGGGCAGGTTTGGAAAACTGTTGGTGAGTAGCGACACCACGGATCCGATTGATCCACGACTTCGGGATAAAAAACGGGTTCGCAAGGGCAATTATTTGTGTTTTGAACTCGAATACTTGTTCGCGGACAATATGTAAGTATGTATATCGTCGTCCAGTGCCCATAACATAATAAATTCAAATTTGTTTATTTCGTGATACATAGGTAAAATAAGGTGATATTTGTGGTATAGAAATAATTATTTTGGTTGAGCGAATCCACTTAGCTTTGTACCCGATGAACAATACCATTATCTGTATTGTTAGCTGCGGCCACAACTGACACTTTAAAATGTAAGGCGTTATAAGTGCAAGTTACTTTTACACTAAATTAGTCTTTAAGTCAAACGAAATAAGGTTTACTCTTAAACAAAGAGAACAGAGATTTTGGTCACTTCATTGTCATTATAAGCATCGAAACGAGCTTCACTGCTCTTTCACTTAAATGGGATTCGCTGACCAAATGTGATTCGAACTATAAGACATAATATAGATATGCCTTTTGGCGTACAAAATTTTAGCAAGTATAAAAAGTTTATTACTCAAAATTGTACAATATTAAAAGGGTCGATTGCAAAAAAAAAAGTACATAGTTAAGGGCTTTAATTAAAACAATGTTAATTGATTCCTTTGTGTGACGAAAGTTACCCATACATTTTGTATGACTAACTTTCATCACACAAAGGAAGCGATCGTATTTTATGTTAACTAAGCTTTTAACTATGTAATTTTTTTTGCAATCGACACAAAAACATTAAAATAACACAGCTTACTGTGGGACTGGATCGATTTGTGTGTGGTTGTTCGATATTATTTATGTATTTTTATCAGTTATAGTGGCGTAACCAGACGCAGGCCTCTGCAAGCTTAGGGATTGTCTCTACTGAAGCGAAGCGACCAATCATTAAAGTGAAGAGTGGGTGATTGGTCTATTCTGCTCGTCTCCGATACGCTTCAGTGTAGACGCACCCTTAGAGTGGTCTGTCTCTAGTATGTCATGGTATGAATGTTTTGCAACGTATATAGTATCTAGGTTCATCATCATCATCATCAGCCTAATTCTTGTCCACTGCTGGACATAGGCCTCTCCAACTGCACGCCATTGTAAGCGATCCTAGGCTACTCTCGTCCAGCTTTTGCCAGCCACCCTGCACAGATCATCGCTCCACCTAGTCTGAGGGCATCCCACACTACGCTTGCCGATCCGCGGTCTCCACTCAAGAACACGTTTACCCCACCGGTTATCGGTTCTTCAGCTAATATGGCCAGCCCACTGCCACTTCAAATTGCTAATACGGTGAGCTATGTCGGTAACTTTGGTTCTCTGACGGATCACTTCGTTCCGAATTCGATCCTTCAAATAAACTCCGAGCATTGCCCTTTCCATAGCTCTCTGAGCGACTTTAAATTTGTGGACCAGCCCAACCGTGAGTGTCCACGTCTCGGCACCGTATGTCATTACGAGTGTATAGGTTAGTGTTTTTCAAACTGTTTCGACGGTTGCCACTTGGTGCCTGGTACAAAATTTGAGGTTGTATCAGTAAAGCGTGTTGCATTTATTACGTTAGTAGATTATAGTTAGGTTTGGCTTGATTAGGTTTTCACGACGCCGTTGGCACAGTGGTAATCCAGCTGCCTGCTGAGCCGACGGTACTGGGTTCGAATCCCGGCGAGGGCGAATATTTGTGTTTTGAACACGGATATTTGTACCAGGGTCATGACCATAACGCAAGCCTAGAGGTTGCTTAGTGCATGGTATAATAAAATAAGGTATGGCACTTCGGAATGACAGGCGAGAGTTTTGAAGCTATGATTGGTTGGTTGGTTCCGTCAATCCGTTTCAGTGTTGCCAGTTTTCTATCACAGTACTCCCCGATTCTCTGTTTACCTGCATGAATCTCACAAAATTTTTAGTGTTTTAAATCAATTATTACGACGATATAAAACCTAGTCAAAGAACATGACAATCGTAACGCATTATATGGATAATTATATTTTTTTGTACGACCGGCTGCAAATATTATTTTCCTTATAATTATTTTGTTACCATAAAGCGACAACTAATAATTGACCTAAAAAGTCTCACTTACCGGAATGTCATATTTTATTTTCTTATTCTATGCGTTAGTCACGTAGTGTTTTTCAAACTTTTTGGTATCGCGGCCCTTAATGACCATCAAAATCCCTTCGCGACCCCCTAAAATCCAGGTTGTACCATTAAACTTATAACCCAAACTATCATTCAATCAGTCATGCAATTATACGTTTTGGAACGCAACCTACCTGTATCAGGAATTCAGAACTGGATAAAAAATTACATATTCAAATCGTAAAATAAATAAATGAACATGTCTAAGAATGATTACTGTTGTATTAAAATGTACATGCGTGATACAATCTGCATTCTTTGTAGTCACGAGATTTTTTCGATGCTGATCCTCGCGACCCCCCTGGATATATGCCGTGACCCCCCTGGGGGTCGCGACCCACAGTTTGAAAAACACTAACGGTTAGTGTAAGTTAGTCTAATATAAAAGATGACGGAATTATTTTCTTGTCAGCTGGCCGCGGTCTAGAAGTTACTGTGATTTTATTAAGTGAAAAATGAAAATGAAAAAGTATTTTATTGGTAAAGTATAAGTGGATTAGTCTTGCGGGTCCTTAGCGACCCCTTGTATAGATCATAGAAGTAGAACGTAGACTATCTGAAGGAAATACTGAAGGTTCACTCATAAAGGCTGCCAATATCTTAGGGATGAGTGTGCATTTTATTTTAAGGGGTTACATGGGTTTCACGGTTTCAAAAAATCGATTTTTTTTTATTGCCTCATTAAATTTGACAACATCTCTAGAATATTGTCCTAAATTTTCAAATTGATCCGAGTAACAGTTTTGGAAATACAGCCTTCAGAAGTTGAGCGCTCGAGGCCAACTAGTAGGCTAATAGCCGAAGCGCGAAAACTTTAAACGCGTTTTTCTCGAAACTGTGTTTTCAAAGTCGGTTGGCAGAATTTCTCGAGAACTACTCAATCGATCTTCATGAAATTTTACACAGGTCTTCGCGATACAATTCTCAATAAGTTGGACGAAGGATTTTTTTTTTTTCGATTACAACTATTTAAAAAAAAAAATGTAGAGAAATTTTCATCGAAATTGTAATTTTTTTGTAAAAAGGTCTGCCATAAATCCAATTTTCACTTTTTTTTTTTTTTCCTTCGTCCACATTATGGTTTATGGTCTTAACTAAAATATATATATATTTTTTTTCCCTTCTGATGATCCTGTAAGAAGTTCTTCTGCCAACGCGGACTCACTTTTTTCCCGAGGGGCCGCCGGAAATGACGTCACAATGGCAGAGTTTTTAATATTTTTTTACAAAAATTTCAGAATTTCTTTGTCAAATGTGTATCTTTATGACAGTACAAAATTTGAATAAAAAATTTCATTTTTTATATGAAAAAAGAATTGTTGAAAAAAGGCCATTTTTTCCCCGAGGAAACCCATGTAACCCCTTAAGTAGCGTTAGCAATACTAAAGTGCTTACAAAAGGGTAGTAACTGTCGCCAACAGTACCCTTACCTTGTGCTAACGTGACCGTATTCGCTAGACAGCGTAAAAGATTTATATGGAGAATAGTACAGTGCCCCTAGCGGATACTTTGTAGAACTACAATTCTCCATACAAATCTTTTACGCAGTCGCTAGCGAGTACGGTCACTGTAAACTCATGGTAAGGTTACAGAGCTCAATTCGATAAGAACTATGTGATTATTTCTTCGACTCTTAAGTGGCAAAGCGTCTGTCACTCACACCCGCATTTTGTCAAGACGTGACGGACGCTTTGCCACTTATTTATCGTGTGATAGAAGCAACCATCATAGGCCCGCAGATTACTGCTTTATAGGGTTCCGTACCCAAAGGGTAAAAACGGGACCCTATTACTGAGACTTCGCTGTCTTGTCCGTCCGTTCGTCCGTCCGTCCGTCTATCACCAGGCTGTATCTCAAGAACGGTGATAGCTAGACAGTTGAAATTTTCACAGATGATGTTTTTCTATTGGCGCTATAACAACAAATATGTACTAAAAATAAAATAAAATAAATATTTAAGGGGGGCTCCCATACAATAAACTTGTTTTATGGTACGGAACCCTTCATGCGCGAGTCGGACTCGCACTTGCCCAATTTTTATACTATGCACGACAGAAAATCGTCACCTTTTTCAAAATAAACTTAAACCCGGAAACCTCGGGAAACACAGTCGTATTTGCACCATATTTAGTTACTGCCTTTTTCGTTGAAGCTAACTTGGATCAGGTTCTGTTTTTATACGTGTGACGATATTCGTCAAGGTATTAACGTGTGAATGGATACTATAAATTCGGAGTACAAAATCACGCCTAAATAAGGGAAATAGAATATTTTACGTGTGTATGTAGAATGTGTGATGATTTTGATTAAGTTTTTGCCTCAAAGGCGATATAACCTAGTTATGATTAGCAATAATTCTGACATTAATTTACCGTCTTCCTAATCAGTATACGTATATAGGTAGTAATTTTCTAAAATTATAGGCTGTGGTGTTTGGGCAAGGCATGATTGTATCTGAAAAAGTGCTCATTAGTTTTAATTTTACATTTTAACATTATCCTTATTATATTCAGAGAGAAATGAAACTTTTAAACAGCATAGGAGCGAGCGAGATAGAACTACCGTATTCGATGCACAATCCACGAGCTAGTATCTCGTAGTTTGTGTATCGGTTGATATTTATAATAATAGCAGATGTAGGTAAATTCATTAAAACGGTGCGATTGGGTGAAATGATGAATTAATTAATGAAAGTGATATGAGTGTCACTAAGTACCTGAAATTCCCCACATTTTTTTAATGATATGGTTCTTTTAAGCGTAATCAAAAATACTACACTAATACCACCTGTAACTACTACCGAATTATGTATAATATACAGTTTATGTCTTAAAGAACGAACTGATATTTGATTGAATCTACTTTTTGATCGCCACAAATCTGTCCATAACTTTTAAACTTCGTTGTACAATTTCACTTTTAAATAATGATTTCTCTGTGTTTTCATTTATGGTTTACGTTAAAATTTCCAATTTTCCAACTGTTAAACGTAATAAACAAAAAATATGTCTATTAGTAACCATATTTCTCGGTAATTTCAGAGATATTTTGAGTAACGCAGAAGACAGTTAAAAGTGTCGGTCACGAAGTGGATTCGCCCATTTATTTCTGTCGTAATGACGATGACGATCTTTTTAATAACACACTCAGGATGGAACATAAAATTAAATTTCTGTGGTATTATCAACAGATGACTTATATATTAATATGTTGTGTGAAGGTTATTTTAATAGTAAAGTCGCCCGATAATCATAGAAACTCAACACTTTATATCTAACGCTGCCTAAAGTTTGGCACTATTAGTAGTTTAAAATATTGAATCAATTATTTTCGCAAAAAGAAAACATAGACTTTGCATGACAGGTGGTGTTAGTTTTGTTCATTCCATTCGTGCCAGTTCATGTGAATTGACCTATGAGCGAGTTAACTTTTGAGCGACACAAATTAGTCCACAACTTTTAAACCACGGATATATTGGGCGGCAAATGTCGCATGACACGTTATGCCAGCGATGTTGACGGAAGCGTTGGTGGACAACGGTAACAACATTTTCTAAAATAATAATAATCGCTACCGGACGTCGCTGGACGTCACTGACGACTCGCGTCGTGAGACATTTGTCGTCTAGTGTACCCGTAGCTTTAAACTCAGTCGTAAAATTTCACTTTTATATTAATGGCCTTTCTTTGTTTAAATTTATGGTCTCATTGTTCATGATGAACGTAATTGTATTAGGTAGGCCTAATAAACATAAAATATGTACATATAGCAGAAGTTTCTTGGTAACTCCACAGACATATTAAGTTACGCCGGAGACATTGAAAAGTGTCGGTCATATAGTTGGTACGCCCCTAAATCTGCTTAATGTTATTCTATCTACGGTATTTCATATTTGTGATAAGTTTAACGTATGTAGCGGTAATGTATACGGAAGGAAACTTTAGGGTGCGTTTTTACTGATAAGGACGAAGGGGATCAAATTCAACAGTTCCTAATTCTCAAAATTCTTTAAAATCAATGTCAATAGAAATGTGATAATTTCATATTCGCTGGCACGGCCTTATTCCCATCTCCACCTGACATCTGTCAGTTTTGTCACACGTTCTGATATAATCTAATAAATTCAAAAATTAAATCCCCGATCCAATCAAAAATAACTAAGAACTATCTCGACAAAATGGCTTTCGATTGAAAAGAAACGCATTCAAATCGGACGATCCGTTTGGGAGCTACGATGCCTCAGACAGACACACATATACACATATTAAACTTATCACGTCCCTCTTTTGGTCGGGGATTAAACATTAAATTATTGTCTATTCGATAACGATCGAAGATTTCTTTGACAGTTTCATAGGTATAATGTATAATATAATTACTGTTCAGTTTCTTTCGGCTTTCTTCTCAACAACTGTATCCTAAAATTGCCCTTGTGGCCTACTTAGTAAATTAATCTTTTAATTTGTTTTTGATTTTGAACTGCAATTACATAGCACGTAGCACGAATGGCCATTGTGGCAGTTAGATTCTAGAGTCACGACCGCGTATCGGAAGTCGCAGCGTCAATAGGCTAAGCTAACTGCCGTAGTAAGCGAAAAGGCCGTATCTTGCTATGAAAGTCAAATGTAGATACGACCTTTTATATCGCACAACAGGGTCAGGATTGCTGAAAGCCATGTTATAAGAAAATAAGGTGGCACTTCGGAATGACAGGCGAGACTGACGTCACTCTATAGCTATGTCCACACTGTGCCCTTTTCACGTTCAACCTGCGCTTTCGTCTATTGCGATCACGCTCGCATCGTACAAAAATGAGCAAGATAGCAATAGACGAAAGCGCAAGTTGAACGTGAAAAGGGCACAGAGTGGACATAGCTTATGATTGGTTGGTTGGTTCTGTCAATCCGTTTCTGTGCTCCCTGTGGAGTATCATATACACCCCGATTCCCTTGTTACCTGTTGCATCTCATAAAATCGTGAGTGTTTTAAATCAATTATTACGACAAATAAATGCACAATTATTATTTTTTATACGATTGGCGGCAAACACTTTTTTTTCATATAATTATTATATATTATAATATATGTGACGATCATAGTATAAGTGCATGTAATTTGACTTAGTGTAATTTATATTGACATTTTATATTATGAAATAAATAAATCTAATCTAATCTAATCTATTTTGTTACCATGTAGCGGCAAAGAATCAGTGACGTAGAATGTCTCACTAGGAATGCGATACCTTATTTTCTTATACCATACGAAAAACCAGCGAATGACCGACTGTGCAGAACCTTGATGAAGGCCTTTTTAAAAGCCTTTAAAAAGGAGGTTCTATGTTTTACTGTATGTTTTTAACTCGCTTTTATTAGCTTCGCTTGTCACTAAGTTTGTTTGTATGTAAATAACACTGAAATCAGACCGTGAGCTCTAAGATTTCTATTCGGGTCTCAGTGATAATTGAGAGGTTTATATTTGGATCGTGTTAGAGCGAGACGGGTATAAAACGCGAATTACATTCTGATAGCTCACGCTCTGCACTACTGACGTGGGTACCGAAGTGAATATTTGGGTCGATCAACTTTTTCGTCTACCTCGTTGCCATGAATACGTTCCGTGGACAATTCTTTAAAATCTTTATTTTCGTCACGTTTTCTGTGATTAAAGTTCATCAAAGGTACATTTTTACACAAGATCTTTGTAAAATTTCAGATTTGTGATTTTTGGTCTTTTAGCATACTGTAACCGTAATATGTTTTTTATTATAACTGTTTGTTGCCTAAATAAAAAAAGACCTATCGTGGGGGGTCGTTTGAATAGTCTTGATTAGTGATGTGGCGTTTCCGAAACTAAACGGAAACTTTCCTCATTTCCTATACAAATTGAGGAAATAATATCTGAATCTTTTCGATAACGGCACATCTCTAGTCTTGATAAGCCATTAACGTTTGTGTAAGAAAGTACAGTTGGCAATAGATTTGGGTCATATTTTTTTTGACAATAACTTATTTTGGTCCAGCGTAGGACGTCTTTCGGTTGATATGATGATGATGATCGATTGACACGTACACTACACACTATAGGGAACATACATGAATTTGTTATTCCTAATTCATTTAGTTAAGCCAGTCCAGTAAACTATATTTTACTAAAAAAGCATATCCTCACTATAAAAGCTATAATCAAGTTAAAAAACGAGAGTTCAGAAGCGTGTAATTTCTTTTTCTATATTTCAGCAAAACCAATGATACCATCAAATTATTCACACAAGAACGTAAACACGTACAATTTAACGCAGTGTCTTATGAACTACATTGCGAAATGCATGTTTTTACATACAGTTAGCTTCTCATGCGCGCATATGTGACGCCACACCTGCGAAACTTTTTCTATGCCGCGTTTTTAACGTTCGACTCCCATTTCTAAAGTTCTTATTGTCCTGATCACATTGATCAGTATGAGATATTTTTCATATTAAAATCTCATTCGATTGGTACAATTTATTTTTTTGTTGCATATTCCCATTTATTGGGATTTCCATTTATAGATGTTTTTGTTGGCAGGCAAATACAACATCATTGATCGATCTGAAACATTGTTTGTGTCAAGACCTGGCGTGCAAATACTTGATTTTGCCTTTTTTGCTGGATTGTTAATCATATATTTCATTTACACACACGATAAGGACCGGAAGATAGTTACATAATATTAAACGTATAAAATTACCACCACCAATGTTTGGTTATGACCAATGTTCGGCCCTTTACTTCCACCAGATCTGTTTTGCAGTAGGGATGATTACCGATGTTGAATTATTAGTTGTGTCAACAAAGATAACTCAGATTTTGATGGAAAAAAATATTAAAGAGGCTATGAAACATGAGAAATCAAAGGTACGCAAATTTGAAGATGGTTTATTGTATCAATACCATGTAGGTAGTAATTTAACGCACATTTTCACGAGCTCCAACGCTCATTTCTAACTTGTAAAAAAGTCTAAGTGAACTTATTTAGTCCCATAAATACATTTTATCCCAATAAAAAATTTGATCGGTTAGCGTCCTCGAGATAAATCATCATGGCCGTTCTGTTAACAGAACTGCTGGGGTGTTATTTCTACTACACTGGTACAATTAAAGAAAAACAAAAATAGAATTGTTCTAATATTTATACCGCTTTACAAATAATCCAATCATATATACGTCTATGTATACATATTACAACTATACACATATTTGAGGATATTTTCCATAATCATGGGTACGTCTATTTCTCTGTTTACTAGCGCCTCTGGCGCGACATTAATATACGAGTACCTTTCTCTTTCTACCCAGTAACATGTGAGGAAGGAGATGGTTGGCAAAACATTTCCGCATGATTTTTATAAATATTATTTCATATACCTAAATCCTGTTCCGATAATCAGGATCGCAACAAAAAAATTAAGTAACCAATTTGGTGCAGTCATCCTGAAGATATACCCCTAATATCTTTATAGACATTTCGGCGATTCAGTATACATATATATATTTATAGTGCTCGATATAAAAAATATATATATACAAAACAAAATATATATATATTCGACATAACGAATGAAAAAAACAGAACTAGTGGGAGTAAAGGTATTTGTCATAACAGTTTCATTTTTCATGTACAGTCAGCAACATATACCTCAATCAGCACAGTATAATTTCACAACATATATTTGTTGACAATGAACAATTTTATTTTCAGACCAACTAGGGCTCAACGTTAATTACGTGATGGCAAATTAGAGGCCGAAAGGTCTACAAAATATCTCAAAATTATAGCACCTAAAATCTTACATTACTAAGGCTGCGTTTCCACCAATGCGAGGATGCGTAGCGAGAGTGAGGGATGTGTTTTTATTAACCAATAGAATTAGTTGCGCTGCGCGAGCTAAGCAGATGAAGTTATTCCATTGGTTTACAAAAACACATCCCTCGCTGCGCATCCTCGCACATCTCTGGTGGAAACGCAGCCTAAATGTAACCAATACCTACAGATATAATACGTTTATATATTATTTAATACAGCAATTGACAACATTTCGAATTTTCAAATAGTGTTTTATAAAAACTAATTTCGTTACCCTATTACGAGTATATTAACCTCCTCCGTGCATCGTTATTCTCATTGCTGAGGGTCGTGGCATCCACCATGGCTTAGCTTCCTCCGGATGACGTTGCGCCACCTTCCACGGTCCTCGGCCACCTTGAGCGCTTCTTGGACAGTGCGGTGCGGATTTGGTCGGACCAACGCATCGGGCTGCGGCCCTGAGGCCTCTTCCTCTAAATCCCTCCACCAATAGTTTTCCAGATTATCGTCTTCTTTTCTGGACATGTGCCCAAAGTATTCCAGCACTCTTTGTAGGACGATGGTTGATAATCTGGTAGTAACTTTTAGTTTATTCAGAATGGAAGCATTGCTCTTGTGTGCAGTCCACGGGATACGAAGCATCTTCCTCCAGCATATCTGTAAAGCGTCAACGGGCTTACGGTACCCTGCTCTGAGAATATTAGTGTGCGCACACACCTTGTCTTCGTTCGCAGCGTGATTCGGCGATCACTCCCATATCTTGTGCAACCGAGTCATGGCATCTTTGGACATCACGATACGTTGCCGAATCTCCAATTCGCAAGAGCTGTTGTCAATTGATGATTAGAAGTAAAATACATAACCTAAATAAAGTTTTTTTAATAACAATGAAAATCTACGTCAAATGTCGCCTCACGGAATTAATAAAATGTCCCTTAGAGTCAATCGGGGTAACTTTCACCATTCCGTATAACATTGGGCCGCACTTCACACTGCCCGTTTAAATTGTTTTACTGCAAAGAATTTATTTCGAATGGTAATAAGTTTTTGACAAAAAAAGTCTTTTGGGCACACTTTTATTGCCGACTTTACTTTCTAACAAACAAGTTAATTATTTTTATGGAACCTTTTTATCGATTCTATTTTTTTTACGTGGAAATACCACATTAGTATCCTGCTTAGATTGTAGTAGATCGCATTCAATTTTTCTTTCTTAATTTACCTTTGTGTCATTATTTATAAAAAAAAGTTAATTGCTCATTAATTGCAGATAAAAAAGATATCTTGTGGTATTTATGAGTCTCCGTCATCAGCACAGCTCCAAGATACCAAACTATTGTATTGTTATGGGAACTACATACGCATGCCCAGTTTCATTTCGATACGACGATTAGAATCAGGTTATAATTGACTTCCAATATTTGACTACATTGTTTCTTACAAACTAAGTTAGTAAGCTTAATAAAAGCGTGTTTAGAAGCCAAAGTTACCCCGATTGATGGTCATTCTTATATAGATATACCTATATCATAAAAAATATCTTTGAAATTACACTCTTATGTTTGTCGAAGGCATTATTTGCTCGTCTAATTATTATCTGTTGCTGATTCTACGACACAACCTTCCTTTGTATACGTATTTAAGATATGATGCTCAAAATGTGTTATGGTAGGAAATCCAGAAAATTTGTGCTCGAAAGATAAATCACGCCCCATAATTTTTCAAATCCTCGCGCAGTTCAATATCCCTGTGGGTATCGTATCGAGTATGAACAATTCATACTACGCTCCTTAATACCTATTCACCGCAATCAAGTAAAATTAATTAAAGAACCAACTTCGAATCCTTCCGGGGCAGGGTCTAGAGTATCAAAATGTTCATGGTATCAGAAATTCAGTTATACAAAATGGCAAATTCAAAATGTCCACACTATCAAAATTATTGGACGAGAATGACTCGATTTCATCGTAGCGAGAGTGGCGCTACCATGCCACCCTAAGGGATTCAGAAGCATCTGGTTGAAAAATGCAATGGCTCTCGCATCAGGTTCGGTGGTCCAATAGGTAAGACTCGCGCCCGGAAAGCCGTTGGAGACACAGGGTCGAACCCTGCCTGAACCATTAATGTTTCGATATTATTATCCGCTATTAAATATTTATCCGCTAAACGCTAAGCCAATCTAAGTTGGAGACTCCATAGTTGATTTCATTAAAATATGTTAAGCTCGCATAAAAGTTTAGGTTGTTTGTGCTATTTTAGACGTTTTGATAGTATAGTCTGTGATATTTTGCTCACATTGATATTTTCGTTATTTCGATACTATGGTAATTTTGGCACTTTTGACAGTTGTCTAAAGTGTCGAATTGTCTAATTGACAAAATTACCAGTAAGATATTTTGATACCCTGGACATTTTGACACTCTAGACCAGAAGCCCCTGAAGGAATTAATGCCTAAATATACTAAAAACATGAGGAAAGAACCTGGATCAAACTAATACACGGTCGAAAAACAAGTCTCTAATGTATCTAATCTAATAGTTAACAGCTTATATGCATGCGAATTATGTATTTATGCGTTTCAATCTTAGCTATTAAGCAAAATTATGCCCTGAACACTTTAACTCACACATCCTGAATAGAAAAGAAGCGCAACTATAATTTATGTATTACCCATATGTGTTTTTAACCCTTGGATGCGTATGGTATCAAAAATTATACTGCATTTTACTTCTGAAATGACTAATCCATGTCAATTTTGAAACTTGCTTGACAAAGTGAATTTGAGTTGATTTTTGACGTGTGTTATTTGACTGGTATCGTTTTTGATACTTTATACACCTAAAGGTTAAAACGACGCTTCTTATTTTGTATTTTGGTTTGCTTGTTGTTTTTTACTATTCTTCCATAATTATCAGAATATCCTTTGCTGACAGACTCTGGCTAATTATTTATTTTAATGTTGTACCTACAACAAATGTTAATTATGTTTGTTTTGTATCCATTCAGTAAGACTGACAAGGTAGGTATTTCGCATCCTGTGTTAAGACAATTGTATTAGTATTAATAGAGGGAAAAATGATTATATTTTTAATGTGTTACTATTTAAATTACTTTTTAGTTTTAATATTACTCTAATATCTAAGAGGGGTGAGCAATTCTATTCATGGGAATATTACTGAAAGGCTTGGTGTCAACTTGATATATACGGTGTTAATATTGGCACTTTAGATGGCTACAATGGATTTGCTTGCCCTATTATAAAACTCCATACTTCACAAGTTCAGCCATGACCATATTTTTAAGTTACTATTGTTTTACTTTATTTAATTTCTCTAGTGTTTTTAGGTTTAGTGTGTGCTTATTTTTTATGTGGATAATTGAGGCTTATTTTTTTGGAATATAAAATTATTTTCGTTCTATCGAGGTACCAAAACTAACTCTTAGTACCTACATAGTTGGCACAAAAATTATAATTGGCAGCATTCCTTTCATCGGTCCATTTTGGAGTACGAAATCATTGGACTTATTCTACGTTTTTACTTTAGCAATGTGCTCTATGCAGTTATTTGCAGTTTCACTAATCTAATTACACTTCGGGCCATTCACATCTTGCTGGCGAATTTCATCTCGTTTACCAAGAAAATTGCATCATGGGTCTTAATTGTAATAATAATAATGTCCAAAAGTATCTTAAAGACCCGCAAAGAACAACGTGCCAAAGATCTCAATATACAGTATAATTATAAATGTAGAAAATTATTCATAGTATTTTTGATCTCAATACAATACCGAAGATAGTAATTTTGTCAGTCGTGTACATTTACGATATTGCCTATATTTTACTTTAGTAACGCCATACGATTAAATAAATAAATTTACGATATTGATTCCTAGTAAAAACATATGAAAGTAGGATAGTTAAAAAATAATCTGTTACATGGAGTGGCTGTAATTATTGCATTTGTTTGAAGTGCATGTGACATTCCAAATTCAAAATTTATATTTAGATTATACAGAAAAAAAACTGCTCAAGCATGAAAGTGATTTAATTTTTTTATACTTAGAATAATCAAAAGTTTTTTTTTATATTTACATAGCAATGTGTAATCCATGGTTATATGTAGCTTGACATCAAAGACATGTATAACATACAATTATTTCTAGTACATTACCTTTACTTTCCATAGCATTTACATTTATATAAAAACAATAGAAGGTCTTCGCACCTTGTTCAGCGTAAAATGTTTTTCTTCACCGTAGTCGGATAAAAAGTATCCTATAACCAGGGTTCGGAAATTCGGGTGGATATTTACCTAAACGATGGCGGCGGCTTTGTTGTTCAGGTGTAGGTATTGGCTTTGTTTGAGGTATGAGTGAGGTAGCAATAGGATTTTGACAATTTTAGGTAAATATACACCCGAATTTCCGATCCCTGCCTATAACCATCGTCCAGCCGTTTCGGCGTGATGAGAGGACAGCCGGCGCCGCGCAGCCATGCACCTGCATCGCGCTAAGATTTTTCCAGAAATAATGAATGACCCATCAATTAATAAAAAACTGATTTACAATATAATTTTACAATAGTATCGATATGCATGTCTTAGATGTTAAGTTTACCAACGGCTTCGTGATAGTTGTAGCATTAGATATTTTTTACTTTTTTATAATTTGTGTTGGGTTCCTATTTTAAGAAAGTGTGTTGCGTGTGCTCTTTTTTTATTTTTGTTTGACTATAATAAAACATATTATGTATTTCTATTGTTGTTTTAGTATGCACCTAGGAATATAAAAGTGGAAACAAAATCAACAGCATAGGCATAGTACAAAGAGAACAGTAGTTCATCGTTTCAATGCAATGTAACCCTCAATTTGCCACCCCGTCTCTATCTCAATAATCTTTTGGTATAATACCCAAACAGCTGATGAAAGTTACTAAGTACAAGTTTTATTTTAAATTACTTCAATTTACTTTACCTAATTAAACGATTTACACTAACACCTGAAATGTAAGTTTCGTATCTGAAATCCTCAAAAAGTGAATTGAAGTTATTGTTAATCAATTTTAGGCTTCCGAATTAGAGATGTTAAGAACGTTTTCCGATTTGTATGGCGGTAGAATGTTCTCGATAACATTACCCATATAAATCAGGTAACGTGCTCCAGAAGAGCATATTTCTATTCCGAATCTCATGATTCTTTTTTTTCGACTATTTATATTACGCCATACAAGTTTTATGAAAGAAGCAATCAAACGAGCATGGTAGGATTTATAGATAAAAATAGGTTATTAAGCATTATCAGTAAGTGCCAGTGTAGCGTTCTCATTTAGTAAACTGTCAGTGCATAACCAACTAGCACACAGGCTGTACAAGATTGAACCGCTTAAATAAGAATTATAATGGCTGCGAAGGCTCTTTCTTATACGGCTTGTTTTCTACTTGGATATATATACTACCGATATAGATATTGCTATTAAGGACGTTCCCCGTTCCTGTACAATAGACGTAGATCTATATCATAATTATTTGCGTCTTTGACGTATGAACCTTACTTCCTCTTTGCCCTAATCGTACACACCCATGTCAATGAGAGCGTTAGTTTATAAACTAACTAGTGAGAGTATAAACCGACGGATAGGTTAGCTTAGTTTATAATTTTACCAGATAGATTATAACCGACGGTTTTAACTAGAGATGTGCATGTTCTCGAGAACTTTCATCCCCCATACTAATCGGGAAACGTTCTCGAGGACGGCACATGTCTAGTTTTAACATTATGGTAACATAGAGTAACGGTGACGTCGCCTCGTGTGACACAAACACAACGGCATCTTTCTAAAAGTGGCAACAACATTGTATAGTAAGTCTGTAGACGTTCCGTTTTAAGGGATTTGGAGACAAAGTGTTGCAAAAAAAATTAAAAACATTTTTGAACTCATCGATTACATTTAAATTGGATCTTAGTTACCATAATACTTACTGAAGCTATCAAATTGCTATTAATACCTACCCAAGTAGCACACTATGCTATATAAAAGTTTATACAGCCCTTAAACAGCTGAAATAAGTCGTATAAGGGCTGAATAAGCTCTAATACAGACTGTTTGCTACGTGGTAGGGTCTGATAGAAACACATTTAGTATCTTTAAAAAACGACACACGAAAGGAGTTGGTACTACAAAAGTTGATTCACCCACACCACACACAGGTTAACGTGAAGGTTACCTACTGTTTTCGTTGTACTATGCCAATATGGAACAAGTATATTAGTCTCTGATCACTGATCAGATACCAGATTCTGTTAGAAACATTATTCAAAAATGATTCTAATCAGAAACCAATTATTCAAAAGAGCTCATGAAACATATTTAAGCTTAGTCCTGGAACCTCGTTTGTTTCATTTTGAAATTCTAACAGGATTCTTATCATAATGCAATTGGTGCAATGGCTATAATATACTGTATCCTTGAAATTTCCAATTATTATTAGAGATCCGATTGTGTGTGTGAATGTGTGCATCATCGTAAGTTGATTCTAACAAGAGATGTCACAGCGATTGCATGACGCACACGTGAGCACGTGAGCGATGTGACATCTCTTATGGGCTTCCATACTTTACAAAATGAACATCACGCGTCCTATAATCGTGCATCTATCGCGCGCGTCTATTCTCGTAAAATTGTATTTGAGCGAGTTTTAACGACCGGCACAAACCCGTCTATAACTTTGAAAAATCGTTGTAAAATTTCTACTTTTAATAATGGCTTCTTATTTCAATGTATAGTTTACATTAGAACGTTTAATGCCCTAAACAGAAGATATGTAAATTAGAAGCTCGATTTCTTGGTAACTCTAAAGATATCTTAAGTAACGCCGAAGACAGCCAAAAAGGTCGATCAAAAAATGTTAGGTCGCCGATTTTCGTAAAACATCACGGTCCGACGCCGTGATTCGGAAAGTTGTGAAAAGATACCACAATAGGATATCGTCGCGACATTGAAATAAATTGATACGACCTCCGCATACAAAACACAAGTAAATATATGTAAATACAGTTTTTAATCTGATGGCGTCGAAACGTTCCACGATGCGACAACACAACAGAAATTTGAGTTTTTGACGTGTACAGTCCGCTTCAAAAGTAGATACTTGACAACTACTGGCTTAGGTCAAATTGCATACTAAACCTTTAAGTAAATAGCGTACAGTAAGATTAAAATCAGTTAACACTTCGGCCAACCTCGGTAATTGTCGTGAATCCCTCATCTCTCACATAGAGTTATCAATTTACAGATATGACCGATTTACGAAATTCTTTTCGTATTTGATAGGGTATACTTCCGAGATGGTCCCATGTAAATTTTATACTAGCCAAGTCAAATCTTGATATTGAATTACACCCCAAGTAAAATAAATGCATTGAGTATGTCGCATGTCCTTGTATCTAAAAATTTTAGGGCAAAGAACTTGGCGCCCTTGCAGATCTCAATTCTTTTGTCGGCGAAGTGCACGCGATATTGAACTTGGCTCTCATTTTACATTTATGTTTTTGATGGGATATCATTACTTTTTGTACAGAAATTATTATGATGTGTAAATTACTTAATTATTATTTGTTAATTAGTTCTGTGTGCTATTCTAGTACATCTTTTGAAAGTTTTGAACAAACAAAGAATTTTCCAAAACGGTTAGTACGTATTGGATTTTTGTGTGCATGTATGTGTAAGTGTGTGTGTGTGTGAGTGTATATGCTATTCTAGTATATCTTTCAAACAAAAAAAGAATTTTCCAAATCGGTTTATAAATGACAAAGTTCTGAGGCAAGAACCATCAATAATAATAATAATAATAAAAAAACATTAAAAAATCACTGTTTTCGATTTTTATATGTATACACACACAATTACTAAGCTGGATGCCAAATTTCACCTTTCTAGGTCACCTGGAAGTGGGTTAGGTTTTTGATTACTAGTCAGTCAGTCAGTCAGTGATAAAAATACCGTTTTTTGGACTTTAATATCTCAATAACTATTTAACCTATATTAATGAAATTTGGGCTTCTACTTGTTCTAAAGGATCTTAATACATAAGCCAAATTTCATTTTTTTATGTTAAATAGATTTGGTGTTATTGGGGGGTCCTAGTTCCTGCGGTGAACTTGGCTGGATACGCTGCCGCGTGTCTAGATCAAAATCGGTCAAGCAGTTTATGAAATATCAACAAAAATCTGTTGAAATCGGTTTTTTAAAAATTTTATTTGGTGATTATTATTAATTATTAATCCGACGTAATATCGTAGGCACTACTTACATCAAACAGTAAAATATTGACTTATATATGTTTTTCATATATTGTATACCTACAAGAATGTTAAAATTCATGTCGCTTCTGCATAATAAATTTCTTAGGTCTACCGGTTAGTAATGTCATCTTGGCAGGTGCTATTCATTGCGTTTATGATACTTCAAATTGAATGCTACCTAAAAGAAATCGCGGTAATGTATTTCGTGTCATTTCCGTCTCCGGATTTAGGCGATGATACCCGAGAAAAGCCGAAGTGTTAACTGATTTTAATCGTACTGTACCACCTGAAAGGTCGGCAACGCACTTGTGACTCCTCTGGTGTTGCAGGTGTCATGGGCGACGGTAATCGCTTTCCATCAGGCGATCCGTTTGCTCGTTTTCCACCTTTGACATAAAAAAAAAACTAAAACTGTCAGCTACCTTTGATAATGACTGCACCAAATTTTGTATAAGTATAATATAATAGTAGGTAAGGACCTACTAATAATTGGAAATCTTGTTTCACTTCCAGGTTCCATTATGGAAGCTGCCCAGAATCGGCCGTCATTCCAGACTTACCTGCCAGAACCGACATCGCAGCCTTTGCGTCGGCAGGGCTCCTTCAATTCGCAGAACCAAGGTGCGTAGGTACCAGTATAAGCCGGGGATCTCCAAACTTTCTTACTGGAAGACCAGTGGTGGCCCTTGTATACCAACACTCCATATTTAACACCCTTGTGCGAAACCTGAACTATTTCACTCTACAGATCTAAAATATAAAGTTTTTCCATCGTATGCTGTCGTGAAAGCTCGTATTCAAATTGCTATCTGTACTTTTTGATAGACAACATTTGTAGTTTTCGAATTAAACTGATTTCATTAATTTATTATCACAAAACCTAAAACTGTTATTTTTATTTGGATTTAAAATATGTAAAAAATTGTGAAAACAGCGTCACCTATACAACCGCACACTATTACACTCACAACACACAAAATTAACAGGGGTTGGTACAATTTTCTAGTAAAGTCTGACTATATGATATTCTGCGCTGTGCTGTACCAATTACCTACTGGTCGCCTACGCCTTTTAAGAATGATAAACTTTTCAAATTAAATTAGGATTGGTGGGTGAATTTCAACAAGCTCGAAATTTACCTAATTTTGGTGGCTTTTTTTATTTTTGATGTTGGATTCAAAATTATGTATCAATAATACGAATAAAGTCATAAATAATATTGTGTAGTAATGGCCCTTTGTTATACATAATAGTTTTAAAGATATTATGATTTTAGTAATTAGACTGCCACCAAAATTGTACATCTACACCAAAATTAGTTACTTGTGCTAAAAAATAATATTTGTCAATGAAATTGCCTGCTGGAAATGAAAATAAAGTATTTGATTAATTAATCATTTTAATTATACCAAAATATCTATGAAAATACAATCACTAACTCGTTTGTAACAGCAATATATTTTTTTCTTTTCGAGGACTTCTTCTCTTGATAGTTTTTTCTTGCGACTAGCCATCCTAAAAACTACATACATTTCAAAAAAATAAGCATGTACAAAAGCGAACTTATCCCTTTAAGGGATTTCTTCCAATTAACCACCACACAAAGTAAAAGGCTGACAAACCAAGCAACATGTACAATACGATAACTTTACAATAGTACAAATGAAAATGCAAAAACCAAATGAGAGAGAGATATGCAAACAGTCAATGTAATACATATTACGTAATATCTATATAAATACATATAACATAAATAATCATAATTATAACAATAAGCAACCTAATCAAATAATCATTCGTTCGACAGCCACAATTTCTTGAACTTCCCCTTGAACGATGCTACGGATGCTGCCTTAGGGCGGGAGACAATTTATTCCATAATTTCACGGCGCGCACAGCAAAAGACACATCGTAAACATGAGATCTATGCAGTGGGATAGATAGAGCCAGATTCGCACTTGACCGCAGGCGATGGCCACTACCATCCGCCATGTAAAAGAACTTCTCTGCAAGGTAAGGAGGAGAAGAAGGAATGAAAAGGACATTATACAAAAGACAAAGAACATGTATGCGGAGACCAAAGCAAAAGAGAGCGGACAAGCATGATCTTCGTATGAACAGGAAGGAAATTCTGCAGACACCTCAATGAAAGAAGGGACGCGAAAAGTTTCCTACTGATCTCAGAAATATGAGGTGCCTATGACAAAGATTGATCTATGGTAATGCCAATTTTTTTACAGTAGAAGAGAAAGGTACAGGCGTACCATCAAAGAAAATAACTGGCTTAACTTGATCTGAAAGCTAGGAAATAAGGGGCTTCCAACGACAATAGCCTGCGACTTCTTGGCATTCTTAATCAAATCAAAGAATTGAGCACGGATTGATTCCAGGTCTAAATTGATTTGCGAAACCAAGGAGCCAAAATCATCAATGCTGGCCGCCGCATAAAGCTGCAAATTATCTGCATAGACATGGAACGAGGAGGAGAGTGACTGTGGTTGGTGATTCCGTTAATGAAGACAGAAAAGAGTAATGTAGAGAGTATGCCCCCTTGAGGGACACCAGAAGACAGTTCACACCAGCTAGAAAATCGGTCATCAACTCGAACCCGCTGTTGCCCCCCAAAGAGGTAATCACGAAACCAGGACAGTGAAGTTGGAGAAATATTTAAAGTACTAAGTAAACTGAGAAGAATATCAAAATCAACAGTGTTAAAAACACTACTAAAATCTAGGAGCACCAATATAGTCACTTTTCTATATTCTATATTAAGACGAATGTCGTCGGTGATCTTAACCAAAGCGGTGGTTGTGCTAAAGAATTGAACGAGTTAAGTCTATTTAGATGTGATGAGGGACGTGGATTTACAAAGGATTCAATGCTTTTGGATAAGACGGGAAAAATGGACATAGGACGATACTGCAAAAAGTACGACGCATTAGGGGTTTTAGGGAGAGGAATCACATGGGCGCATTTCCAAATTGTAGGAAACGTGCCAGAGGAAAAAAAAGTAATATAGGAAAGGAGCTATAGAATCCGCCACCAGCATAAGCATATCTAAGCTAAGATTACCCTCACCGACAGCTTGTAATATCAAATAAATTCACCGAGTCAAAAGTGTTGGAAATGCGATTACAAATGTGTAACTGTATACAGATTACAGAATTAGAAATTCTGGTGGCATCAAGCAATTTTGGTGACTTTCAAATTACCACCAAAACCACCAAAATTGATCCACCGAAATTAGAAACAGTGATTATAAAAATATTTAAAAAATATCCGTATTATTTACTTCCAATTTAACTTCATATTTTAAAAAGGAAACCTTTAACACGTCTTACACATAATTCACACACAGTCAATGATTGCTAAGTCACTAGAAACATATACCACAAAAATTGTGTCAAAACGTATTTTGAACACACCAAAATTAGATACTTACGTGCTGAGTGGACAGATCCAGCAAGGTACGACGTGTGTGTCATCGCTCCATGCCGGAGCGGAACTAAACGAACAGGTTAACACACGTTTGCTGGTCTTGTTATGTTTCGTTCAACCATAAACACGTTTTCAATATTTACCACCAAAATTATCAATTTCACCCGGACAACTTTTAGTACTCAATTTTGAGTATCTATTTATGTATTAATCTTTATTTATATATCCTTATAAGATACTTAAACTAATAAAGATTATAAATAAATGCCATTTTAGTTTAAAACATTGATGATATGGTTCTATCAAAGACATTTATGAGGAACAACGAATACTGGACGCCGCACCAAAATGATCATTTTACCGCAAAAAAAAATATTATTAAACATAAATGACTTTTACAATACTTTGCGATTTGGCTTAAGATAATAATTTGTGTCTTCATTTCAGAAAAAAATTCAAACTTTTAAAACAATTGTTTCACACTATAGTTATCAATTCCGCCGCAATTTTTTTCGCTGAGATAATCACCCTGGTATATTTTCGTAAATATAAAAAAGTAAAAATAAAAATTGTTGTCAATTATGAAAGCAAGCTAAAATTAACTTTTCCGGCAACATTCAACCGTTAGTATAACCAAGGGGATTCATTCCGCGCCGCGTGTCGAAATATACCTACTAATTTCGGGTCGCAATTGTGAACCGGCTCGCCCATCGCGCAGTCTTCATCCGGCTAGGGACGGCACGTTCGAAGTGGAGCCAATGCATCGATTATGTTTTTATGGTTTATATATTTTTATGGTTATTTATTATTTATAACCAACTTCAAAAAGGAAGAGTCTGTTCGTCTGTATTGAATCTTTTTGTACGTATGTTCACCGAATTTTTCCGTGATATTTAAACCGATTTTTATAATTCAAAAGAGTATACAACTACGGTTTTCTCATTGTTATTAAGTCAGGATCTGTTGCTGGGATACTTACCTACATCTCAGGATTGGTTCAACACAGACATCTGTGGCTTTCGTTTTTCTACTTACCTAAATTTAATAAAAGTAGCGTCTAAAACAAGTACAAATATCGAGACGTACATTCCGTTTTGTTGGTGTAGGCAACCCTAGGAGTATGACACGCCTCACAACGTGCTCCAACCAACGACGTTCGTCCTAAATTACCAATCAGATACTAGTAGGTTAATTCCATTGCAAAAGCGGCAAATAACAAAAGAGCGCGGCTTTTGTAGTGCCTTTATTCTGTATTTTCAATATTTTGTTATAGTCCCGCTGACTCACTTATCTCGTAAACTTATAATATTTATTAGACATTTGTTTCAGATATTAACAACGATCCATATTTTGTGTTAGTTATTAAATTAGGCTTAAATACTAAATGATAGTAGGCATTTTAGAAACAAATTACTTGTACAAGTTACACACACACACGCTGGACAATTAAAACTAATTCATTTCGATAATGTCAACATTATTAAGAATAATCAGAAATAAAATTTAGATTAAAAAAAAACATATTTTTAGAAATAATTCAATTAAATAACAATTAAAATAATAATGAAATAAAATTAAGTAGGCAACAAATTCAAATCATTAAATTAGAAAACATTAAATACAATCTAGATCATTACATTAATTTACACCTAAGGCATAAATTATTTAACTTTTCTTTACTGAACCGCCTCTAGTTTCTGTAACGTCTGTGTGTCCTACAGGTCACGCTGCACTCGACCGCCGCGGCTCCGAGCCGAGCGAGGTTGTTGTCCGCAAGAGGGACGACCCGAAGCGCCACTCCATGCTCGTGGAACCCACGCCCAGGGAGACCAGGGAGGCAGACAGGCGCAGCCATGACGGCGCCATCGTCAAGAACCTCTCCATGGGTTGAACGTGTACATGCCTCGTAACTTTACCTCACTTTTGTTTCTTCAACTTAAAACAGAGAAATTAATGCGTCTTTGCCCATGTAGCAAAATAAGCTGCTAGAGCGCTTACATAGCCCTTATACTGCTAATTTAACCCTTAAATGCATATTTACACGTTACTAAAATTACACAAAATCTGAATATTGTCAATAAAGACTTTGTCAAAATTGTCCCGAAATCTCAAACTGACGTGAATTTCACTGCTAATTACGTCATTTCAGAAGTAAAATTAGTGTAATTGTATGCATTTAAGGGTTAAGCTAAATAAAGGCAGTATAAGCGCTTCTGCAGCTTGTTTGCTACTTGGGTGAGCTCTACACTGTCTCAATAGTTTCCATCTTGAATGTTTTGTCATTAGCAATAGAGGTGACAGCATGGTGTCAACTATTAGGCATTAGCGTGTCGAGCACAGGTACGTTTACCTTATAGCTTCAATCCGGTTCAGGTACGATCACACCCCTTGACGTTACATTTGGGTAAGGCTCAGGAGAGTTATGAACGCTCCTTGACTTGTGTTATGTTTTCACGAATTATTTTTGCTAAGAGAAGCGTAAATTAGTGAGCTCATTTAACAGAGCGCTTTTTGCGAATTGTGAGGAACTCCAAAAATAAGGCTATATTCGTCTATACCTATTTCGTAACAAGGAAACGCAAACGAGCAGTTCAAACGACTCCTGACGCTCGACCTGAGCCTTACGCATTTACGTCACACCTTTTTCAATACAATGATCGCACAGTGTGATCGCTCCCTTGTATGGTTTAGTTTAAGTCTTAATTTATATCATATTTCTATATTTACGATTTGTATTATTATTGTAAACTTATTTTAAACTGAAGAACGTATTTGAAGAAGTAACGCCTGATTGAGGGCTATTTTGATTTGTTGGGACTACAGTTATTTGTCCCTCATTTTTTTTATCGAATAATATTAATCAGCTTTTGTTTTAACCCCTCATATTCTTAGACCACGAACCCGGGCCGGAGCTTTTAAGCTGACGTTAAAGTCAGATTTAATTTTTTTTACACATTTCTGACATCGCATACGAAGGAACCTAAAATGAAAACTGAAAATGGAAAACAAGTAAATAATTACCGTAAGGCATGCCAACGCGTACAGCACCAAAACATTAATATAATACAGTTGTTTAAAATGCGTTGTGTGGTCACGTCGACGAAGACGCGCCTTCTTCCGATTTTCTTTTTGTTTTTATCTAAATTTTATACATACAATATTTGATCAATAAAAATATTCAATTTCTACTATCTTCAATATGAACAGCTTGAGGAGCAAAAGTGATAGGTAAAGTTGCTTATTACATTTTTATGATAAAGACACATTGAGGACTGAGGTGTCAACATTGCCGAAAATTAATCAAGTCCGTTACTCAAATCAATGTATAGTTGAAATTCTTTAACATGTCCGAATTCCACTTGAGAGTTTATCTTGTAAACATGGCATGACAGTTCATCTTGTGGGGACAAAGCCATTGTTTTACTCCTATATACAATTTCACTTCGGGACAAATGGAAGCAGGGAACAAAACAACGCAAATAAATATCTTCTTATTTCAAATGTCATTTCTAAATCACAGGGTTTAATTTTCAATATCCTTATTCAGTAGAGTAAGATACTTTGGCATTAAAGCCATACAATTCCACATCATCAGTCAAACTTGACAAGTCAAAATTGACTTGAAAACCCGCTTACCAAGATTTTAAACTCGTGCCTCGTGACTTAGAAAAGATGATATAAACGTTTTATTTTGTTACTTTTATTTTAGTTTACTTATATAGTTGTTTTCAAGATAATCTCTTTATGATTATGACCATTCGCTAATAATTTTTAAGGCATACACGACGCAAAGCTCTCTCTTTTTCTATATGAATTTTCACCTGTCAAAAATACGAAAAGTTGTCAGTTACGGTATTTTTCTTTATTAACATTTAAAAAAATAATAATTTTGTCTGCCTGTTTTTCCCGTTACCCCTTCACATCACCACATAACATCAGGAACTATATTTAAAATGAAAGTACGCAACGTTGACACCGCCGCTCCTCAGTGTCTGTTATCTACGGGAGTATTAAGCATGTTGTCATTTAAAATACATTGCATTGAAATATGATACTAAATACGCGCGTAAAACTACTTTTGAACACAAAATCTTACACTTCTCTCGGGTCGGCATGGCAGTGTCCACTGTCATGGCACCGTTGGTTTCTCCTCAGTTGCCATTGTGACATGGGCTCCCCTTTTTTGGCCGTTATAAAAAAAACGTACTGAAGTACTTAGTACTTATTTTAAATGCCATGTGCTTTAACAACAAATATGCCGAAAGGCGGCACACATTCAATGACTGATGTCCATCTTACTGACGTTAATAATACTGACGCCGCCTTCGCGTTCAACTTATACACCCTCACCATGAGTTTACAGTGACTGTATTCACTAGCGACTGCGTAAAGGATTTGTATAAAGAATAGTACAGCGGCTTTAGCGGTTACTTTGTAGAACTACATTTCTCTGGCGAGTACGGTCACTTTAAACTCGTGGTAGGGGTACTGAAGTGTGCTTAGACGATGTACTGGATCTATATATGTGCACATAACCCTAGTCCTTGTATTAAAATAATACGTTGTTATTACATATTAATCTGATATTATTAAATAATCATTCACGTATTCTTGTAATTGTAATTTAGGTTAAGGCTCACACGGTCTGGGCAGTTTACGTAGAGAAGAATAACATCAACATGTATTGCTAAACGTTACCTTCCTTGATTTTATTCAATATCAGAATATACCCTCCTTTTTATCATTGTTATATAAGTAACTATGTTCTAATACCACATAGTCATCTGTTGACAACCAAAAATCACTAAGTGCAAATTACCTACTTAAAACAACTCGTATCTCAGTGTCAATGTACTTACTAGATACGAGGATTTGAAAAGCAGTGATAGATGTACAATACGATATGTAACATTGAAGAGAAACTATATTAAACCTGCATTGGCTTGCTTTAGAATACTTTCGACGCAACGTCACTGCTACATACAAAAATATATTTTTATGTAATTTAATTATAATAATTAATTCAAGTAGACAGTTTCAACGATAAATCGCCAGATGCCAACCAAAACGCACTAAAATTACAAAAAATTCTGTCACTACTCTTTAAAACATCGTATCTAGTTAGTAGAATGATACTGAGATACGAGTTGTTTTAAGTTGGTATTTGTTACGTAGTGAGTTTTAGATGTCAACAGACGAAATTTTCATCACAAAGTTTTCAATATTATTTCATAGCTGTTCAGCAATTTTAGTATGACAATCATTTGTTTTACATAACTACATTGGGTAATCGAACATGTTGAAATGTAACTAACCAAGGAGCACAACAGTAATCGCTGGTCCAATATTACAGAGTTCTGTTTCACTTTTGACGAGTTCAAATTTGAACATTGTCATAATGACATGAAGTCTAATTTTGATTACTCTGAAAATGTAACATAAAACCCTGTAATATTGGGCCAGTGAATTGCATAAAGGCCTTATGCAACTAATTTAAGCTGAATAAAGGCTATATAAACGCTTATGCCACCTATGTGCTACTTATTCGCTCTACGTAACCTGGCGCGGCCTAATTCAAACTTCGACTTGAATTACCTTTCGTGCCGGTGGCTTTTTAATTGTTCGAATGCCGAACGTTCTTTTGCTTTTTTCAATTGTCATGAATTCCGTTGCTATTACAAATGATAAATTTCAAACAACCAAATAAAAGGAAACACTTATTTTATTTCATTTTGACTTCTCAATAACCTGAGTTAATAGACGTACGAGTTTAGTACTAGTAGGTACCTATAGTGATGTAGCATTTGCCGTCGAGGAAACTCGAAAATTTGCGATATTCCGGACTGTAAATTATTGTTTTGATTTATCGTCTATTTTGTCGCAGTCTAGCTAATGTTAGAAACGTGTTTTTATCGATATCGATGGTTGTGTAATAAAACAAAAAACGATCTTCTAGCTAGTCTAGCTAGATTGCGACAGTCATTTCTTTTGCTGCGAAATCCGGTCTGGCAAAATATATACTATACATCAATTACATACTGTATATCTACTTGTAATAGCATCGGAAATGTCATGGAAGGCCTGAATTGATAACGAAAGATTACCCCAAGAGAGTAATGAGAGTAAAAGCAATCGATAATGTAGATACTTTTTTATAGTGACTGAATGTCATTGCGTATTTATATCGTATTATACTTATTTTAAAACTACGGCATTCCTTAAGGCTTTGTAGTTAACATACTGTCAATATAGTTATCGGACACTGTGATACTTAAGTGTTACATTAAAAAAGAAATATCGAAAGTGATAAACCTTCGACTATCTACTAATATTTACGCCGCAGCCTTTATGTTCGCCAAATTGAACCACGAACTAATAATTAATTAATGAAGAAGTTTTAAGTCTTAATGAAAAATAAACATTCATAATGTTAAAAAGTCATATATATATTATTTCGAGATAGTATCTCGGTTTAAGTTATGTACGATCTTAAAGAGAACCAAGCCATTGATCGCAAACTATAAAACACAAGAATTACCATATTGTCAAAAGTCATTACCACCTTGAAAGTTCAACATATTATCGACTCCGTCTACATGAATAGATTACGAGTGCACTAATAGAAAAATTACGTTACCAGATGTCATTTATGAAGTAGTAACAAATTCGGCGTTTATTTATTAGTAATAAATATACGCCAGGTGTGTATTTTTCTAGTAATTATTCACAGCTGTAACGACTTTTTTACAATTAGGTAATTTTGATATTAAGATAATTTTGTTTATTTACTGAAAATGGATTAGATACAACTTAATCCAATATACTATACCTACTTACATAAGCCTTTTGGAATATCTTATAAACGAGCTGTGTATTCACAATTAGAACGATACGCGTGGCCATTCACATAGGTTGCCATAGACGAGTGCCTTTGGGGTCGGTAAGGGTTAAGATTCTTTGCATTGAAGCGAGTCATTTCAATTTAATAATATTACCATCATAACACTGTCCCGGGGTGTTCGGTGCACGAATGATTTGACGCCTATTGTCGGCCTAATAACCCCGAGGTATGATCATAATCATGACTTAATTATGATAAACATTAAAAGTCACAATCGTTTCATTTTAGTTAATTTTAATGGCTTGGCGTCAGTGCAAAGATACGTGTGTTGTGAGGTCATATTTATTTGTATTTTATGAGAATGGGTTTGTTTTGGATGTTCAGTAGTGGTCAATGAAGATTGAAAGGCTGTACACAAGCACACATTACACAAACTACTATATTGAACGTGTGCGTCGTACTTTACAGACTTATAGTACTACGAGCCAGCATTCGAAACTTTCTTATCCTCATTTCTATAATGATTTGCTATAATTTCTGGTACCTAGATACCGTTCATAGAAATTTAATCAGTAATTAAGTATTGTATCGGCAATATCGGCATAAATATAGGAAGTATAAAACCAAAAGTAGATTAACTGAAAAGCATAAACGGACGATATATGGTAAGAACTGCTATTCGCTATAGTGGAAAGTGTTAAAAAATTAGAATAAACAACGTTTTTGTATCATTTGTAATTTGTACTCAGCATTTTCAACGTATGCTTATCATACCTCGGAGTTTTCGGTGCACGAATGATTTAATACAGGCCCCGAAAACCCCGCGGTAATTGTAAAAGCCACGTTTGGAGATGAGGCGTTTGACAGTCCTTACTGATTCGTTCATGAAATTAGTACAGTAATCTACGTGTTATGATAAGTAAGGTACATCATAATAAGACCTGGTATTTCTCTCGTATGAATGCTAAGGAATAGAGAATGAAACGTTTTATTGCTTATTCTTTCGTGTCCAGGTAGAAAATATTATGAGTATGACTATGAGGTTTGCATAAGACCTCATCTATGGATATTAAATCAACCCTACTTAAGTAGTAATTGTTAAGATTCAATTTGTATTCAACTGGCGGTTTATATTAATCGCAATATAATGTAACTAAATCCAAAAAAAATAGGGACCTAATGTAACAATTTATTTATAAATGAATATCGACATGATTTATGTTCCACTATTATTTTGTATTTGCTAAATATATTAAAGCCTGGCCAGAAATATATGAGGATGCGCCATATTGCGGAATTTCACTGGAACTAATTTCTTACACTGGCAATGATTTAATGATGGCTTGTCAACAATGTCAATGTCATTCGTGGTGGTTTCAAAGACAATTAATTAAAATTATTCAAAGAAAATGCCGAAAACCATTCATAGCTGTGAACGATTATAAATAAAGTGTACACGTGTTTACACGAAAACCAGTCAGGAAAAGAGTGCATTCCATTAAATGATATTACGGGGTTAACATAGTGGAACTGACAGGTACTTAAACTAATGTCATTATAGTGAGTTGCGATTGGTTGCGAAATTATTGCCATACAAATCTTATAAATAGCGCCCTCTTGACAATCCTCATATATTTCTGGTCAGGCTTTAAATTATGTAAATGTCAATTAATAATTTGCTGATATTAACAAATAATTATTCGTTTCACATTTGGAAGATGATAGATTATACTATTTTCCAATTTGTTTACTCATTCATCGGCATTATAATAATTTATATAGAATATGGTAAGGATTATGCGTATGCATGGGCAATGTCTTTGTTTTAATCAAAAGAAACTGCATATATCGCGTTTTTTTAACAGAGCCTCGCTTTAGTTTTAGTTGTACCAATTTACTTTCGTGATAAAAATGTATTTAAAGATATAATAAATCCATCCAATATTAGAAATAGCTTAAATAATCCGGAGGCTTTTAACGTGACTCCATCCGCCTGTCTTTGGATCCCATTACGTAAATTATATGCAAAAAATTGACAAAAATAATAGCTGTACTGTAACGACGAAGGACGTCGGTTATATATCGAAATTCGTAGCGAAATTCTATGAAAATTCTATGAAAGTCGAAGGTCTAATTGGCTGTTATTTAGAATTCGACAGTCGTCGACTGGATTTCTTTAGTCATGATCATGTTTTGGACCAGAAAATATCCATAATTAAATAGATAGTTGCATTTCAAAATAACGTCATCATAGGTAGTTTTATTACATTTGATATTATTGAACATAAAACAGTGTACAAATCCACACGAGCTTAATAAAAAAATGTAAAGCGTGGCCGATTAGCGGTGATATATCGGAATAGCCGCATACCTCGTACTATGCACAGTTTTTTGACACCTGCACTTACTTTCCCACACGGTGTACATTAAGCGTCATATAGTTTGTAGCAGTCAAAGTGGCCATATATAAATGTCGTAACACATCCTTACTGCTATGCAAGTAAAGATATGTTCTAACTACGACTACTAACTATTGGTTGCTGACTGTACTGCGTGACTACACACATGTAATGGCGTACCGTGGACTCACCTAAACGAGAGCGTAACCGCGTCAGCTAAGCCGTTTACTATCACCACGGCCGCCTAGGAGATGCCACGACTTCGGTCTCAGCGGCGCGGCAGGCGCTGTAAAAGGCTGCATTTGTTGCATATTTCCTATTCGCCGATTCATTTGTTCCCGTCGCGCCGCAATACGCTCGGCAAAAACCGCTAGAGCGGCGACGCGCGCGGTGGCTCGTGGCATACTTCATACATCGTTATGATTTTGTTTTTGCCGCTTGACGCTTACCGCTACCGCTGCTGCAGGTTGCGCAAAGTCGTGGCATCTCCGTAACCCTAGCTACGCGACAAGACGCATGACTATTATAAGGTTAACATGATGTCCTGGGAGCCACAAATAGTGTGACACCAGCTATATTTCTTTGTGTTAGATGTCCTAAGAGCGTTATGCCGTTAAGTACAGTCACATTCCATTTAAGGTGCGTGCAATATAAGCAATTGTTTTAAACCGCCAACTCACACGCAAATCATTTTTAGCTTAGTACTTATGATTATTGTCTTATGAAAATTTTATTATTTATTTTAATTGTATATGTATTAAAAGTTCGGCTTTCGCATAATTGCCTTTGTCTTGGAGACTAAATGATCTCTGTTTGATATGTTTAAGTATAGTATTTATTGCACTGAAAAATGTATATATTTTCACGCTTTCAATTTAATTTAATTGTACGACAAACTTGCCTGAACTCGTAGCAGTAGCGCTGTTCGCGTCTCAAATAACATTAGAAGTGGCAACATCGAAATCGCTAGCACATAAAAATGCCACCATAACCACTTAATATCTACTTGCAACGCGGTACAACCTTGGTAACATATCTGGTCGCGACTTGCCTTTCTCGCTCGACGCATACCCGTCTCTTTTGCACTATACTCATACAAAATGGAAAAGCGAGGTAACATTTCGTATATCCCGCATGACAGAGTCACATTGCGTTGCTGTGTTGAAGGGCAGTCGCTCCAAAATATCCAAGTTGGTAACGCGCTATCAAGTTGTAAGTATGTAACATGGTTGAACTGTTAAGTTTCGTTATCCTTGTGGTTTATACCTATACCTATATAGTACATTACTGCAGAGGCCGTGAAGTAAGGGATTGCTGGACGAGTTTGGGGTAGATGGCCGAGTCGAAGACGAGGCCAGATAGAACGAGTCCTGCAATCCCTGTTCCGGCCGAAGCTTGTATAGTGCTTTTCTCAAACGATGTGAGGAAATATTAAAATTAAAATAACTATTAGATAATCAAGTAAACAAAACAAAATATGCCACGGGAAAAAAGTAAAAACTATTTTTCGTTTTTACTTTTTTCCCGTAGCATATTTTGCATGACTAAATTTTCCTCCTCATAAAGTTCCCCGTCATCCTTTGTTCATAAGTTCCCCGTCACTCTCATCACTAGAAGTAATTTTTATGTCTGTTAAAATTATTTTATAATCACTACGAAATACGAATAAGCAGAAAAAAAGATTTTCAATGTGCCACCTTTTTTATTTTTTAAATATGTTATTTGATCCAGCTATTTGAGCACCATGTTTAACCGCACATAAATATAGTACCATGGATTTTTTGTGTCGCAATTATGCTAACAGATTGTGGAGGTGGTTGGCTGTATGTAATTTTTCCTTTGCCAATTTAATTTTAGTATAGAAATTTAAAAAAATAGAGCAGCGGACAAAAATGGATTTTCATACTAACTTTTGTGGCCTAAGGCCAAGAAGTAATGTAGGGAGCCATAAACGAGAAACTTCACGTCCTCATATCGGGACATTAACGCATGCATTTCCGAGCATGTTTGAGAAAAATACTTTCCTGGCGCCGTTGCTACAGACTCGCTCATGTTATTACCCACTCCCGGGTTCGGATAAGTTTGAAGCACTATTATAGTTTGTGTGTTACTTTTATGGCTCTCTGAAACTACCGTTGCTATTTGGTGTTCTTTGTTGCATACATTTCGCCCAAAGGATACATACTTACTGCAGAAAGAACGTTTTATATGAAAAAATTATAACATAGACTTATAAAACATCCCAATATTCCTAATATAAAAACTAGTGTTGCTGGGAATTTGAGATTAATCTTAACATCAATGTGGCGCCATCTAGTGACGATAACTTGGGAGAGCCGCTTTCGCTTAATACGTGGTAGGTGATGATCTTAATATAAATCTACGTATAGTGTTATAAATATGAATGCAAAAGCATCATATTAGATTACGTAGTTAGAGTGAGCTGTATTCACTGACATTGTTTTAGTCTGTCATTAATGGAAATAAACATTTTACAAATATTTGTGTTTCTCTCAATCACCTACACTATCTACATGGTAACTTCAAATTGGTAATAGAATACACTTGATTGTGGATCAGTTAATGATCAATAATACATTAAATCAATTCTCAAAATTAGCTATCTTCAACTATTGTACAATTTCTAACAAAACAAATAATAAAAGTCTCAATGTGGGGTTACCTAACGGCTACCTCAAATTTAATAATCGTCGTTATTTGCGTTAGTTACTTCTACATCATTGTGATAGTACTTACATACTAACTCAGTGGTTACTCAATCGAAGTTTTCAGGAAATAATTGAAGTAATGTGGACAGGCAGCCTAAATAAAAAAAAAACCTATGAGAAATTACCACTCTATCAAAATATCCACTTACAAAATAGTCCATTGTATCAAATGGTATTTAATTGACTGAATCAATATTCAATACAAAATAATGTGCACAGGCATCCTAAATGTTAATGTAAAAAAAATCCAATGAGAAATTACCACTCTATCAAGATGTCCACCTACAAAATGGTCCATTGTATCAATTATCCATTACATCATGGTATTTAATCGACTGAATCAATACGTCAACTCTACGAAAATATACAACCTACCAAAAGGTCCACTATATCAAACTTTCCGCTTTACCAAAATGTCCACTATATTAAATAGTCCATTCTATGAAATCCGTTTATTAATTAGCACTGACAAAATAAAACTTACTTACCTACATGCTAATTGTTAGTTATAAAATAAATAAATATCGGACAACCTCACACAAATGGATCTAGTCCCAAATTAAGCTCAAGAAGGCTTGTGTTATGGGTACTAGACGACGATATACGTACTTATATAGATAAATATATACTTAAATACAAAGAACAACCAAGACCCAAGCACAAATATTCGAGTTCATCACACAAATATTTGCCCCGGCCGCGATTCGAACCCGGGACCGCCGGCTCAGTAGGCAGGTGTCTACCAACCGAGCCAAACGCGTCGCGAGTAAAAGTTGATAGGTATATCATGAGCGCTATACAGTGCGACCAAAACGAGTAGAAATTAAAAAGTGGTAATACTGTAGTGTCGCCCCTTTCTAATCAATCTAAGAAAACGGGGAATACACTACAGTATTGCTACTTTTTAATTTCCATTCTTTATTGGTCAGACTGTAGGTGTCGGCGGCCGATCGTAATCCTCCAGATCACGAAATTCCTAGGCATATCGTGAAACGCCGCCATTTCATGATTTGGCTAAAAGTTGACCAGGCATATCATGATATGTTTGATAAAAAATACGGCAGATCGATTAGAGCAACGCATTTGACGATATTCCTAGCTGTATACCGGGCATATCGTGAAGATCCGGCAGATCACGAAATGCCTAGGCATATCGTGAAACGCCGCCATTTTATGATTTTGCTAAAAATATCCTAATTTCAATAGAGAAGACGGTTTGTCATTACCACCAGCTTGGGATCCTGTTGTACATCTTATTGAAGATCAAGCAAGACACAAGACTGGAAACCCTGGACCCTAAAATGTAGTTGGCGCAAAAAAAAAACCCCTAACCTACCTATTTCTGGGAGCAGCTTTGTTTTTTGGGTCATAAAAAAAATAACCCTAACCTAGTTAGTTATTTTTTTATGAGCCTAAAAACTAAACTCCTCCCAGGTATAGGTTTGGTGAGGGTTATTTTTTTTCGTGACTCGTAAAACAAAACTGCTTCCAGAGTACTGAAACTATTTCCAAAATGCCTACGAATTTCACGATCTGCCTAAGCGTCACTGGTTGGTGTTACTTAGGCAGATCATGAAATGGCGGCCTTTCATGATATGCCTAGCAATTTCATGATCTGCCTAAACGTAATTGGGCAAATCGTTAAACGTTATGTCTTGAACGATATGGCGAATGTCATTTAGCGAAATCATGAAATGGCGGCGTTTCACGATATGCCTAGGAATTTCGTGATCTGCCGGATTTTACGATCGGCCGCCGACATAGGCATCTCCAAGCCCTAGGTAGGTAGGTACTTAAAAGGGGGGAAAAGTTAATTAAAGTGATATAATAGTCGCTACGACATCAATCTCACTTAATACCTATTTCTAATTATTAGTGGGCGATAAAAAAATCGTGCCAACTGGTTTAATAGCTTATTAGTGCTAATGGAGTAAGTGCAGTGGTAGTACCAGTCACGATTTTTCTTCGAACTGCACTCATGCACTGCATTATCATCTCAATCAAATCAAGCAATCCCTAAACTGTCACTAGTTAGGAACCGTTCAGATATATTCCATACTCTAAGGATATTAGTAACCAGGGTAAAGTGGTTTCACGTAGTTCACGTACCTATCATAAAACTAGGCACAAGTTAATTATACCTAAAGTTAACCTTTATTTAAAAATATAGCTTAGTATATTAAATTACATTACAATAAAAATTTAAATAGTCTTCTTTATTTCCTTTCCTTTTATGTATGATTGGTTAAAGGGCACGCGTAACGGACGTGATATCTGAGCGCAAAGCGCATACTAAACTAAATGAAATGACACTTATTTCATGATTATTATTAACTATTCTTATCACGCAAAAAAGTAATTGCTGTAATCACTGATTATAATGGTTAAGTCAATTGCTCTCGCAGTGTGTTAAATAATGTTCCGCGGGTGTAACATCATCACAGAAGGTGCTAAGCTGCATTCTGTTCTTAGACGCGAAGTGGTTAACATTGTCAAAAGACAAACCAGTGCCGCTACAATTTCTACAAATACGAATATGAATAACAAGTTCAAGTTACCAGCACGTTATGGAGCAGGTGAAAAGAGCGTATGGTAAGAATATCACATAAGAATATCATATGCTGGTAAATACAATGTAAAGTTCTAACTTAAGTAGAAGTCCTAGATTGATAAGAATTTTATCTCGCGTGTTTACTTATTCATAAATGGTTATCATGCGGAATTTAAAAATAGTAATTACATTACGATGTTATATTAGATACATAATTGTTGAAGTGCAAGCCGTATTGAAGCAGGCCGGGGCTCTGGGCAGTCCATGATTAGGGGCCTCAAAAATCGTCATCTAAAAACGGTTTTTTCGGGAGATTCGGGACCCTTATAAGGTTAGGGGCCCTGGGCATGCCCAAAACGCCTAGTGGGATAGGGGCCTGTGGTAGTGTAGCCACTAGATTGCTTTTGGTAACTACGGCTACCTGTCACCGCTCTTATTTTATTATATAAATAGAGTCCAACTCAAAATTCGAAGCAATTGAGTGGGTAGATAAAGGTTATTTAAAGGGAATATTTGAAAATTTGACTTGCTTCTCTTTAGAGGTATATAATAATATAAGTGCCATCTGAGTACACAATAAAATGTATGTCTTAAGTATTACAATAGTCTTAGTCATGTATATAATAAAAGTTGATTGTCATTAAGCTGTTGTTTTCTGTCAATTCATACATAAAAACATCATAATACTGGCATACTGGTTTCATTTGTGAATATGTTATGCGTTGAACATATGCATTGAATACAACACAATGTTTTCTATTCTCTCACAAATTAATTATGAAACTACAACACAGTTGTTGAAATTTACATGCAGAATCATTTCCTAACAAATTTAAAGATACAAGTAATGTTACTTACAGCAACAATCTTTTTTTATAATCAATAAATAAATAAATATCAGACAACCTCACACTAATGAATCTAGTCTGAAATTAAACTTTTTTTTTTTTTTCCTCTGATAACCTGCGATCAGTCATCTAGACTATAATCAGGTGAGTTGGAAGTGGTCGAGATTTGGTGAGGTAGAGCCACTGCTCTATCTCTCCTTATTAAGGCAGCACGTCAGCTCGCTTGAGTCTTCTAACCGGGTTTGGTTGCAGGAGCACAGTCGATAACGGGTTTGGGTGTGTTGTCAAGCGGTCCTTGTACTTGGCAGTGTAGCATACTATTTCATCCGATATCGTTGGGATTTCCAGGTACTCATAGATTTCACAGTTGCGAGCAAACCAGGGCACCGATGAAAGTACCCTAAGTATATTGTTCTGTGCTCTCTGCAGACACATTATGTTAGATTTGCTGGCTGTAGACCACAGTTGGATGCCATAAGTCCAGATTGGCTTTATTATGCAGCAGTATACCCTTAACTAACTAAAATCATGTCGAATGACCATGTTGCGCCTTACCCGATAGTGGTTGGGAACTCTGCCCTCGAAGTTGTCGACGAGTATGTATACCTGGGACAAATTGTCCAACTAGGTAAGTCCAACATCGAGAGGGAGGTTAATCGACGAATTCAGCTCGGCTGGGCAGCGTTCGGGAAGCTACGTCATATCTTCTCGTCGAAAATTGCCCAGTGCCTGAAGACGAAAGTTTTCGAACAGTGCGTGTTGCCAGTGATGACTTACGGAACTGAGACATGGTCGTTCACAATGGGACTCATAAGGCGGCTAAGAGTCACGCAACGTGCAATGGAAAGGGCTATGCTCGGAGTTTCTTTGCGCGATAGAATCAGAAATGAGGATATCCGCAGAAGAACCAAGGTAACCGACATAGCTCACAGGATTGCACGGTTGAAGTGGCAATGGGCAGGCCATGTAGCCCGGAGAATGGACGGCCGTTGGGGCAGCAAAGTCCTGGAGTGGCGACCACGTATAGGAAAGCGCAGCGTGGGTCGGCCCCCGACTAGATGGACGGATGACCTCGTGAAGATAGCGGGGAATCAATGGATGCGGTCTGCACGGGATCGCACTTTGTGGCGAGTCATGGGGGAGGCCTATGTTCAGCAGTGGACGTCTGTGGCTGATAGATAGATAGATACCCTTAACTTGTTGGATAGAGATAAGGTAGATTGTCTACCGAGGAGCCAGAGTAGGTTTTTAAATCTCAGGTTGATTTCGTTGCGCTTCGTGCTTATGTGGTCCTTCCATGTCATCCTTCGATCCAGGTGAAAGCCAAGGTATTTAACGCAAGTAGATTGCGGTAGTGTGTCGAGGCCCAGACTGACCGGAGGGCAAGTTTCGCGTCTTAGGGTAAATGTGATGTGGTGAGACTTGGGGGCGCTTGCTTTTATGCGCCATTTAGTCAGCCAATCATTGGTGGCGTTGAGCTGTACTTGCAGTGATCTGCTTGCTTCATTGGGGTCCCGGTTGCAACTGAGGAAAGCCGCGTCATCTGCAAAGGTTGCCACAGCTGTATCAGGTGTCTGGGGTAGGTCACTAGTAAAGATGTTGTAGAGGACTGGATCAAGTACGGAGCCCTGGGGCACCCCGGCATTGCAGCTAAACAGGGAAGATCTTGCGTCGCGGAGCTTGACTTGGAACTGTCTGTCACTGAGATACGAGTCCATCAGTAGGTAATAAGGGTGTGGAAGATACTTTTTAATTTTACAGAGCAGCCCTTTGTGCCAGACTCGGTCGAATGCTTGTTGTACATCAAGGAAAGCAGCTGAGCAGTATTCCTTACTTTCTAGCGACTGTCTTATAGTAGAATATACTCTGTGCATCTGCTCTATTGTTGAATGCTGCTTGCGAAAACCAAACTGGTGATCGGGTATTACATGGCCTGCGTCTAGGCAAGGAGAAAGTCGTGAAAGTATGATCCCTTCCCACAATTTAGACAAAACAGGCGTCAGACTAATAGGGCGATAGGATGAGACTTCGTTGGGCGGCTTGCCAGGCTTGTGGATCATGACGATCTCAGACGTTTTCCAGAGTGCAGGGATGTGAGATGTTCTCAGTGTGGCATTCATTAGTATAGTGAGAAAGACAATACACCTCTTCGGGAGCTCTTTCAGTAGCCTAGGTGTGATCAGATCAAATCCAGGTGCCTTATTGGAATCCATGTTGGCTATTTCTCTAGCTATCTCCCTTGGTGAAGTAGGACTCAATGGCAGACTTAGTTGCAGGTCTTGTTTAAAAACTTCTTCTATTTCTGGGTCTTCTGGACTGTTTGTAGCGTTAGGTTTGAAGACTCCTGCTAAGTATGTAGCAAAGGCCTGGGATTTTTCCTGATCTGTTCGGGCCCAGGTGTTTCCAGATCTGATAGGCGGAGAACATTGTTGCGGCTGTGGGAGGTACTTTGTTGCTTTCCAGAGGTTGTGGGTCCCATTTGCACTCGGAGACATTTTCTCCAATCTCTGGTTAAGCGATTCATTGGCCGCGTCAGCCAGGAGTTTTTTAAGTGCTTTAGCAGCTTGGTTGAGTCTGGTTTTATCTGCACTCCTATGAGTCGTCTGCCAAGTTCTACGAAGGCGACGTTTCTCAGCGATTTTTTCTCTGATTGCAGGAGGTACTGGTGCCCCACGTGACGAGTTCTTCAGCTCAGGAGTGCTTCTCCAAGCGGCCACTTGGATCAGATTTGTAATGTAGAGACACGCATCGTCCACTTCCTCTTTAGTTTTAAGCGAGATGTTGAGGTTGATGTTCGATTCCAGATATTTCCGGAAGCATTGCCAATCGGTTTTATGGTTGTGGAGACGATCGGTGTGAGAGTCGCAAGGTATAGCTACTGGACTAACTGTTAGTAGCACAGGCGAATGGTCGGAGCTACCGTCGAGGTTTGACCTTATGGAGGTGTTGAGTACGCTGATTCCCTTTGTGATGAAGAAGTCTAGGAGGTCCGGTGTTTTCTTTTTATCCGTGGGCCAATATGTCGGCTCACCTGTTGACATGGCTAGAAGATGATTGGCGTCGACGCTCTTTTTTAGTTCTCGGCCTCTAGTGACTGTTAGTCGTGATCCCCAGTATGTGTGCTTGGCATTCCAATCGCCACCAGCAATGAAACGGTTCCCCAATGACTTAAAAACGTAGAAAACGTATTCTCCTTTATGGTGTGGCGCGGCGGACAGTATTTTGCCGAGAGAATGAGAGGTGCAGAGCAATCTTCCACCCTTATAGTAGTTGCCTGGAGATGGGGAGCCTGATGGGGTTCTAAGAGACAGTGCTTTAGACTATTCTTAATTACTATAGCAGTGCCAGCGTGGGCTCCGCCATCGGGATGACAGGTGTGGTACACTGAAAATCCAGGAATGCATATTCTGCTTCTCATGATAGTATGCGATTCAGAAATAAGGCAGACGTCAAGTTTGTTAATTTTGATGAGAATTTCTAGTTCGTTTATGTTGGGCGAAAGGCCGTTGATGTTCCAGGTAGCAATATGTAAAGAAGTCATTTTGTGAACTTCGAGACGAGTGTAGTAATAAATAAGGCTCACTAAGGAGCCTATTTGTTGTATTAGGAGATCCATTTTCTCACTTTGTCTTAGTAGTAGTACTTCCAGATTATTAGTGGATTGTTGGTGTATTTCAGGTTTTATCCCTTCAGTAGCTTCAGCGTATGTTTGTTGGTGAGTGGGTCCTTTGGGTTCCTTGTTGTTCGTTGTGTTTGGTCAGCATGCACGGCTGCTGTGGTTGGAGGGGTCTGATTTTTCCTTTCTATTAAATTTTTATTTCTTCGTGCAAGGTATTCTTTGTATACCTCGCAACCTTTGTGATTGGCAGGGTGGTCGAGCGAACAGAGAGTGCATTTAGCCGGAGTAGTCCGATCTTTCTTTTGGCATGCTGAGGTTTTGTGACCTTCTCCGCATTTGACACACCTATAAGGTCTCATGCAATTATTTTTCGTGTGACCGTAACGCTGGCAACGTTGACATTGAACGATATTTTTCGACTTTCGAGGATCCTCGATCTTTACCTTTTGGTGAAATATGTGAGTGATGTTTTTGACTGCGGGGTTATTAACGCTGGGCTCGATGTTCACAAAGAAAGTCGATGTTGGTTTTTTGTCTGGTCCGTACCGAGAATTGATGATTTCACCCTTAATTTTGTTATTGGTCGCCTCCACGGCTTCAGCTATCGCTTCGTGTGGAGTCGTATGGTGGAGGTTTTTTATGACGATACGATAACATTTACTATCTTTGGGGGTCAATGTATGTCCTATGAGGCCATTAGATCTTATAACTGCTATGATTTTCTTATACTCCTCAGCGGTGTTGACAAGAATGTGGAGTAGATACTTGTTAATGAGCTTGAATTTGAACTCTTCTTTACTGCTGACAGTTTCTATTAGCTTCGATAGCTCAGTGACGTCTTCTATACCGTTGAGAACAATAGGTGGAGGTTTGCTGGGTTTAGGATGGTCGGTAGAGCGGGGTTCTTCCATTGAGTCTAAGGGCAGGGTGCTGTAGCTGTAGCGGTTTTTCGTTGTGGTATCTTGCGTTTCTGGTGGAGTGCTGCAGAATCTTCTCTTCTTACTGCTTCTGCTACTGGGTGATGGCACCCTTTGCCATGGTGGAGGAGCAGGATATTCAGACAGGTCTTCTATTAAACCTGCTTCTGGTGAGTTAGTGGTATCACTTGGTTCCTCTGCATTATCAGCTTGTCTGACTTGCAGTGGATTTCCTACGTCGGTAAGGGATGACGATCGTTGTCTGTTAAATAGACCTGGGTGGAAGACTTGTTGAGTTAAGGTTTTTTGTTGTTATTGAGGGTTTTTAGGGGTATTTGACTTCGTTTTTGTTCCCACGAGAAAGGTCGAATTGCTAGTCACTCACAGGGTGACGCCCATTCCTGCGAGAAGGCACTATACAACGATGTGGCCAGGTCCATCGAGGTTGGCGCTTGAGACTGAGTACCCTCAGCCATCCATCCTGTCGGCGCGGTTCCCACCTTAGGATTGAGGTTATTTATTTATAGAGGTTGTCTTCCTCTTGGCCCAGGTGTTTAAGCCAAGACCACCGTTCTTACGAGACATGACCGCAAGTTTACGGTTTGTAGAAGTCATTTCCTACCTCCACAGGGACAGGCTGTTAGACCAGTTTGGTAGGTTAGTTGACCGCCGCCTACGACTCGGCGTTTGTTGTTCTTTGGCACCACCCAGGGGACACGTGTAGGGTTGTGGTTAGGTAGCTCCTACGGACGCAAACAACTTCGTCCCCCAAAACGTGAAATTAAACTTAAGGAAGAAAGAAGGTTTGTGTTATGGGTACTAGACAATTAATATATACTTAAATGTGTGCTGCTCTGTGGCGGCGCCACCATAATGAAAATCAATGAATTATATGGTGAAATGATGTACCTTGAAGGTACACCATGTACATATTATGTTTTTGACTGTACCTGTACCAGGGAACGAAATAATGGACATTGATCGTGGCGCCGCTGGGGAGCATACTCTGCAGCGGCGCCACAGAGAACTCATAGATAGAAATGACATTAGCTATTATTTTATTATAGAAATTGATGTACTAATGCTATTTATTGTGTACGTATTGATAAAAATCTTTATTAACGAGTGATTTTATTTATTTTAAATGATTCCGCGTTCTAACCTACCACTTCGATAAACTTGTAAACATTCTGACGTTTATTTTTTTTACAAAACAGTAGGGGCTAACGAAAACTAACACGAACAGCCAAGTGAAATAAATTAAATTAAATTTAATCACGAATTAATAATGTCAAATTTCCATACGTACACAATACATAGCACTAGTACATCAATTTCCATAAGAAAATAATAGCTAATGTCATTTCTATATTATGAGTTATCTGTGGCGCCGCTGCAGAGTATGCTCCCCAGCGGCGCCACATAAAATGTCCATTATTTCGTTCCCTGGTGCAAGTACAGCCAAAAACATGATATGTACATGGTGTACCTTCAAGGTACATCATTTCACCATATAAATAATTGATTTTCATTATGGTGGCGCCGCCACAGAGCAGCACACACTTAAATACATAGAATAAGTATGACCCAAGCACGCAATATTTGAGTTCATCTCACAAATATTTGCCCTGGCCGGAATTCGAACCCTTTATCTTGCATAAGCAACATTTATTGTTAAAACACAGTCTGTGGTTTGCCCTCGCTATTAATTAGCACTTAAATGACTATTAGTAATTAGACTGAAATGCTTATTTCTGATCCCATTAACTCTTTTAACACCAATGATAGTCATTTGAGCACTTATGATTAAAAGGTACGAAATTAAGACACCTTCAATTAAAATTTTCCTATTTTGTTGCCAATTGCCATTGTGATCTCCAATATATTGATGTCTATTTATTTACGGAAGTATTAGTATAACAGATTTTAAAATTATCGAACATAGAGCACAGAATTGATATAATATTACTTATAATAATGGTAACAAAGTAGGAGAATTGTAATAGAACTTTCCGTTTGTCTAAATTTTGAATACACTTTTATAGAAAAAATATTCTTTGCTGCCATGAGCACAAAGTGTGATCCTAAGTTAGATGTGTTTATTAAAATATCAACTTCAGTAATCACGTCTGGTTCAGTTTGTTAAAACATTCATTGTAAGTTTTCTTGACAATACATTACCATCAAAGATACTTCAAACATTCACCTCCAAAGTAAAAAAAATATTAAAGCAGTTTATGAATGTATTAAATTATAAGATTACTTATTTTTTGTATTAAAATTGCGTTAGGAAATATTTTTATAAACATTTTTCATGATGGGACAATTTCCTTTCAAGAAAGTGGACAACTTTTTGAGAAACACTCTTGTGTAAAACAAATGTATTTTCAATAAACAACACTAAACATGACCACTTGTCTAGGAGATAAGTATAATTAAGTGAGTTACCATTATCAGTCAAATGATACTGCATCAAATTAGTTTAGGTCAAAAATTTCTGACAAGCTACTATAGCCGATTGTACTTTTCTTTGTACATCAATCAATTGCTTAATGAGACTTATCAGACCAGCCCCATGGCATACCACCATATTCTTGTAGTGGTCATCAAAGTATGCAAAATTTCAGCTCAATGGGTTGAGATATCTGCTTCAAAATTTAGTTGCAAGATTCCACCTGAACATACTTACGTTACAATTTGCAAGTTATATAAAAGCTTGTAAAAAACATGAGGTCTGCTTACAGAAAGGTTCAAAAGGTTATCTTTAGTGTGGTGGATAGGTTAACACACTGGACCGGTAATCTAGAGGTACCGGGTTCTATTCCCGTTCTCGTCCGCCAGTATACGCATATCTATTTTTCTTTGTGCTTTGATCTTTTTATCAATGATTTAATTACAGTTACCTGTCTGAAACACTTATTTTTATTTCCCATTTGTAAATTTCGCCAAATTTTCATTTGTCCGAAAGCCATTTATTCCAATACTTTTAATTTTTCAGAATAATTATATAATACTAACCTAACCAAACCTAATGGGTTCTTTAAAGAGTTATTTTTCTACTCCAGTACTATTTTCTGTCATTTTTATAGTTACTTAATACAAAGACATAAATTATGAAAGTCTGTAAAAGTCTATTCTACTGCCCAAAAAAACACTGCTAAACGTTGTTATAATGTCGCCAAAAAAGCATCAATTATTACCACAGATTACAAGATAAACAGCTGCACTCACACAATTTGCAATTTAAAAAAAAACCTTATTGTACCTAAGGCATTGCTGCCAACAGTACCAACTTAAAAAAAAGTTTTATCTTCAGTGCATGGATGTTTAGTATAGTGAACGTATGTATACCTTTATGTATAAGTTCATATTTTTTGAGAGATAAAAAAAGTTTATTAGAGACTATTTTTTTTAATTTTGTTGATTCCGAGCGGGAACATGTAATTATTTTCTTTGTTGTTTATTTGCATTTATGTATGAAATGTCGAGTCGTAGAAAAAGTATTGTATGCAACGTTGTATAAGTAGGTCAAAAAACCCATGCCACTCACGTTTTTTGCCCCCTCTTATACAACGGTTGCATAAAATACTATTATAAAATCATGAAAATATTACAGGTTTCTGGTAAAATATACTTTCGGATAAATGAAAAGGCGGAACGTTACAGATAGGCAACTCTTCTTCTTTGTCGTTACACTCTTGGCAGAGTGGTCGTGGCTGTCATTCCTTGTGTGGCAAGCCTAACCACACGGCGCCATTCTTCTCTCACAGCCGCGCGTCTGGTGCTCTCGTTCAAAGGACAATTTGTGGCCGATTTGATTTGGTCAGTCCACCTCATGGGAGATCTACCGCGTGGTCTAGTACCGTCTACTTTGCCCTGGACCACCAGGCGCTCAATGGACAAAGCTCCACGTCTTGACACGTGTCCGAAAAAGGTGAGGATTCGGGACTTCACTAATGACGACAGACGCTGATCTATGTTCAGCTCTTGAAGAATGAACTGGTTGGTGCGAAATTCTGGGCAAGAATGTTTCGGAATTGTGATAGGGATACCTTTAATTACAGGGTGGAGTACATTGAGCTGGTGTCTCAGTACAAGCCGGCGGTGAACCTTGGCCAAGGATTCCCAGACTACCACGCGCCGAAGCATGTCACCCAGGCTCTGGCCGAGATCACCACGGGCGACAACCCTCTGATGAACCAGTACACCAGGGGATTTGTGAGTGTTTGATGGAAATTGGTTCACAGTTAACGGTTTATTGTATTTCATACATCGATGGGTGGATCAACTTTTTCTTGTTGTTATTCTGTTCCATCACCCACGAGACAATGGTGATTAAACTTCTTAGAAATGTGTTGATAATTTATAATTTTGGTATTTTCAAGAGATATTCTAAATAAGAATGGGCTTATGCTGCTGCAATTACAACATTTTTGTTGAATATTGCCGGAGAAAATCGTAGTTTTAAAGAGTAACCCAGGGGACATCACCATGGCAACAAGCATTAGAAAAAAGTTGATTGACCCCGATACCAGCACAAGCGTACTAACTTTCGGAAAAAGTAATTGCAATTAGGACGTTACTGCACAGCTTAGTGGTTCAAATTTAATTGGCAAAATAACCCTTAAATGCATGGTGTAAGATTACTTAAACATAAATGAATTACTGGTTTTAAGTTTAACAAGAAACATTTATTTGAAATAAAATAGTATTTTATAATATTGTGTTTTTTTAATTCATGCATTTAAGGGATAATTTTAATTAGTACGAGTGTGAACGTGAACTAAGGTATTGACATAATTTAATCTAATCTATGTTTACTTATATACGAGATTTTTATTGGACTTATCAGCACCTCTCTATTAATATTTTTTTATTAAAGCAGTAACGTCTGCTAGCGTTGTTTGTATAGAAACGAAGTATGTATTTTTCTTCATTAATTAGTTTGGGTGTAGCATATTGGTTGGTTACTATCAATTACAAAACATAATTTGAGACGATGGTGCCGAACATAAAGACATCTTTACGGTAGATGGCGCTACGATACCACCCTAAGGCATGTAGAAATGGATCAACTGGTTGAATAATTCGATGCTTTGGCTAGTGGCTTTGATAGAATAATTGGTAATGCACCAGTCTGGCTCAGAAAACCGTGGGGACGTGGGTTCAAATCCCGGTCAAAACAGAACTTTTATTAAAATTTCCACTTCTATATAGACAAGTTCTCTACTACTATTAAATTAAGGGCATACAACGATCAACACGCAAAGACTCACAAAGTATGTTTCAGAACGTTTAGTAGTCAATTTATGTACACATTTTAATCAGGCCATATAAAGGCTGTGGCCCTCACTGGCTCAAGTTAATTTAAAACTGTGTGTGGTCAGAGTAAATATTTTCGTGCATGAATTGAGTTGATAAGTGATAACTCAGAACAAAATCAACTAAGAACACTTAAGCATAGTTTTATCAAAACTTTCGTAAGACATTTAAATATTGTATTAAGAGGCCTTATTTCTTTTAAAAATAATTTTTTCCTATTATGACAAAGATATGGATAATTTCCACCAACTTTTTGAAGTGTAATACGTTTACCAGAGTTCTAGTTAGTAACATAGCTATTTCATGCTTACATTGCTTGCAGTCGAAAATAAGTTGAAAAAACTATTTTTCCGCGTGAATTTTGTCAATTCCGAGTAGTTTTTGAAACAAAAGTTATCAATGAAAAATTCAAATTGTAGGTTTCAAATATATACCAATAAATCCCAATAGCCCTGTTCTAGGTAGTAACATCAATAATATGTTAAGAAACATGTTTCATCATAGAGAAAAATGTCTAAAACAATCAGCATTTTAAAAGGAATAAGGCCTCTTAAGCGATTTACACTCACGTGAAATTTCGACCCGTTCCTACATTTTCAAGCGTATAAACCGCTTAATGCAATATTTTACCATAGGTTCTATGGTATTATATACATTACATTCTTGCGTTGAGATATCAACTTATTCATTCTGCTACACATGAATTTATGCTTCCAGATTAAGCTACAGAGGCCTGAACTACGACGAAATCAGAACCTCTTTCTTTTTTGATGTGTTAGTTATAAAATGGTTATCACATTATTTGCCATGAAAAAACATAGTACATTGTTATCACACTCGCCGCTCAAAAGCAACAGACTATGATTCATCATGGATGCGGCTTGCGAAAAAATAATCTAAAACTTATTCTTATTGGTGACATGCGTAGTCTACTTTCTGGGTGACCTCTACTATCAAGTAGGTCAACCCGCGATATCATGTAGGGGGCCGTTGACACATATTCAAATACCGTTTTTTTTTTATAAAATCATCGATATTACGGTTGTAGATTCCTAGCGAAATATGTTTCATTTCGCTAAAAAAACATTTCGTAGAAAGTATTTGAAATTGTTATAAAACAAACGTAATCTAACCCAGTCAATAAGATAATATTACTGGTTTTTTTTGGCATAAGTGTCAGCCACAGCTTGTCACGTGTTTCTAACTTAGATATTGACTGGATCCTCATCCCCAATTTCAGTTCCAGTAAGTTAATTGATAAAGTTCCTGAAAAATTAACCATTCAAAAAACCAAGTTCGACTCAGATTGTAGTGCAGTTACCAAGCCGGCGGTCCTGCCTGCAAATGTTATGTAGTCGTCGTCTAGTACCCATAGTACATGCTTTGCTTAGTTTAGGACTAGATCGATTTGTGTAATATTGTCCCTTAATGTTTTTTTTTTCAGGGTCACCCACGGTTGTCACAGGCGATCTCGAAGCTGTTCTCTCCTCTGATAAAAAGGGAGATCGATTGGCAAAATGAAGTCCTCGTCAGCAGTGGGGCGTATGAAGCGCTCTATTCCGCCATATTGGGTAAGTTATATATACACGATGATTTCTAATCGGTGATCAGGTATTCAGGTACCAACTTTTCTAACTCAGTAATTGATGGCGGTCACGTTGAAGTCGTATTTACATGAAAACAAACTTTTATTTTTCTATGATTATTTTTATTTTGAAACCAATTTTGTCCTAAATTCCTTGTCACCGAACTAATCTGTATCGGTGTGCTTACAACCTCTTTAATAATTTAATGGGAATGACAATTTATGAGTAATAACTTGTCATTGTCATTACATAAACAAAGTCGTAGAAAATTTCGTAAAAATTCCCGCCAAAGCGATGACACATGACATAGGTATCGTACTTCAATAATTTATGTAGGATAACCATGTATCTAGTGGTTATTAGTTTTAATTATGTTTTAACTTTAAATTGATTTAACAGTGAGGTAATTGCGCGGGACCTCGCGTATTAAGTTTAATTTTAGCTAAATATTAATATTTTTCTACTCCTGATCACCGATTAAAAATCATAGTGTATATAAACATGCTCTCAAGAAAAATCTTTAGCTGAACTTTTGGGCAGTCATTTGTTGAGCAATAGTACTTTAATGCAGATGCCGGGGAAGAAGTGCTTGCCGGGTGAGTAGGTATAGACGGATAGTGATACGAAGCCAAGCCCTTTTAACGGTTAACAGACGCCATGTTTAAAAAAATTACTACCCGGCTTAGGCCTTCAATTTTGTATGAAATTCCTTAACAGTTCTCACGAGTTGTTCCGTCCGAAATGTGATACTTCGAACCCTGTTATAACGCACGTTATGCCGACATTTCATTGCAACTTTAAGAATAATTTTCTTAAACATACACAAGATCACTGTCTGATATTCGATAGGTTTGTTTGGATCAATATAAAGCCACCGCTCTATATGTCGCGTAGGAGGGGCTCGCGGGTGCAGCGGGGGGCGCTGACTCCTGGTGAGCGTTTACTTAACCTGATCTGATCTAGGGTGAATGACTTGCCCAGTGCGCCACCACGACTAAGGCTCATTTAAAATATTTTTTATTTTCTCGCATTTCAAGTGAAAAGATGAGTGTATATCACGTGCCTAAAAGCCCTTTAGTCCACCGTCACAAATATTTTTCACAACTAGTTAAGAATAAACAATTTTTTTCCTTATTTGATAACTAAATATTAAAATGTAATAAAAAGTGGCCATTCTTAACTGTCGTTCGAAATTAGTTAAGAAAGAAGAAATATTTAAATAAAACAATTTAAACGGATCATATCGCGCATATTTAATTATCTGAGCCTCCCTGACGTTTCGGTAGCTTTAAAGATGCCGTTGTCAAACGTTGACTGAGAAAATCACAATTTTTCTCTGTCGAAAGTTACATTTGTGCAAGTCACCAATTTTATAAAATGAAGCTGTTCATACATGCGAGGCGGACCTAATTTGTAAAGACAGTTACACATGTGCCAGAAGGGCATTTATTATTTTATTTTAAATATCTACCAGCTGTTCACTATAAGCAGACCTAGGAATATAAAGGGCAAATTTTAATGACAGCTAACTACTAGCAGCTAGGGATTGCCTATATCGATGAACCCAATTATCGATGCTTGTCCCATAATATACTAGGGACCGCGCCGTCTTTTGTAAAAATAAAAATCCATTGAATTGAAAAGTTATTGATAGTATACAAATGAAACAATATACAATTAAATATATAACAAAAGGATTTTTAAACCTTTATATTTAACCTCATTCCGACGACATTGACAATTAGTACTCCTTTCATTATAAGTATCTAAGTAGGTAAGCAGTTTTTATCTAATTATGTAAAGAGGTCTATAAAGAGATATTATTATTAATATTAAATATATATTATGATATTTGTCACCAGAATAGTACCTACACAAGAAAATACAAACTCAAAAAGCATGCTAGGGGCAGTAGGGGCACTAGTATGTATATCGTCGGGGATAATGCAATACCGCGTAAGTAACAAGTGTAGATACGAATCAATATTCAATCAAATGCTAAGTATTTTATTGAAATGAGAAGTTTATCGACAGCTGTTATTTACGCGGTATTGCACTATCACCGACGATATGGGATAAGCATCGATAATTGGGTTCATCGATATTAGGCAATCCCTAGCTGCTAGTAGCTGTCATTAAAATTTGCCCTTTATATTCCTAGGTCTGACTATAAGGCTTACTGAGGAGAAAGAACCGCCGAAAGAAATCCCAGATTGCCTCATTTATTACTATGATATAACTTACTTCAAACAAAACTTAACTAATTTCGAATGACAGTAAAGAATGGCCACTTTTTAGTTTTTATTCCATTTAAATAACTAGTTATCAAATAAGGAATAAAAAGTGTTTATTCTTAACTATAGTTGTGAAAAATAGTTGTGAAGGCGGACTAAAGGCTAAAAGCCATTGTGACACTCAGAACCCTTACCATGAGTTGACAGTGACCGTACTCGATAGCGATTGCATAAACGATTTGTAAGGAGAATTGTAGATCTACAAAGTAACCGCTAGGGGCGTTGTTGCCGGCATTCGTTGGTGGTTTTAGACGGTAGTCCGAAGTCTCGGTTAGTCCGTCATACCCGCTCTAGTCCCCCGATTAGACGGGATGCATAAACGCATTTCCCCAAAAAAAAGGGGCGTTGTACAACATATAAATCGTTTATGCAGTCGCTAGCGAGTACGGTCACGTTAACGCACGGTAAGGGTACTGATTATATTTTGTCCTCGCTCCTCCAGTCAATAATGCCACTATTGCTTATTGTAGCCCCTTGTCAAACGATCTAGGTACTTTTGTTTTCAGGCCACGTGGAAAAGGGCGACGAGGTTATAGTCATTGAACCGTTCTTCGACTGCTACGATTTCATGATCAGAATGGCTGGTGGTACCCCCAAGTTTATACCTTTGAAACCTGTAAGTATTCTTTCAAACTTAAAAACTTTTAGTGCTGAGCCTTAGTCATAAAGTATATTAAAATGAAAACTATCTAAATCATATTAAAATCCCTACAAAACTGGTTTACTCACGTCGTAGATGTCGAATAACGCTCGACATGTTTCGAAACGGTACGCGATCCATCATCAGGAGCACCTTGTCATAATCATGTCTAAATTGATTGATACCTAATGCTCTATTAGAAGTAAACAGTCAGCAATCACGGCCAAAAATTTGGTACCGTACCTGTAATCAAATCAACTAGAAAAGTGGTGGGCCATCTTATAGCAGGCAATAGCCGCATATATGTAGTTAAGGTTTTTTACAGCTACTATAGTACATTTTTACTTGCTTGGCCTTTTTAGTGAACTAGATTCTAACCTCAAAATTGAACAACATCACAAAAGAAATATAAACACAGAAAATAAACTTAAAATCACAATAGAGGTAGACAACAGGCGGTATTATCGCTAAAGAGCGATCTCTTCCAGACAGCCTTTGGGTAGCGGACATTTTATACGTCAGAAATCATTATTTATTCCAGAAGAAGACATCGGGCGAGATGACGTCAGCGGACTGGGTGCTCGACGAGGCCGAGCTGGCCGGCCTCTTCGGCCCCAAGACGAAAATGCTCATCCTGAACACACCACATAATCCGCTGGGGAAGGTGTTCTCCCGTGAAGAGTTGACGCTGATCGCAGACCTGTGCAAGAAGCACAACGTGCTCTGTTTGTCTGATGAAGTATACGAATGGATTGTGTATAAGCCGCATGAGCACATACGTATCGGTAAGATTTTTTTTTATCGATAGGTCTTTTTCGCGACGACCACATCGCCTGAGCACTTCGAGCTGAAATCAGATTTAGGATAAGTGCGTCTATTTAAGAGGCCTTTGTTTTTTTTTGTTCAAATTAGGCCATATACAGGGTGAAATAATATGGACCGTTCAAATTTTGACAGTAGATTCTTGGCAAAAAATAAAACATACGTGTTTTTTTCTTTCAGCATCTTTCAGTACTAAAATATTGAGATAAAACAGCTGAAAGATATCCTAAAAAACCACGCGTTCGTGGACATCGCGTCAGCGCGCTGTGCGAAAGGCGGCAATAACGCTCGCCCCGCCCCTACGTAATAAAATTTACGAGCCGAAAAAACATTTTTTGACAAAAACTAGTAAATAAAACATAAGTTGCAAATTTTCCTTCACACTTTCACGGGCTTAGGGCCGTCAAAATGCAATTTTGCTATTAGACTGTAATTTCTAAAGATTGCAGCTATGAAACTTCTATGCATTTAGGCGTATTTAAAAATTTGAATCAACTTATGTACAATAATTAGTTCAATCAAAAAGTTCTTACCATAACAGTCTCAATCAACTGAATTACCTTATTGCAGTCTCATTTAACTTAATACGTAGGCTAGTAGGTACACTTACACATGTAATCAAATTAGGTTTACACTTTTAATTGTACTTCAGCAAATGTTCGAAATGCAAACCGTGATGCTCTAGACAGAGTCTTGCACGTTTTTGTACATTGTTTCTTAATTTATTTAACATTACAACGATATTTTTCACTTCGTCAAAAGCTCGGTTGATTTTAATTTTTAATTGTTCGAGTTTTTGGGCTTCTTCCACATACACCCTTCGCTTTATTTCGCCCCACAAAAAAAAATCGCAAGGCGTGAGGTCTGGTGACCGAGCAGGCCATGGCACAGGACCTCTGCGTCCGATCCAGTGAGCACCGTATTCGGCATCTAAGTATTGGCGAACGATGTTCGCGAAATGAGGCGGTGCACCGTCTTGTTGAAAATAAAACTCGGGATGGTTAATTATGGCGAGTGGCACGTCGTCCATCATGTCCGCGATCACTGTCTGGAGCATGTTTAAATAGGCGGGCCCTGCGACTTGTTACGAATACCCGCACCATTTCGTATTACTCCCGGTTCGTAAACATTGTGCAAGGCAGATCGATCGCGCGTCTTTACGGACCCGGAAGTGCACGACCGGCCATGCGGAGATGCGCGTGCGACTAATTGCAATTTGTTTTGGTCAAGATAAGACAGGTGAGCGCGCCCCTCCCCCCGCACCGCCAACCCCTAGCGTAACTCAAACGAATATCCACACTTTACTAATTATTTATTCGGACAGCACATTATATTATCAAAATTTTACCTATGTTTTTTTTTTCAGAAATGGCATCTTTTATTGATACCTAATGCCTGGGAAAAATTTGAACGGTCATTAAAATTTCACCCTGTATATTGATAATTTCAACATTTTTTTTAAGTTAATAATACTTTTTCCTGAGTTCTACAAACTAGCATAGCTTTTTCACGCTTTTATTGCGTGCAGTCGAATATAAGTTGAAATAAAAACAATTTTCTGCCTAAATTTTGTCAATTTCGAGTAGTTTTTGAAACAAAAATTATTAATGAAAAAAAATTTGATCATAGAGAATATTGTCTAAAACATTCAGCATTTTGAACGGATAAGGAGCCTTGACATATAACCGGAGGTTCGTATTTCATGTTTGTAAACGCTGATGAAACAAATAGTTAATTTTCAGTTTGTTAGGATAATAAAATCCATCGCTTCATTAGATCTCAAAAATCTCGTAATATGATGGGATGTGTATAAGTGTAACCACCGCTTATGTTAGCGTACTGACCTGTATTTTAGAATAACATGCACGGCACACATATACATGTATAATGGCTCAATTGTTCGATAACTCGGTCGATATACGGCATGCGGGCCCCGCAGACGGCATAACGACCAGTGAAACTCATAATGGCATGCGTTATGGAAATTTACCGCCCCCCGCATGCGGAACCTATCGACCAATGAAACTAACACATAGTATTAGAAAATAAGGTGTGGCACTCCGGCTAGTGAGACTTTCTGCGTCACTGATTAGTTGCGGCTTTATGGTGACAATATAATTATAAGGAAGATATGTTTGCCGCCAGTCGTACAAAAAACATAATTACACATTTATCCCACCAAAAACATTTCATGTAAAATTGGCGGCCAAGACTCACATGCTCATAACGCTTTCGGTGTAAAAAAAATATCAGATCCCAGGAAAAGCCAAGCCCCTAAGCCCTGACTTTACTAACCCTACCACCTTGGTTTCAAAAGTATGGCTTGGCCGTTTCATAGAGTACCGTAAATAAGTTCAACAGACCGTCAGGCCCATTTGGTATCAAGAAATTAAGTTGTCTTCATGATAATATTTATAAACTTAATTACTTACCATATACCCCCTATTCACATAGGGGAATATTATGATACACCACTGGAAACACAGCAACGGAATGAAAGAACCAACCGTGGCTTGAAGGCCTCTGCAGCCAAGCCGTAAAATACCAAAAAAAAACAGAACCAACCAACCAATCATAGCGTGTTGACGACAAAAGTCTCGCCTGTTATTCCGTATCTTATTTTCATATGCCATGATATAACAGAAACAAACACGTCATAACCTTGTGAGGCCCAAGCTCAAAAACGACAGTTAGACCTAAACGCACACTGAACCGCGCAAAGTACACTTTCTTTCTTTCTTTAAACTGTCTGGGCTTTAGTTACAAGCGTTACTTTGTACTTTGTGAGGTACATTGGGCCTCACGAGGTTAACATTCAACATAACATTTTTCAGTCATAACATTTTGACGACGCGGTTGGCTCAGTTTGTAGACCTGCCTACTGCAGGGCAAATATTTGTGCTTAGTGAGAGTGATGAATTTGTGCTTAGGCCATGGTTGTTCTATGTATTTAACTAAATATTTATCTACATAAGTATGTATATCGTCGTCTGGTACCCGTAACACAAGCCCTCTTGAGCTTAATTTGGGAATAGATCGATTTGTGTGAGGTCTGATATTTATTTAATTTATTTATAACATCTGTATCATTACAGCGACCCTCCCTGACATGTGGGAGCGCACGATCACCATCGGCTCGGCGGGCAAGACGTTCTCGGTGACCGGGTGGAAGATCGGCTGGGCGTACGGGCCCGCCGACCTCATGAAGAACCTCCAGGTGGTGCACCAGAACTGCGTGTACACCTGCTGTACGCCCACACAGGTAATAGGAACCCCTACCATATCGTTGTAGTGTATGCAATACGGTATTTGATGACAGCTCATATCAGCTACTCTGAATGAAATGTCAAAAACGATTTGTTAGTACGAAGCTACTATGATGATACAGGCATGTGACGTCATAAAAAGCAGTAGTCAAAACACGTTTTCTTTCTAGTTATTGTACAATTAAAAATAGTAGGTATAAGGTCCAAAAGTTAGTGATAGTTAGTGATATTTGGCTCCGCATATTTTTAATGTGCATTTAGTGGTTTCAATGCCACAATTTATATTCACTATAGTCAAAAACCGTATTGTACATAAATAGATCTTAAAACGAGAGCGTGGTTGTCGTGGATCACACTACTTTATCTACACACAAATCCATCATTTTTAAATACTTACCAAAAATAATTCTATTTTGAATCTACTTTCAAAAAATTACCGCTCCGTACATAAAGTTATTACAATATCAATTACATTACAATACCCATTCTAACTGTCAAGATGGCGGGTGTATCCCAGTTTACCATGAAACTGTTGATTATTGTACTTCAAGACACAGTTAAAATATTGCTTGGGAAGAAATTCAACATTCAATAATTTTCTATTTTAAATTCTAGTTTACGTATGGGAATGGGGGGGGGGGGGGCGTACGCCCCGGCTACCCCCGAAAAATACACTAGATATTATTTAAATTAGTTGGCACTGCTAATCCTACCAAACCATTTAATGCATCATATTGTTACAGGAAGCAGTCGCCCGCTCGCTAGAGTTCGAACTGTCCCGCTACGACTCCCCCGACTGCTACTTCTTCTCTCTGGCCAGGGAGCTCCTGTCCAAGCGAGACGCTCTCGTGAAGACCCTCAAGAGCAACGGATTCCGACCGACTGTGCCCGACGGCGGATACTTCGTGGTCGCTGATTGGACTGATCTGGGTAACTCTTCCCTATAATAGCACAGGAAATTGTCTCGCTTGAGTTCGGGTTTCTTCCGCTTATTCTCTCTGGCCAGGGAGCTCCTGTCCAAGCGAGCCGCTCTCGTGAAGACCCTCAAGAGCAACGGCTTCCGACCCACCGTGCCCGACGGCGGATACCTCATGGTCGCTGTTTGGACTGATCTGGGTAACTCTTCCCTACAATATCATAGGAAATTGTCTCGCTTGAGTTGGAATTCTCCCGTTTCTTCTCTCTGGCCAGAGATTTCTTGTCCAAGAGAGATGCTCTGGTAGAAACCCTGAAGAGCAACGGCTCCCGTCCAACCGTTCCCGACGGCGGGTATTTTGTCGTGGCTGATTGGACTGATCTGGGCAACTTATGACGTCATCTAAACTTCGGCCAGTTCGTAACAAATATATTCTTCTGGCACCTCGCTGGCTAAATATTACAAGGTTCTATGTTTCACTTTGACGAGTTCAAATTTGAAAATTGACATAATGACATGAAGTCTAATTTTAACTACTCTGAAAATTTAACATAGAACCCTTTAATATTGGGCCAGCGAGTCCTGTCAGCCATACCTGAGATTGCATAAGCCTTGCCTCGCTTGAACCATGATTCGCATAGAGGTTCGCTTTCTTATGTAATCTTAATCTAGGGATGAAGAATTATTTTTCCGTATATTCCATGTAAGCAAAACCAATAGGTAAGGCTCCTTATCCGTTCGAAAATGCTGATTGTTTTAGACAGTTTTCTCTGTGATCGATCATACATGTTTCTTTACATTTTATCACTGTTACTACTTAGTACAGGCTATTGCAGGTACAGGGCCTTTTATTGGTATATATTTGAAAGCTGGTTTATATTTTTCATTGATTATTTTTGTTACAAAAAACTACTCGAAATTTTCAAAATTCACGCAGAAAACTGTTTTTTTTTTTCAAATTATTTTCGACTGCACGTAATGGATGCATAAAAGAGCTGTTACTTTCTAGAACTCAGGAAAAAGTATAATTCACTTTAAAAAATTCGTTGTAAATTATCAATATATTTGTCATAATATGAATAAAAAAAGGGGAAAAGGAATAAGGCCTCTTAAAGCTAATACAGTTAATTTGATAATTTGGTATTATATGAAGTATTAAGAGAATTCGCGTCATACTCTAAACTATTTTATTTCGGTTCCAGCGGACAAGATCGACCTCTCCTCCGAATCCGATAAGTACAAGGACTACCGTTTCACGAAGAAGTTCACCAAGGAGGCTGGCGTGCTGACCATCCCGGCTACCGCCTTCTACTCCCAGGAACACAAGCATCTCGGGGAGAACTACGCGCGGTTCTGCTTCATCAAGGTTTGATAACATTTCGGGATTTTACATTTGTCAAACATGCAATGAAATATCGCCATAACGTGCGTTATAACAAGGTTTCGAAGTATCAAGTCTCGGGCCGGACAACTCGAGAGTACTGTAAAGGAATGTCATACAAAATTTAAGCCAGGAAGGATTTCTTTTTAAACATGGCGTCTGTGTTATTGACCTTTTGAACGCTTTTCCTCCCATGGGGCTTATACGCCAATAGTTGAAAAAAGAAAGAGCGAAAATATACCTTATCTGTCAGCAGGAAAATTGCTTTGACCGCCGTTACCCCTTTAGTGGTCGTTGGCGTGGTAGGCACGACAGACCACGACCACTTTAGAGGGTTAACAGGCTAAACAGCTGAATTATATTTTTCTGAGTGGTGTATTTTTTATTTCATTGCATATGTTTGAGAAAAGCACTGTACATGCCTTAGCCGTGAAATAGGCCCGTTCTTGGGTAGTTTTAATTTTTTACCTGGTCGTGAAAGTGTTAAATAAAATATGAAGTTAAGAGGCCGTATTCCTTTACAAAAATTTTTTTGTTTCATATTATGTACAAAAAAAAATTGTTTCATTATGTCAAATATATTGATAGTTTCAACCAACTTTTTGAAGTGACTATAATACTTTTCCCCGAGTTCTAGGTAGTAACATAGCAATTTCACGCTTTATTTGCGTGCAGTCGAAAATAAGTTGATAAAACTAAATTTCCGCGTGGATTTTGTCAATTTCGAGTAGTTTTTGAAACAAAAATTATCAATGACAAATTCAAACTGTAGGTTTCAAATATATACCAATAAATCCCAGTAGCCCTGTTCTAGGCACTATCAACAATAATATGTTAAGAAACATGTTTGATCATAGAGAATCTATCTAAAACAATCAACATTTTGAAATGAAATTAGCCGTACGTTTGTTGAATTGATAATGACCGACTTTTGTATTGTTTACAGAAAGACGAAAATCTCAGTCTGACGGATAAACTTCTCAAGGAGTGGAACGCGAAGAAAAAGTGAAAAAAAAACCTACTTATGATATTCTAAAACATGTATATATCTTTTTCGAATATTTTTATACAATTGTACCCAATCGGTCTTAAGTTGTTAATTAATATATGCATTTTAACTGGTTACTTGATCATTTACTTACTTTCATCAGCGAGTATAGAGATAACGGAATTACACTGTCTAATAAAAAGGGTCGTGTCTTAACCCTTTAATGTACGATGATGTATATTGACACGTTACTGAAATGACCCAAGTCAAAGTCTGAATATTGTCGTCAATAAAGACTCAAAGACGTCAGAGAAGAAATCTCAAACTGACGTGGATTTACCAGCATTTGTTCCATTAATCTCTCAAATGTTCCTGGTGCATTACACAGTCCTAATAGCATTACGTTAAACTGAGAAAGTCCCTTGCCAGTAGAGAAGGCCATTTTCTGATTATCCTTGTCCTTGATTTCAACTTGGCAATAGCCAGTTCTCAGATCACCTGTACCGCCAGATAAAACCGGCCAAGTGCGAGTAGGACTAGCGCACGAAGAGTTCCGTACCGTTCTAAAAGAGCGTAGGCGACCAGTTCAAATTCTTACAGTCAGCGGATATACACACTGTTTCATTAAGTTTGGTTAACCAGCCTAAGGCCGGAGCCCCACTGCTGCGCACGCTTCGCACGGACACGCTATACACGCCGCCCACGTGGGTCCATTGTAATAATATTGGTATCAGTGACGTCATTTCGTGCGCAGCGTGCTCGTGCACTACTGTGGAAGTATCTACCTACATTTTCATACGAAGCGTTTTTGTACCCACGTGTGTAGCTCAACGGTGCGCAGCAGTGGGGCTCCGGCTTTAATATAATAAATGAAACGAGAGCATCAGTAATCTGGTATAGTTATTACAATTTCGTTCCAAAAGATCACAACACAGGATTTTCTGTACTGCTTTCGCTTAAGCTGGACATTCAAGGTTGGAAGTCGCCGCGCAGCCAGCGCTTCGCGTCGCGAGTGTCGTTGCCGTAAGTCTTGCCAAATCTAGAAATAAATAGGAAGTAAACTACTTTTAGGACTAGATTCCTAATGCTATGGGAATGCTGCTGCCGACGCGGTTTGTTGTGCACCTGCCTACTGAGCCAGCGTTCCTGGGTTCGAATCCCAGCCAGGGCAAATATTTGTGTGATGAACTCAAATATTTTTTCCTGGGTCATGTATGTTATCTATACCTAATCTGTATTTATATATTATGTATATCGTCGTCTAGTACCCATAGAACAGGCTTTGTTTATTTTTGGACTATGTCGATTTGTGTAAGGTTTTAACACTCGTGGATTCACCCTATTCACACATTTTAATGACTACTTCATATTTGTTCGTTCTTTCAGAGGGTGCCATATTGATATTCGATTAAATAGGATTACGTACTTTCTCCATTCATCATACACAAATAGGTACAAAATGGATCGTATTAAAACTTTCGTGAGACATATTTAATTATTGTATTATTCGGTTTACACTCACGTGGAATTGTCAGGAACGGCCCGACATGTTTCGAACTCGTATGGAGCTTTTCATCCCACAATTGCACGTGACAATTTCACGTGCGTAAACCGCTTAATACAATAATTATAGATGAAACGTGATACGATACCTTTACTAACTTGTATAGTTAACGTGCCAGCTAGCTAGTCACTGCCCTTACTAAGCCACTTATGTTTCACGCTGTACCTACGTTTAACACACAGTATTGATTGTAGTCGTTCTAACTGTCGTGTTTCAAAATGGCGAATTCGCTCACAGTTGTAGACGGTTCGTCGCATAGCTAATCGCATCGGTGTCCCTAAATATAAGAGATGTCCCGTTATCGAGAACGTATGGAGAACGAACGTTCTTGAGAACATTTGCCATACAAATCCAGCAAACGTTCTCGAGAACGGCACATCTCTACTAAAGATACAAAATGAAACCTAAAACCTGATACAAAATATTACAGTTCCGAGTCTACGCACAATTGACAACATAGGTACATTTTCTTTATCAGGTCTTTTCCAGATATAATCAAATGGGCGAATATTTATTTTGTTGTCCATTTCTCATTTTTCTAAAATTTTAATTAAATTTGCTGAGTTGGTAAAGCTGATTATTCTGAACAAGGTAAGCCCAATTTCACACTGTCCTACAAAATTGTTCATTGAGTTACAAAAAACGTATGGATTTTTTTTTACTAAATGTCGTATTTTGTACTAAAATTTAGTACAAAATGAGGAGCTCGAAATAAAAAATAAATAAATCGACAACAAAATGAAAATTGGCCCGTGGGCCAATTTCAGTAAGACATTTTGAAGAACAACTCAATGGAGAAAAGTTTGTAGGACATAGTGAAATTAGGCTTACCATGTTCAGAAGAAGCAACTTTACCAACTCACAAAATTTTATTAAAAACTAAGAAAAAAAATAAAAACGACAGTTAAATAAAAATTGGCCCAAATAGAGGATAAAAAAAATCAAATTTATAATATTCAAATTAAAAAATAAAATAATTAAAAAATCCATTCCTCATTCTAAAAGAGCGTAGGCGACAAGTACTTACTTGGTCACAGCGCAGTAACTCATACAGTCGGATTATTACTAAGACGGATTGAGTATGGAAATTGTTATAATTGTAGGTTGCGACTATCAAATTTTCTACAAGGTGAAGTCATTTGAGTGCTGATTCTTAGACGACGCTCTTTCGCCATTTTAATTTTTTAAAACTAGTCCGTATGCATAATCAAATAAAATAATAGGTTTGGGTTCTGTGATAATAAAGTATTGAAATTAATTTAAATTTAACTACCTATTTAAAAATTTGAAATGTAAATAACGATCGAAATTTAGTTAGAGACTAACATCGATTACGTTAAAATAAATGGACCACCGATACTAAAGTTAGCTTCACATTTTGTATTGAGAAGTATTTTGACGTTTTCGGTGATAGTCTGTTTATTAAAACTTGATTGTAAGTAGACTCGGGACGTAACAATTTTCTATCACGTTTTAGGTGTGTGGACCGTGAATAAAGTCGTTATCACACTATTATAAAGGCGAAAGTTAGTGAGTTTATGTGCATGTTTTTTACTTCTTCACGCTCAAACGGCTGGACCAATTTTGATAAATTTTGGTATGTAAATAGCTGACACCCTGGATTAACACATAGGCTACTTTTTATCCCGTAAAAATGTAGTGTTCCCGTGGGATGAGCGGGTAACACTGACGCAGCTAGTTTAAAATATCATCTGCCCGTCTAGCACAACTATGCTTCGTACGCGACTCGTGTCACGTGACATATCGCTACCTGTCACATTCTCACAATACTACACAGAAAGAGAGGGAATTATCTCGCGCGAAATACAGTCGGTTGAGGCATTTGTGCTAGGGGTGCAGAATTGAATGTTACCGGAACAGGGTCCCGGGAACGTGACCAGCGTAGTTGGGGAGCAGGCCGACGTGTTTGTGGTAGATCTCGGTGGGGTTGATGGAGAGGGGCGGGTCCGGTCTGAAACAGGATGGATTGGGTGAGGATCTTAGGATTTAGATTGGGTTGGGATAGGGTATATGTAGGTCATCGTGGTAGAATGTTCGCAACCCCATGACGTCCCCACAAACGGCAGTGAGGAGGATCGCCGGTGTGGTTTTAGTGGGTATGCCCCTCCTTATGAGGGGTGTCCCACATAATCCCCCACTGCAGCTTCCCTAGCCCCGGAGGTATGCGTAACGCATTTCCATACCGTAAATAAAGGAAGGGATATATAGGTGGGACCGGCGCACAAAAAACGATATTGTGATGCGTTTACAGTGACGTGTCGTGCCGTTTTTACAGCAGGCTACACCGATGCTCAAGAACGGCCCACCGTAAACGCAATCAAATGTATGAAAAACAATAGACGCGTGACGTCGTTCTCATACATTTGACTTTCGTCATCGTATTTTGAGCAGCGGTGTGGAGAGCATGCGGAAAACAGTACGGATACGACACGTCACTGCTTAGACGCACCGTCGCAGTTTTTTAGCAGCGGTGTGGTCGCACCTTAAGGATATCACTTAAGATGTTATAGGACTCAATGAGAGTTAGTTTAAAAAATAAGTTATAAGTGCGATACAACCGAAGTTTGCCTCTATGTTCAGCATCAGTGCCAGAGGTTACTGAGGTTCGGGAGCTACTTGTTATAAGTACGTACGTATATTTAAATACCAACTCTTTTACTCTATTCCATTCGTTTCCAGCATCACACTGGCGTACCACTAAGATAACTAGCCATCTAAAAACATTTTCATGCATATTACAAACTACGAATTTTACATCTCAGTTACGATGCACGATTGAGCTAGCAATATTCTGTTTATAAATTAAATGTAAGTATAAGTAGGTATATTAATACGTTAATTGAAGAGTTTCTACAAAGTAAATAGAGGCAACTACTGTCATCTCTCGATCACTAGCAGAACTTCTATTCACACGCATTCTAAAACTAAGAGTCATCAATCATCATTTAGAATCGATCATGATTCCAATTTGAACCATAATTATTCCCAACACTATCATAAAACATAGGATATTCATTATTTCTTCCACAGTGACGTTTTACGATGGAAAGAGAGAGACTAACTAATGTCATCTCTCGATCACTAGCAGAACTTCTATACACAAGCAAACTCAAAGGCATCATTTAGATTCATTCTTGATTTATATTTGAACCAGAACTATTTCCGACATTATCAAGCATAAGATATTAACTATTTCTTTCACTGTATCATTTTTACAATATAAAGAGAGATACTACTAATGCCATCTCTCGATCACTAGCAGAACTTCTATTCACACGCAATCTCAAACTGACTAAACTGAGTCATGATTTAGAATCACATGAGTTACATGTGAACCAGAATTATTTCCAACAGTATCAAAAGCATAGGATATTAATTATTTCTTTAAGTGTGTCGTTTTTACAAGACTACTAATGTCATCTCTCAATTACTCTCAATTACTAGCAGAACTTCTATTCACACGTAATTTCAAACTAAAAGTTGTCATTTAGAAACAGTCATGGTGCCTATTTGAGCCAGAACTATATCCAAAAATATCACAAAGTATAGGGTATTCACTATTTCTTCTACAATGTCATTTTTACGATGAAAAGAGAGATACTACTAACGTCATCCCTCGATCAGTAGCAGAATTTCTATTCACATTCAATTTTAAAGGTCAGTCATGATTCGTATTTGAACCAGAACTGTATCCAAAAATATCACAGAGTATAGGGTATACACTAATTCTTCCACAAAAACGTTTTTACGATGAAAAGAGAGAACTACTAATGTCATCTCTCGATCACTAGCAGAACTTCTATTTACACGCAACCTCAAACTAAGTCATCATTTAAAGTCTGTCATGATTTATATTTGAACCAGAACTATCTCTCACACTATCAAAAGCATAGAATATTAACGATTTCTTTCACGGTGTCGTTTTAACAATATAAGGAGAGAGAATACTAATGTCATCTCTTGATCACTAGCAGAACTTCTATTCACACGCAATCTCAAACTAAAAGTTATCATTTAAAATCAGTCATGATTCTAATTTGAACCAAAACTACATCCAAAAATATCACAAAGTATAGGGTATTCATTCTCCCTTCCACAGTGCCGTTTTTACGATGTAAAGGAAGACTACTATCGTCATCTCTCGATCACTAGCAGAACTTCTATTCACATGCAATCTTAAACTAAAAGTCAGTCGTGATTCCTATTAGAACTAGAACTATTTCCAAATATATCATAAAGCATAGGATATTCATTATTTCTTCCATAGTGACGTTCCTACTATGTAAAGAGAGAGACTACTAATGTCATCTGTCGATCACTAGCAGAACTTCTATTCACACGCAATCTCAAACTAAATGTTATTATCATTAAGAATCGGTTTGGTATCAGTCATGATTATTATTTGAACCAGAACTATATCCACAAATATAATAAATCATAGGATATTCATTATTTCTTCCTCGGTGACGTTTTTACGATACAAAGAATGAGGCTACTAACGCCATCTCTTAGTCAGAGGCAGAACTTCACTTATGATAACAAAACGTTATAGCAGCCAAAACTAAATAGTAATGCATGTCAAAACCAGATGCTATCATAATCCAACGATATTTGTGAACTTGTAATGTACGCGTTCAGGTTTTAAACTGAGTAGAAAATGTCAACTAATGACATTAGTCGCTAGTAGTACTAGTTCAGTAAAATACACTTGATTTAAAATATAATTAAATTTGACATCATCACAATCTATTCTTACGTGTTTAAGTTTTTATAACGTAAAGAAAGTTCTACTAATGTTACTACTAATGCCATCTCTTGATCACTGGCGGAACTTTACTTGGTCATAAGCCTTTTCAAACTAAAAGATTGTGTCTAAATCCACTCGGAACGCATTTTCTAAACCAATATTATTGTGTTATTAACATAAGTCGTAGATAATTCGTATTTAGTTAAGTTTTAGGTTTTAAAATAAGATGAATGAGTGCTAATACCATCTCACGGTCACTAGCCGAACTAATGTTCCATTTATACATCTTTACAAACTTAGTTTTCACCTAAACTCATTAATTATGCATCTTTATTTACACCAATACTATTTTAAACTATTCGTAATCGTATTATGTTATTTACGCTTGAAGGTTTTTGAAAATAATACGAATAATCACATCTCTCGCAAAATAGCAGAACTAACATAATATTATATTTTTGCACACGTTACAAACAAAATTTTAATTAGCTATGATGTATAATCAAATTAGCGTTTTAATATACTAAAATCCATAGATGTTCATAGTAACTTTCGCATTGTCGTTTTAATTATGGAAAGATAGCGTCCACTATAGCCATCTCTCGGTCACTGGCAGAACTATACTTTCGCTCATCAATTTTATATACTAAAAGATTCCACTCAAAAAAAGTTATAGCGTATATCTAAACTAATATTATAAGCCTGGTGACGACCAAGTCACTAAAATTTCTGTCACTGGTCTTCAAAACCTCGTATCTATTTAGTGAATTGATACGGAGATACGAGCTTTGTTTCAAGTAGGTACTTGTTATTTAATGAGTTTTTGTTGTCAACCGACGATATTATTATTATCATCCCTAGAGTAGGTTTTTTACGCGTTCTGATTTTTATACTGTGAAGACATTAGATAGCGAATACTAATGCCATCTTTTGGTCACAGGCAGAACTAGTTTCGTTTGACACGCCAAACTATTTATTTAAATAAGTCAGTCATCGAACGCAAATATTATCTAAACCTTGCAAGTATTCTGAAACTATAATGTTAATTATGCGTCTGACGATTTCTTCACGTAAATAAGAATGTACTAGGGCAAGTTAGCACAGTTCAAGTGGTGGAGTTCAAATACCAGGAGCCATCCAATTGCCTTTTGGGCACTACAACTGCAATTCATTGCATTGTTTTAACCATATTACCATGTTCGGTTCAAAGGGCACGCTAAGTCATGCAGTTTTGTTGCAGACTAAACTTTCCAATCAGTATAAATAAATCTGTAATATTGGGTATTATCTAAGTAAAAAGTCCGTCTAGCACAACTACGCTTCGCGACTTGTCGCGCGACATAGTATCACCCGTCACTCTCTCACAATACTGTACAGAAAGAGATAGGTATATCTCGCGCAAGTCGCGTGTCACGGTTGTGCTAGAGGTGCGAATACTAAGCCACTGGTAAATGTTCTGATTCGCTAGTTCGTACGAGTTAAAAAAAATACTCAAATAAATTCGCTGCGGCATATAAAAAAAAGACAGCGTAGCATAGCGTTGCAAGGGCTATAGAAAACGTTTGTTATAAATGTTATATTAAAAATCGATTGTTATATTAGAAATCGACGACGATAACGATATTGTGTTGTTGTTACACAATAAAGAACATTACGATGCACATAAATTCATGATTGGTCATGTCATGGAAGTAAATTGACCTTATTAATCATTACTTACTTCTCTTACATATATTACTTACGTAACATACTGTTAATTTTTAAGCTATATGTTATGTTCTAATTTACATACTTACAATTCGCACACAAATACGCGTCAAATGAACATATAAAATACATTGAAAAATATAGGAGACTATAGCAAGTATAAAATTACTAATGTCGCAATAGCAAAATTCAATGCGTATAAAGAAAATAGCATATAGCATACGAATATAAGATACGACTAATATTCGCTTGCATAAACAATATAGCTCGGCACATCATACGATATCGCATTGTGCTTTATTTTTTGACGTTATTGTAAGTTCGCTGAAACAAAATAGTACACCAAAAAGTTTAAATAAAAATTAACAAAGATAAACATATAACTATGAATAGTAAGTATGCAGTAAATTAAGAACGCGCAGAGTATACCAACGAAATAATAATACGATCTAACGAAAAATAATCTTTATATTATAACAATCTAACTTATTTTAAGTCTTTATTAATATTGACACAAAGGTAAATTATGAAAGAAAAAATGTAATGTGATCCACTAATAAAAATGTGGTCCACATAACAGAATCAATAAAAATATTCCATTAAAAAACGTAGTTTCATGCCTTGTTTATATGTAGTTTTGTAGTTCACAGTGCCTTCGTTTTATTACTGTAATTTAAACTTATTGGAATAATATAAAACAGCAAACGTTCCGATTGCTGACTCCTTTTAACGTCAGTTACACACCAGTCTTGTTATGATATTCCTGCGTCAAGTAAATGTGACCTTCTCTATGAATAAATTAGACCTGTGGAACAAAGCTTGTAATAAGTAAAACACGATTCATATAATCATTTTATTCACAGCATCTTGACCATGTAAGGTCCCTCGAGACGGTAGCCTATCTTGGCGTAGTAGTTCCGCGTCCCCACGCCCGAGATGACGGCCATCTTGTCGGAGCCGTGCTCCTCGCGAGCGATGCGCTCCGCCTCCTCCATGAGGAGCATCCCGAAACCTTGGTGCTGGAATTTGGTCGGGTCGCGGGCGTTCACCTGAAAATTAAACAAATATTTACCTGTAATCAGAATATGAAAACAACGATACTGTAATTTATACAGAAATCACCACACATATTTAAGTCCACGATCATATGGAAATATTACATGTTTAACATTCAGCAACCTACTTATAATAAGATCGCAACAAACCGCGACAGTCATTTACATAAAAAGTACCTTTAATGGCGTTTGGTAACCAAGTTTTGTAACTGGCTACAAAATGGGAATCCGCCCTGTTTGTAGCTGGCTACGTAATGGGCCTGCGTAGTGCCGAATAGTAACCAAGTTTAATAACTGGCTACAAAATTTTCAAGGCAGTTACCGAATGGAATTTCTTTCCCGTTTCGAAACTGATTACTAACGGCGGTTACGAATCAGTAATGGCAAAGTCCTATTTTGAAGCCAGTTACCGAATGGGATTTTAATCCCGTTTCAAAGATGGTAACGAACTTGTAGTTACCAAACGGTACGAAAAGTAACAAGAAACGTAAGAAAAGAGCCGGTCATATTAATCACCGAATTTTCATAGAATTCCGTATCCGGAATAGCGTTTGGGGTGCGAGTATATTCGACGTAAAGCGTCCAAAAAGTTAATTTCAGCATTGCGTCGCGGTTTCAACTCCGAGCGGGCGGCAAGTGTCACTTAGTGTCGGACGCACACTTCCTTATTCTGGGAGGCTAACTAGGATGTTCTGGTCGCAGTTCTCGTACTAGATCAGTATCGTTAAATACGTAGCATCGTACTTACCGGCACAACGCTGCCGTACACGTGCAACTCCCTGACAATGCTGCACTGCTTAAAGTCCGCGTTGGGCCCCGGCTTCAGTTCCGGCCGGTAAGTGTCGGACGCACACTTCCTCAGCCTAAGAAGGCCCACTAGGATATCTTGGTCCGGATCCTCGTATGCTAAGAATGTCTCCCAACCACCGTTAGCGACATAGTCGCGTCTGATCAGCTCTACCTGTAACAATAAAAATAGACGTCACGCTCGTGTCCCACAGATTGTGTAATGTATAATGTATGGACAGCTGTAGTTGCCAAAAGCAATTGAGTGGATAGATATGCGACCTGGTGCTTTACGATTTACTGCCCGTGGTTTGTCTAAAGTTTTACGTCTTGTCTTGGCCAGGTTGTAGTGCGACTTTCTCCCCGCGTAGCAGGCAGGAAAGCCTACTTATTTGGTCATCCAGGTACAAAAAATTCGAGCTCATCATCAGACAGATATTTTCCCTTGCCGGGATTCGAACCCAGGACTGTCGGCGCAGTAGGCAGCTGCTTTACTGCGCCAATCGTGTCGTAGAATAGATAGATCTAGGTGAATATACCGTACTTATTTTTTTTCTGCATTTTGAGTAGACTGAACCAAATCAGACTGCTTTAGGGCGGGAGAGGGAAAAGAGGGCAAACACACAGAAAAAACAAATCAATAACGCGAACTGAGTAGCGGTAGCGGGGATTACGCTGAGGCCAGGGGCCGGCCTGAGTCACAGTGGCGCCCTGGGCGAGTTATTCATTATTTGGCAATGTGTTTTCTTAAACGCCCTAGTCCTGGTTAAAGAAAGGCCCTGTAGCACGGCCGCCCCGTTCCTCCTGCCGTGGTATAAGTCCGTGCCCAGGTGTTCCTGTGCTCCACTCCTGAGGAAACCAAGGGCATTGGGATGTTGCGTTGCACCCTGAAATATCGGCTCCATAGCTCTCTAAAAGTCCGTGCTATAAGTCCGATCCCCAATAATACCGTACCTCATAAGGCCGGACTCGGTTGTGTATCTCCTGTATGCCGACCTCCCTGGTGCGGACGTCGCGGCAGTCCGTGCCCAGGTCAGCCATACGGGCCAGCGCCAGCTCGCGAAGGTTCCCGTGCTCCACTCCCGAGGAGACCAGGGGCATTGGGATGTCGCGTTGCACCCTGAAAGCAGGAATATGTACTGTATTTGTAGCGGAACTTTCTGGCGTATAAAATTTATGAGAGGCTTTGTCTCGCTATGAATCGTTTCATTTTATGGGTAAAGAGTGCCAAAAATTATTTGTTACTAAATTCAAGTCTTGCGTGATGTACCAAAAAAAATCTTTGAATTTATTTTTCTGTATGTAAGGAAATTGTAAGAAAATACATAAAATAATCAACCTATGACCTAGCCCCGAAAAAACTAAACTGTAAATAATGTCAAGGTCAACGGCATTCGTTAGGTTTCTCATTAGACCCCAGACTAAAGTAACCTTTCCATTCTGTAGTGTGCGTGTTAATAAAGCGGAATACAGGAAAGTAATATAATTGTAATCATAAAAATATGAAATCTTATCAATTGCTGACTAGATAACTAGAGTTCGCTTTTCTGACATATGCGTTTTGGAAAAGCGCCTTTATACTTCACATACACATTTATGGTTGTAACTTATAAGTGGCTCCTTACCTGTAAACTCTAGTCCAGGGAGGAACCAAAGCCAAGATCTTAGCAATCAGATCAACGAGTGTAGATGGCGGGTAGCTCCTGTATCGTCCTGTCTTCCAGAGTTCATATAACCCTGTACCTCTTATCACCAAAGTGGGGTAGATCTTTAGGCCGTCGGCTCTGAAGGCAGGGTTTTCAAAGAACTCAATGAATTGCTCAACATCTCGCTCGAAATCAACATTTGGCAGGTCCGGCATCATGTGTGCGACTATCTGTAATCATTAAATACAAAAATGGCAGTGTGGTTGGTAATAGACCAGATAATATAAAAGCATTTGCAGATGTAAATCTGAAAATGGCTAAAGTAACACCTGAAGGTATCTTGGTCTAATGCCTCGTCTAATCTCTAATGCCTCAGCAAGTCTTGAGGACTTAAGAGTGAAGCATGATGTATTCCGTCACACTCTAACATGTAACTGCATCCTGGCTGCCAAGGCTTGGCAAGCGTGTGGTACCGGTATAAGACTAACCTTGTAACCAGCATCTTTGGCCAAATTGAAATTCTCGCAAACAGCTTTGACAGTGTGCCCTCTGTTTGTGTCTCTGGCTATATCCTCATGTACAGACTGCACACCGATTTCCAACCTGCAATAAATATCACCAATTATAATCACTCTGTAATTCTAAAAGACAGAATAGTCCGATATGGGAAGGGTATAATGGCCCCTAAAACTAAAATAATTCGCATCGTACATTTTTTTTCTTTTATCTGCAAATTTATATTGAGTACTAATGGGTATGAACATTTTCTAACGGATCTTGAGTGCGTTGTATTTTATTGAAGTTCAAAACTCTTCGCATATTGGGCTAGAAGAAGGACTACGGTAAAGGAATTCAGACTAACAAACAGGGATTTATTTAAATGAAATCCAGGATAGAAAGAACTTAATGTACTGAAATAATTTACATTCTAAAATCAGCAGACAAATAAACAGAAACTGAAGCACTGTATATTTTTTTGGTTAAAACAATTGGTTTTCTGAACAGTGGCAAAGTAAATAACATTAGTTTACTTTGTCAGATATACACAGTATATTTTGTCTCTGGTCCCCCAAATATAATTATTAAAAGTTTGAGGAGTCTGCTAAAAAATGAAATATGGATCTTACAAACTTATTAAGTAGGTATGTATGTAAAGCCTGACCAGAAATATATAAGAATTTTCAAGATGGCGCTATTTATAAGATTTATATGGCAACAATTTTGCAACCAATCGCAACCGCACTAATGACATTAGTTTAAATACCTGTCAGTTCCTATGGTGACCTCGTAATATCATTTAATGGAATGTACTCTTTTGCCGACTGTTTTTCGTGTAGTAAACAGTGTACACTTTATTTATTATACTTATTACGCTCACGACTGTGAATGGTTTTCGGCATTTTCTTTGCATATTTTTAAATATTTGTCTTTTAAAGAAACCAGCACAAATGACATTGACATTATTGACAACCATCATTAAATCATTGCCAGTGTATGAAATTAGTTCCAGTGAAATACCGCAATATGGCGCATCCTCATATATTTCTGGTCAGGCTTTATATAATAATTTTGATAGTCAGAAAAATCTGTGTTGCATATATTCTAAAAACATGTACATACCTGGTGCAACCATAATTGAGCATGTCAGACATGTGCCTTTGCAGACAGTAATCAGGCCTGGTCTCAATGGTTATTCCGATGCATTTGGTCTTTGCCCTCTCAGAGTACTTCACTGCCTCAGCAACACAGCTTGATGTATGGCCCGATAAAGCATCATGTAGATTCCTATAAAAAGTTTTTGTTGATAATTACTAAGATACATCATGGACTGGACAATAGTCTCAGTCGTCTGGCACTTCGATGAACCTCTTTCTACCTAAACCCGAACCTGAATGAGCCCACGGACTGTATACCAAGTTCTGTCCCTTATAACATAATAGTGTCTTAGTGTATGCTGTAATGCTGTGTTGAAATATGAATAAATAAATAAAAGTAACAACAAATATGGTAAACTGCTTACCTAATGAAGTAGTCCCTATAGTCCTCAGGGAGGCTCATGAACGTTCCACCCATCACGATGAACTCCACTTTGTCCACGCTGTGTCCTAACTGCTTCAGCTGTTCCACCCGATGCCGAGTCTGCAGGTACGGATTATACCGAGCCCTGATCGCGCGCATTGACGTAGGCTCGTAGCCCGTGTAGCTCTGCGTGGAATACTCAAAATCCGAGTCAGGCCCACCCGGGCAATACACGCAAATGTTCCCCGTGAAATTTATATGAGGACACCTATGAGGCTTACACATCACTGCGACTACAGCAATTCCTGACGCGGTACGGATAGGCTTCGCCTTCAATTTGGGCACTAGGATGCTCTTCGAATCCGCCGGCACGGCCGCTATGATATCCACCAGCCGCGGAGACGTACCCAATCCGTATTTGGAGGAAATACGCGTCTTCATCTTGTTGAGGTTAACATCTTTCCCTTGACGATGGGCGACCAATAACTCTTGTATGATCTCCGATATCACGATCACCATTTTTTCCTCTTTGGAAAGGTTCGGCAACAGTTTCTTTTTTGCCATTTTTATGGATATTTATTATTGCACGATTACAAATAGTATATTACGCGTGTTTTAAAACCAATACGCCATCGCCATTCGCCACTTGGCTTGCCACTTTGACTTTGACAGTTTATAACTCTACATCTACAATTATTATGCTCTATGGTTAGACTATGTTACCACTTAAAATAAGTATGCCTAGAACGAGTCTTCAACTTCATACAACAGTTTTGCAAAAAATGAAGATGCTATAGTTTTATGTGTGCGTATCGTGAACCATTTGACGTAAATTGAAATCCCACCAAAAACATTCTGTAAAAAACTAGCCAAGTCTCGATGGAGCTGCTTGTTTATCTCTAAAAAGTAATGAAATCTAGACAAAGTCGTACCAAGTCTAAGGTTCCTTACTGCGATTTCTTTATTATTATAGTTAATGTTGTGTGACTTGGCCGTTGAAGGGTACACCAGTATGGGCTATTATCTCGCTTAACAAACATAGGTAGTTACAACAGATATAACATTACGTGAAAACAAAATTGACTTGTAGCGGTTCTGGCGACAGATTGGTGCAATGGGTGTCATGGAGCACCTGGTTTTGTACCCTTGTGTACCCTTCAACGGCCAAGTCACACAACATTAACTATAATAATAAAGAAATCGCAGTAAGGAACCTTAGACTTGGTACGACTTTGTCTAGATTTCATTACTTTTTAGAGATAAACAAGCAGCTCCATCGAGACTTGGCTAGTTTTTTACAGAATGTTTTTGGTGGGATTTCACTTCTTTTTGTAGAAACGCGGGTATATTGTTTTATAACAACCTGAAATTAATATTTTGTTGTAATTTGTTTATTTAATTTGTGTAATGTTCGAGTAGAATAAAGTTAATCGTTCGACTATTTCTTCTTGTAAACTTGTAAGTATAAGTATAAAAGCCAGTCTAGTCTTGTCCAGAGGTATTAGGTTATTGTCTGAGTTATCGAAAAAAATAAAGAAGAAATATATATTATGTGGGGATTGGAATATTGACACGTTGAAGTCTAATAATTGTTCCAAGGAGCTCAAGGATATCTTACATAATTATGGACTAAAATGTCACATAGATACCCCGACTCGGCAAAACTCGTGCATCGATCATATAGCGAGCAATATTCCGCACGCCAAACCGGAGGTTCATGAGCTTGCGCTATCCGATCATAATACCGGTCAGGTACTTAAAGTACCTACTAAAACCAATAGAAGTATAAAATATTGGTTCGAGTATAAGCGTGATATGTGCCAAGAAAACATACAAAAATTTTATGGTTGCATTTCTGCACTATCATTCACTGAAGTGTACACGCAAAGTGACACTAACTTGGCTTTTGATAGTTTTCATGATTTACTGGTGTTGTTTTTCAAGTTATGTTTCCCTGTCATAAGAGTTAAAATACCGAATAAACCTGTTAAAAATAGATGGTTAACCAAAGGATTGAGAACTAGCTGTAAAGTAAAACGGGATCTATACTTACGATGTTCAAAAAACTCGCTTCATAGACAAACATACATGAACCATTATAAAAAATACAGCCAGACTTTAAAAAACTGTATACACGTAGCTCAAAGGAACAACAATAAGAAATATATAGATAATTCCAAAAATAAATGCAAGGCGACGTGGGACATTATTAATAACACATTGAAATCGAAACATACGGACAATCAAATAAAAGCCATCAACAAAGACGATGTTTTGTATAGCAATCCTTCGGACATATGTAAACTATTCAACAATTTTTTTATAGACATGACTAATAATACAAATAATCAAAATATAAATCAATCTTATAGCTCTAAAAACAAAAACACCCAGTGTAAGCCCAAGAACTGTTTGCAAAGCATTTATCTTGCACCAGTTTCAGAAGACTACTTGCGAAGGGTTATACTAAATTTAAGAAATACCAACTCTACAGGTTACGATGAACTGAGTACCAAAATACTTAAAACGCTGATTGACTTAATTACTCCGCCTCTTACGTACATAGTAAATTTATCGTTGGAAAATGGACAGTTTCCCAACAAACTAAAACAGTCCATAGTAAAACCCTTGTTTAAAAAAGGAGACAAACTTAATATGGATAACTATAGACCGGTGACCTTGATTCCGGTAATGTCAAAAATATTTGAAAGAGTAATGCACGACAAAATTACAGACTTTTTTAACAAACATGGTATTTTGAGCAAGAGCCAATTTGGATTTCGCAAGAACAGCTCGACTACTTCTGCTTGTTTTTCCCTAGTCAAACTTGTCACCGAAAGCTTGAACAATAAAATTCCTATAGCTGTACTATTCTTAGATATGAGTAAGGCATTTGATTTTGTATGTCATAAAACTCTTATAAAAAAGCTCGCAACATATGGAATAAGAGGAAACGCTATTAAATGGATTGAGAGCTATCTGGAAAACCGACAGCAATGTACAGAACTATCGTTCATACACAAACACGAAAAACGTGCATTTAAGTCAGAATATAGACAAAATCACTGCGGAGTCCCGCAAGGTAGTATCTTGGGGCCGCTTTTGTTCCTAGCCTACATCAATGACCTTCCAGATTATATTCCTCATCCTTGCATACTGTTCGCTGACGACACAACCATAGTGGTTCAATGTCACGAAAAACAGCATTTTGAACGGGACGTGAATAATGCCCTAAGTCTCGTAATACAATGGCTTAAAATAAATAATTTGAAAATTAATATTTGCAAAACGAACCTCATCCAATTTCAGTCATGTAGAGCCAACCTACATAAGTTTGCTAATATTAGCTATGAAGGCCAATCTGTTAGTGAAATTGACAGCACAAAATTTCTGGGACTAACTTTAGATAAACACCTGAATTGGAAAGAACACGTAGACGTTCTATGTATTAAAATTAATAAATTTATATATGCACTGGCTAGGACAATACGTGTAGCGTCTCGGGAGGCTGCTCTCACTGCATACCATGCCTACGTGTCATCTACACTACGGTATGGCCTTCTACTCTGGGGTAATTCTGTGGACGCTGATCGTGCGTTTAAGGCTCAGAAAAAATGTATTAGAACATTGTGTGGAGTGGGACATATGGAGTCGTGTAAGCCCCTATTTAAAAAGTTACGCATTTTACCGCTCCCGAGTTTATATATAAAGGAAGTTTGTATATTTGTCAAAGAAAATCTAAAATTGTTCAAAACAAACGCTGACGTGTTCAATTTACGCACTAGAGGGGCACAAAATCTGTATCTTCCTAAAGCCCGCCTCTCACTTTTTAAAAGAAATGCTTTCCACTCGGCGATTAAAATCTATAATAAATTACCAGAATATCTAAAGCAGTGTGACATACGGGAATTTAAGAGAAAAATCAATATTTTTTTAATGTTTCATTGTTATTACTCAGTTCAAGAGTACTTGACCGACTTGACGGATTAATTTTTCTTTACTTTTTTTTTTTTCTATTTTAATGTAATGTATTATCCTATTCTGACATGTTAGCGATTTTAATTTGGGTTTTTATGCTGTAAGTTAATTTGAGTTTTTTTTTTTTTTATTTCATTGTTTTAATATATATTTAGTGCTGTAATTTAATCTAGTGGACATTCTTGTTTTTTTTTTGTGTTAGCGTACCTACATTTTATTCTACATGATTATTTGTTGTTCCTAGTCATATGTTATATTTACTAGTATATAAGGACTTATAAAATTTACACGTCGCGTCAGCGGCCAAATATGTGCAACTTTTTTTCTATATTTAAGACCATTTATGTACGTATACCATATTTGAGTAAATAAAGCTTATTCATTCATTCATTCATTCATTCATTCATTCATTCATTCATTCATTCAGAGTTTTCCTTTAATTTTATTTATATGTGTATTAAAAGCAGAAGGGGAGGCATTCGCCCAGCGGATACGTATTACAATGCCGAAGTTCAAAATACCGAATATCATAAGACCTATGGACGGAAGTCCGAAAATTAAAATGTCGAATGTTTATTTGACCGAAAGTTTAAAATCCCGAAAGAACGTTTGATCGAAAGGATGAAATACCGAATATTATAATCCCGAAGACTGTAATCCCGAAGAATGTAATCCCGAAGACTAAACCCGAAGATTATAATCCCGAAGACTGTTATCCCGAAGATTATAATCCCGAAGACTATGATCCTGCCTGAAGGTTGTAATCCGGAATATTATTTAAGCTCTCGAGAATTACCTCGTATTTCCGTAGTCTTACAGATTCTAATGTTTATTTTATACAAAGAATATTAACCTAAATTACGTAACCTACTTGCCTACTACTATACTTACTATTTATAAGTGAACTCTTCTGTGGAACCGATCTGCTCCGGCGCTTCGGGATGTGCAGCCCCTCCGCCCTAGTACGTTAGTACTCTTTATTATAGTGTGGCCCTAGCGTAAGAAAGTGCGGGCATCAAGCGATTCGCAGCGGCTGAGGCTGGTCGCCGAAGGTGAGCGTTGACAGCTTCGGTTCCAGACAAGTTCGGTTCGATTGGCAGTCCATGACAGAATATTTTATCATAATATCGAATATTTAGTGTCATACTTAATTTCCCACTTTCCCGGACTCTTTCCTTTTCTTAATCGACTTGCCACAGAACCGAAGCTGTCAACCCGGATTCCACGTGGTCTTGTCTGCCCTACCCCTAGAGTGTATATAAAAGCCCGGAGGCGCGGAGGGAGGGCAGCCCCCGGCCGCCGTAAGAAAGTGCGGGCATCAAGCGAGCCGCAGCGGCTGAGGCTGGTCGCCGAAGGTGACCAAAAAGCCGAAGCTGCGGAGGCGAGCGTAGGTGCCGCACTTTCTTACTCTAGGGCGGAGGGGCTGAACATCCCGCAGCACCGGAGCAGATCGGTTCCACGGAAAAGTCAGATTAGTTTAGTGTCCTGACACTTTAAAAGTGCTCATTGACTTTCGGGATTATAAAATTTCGAGATTTTAAAAATTTCGGGATTATGAAATTTTGAGATTTTGAACTTTCGATTTTCTGAAAATAGGTAATTTGAGCTTCGGTTTATCGAATATCGGCTTTTTGAACTTTCGGTATTTTGATTTTCGGTAATTTGACCATCAGTATTTCAACTGTAGGTATTTTGAACTTTCGGGACTGTAATACGTAACCCGGGCGGGTTAGCTGTGGGACGCTATAGGCTAGATTAAATTAGAAGATGTGTCCCACTACGCTGTATTTTTGCAATGACAGTCGATTTTTTTATGTACCAATAGTAGAAGTGGGCATTACCAATCTCTAATACAGCTGAGACCAGCTGAGGGATCTTCATCAAATAAATAAATAAATATCAGACAACCTCACACAAATCGATCTAGTCCCAAATTAAGCTCTAGAAGGCTTGTGTTATGGGTACTAGACGACGATATACATACTTATATAGATAAATATATACTTAAATACATAGAACAACCATGACCCAAGCACAAATATTCGAGTTCATCACACAAATATTTGCCCTGGCCGGGACTCGAACCCGGGACCACCGGCTCAGTAGGCAGGTGTTTACAAACCGAGCCAAACGCGTCGTCAAAATACTTCAGACCTTGGATTTTTGACATCAAATGAAGCGGCCCACCAAGTTCACTATTAAAATACTTAAACGGGTTTACTCACGTCGTAGAAATCGAATAACACTCGACATGTTTCGAATCGGTACGCGATTTATCATCAGAGGGCCTATGATGGTTGCGTTTATCACGTGATAAATAAGTGACAAAGCATCTGTCACTCACACTCGCATATTGTTAAAACATGACGGATGCTTTATCACGTATTTATCGCGTGATAAAAGCAACCATCATAGGCCCGCAGGAGAGACGATCAGTCGCGACGGCGGCCAACCGAACACAACAAGTTGAATATTTTTTGTAAAGGCGGTAGGTATCGATCTCTAGTAGTTTGGTTGGGCTCTTGTGTTTTCTTATCAGAGTACTCCAGATCTTCGATTATCCTAGTTTTTAGGGTTCCGTACCCAAAGGGTAAAAACGAGACCCTATTACCGAGACTTCGCTGTCCGTCCGTCCGTCTGTCACCAGGCTGTATATCAAGAACGGTGATAGCTAGACAGTTGAAATTTTCACAGATGATCTATTTCTATTGCCGCTATAACAACAAATACTAAAAATAAAATAAAATTAATATTTAAGGGCTCCCATACAACAAACTTGTTCTATGGTACGGAACCCTTCATGCGCGAGTCGGACTCGCACTTGGCCAATTTTTATAGTTTTCGCTTTATGTGGCCATTAAACCCTAACTCTGTACCAAATTTCAGCTCTCTGAATTTATGGGAAGTACTAGTTCTTTACTGATGATCATGAGTGAGTGAGTGAGTGTCGTAAATGCGAAACTTTGCTTTCGCTTAACTTCGGAACTAAATGACCTACAGACTTGAAATTTTGGATTTTAAGTATGTGATTATAGCTTACTGGATGACGAAAATTTCTGCGTTCTAGTCTTATCCAGAGGTGCTCAAATAGGGGCCTGAAAATGCGGCGAAATGGTTCCAGTAAAGGATGGTACGGCAGTGTTTGCTCCGCGCTCGACTTGGCGGGGGCACTGCCGTGCCCCCCGATATTTCCTATATTAGTGCCTATATTACGGTTTATTTGTGTATGTTGTATAACAAAATATTTTAGCCGTCTTCTATTCTGCCTGCAAAAGCCCAATGTTTCGACGGTGTGAATCAGATTTTTAGAAAATAAGTAGTACATAGTGAAATAATGCAGTATACTATTAAGAATCAGCTCATGAAGCCCTTTCATCAGATACCCAACATTAGGATTCAGAACACAAAATGACAAAATCCCATTCAAAAAATAGATCACGTCATAACTCCTTCATGCACTAAAATTTAAGTTCCTCTTCTAAAAATGTTATTCCTAGGTATTAATAAATTTAAAAAATTAGCAATCATTTTCGTAACTAATTAAACCTTAATGAAAGTTAATACGAACGGGTCTATCGCGGGTTTTTTATTCATTTTCCTTGTCCGAAGTTTTCAGTCACCACGGGCCACGGTACACGCAATTTTTTTATAAATTATACTTTTAGTTTTAGTTAGATATTGAAAAGTCTTCCCGTAGACAAACTGTCATAACAGTTTCACAGGGCTTTAGATTATACGAAATCTTTGTTGTAACGTAAATAATAATAATAATAATAATACTGTGTCCGACACGTTAGAAAGTTTTAATTATAGGTAGGTATGTATAGTCAGCATAAAAAGTAACTGACAATCAATTTTAATACGCAATTTGATATAAGCTAGTACTGTAGTGCTAGTACTGACTGTACAACCGCGAGAGTATAAAGCATAAAGTATAAAGTGTCAATAAAAACTTACTTGACAACATTTACTGGAGCCCACTCCGTACTCTGCCTTCGCCTGTAGTTGGAAGAGAAATCGCAAAGAGCAGAGTTAGTGACTTTCTTTGAGGACTCGCCAAACCGTTGGTACCCGTAAGGCACATGACCCGCAAACCCTGAAAAATATGAATGTCATTAGTCATTAGAATACGCCTAGAACAATGGTCTTCATACAACAAATTTACGGTGGATGAAGCCGGTTGTTATGTGTGCGTGTCTACGAACCAATCATAGAGACGTTCTGCTTGTGACAGATGCGTACACGGTTGAAACTGAGCCCGAGACAGGCCGTAACTAACTAAAACTGGCTTCACTTTCAAGCGCCGACTAGGTTTCTAGGTGTATTACTTGATTCTGAGGTCATTAGATAACGCTTCAAAGATTTTTTTAAATTCCATCAAATGGCAACGAAACTTACGAGTTGACTGCGAAGGATTGTAACCCCATATTTGGTTTCTTACAAAAGACGAATGGATTTTTCCGTAACTCATTGAATAGACCAAAATTTAGTTGGGACGGATAAATAATGAAAAATATAAACAAAGAATGACAGTCAGTCAATTTATAAAATTGCCTTTCAAAATGTGGCCAGTGTTTTTATTATATGTCAAATAAGTTAGAGGTTTCAGCAGTAAGTACTTAGTAAAACAATCACACCTTTCTTGATAAATTTGTCTGGACCATCTTCCATGAAATATGGACTGACAGAATGTGATGCCGGTGATAACTTCGGTTCATCCAACGGCAGGTTCCGTAGTATACCAGCGCATTCCGGCCGCACAACCGCCAGAGGCAGTTTGAATTCCGCCGTCGCCGACTGGGCAAATAAAAAATATTTCCATTTTCCATAGACTTTAATTCCCGCCGAAATATTTAAAATACTACGTTGTCGTCGTAGGTCGATTGTTATTTTAGGTTTTTCTGTTTGTAATTAATTAATTATTTCTTGTCTATGTGTGCAATAAAAAGTATTCTCTATCTATACTTAGAAAAAAAAATTAAGACACGAATTATGTTTTCAATCCTTGAGAATTAGCTTCCTCCCATAAAAATCTTGCATGCACGTCATCTTCTATTCGCCATACATTATTCTCGCTCTTTTCTTGACTTCTCTATTTTATCATCCGTATTTTGGAGCCATAGATATGGTTTAGAATCTCTTGACTTACGAATCTGTCGGCGAGGGTCCAGGGTTGTCCTTTTCCTGCTTGTAGGTCAACAACTCTTTCTAGTTGGTTTGCGGCTGCGCGGGAGTTGAGTTGTTGTCTTTGAAACTCTGACAGCGCCTCCGTAGCCAGTACCGTGTATCGTTGCCCAAACTGTGCGTTTAACCGTGGTAGATAGCCTGATGGATTACATAATTTTTACCGCTATGTCTTATAGACATTCTGTTCTTAATTAAATCCACGATATCATAGACACAATCACAAAGACGATTCGATTCTGCTGCGATATTTAAATCGTCGAACACGAACGAAAAAATGCAAAGAGGTTTATTCCTGTGCTCTAACTTATATAATGCTCTAATTGACAACATTAAATTTGACAAAGTCTTTTTCGTTTTGTATAATGGTAAAAAATATATATATTACCAAATTTTTATTTTTTCGAATATATCCCACTAAGATTAAAAAAAAAACAAATAAATTGGTCACAGCGCAGTAAATCTTGTTGCAGCTCCACACTACTCGCGAAGTTGGCCGAGCCGAAGTTGGCCGAAGTATAGTTTGAATCACATTTGGTAAGCGAATCCCATTAGCTTTGTACCCGATGAACAATACCATTATCTGTATTGTTAGCTGCGGCCACAACTGCCACTTAAAAATGTAAGGCGTTATAAGTGCAAATTACTTTTACACTAAATTAGTCTTTAAGTCAAACGAAATAAGGTTTACTCTTAAACAAAGAGAACACAGATGTTGGTCACTTCGTAAGTGAAAGAGCAGTGAAGCTCGTTTCGATGCTTATAAGACAATGAATCGATGAATTCATCGGGTACAAAGCTAAGTGGATTCGCTCAGCCAAAAGGATTACTTCTATATGCGTTTCCGCAGCGAAGTGTCCCTTCACTATCTATCAAATTCGCCCAACTTCGGCAAGCTCCCCGAGTAGTGTGGAGCGAGGGATACAGTACGACTATAACTACGGCGTATGGAAATTGTACCAGTGTTATTTTTGTGGGTTGCGTCTGTCAATTTACCACAAGGTGATGACATTTCAGTGCTAATTCTTAGACGTTACTTTCAAAATCAAATAAAAATAATATACCTACCTGGGTTCTGTGATGATTAAGTAATTAATGAAATTAGTTTAAACACAACAACACTAAAATTTGAAATGATGTCAATTGAACATAACCAGCAGTAGGTTGTAAAAATTGGCCATATCGTCCCATCATTTCCTTTTGAGTCGGTGCAAGAACTACGGAGGCATATTTAGTTCGCATTCACTGTTCGTAAATGTTTCTCTGTACCCTTACCATGAGTTTACACTGACCGTACTCGCTAGCGACTGCATAAACGATTTGTATGGAGAATAGGCTATTTGACTGATGTTGAATTCTACAGCGTACTGTAGTTATATGAATAAAATTAGCTAAATATATCACGAAACAAAGAAAAAAAATCCAGAAACATATATCTTTTTTGGAAATATGTGACTTCAAAGGTACGCAAATTTTATGTCTTTTTTTTTTTAATCCAAAATAAATTTTGAAAATGTTTTCAGAATCCTCATAATTTTACGAAACAATAATTGTATGACAACTATGAACTTAAACGCACTTTTTCACGGTGAAAATGCCAAATTTCTTCATTTTTCCATACAATTATTGGTACCTATACCGGCCTGTGACGTCACTAGCCTGACGCGTTTTGTATGGAGCGTTTTTAGCGCTACGTAGAAATGTTGAACTTTGACGGTCATTTCTGACTTTTAGAGCAATTTAAGTGTAGTCAGTCCCATATAGACATTTGATCACAATAAAAAATAGAATCGATTGACATCCTCAAAAAAAATTAGTCACTACGATTTGTTAGAACGGTATAACGTGTAATAGAAGTATGTACAGAGTGAGTAAGGACAAAGGTGACAGTGCAATATTTTATAAGCGCCTTGCAAAAGTCTGTGAGCAATAGCTGCATTTCATGATATTGATTATTATTAGTAGGCGCAGACATAATTTCATATATTAATAAACATGCCCCCGGGGTTGAAAGAGCAAGTCTTTCAAGAGGACTCGCTGACTACAGGAAGCGGACAAATCTTGCTAAAGGCTCTTCGGATTACACCAGTCGCAGTCTTCACATCGGCTACCCGAGAAATCCCATCAGACCCTGGGTGAACAGCGACGATTCTGCCAAGTCTCCACTTCAGCGGAGGGAGATTATCCTCCTTCAGGACTACGAGGGTGTTTATGGTGAGAGTGTCTTGATTGGTGCGCCACTTGACCCGGTGCTGGAGCTCTGCAACATATTCCTTACTCCATCGAGCCCAGAAGTGTTGCCGTAGCTGCTCGATCCGCTTGAATCGAGGTAAATGCTGGTATGTGTGGTCCTCCAAGTCCGGTGCAGGCAGTGACGTGAAAGGACGCCCGATGAGGAAATGTCCAGGGGTCAGAGGCGACAAGTCTTCTGGATGCGGCGAAAGAGGGGTGAGCGGACGAGAGTTCAGCAGCGCTTCGATTTGCACTAATGTTGTGTTAAGCTCTTCGTACGTTAAGTGACAATTTCCCAACACTCGTTGCAAATGATATTTAGTCGACTTAACACCCGCCTCCCAAAGACCACCAAAGTGCGGTGCATACGCCGGATTAAAATGAAATTTGGTTTCCTCGCTGGCCAGACCTTCAGCCAACGAGTTGCAGTTCGATTTTAAAAAATTACCTATCTCATTGCTTGCGCCGACGAAGGAGGTGCCGTTATCGGAATAAATGTTATCAGGCTTTCCTCTTCGAGCCATGAACCGACGCAATGCTGATATGTAAGTTTTGCTAGTTAAATCTCCCACCAATTCCAAGTGCACCGCTTTGGTTGCGAAACAAATGAAAATGGCGATGTAAACTTTTACCAAAGCACATCCACGACCTTGACGACTGGCTGACATTAAAGGGCCGGCATAATCCACGCCCACATTCCTAAATGCATGACCTCCAGGTGACAACCGAGGCTTAGGCAGGCTACCCATCAATGGCGTAAGGACTTTACCCTTCATTATACTACACCGTACGCATTGGTGATAACATGCCTTTGCCAAATTTCGACCCCCTATAGGCCAATAGGTATCTTTAATGGTTGCCAACAAGAGTTGGGGTGGTGCGTGCAAAAGTCGTTTATGCTCAAAATTAAACAATAACTTTGTGAATCGATGGTTGGACTGTAATAAAATTGGGTGTCTTTTTTCATACGCGAAATCAGAATTGGAAAGACGACCACCAACGCGCATTAACTTATCTTCATCCAAGAATACATTGAATTTTAAAAGCTTACTTTTCCGTGCAAAATTTTGGTTATTTAATAATAAATCGTATTCCGAGAAGGATTCGCGTTGACTGATTTTAATTAATAATTTTAATGATATTTCTAAATCGTCACCACTGAGATACGTCGACGTTGGTTGTTTGCGACATTTAGCAATAAAACGCAGAGCATATGCCAAAGCTCGACGAAGCCGCAAGAAATTCGAAAATCGTTCGAAATCAATTAACGAGGTGTCCTTAATATCAGCGTGCAGTGAAACCTCACCGCGGGTTTCAGGTAGTGCGATACAAGGATTAGGGCTTGGAGTCAATGGCCACTGAGAACTATCCTCCTGTAAGAAAGCAGGACCTGTCCACCACAAATCTAACGTGCTCATGGCACTTGCAGGAACGCCACGCGATATTAAATCTGCTGGGTTTTGATCTGTTGGAACATGTCTCCAAGTACAACTGCCAGTGATCTCTAAAATGTCTGACACTCGATTCCTCACAAAAGGCTGTAACTTGCTGGGCAACATCTTGAGCCAACCTAACACAATCGTGGAATCGGTCCAGAATGTCGTACTCCTAACCTGTGCTCGAAGTGAAGCAATAACCTTCTCATAAAGATGGGCACTGACGAGTGCACCACACAACTCGAGCCTAGGTATAGTCGTCGGTTTAATTGGAGCCACGCGGCTCTTGCCCATAAGTAATCGTACCAATATTTGGTTCTGGTTGTCTACACTACGAACGTAAACACACGCTCCGTACGCTCGTTCAGAAGAATCTGAAAAAATGTGTAGATCAAGTACTGACCACGAGTCACATATAACATGCCGAGGAACCCGAATGCTATCAAGTGCTGGCAAACTGGCTAACATTTCTGTCCACAGTGCTGAGATCTCCGGTGATAGCTGGTCATTCCACCCTATCTTGTGTAACCACAACTGCTGGAGGAGCATTTTCATGGCAATGACGTACGGGGACAAAATTCCTAAGGGGTCAAAAATCTGAGCAATCGTTGACAACATGTCTCGTTTGGTGTTTCCTTTCGAGCTCAAACTCCCGACTGGAAAACACAAATCATCAGACTCTGAATGCCAGCTTAAACCTAACGTTTTGCTGGGCTCCTTAGAACCTATGTTTAAGTCGACCGTAGATCGGGGAGAATCATTCAGAAGCAGAGGTTCATTTGACTTCCACTTTCGGAGATTCATTCCTGCACCAGAAAGTGCATCGGTCACTTTATGGCGAATTTCTTTCACCTCGGAGATATCATCGCCACCTGTCAGCAAATCGTCCACATAAAAATCGTGTATGATGATTTCTTTGATCTTCTCATCATGACACTCAAGACCAATTTGCTGAAGGCATCTGGTGGCCAGAAAAGCAGCACTGGATGTGCCGTAAGACACAGTTTGTAACTCGTGTACGAGTAGTGGATCTGATTCAGAGGCTCGCCAAATAATCTGTTGCAGGTGTCGATCGTTAGGGTGTACCACTATCTGCCTGTACATCTTCTCGACATCAGATGCAATGATATATTTATGTTGCCGAAAACGAATCAAGATGGACAGAAGATCGTCTTGTACGGTGGCACCAACCATGAGAATATGGTTCAGACTGAGACCTGACGTGGACGGGCTACTCGCATTAAATACGACACGCAATCTTGTCGTAAGACTGCTGTCTCGAAGGACGCCATGATGAGGAATAAAATAGCCTTTTTTCTCGTCCGAGATTTGCCTGCCTTCTGACATATGACCTAGATTTACGTACTCCGTCATGAAGTCAGTGTATAATTTTTTAAACGAAGGTTTCGTTTTAATTCTGCGCTCTAGTGACAGCATGCAATGTTTTGCGCGTTGGAAAGACTCACCTAATGAGCTTTCACTTTGTTTTAAAGGAAGCCTAACGCAAAACCGACCATCCGTCAAACGCGTAGTATTTTGTGTGAAGTGTTCCTCGCACATCCTTTCCTCGGGTGAGTAAGGTGATGACTTAGGGCTAACTTCCTCAAGTTGCCAAAAGCGCGTAAGTTGGCTTTGGATGTGTTTTTTTTTTTTTTATAACGGCACAACATAGTGGCTCCACTTCGCCTGATGGTAAGCAAAAAGGGGAGCCCAAGTCGCAATGGCAACTGACGAGAAACCAACGGTGCCAAGTCAGTTGACACTGCCATGCTGGCCCGAGAGATGCTTCTTCACGCTTCGTTTGAAGGGTCCCAAGTTATAAGAAGGAGGAAACACATGAGCCGGCAAGGAGTTCCATACTTTAATAGTTCGGCAGATGAAGGAATTGCCAAACTTCTTGGTACGGGTGGGAATATTCTCCACGGTGAGGCGATGACATCGCAAGCTGGCACGTGTGGTTCTATGACGGAAAGGGGAGGGTGGGATAAGAGAAAATAACTCTTCAGAACACTCGCCATGGTATAGGCGATAGAAAACGCTCAGCGACCCAATGTCCCTACGTAATTGAAGGGGTTCGAGGAATCTGGTACTTTTCTCGTCACCTATGATGCGGACCGCCCGACGCTGCAATCTGTCAAGAGCATCGAGTAGATATTGGGCGGAGCCATCCCAAAGATGCGAGCAGTACTCAACGCACGACCGAACTTGAGTCTTATAAAGAAGGCAAAGCTGGTCCGGCGTGAAGAACCGTCGCACCCTGTTCAGGATCCCCAGTTTTTTGGAAGCTGTGGTAATCAGTGACTCGATGTATTCGTTTTGGTTAAGATTGCAGCGGATGTCCATGCCTAGCATATTCAGGCTATCACGCAAACCAAGAGGAGTGCTCTGGAGACTAGGAGTAGGGAGAAACGAAGACGTCTTGGTAGTGAACGCACACACCTGGGTTTTCTTGGCGTTGAACTCAACCAGGTTAACAGATCCCCATTTGCTAATGAGGTCCAGAACCTGGTCCAGTTCAACGACAAGATTCTCACGTTTCGCGCCGATTTCTGCCCTACAAGCTCCCGGCCGGCCAATATATCGACCATGGACCGTACTATCATCTGCATAGCAATGTATGTTCCCTAATGGTAGCATATCATTGATATGCAGAAGAAAGAGGGTGGGTGATAAAACAGAGCCCTGTGGGACGCCAGCATTCACTGTCATGAACCGCGAAGCGCACCCTTCGACGAGTACGCGGATTCTACGCTCATGCAGGAAGTCAGCAATCCATTTACACAGTTGCATGGGCAGACCGTAGGCAGGAAGCTTGGAAAGAAGTGCTTTATGCCAGACCCGATCGAAAGCTTTGGCAATGTCAAGGCTGATAGCCAAAGCCTCGCCGTGTTTATCAATAGCCTCCCCCCAGAGGTGTGTCACATACGCTAGAAGATCGCCCGTTGATCGTTTCGGTCTGAAGCCATACTGACGATCATTAATTAGGGAGTGATCTTCAAGGTATCGGATCAGTTGGTCGTTGATGATCCGCTCCATGACTTTGCACAACACTGAGGTTACGGCAATGGGACGGTAATTAGATGGTTCAGAACGGTCTCCTTTTTTGGGGACTGGCTGCACGTTAGCTTCTCTCCACGCTTCCGGAATACTACCGGACGAGTACGAGAGATTATAGAGGCGCGTCAATACCGGAGACAACTCCGCTGCGCAGTTCTTGAGTACAATCGCCGGGATACCGTCAGGACCACTGGCTTTTCGGGTATCGAGTGACTGTAGTGCTCGACGTACATCACGATGCCTAAAATGGATTGCAGGCATCGTGGCACCACAGAAAGGTATAGTTGGCGGTGGCAAGCCACAGTCATCGACACGCGAGTTGACGGCGAAGAGGCTGGCCATGAGATCGGCTTTCTCTTGCGGCTGGTGAGCCAGCGAACCATCGGGGAGTCTCAGCGGTGGCAGCGAGGGTTGGCAGAAGTTAGATTGCACGGTCTTCGCTAGTCGCCAGTAGTTGCGCGACCCAGTTGGGTGCGAGACTAGTTCCGAGCCTACTTGTGCAACGCGCAAGGCATCTGCTCTTATATACGCTCTCTTACAGACCTTGGTGGCAGCATTGTAAGCTGTTTTCAGCGAGCCAATATTGGGGTCATTACGGGCGCGGGCCCTGACCCAAGCCCGGTACGCCATCTGCTTGTTGCTAACAGCATCAGCACACTCGCGATTAAACCAGGGGCGTCGTCGGCTTTTACTGACGATATCGGAGTATGGGATGTAATATTCCATTCCTACATCGATCTCGTCAGCAATAGCCGCAGCACTCGCTGTGACATCCTTCGCATTGAAGCAGCGTTGCACCCAGGGGACAGACGCGAAATAGTCACGCATACCGTCCCAATCTGCTGAAGAGTAGTGCCAGACTCGACGCTTACCCGCCGTGGATTGCGGTGGGACTGCGCTTGGCACTGTGCTGGATATCAGACAGTGGTCAGAGGTACCCAGGGGCGCCTTGACCTCAACCTTGTATCCAGCAGGGTGGGTGGTCAGCAATAGGTCCAGCAGAGAGGGCGTTTGATCTTGGACGTCTGGTATCCTGGTAGGCTGATCAACCAGTTGTGCAAGATGGTGTGAGAGAGCAAACGCGTGGGCAGTTCTACCGGCATGGTTGGTGGTGGAGGAGCCCAACCAGGAGTCGTGGTGGGAATTAAAGTCCCCCAAACACACCAATTCTGCAGTAGGGTACACGGCTTGCGCGTCATCAGCCACCCGACTCAGATAGTCGAATAACCGGGTTGTCTCAGCGTCCCCAAAATGGGGTCGATATAGGCACATGTAGATTCGGCTTTGGAGCCCCAGGTTCACATGCACCCAAAGCACGGGAAGGGAGGGATCCTCCAAGCAATGCAGACGTCGACAACAGACATCAGAATGGACAAACAGACAGACACCAGATTTCGCGAGGAAATGCTCCTCAAGCACGTAGCCGGGGTACTGCAGGTAGGATGTGTCCATGTCATCATCAAACCCTTGATTAGGCGAGTTAACAGACCCGAAACAACATTTAAGGGTAGTTGGCGGTACATGGCCGCTGTTTATTGGACCTGAAACTATAAATCCGAACCTAGTTTCACAAAGTACCGGCAGCCCGCTACCTAGTCTGATCATATGTGATCCCATGACGTCCCAAAATATATCCGCACCTATAATTAAATCTACCGGCGATGATTGGTAGAAGTTGGGATCGGCCAAACATATCTCAGACGGAATGTTTAAGTTGGTCAAATTAATTTCACAACACGGAACATCATCCGTAATTGATGGTAAAATAAAACAATTAATATGACAACGAAAAGGTGTCATTCAGCGATTTTATTGGTACTCGACACATTTTACCAACTCGAGATGTCGAGTTATTTATACCTTGTATTGACTTGTTGATGCTAGTTACAGGTAGATTTAATTTGTGGCACAGACGCTCGGTCATTATACAAGAAGTACTCCCGCTGTCAAGTACTCCGCGAGCGACGTGTTCACAATTATTACGATCGTATACTTTAATCAAAACAGTCGATAACAAAACATCTTGTCCTCGGTGCTCTTCCGTTTCCAACCGTGCAGCTAACGTTGAAATAGTTGCAGGAGGCATTTCATTCACACGCCCTATGTTAGAAGAAGTACCTGGCTGCGCGATCGCCGATTGATTGGCGGGAGAAATCGATCTATTAGTCGTAATGTTATTGTCGCAGCGGCCTAACGCGTTATCACCACTTAATCGTCCTCTAGATTCATTAACGTGAACAAGTGTGTGGTGTTTGCGTTTGCATAACTTACAACCGGGTCGCTTGCAGTGATTCGCGTAATGTTTACCACGAAGACAATTAAAACAAACCTTTAAACTTGGTAATAATTCTAGTCGGGCCGTGTTGCTAAGTGAAAGAAATTGCGTACAATTTATTAAATGATGTTCACCGCTGCACTTCGGACACTTTGGAGTTGTGACATTACTGCATGCATGTGTGTCCTGTACGGAAACCATGGCCTTGACCTTAGGAGTGTTTTTATGTAATCCTGCTGTGTTAACACGACTGCCAGTGTTACTTGTGGACAGCTCCAACGTTTCAATTAAATCAGAACGATTTCGCATAAAGTTTAAAAACACCTCAAGAGTAATTGCTTTGTTTTTATCTAAACGACTTCTGAGCGCTTCCCATTCGCGATAAGACTTTGCATCGAGTTTGTTAGCTACAATGTAAATAAGTAACGTATCCCAGTGTTTGACGGGCTCGCCAAGCGATTCTAACGCGCGCAAGTTTTTATTTAATGAGTCTATAATGCGCTTTAAAGCAGACGAAGATTCTTTTGTGATTGGCTCGATATTAAAAATAGCCGAAACGTGATTATGCAGTAATAATCGTTTATTATTGAATCGATCGCACAAAAGATCCCATGCTACGGCATAGTTTTTTGCTGAAAACTCGACTGATTTTATGACCAGTGCCGCTGACCCTTCCAATGAAGCTCGTAAATAATGAAATTTATTTATTTCGTCAATATCATCATTGGAGTGAACGAGACTTAGGAATGTGTCGTGGAATTCAAGCCAATTGTGATACGATCCTGCGTACTTTGGTAATTGTATAACGGGCAGATTAACAAGTTTATTATTGCTAGTACGAGAGCTATGCTCGCTTCCCAGATTATCCAAACGATCCTGTTTTTTAGTGAAAGAATTTAAAATATCTTGTGCCTTAGAAATGACACTATAATACTGGGATTCGAACTCAGCTCGCTCGTTCAGTTGAGGTTCAAGGTTCTCACCTAAACATTCTAACCTTATCTGCACCTCATCATAATTATCAAACAATGATTCCATCCTACCAATTCGTAACTGCAACTCGCCCGCATTGGCAGTGGTCAACGAAGAAATATCCAACGAGTCCAAATAATTAGAAAACGTAGTCAAACGTCCCTTATAGCTGCCTCGCCTTTTGATTAACTCCTTTTCTTCGGTCATTTTTGGGAGGTGAGTGTGGTTAACTGAAACGTTATACAATACTAGATCAATTTAAATGTATGAATAATCTATGTGAGTTTTACAATGAGATTTGATTGTCTACTTTCAGTTAGATTAAAACCCTTTTTTAGAATTAACAATTAACTGATTTGTAAATGTGTACACGTAATAATTATTATTTATCGATTATAAATCGTAGCAATGAGTAAATGACAAGTGAAAATATAATGTATTGTTTTCTTTAATACTTATGTGGACCCTAATTTAAGATAGCTAACTTCACAATTCGTTAAAAAATAGTTAATTAATAAAGCAATACTTGCAATACTGAACTATTTAGTATTAAATTAACTATTACGAAATTAAATTAAAGTGAAATTACAATCTGAAATCTGATGCAACATAGAATAACCTATTAATTGCTCACAAGTTAAATAATTGAAACACAATACTGACCTTAATTACTCTTATACCTATATTTTACTACCTGATTAAACGAGTGATGGGTAAAAATTGAGAACTAATGAAGAATTAACACTTATTTTCTTCTTCGGCAATCCAATTCAAGCACGATGTCGTTTAGTTCCTTTGTTCTCAAGCGCTTGACCCCTTGACCTTGCCGAAATTCTTCAATTTCTTCACAAATTTAATATCCTCGTATACATTTTAGGTATCTGGTTCTTCTGATAATTATTCGGTTCGAATGCGACCATGTAGAATTAAGTTTTCAGGAGTAAGTATAGATTTAAACTACGATTTGTTAGAACGGTATAACGTGTAATAGAAGTATGTACAGAGTGAGTAAGGACAAAGGTGACAGTGCAATATTTTATAAGCGCCTTGCAAAAGTCTGTGAGCAATAGCTGCATTTCATGATATTGATTATTATTAGTAGGCGCAGACATAATTTCATATATTAATAAACAACCTGTCTATTGTAGTTCCACAAAGTAACCGCTAGGGGCGCCGTACTATTCTCCGGTATCCGGCCTATCCGGCCCTTATTTTAATATCCGGCCGGATACCGGATAGTAAACTTACTTGATTTTGGGGTAATACTGGAATGTACTGCACTACTACTACAATTTGCACGTGTACTATTGAACGAAGTTACCTACTTCGTAATGGTAATGACATAATAAAACTCGTTTCGAACCTAGAAATGTGTCCGCGCGAACGTTCACTGAGAAACAGGTCAAAACTATAAACCGTCTACCATGTCGCTAGCGAATAAGGTCACGTTAACTCATGGTAAGCGGCTTCAGTACTCGCCATATTGGCCCTATAGTCGACTATTAAGACCGGTCCAGATCACAGAATACTGACTCACCGATGAATCATGGCTCCCTGTTATATGCGTACGATTTCCCTGTTGCAATAATGACCTAGAAGGCTAGATAGGAATTGGATTTCTGCGGTTTTTGGACGCGTTATTTTTATCCGTTACTAGCGACCCGTCCTGGCTTCACACGGGTGCAATGCTGATAAATAAAATTATACATGCATTATACATAAACCTTCCTCTTGAACCACTCTATCTAAATCCGTAGACCTATCCTTAAGCAATAAAATGAAATGTAATTTTCATGACCCGGATATGAGCAAACTTAGACGATTTTTAAAAATAAATCTAGATGAGCTATCGATGTGGGAGTTTTAATCTGATATTCGACCTTATGTTGTATTGTATTTTTGAAAAAAAAACCCGGCGTGATACAATAACGGGGTCTTTAAACGTGCTGTGCAACGTTATATATTGCCACCAAAAAGGGGGTTTTCCGGGAAACCCCGGGACATAACCATATTATAATAAGTATAGCATTTAAGGTCACCCCAAATGGCACACCCATCCAAACACAGCAGGGTCACCTGTCCTGCTCGTACGGTATTGAAAATAAAGTGACAGATAGTAATTTGTCGTGCGACAAAGAGTCGCGTGTCAGTTATGCTAGACGTACCTACTGGTTATATGCGAAACGCAGAGATCTGTTTATTTTAGATATCAGCGTAATTCTGCGTAGATAACTAATGGACTAATTCTATTAGTTATCTAATCCATGATAGGGGCAGGTACATACCTTCATAACCAGGTATCATGGGATGTTTGTACACCGGATCTCCATTCCGAAATCTCGCGTTCACGATGTCGACGTCGGTTTGAGCCGGGCGGAATATCTGGTGGAAAAAAACGGCATTAGTTACAGTAGGAATCCTTTTTTAAGGGCGAATTCACTTCGCTTTGTTCTAACAAACAATGGGACCCAATGTGTGCAGCATTATGAACTGCGGCCACAAACAGCACTTACATATGACACTTTTCCTTTCAAAGTAGCCGTTTGTGGCCGCAGTCTGCACATAATGCCCATTGGGTCCCAGTGTTGGTTAGAACAAAGCGAAGTGAATTCGGCCTCATAAAATGATTCCTACTCTAAGTACCTACGTGACCTTAATTTAAATGCCTCATGGCATTAGGTCCCCCAATGTACTAGTTTGATCTGTGCAATAAAGTTTAAATAAATAAATGTTACAAGCGGGTGTAGCTGTGCGGGGCGTGCAATGCGCACCGAACACTACGGCATTAGAATAGACATTGAATGTAGTAAATAATAATGATAATGATAAATTACATTTGCAACCACTGATCTTCATGATAAGTTGTAAATAAAAGTTAAGGATAGACAACTACGCCTTTGACAAAAAGCAGGGTTTTCGCTAAGAACAAAAAACCGAAGTTTGTGCCATATCATCACCCTCCCCTTCATGTCAAACAATATTTTAATGAACGAGACGGCACCAATCGAATTTCAGACATCGGTGTAACTTCTCTGAATAGAACAAGTAGCCTCCTTAGGCATCCTTATGCATTTAACAATTTCATTCAAGTTCGTGAAACGGCGCGGCGTCGTTGATTTTTACAGTGTCAACTGTCAGCGCATATAGAATCACCGTAAAAATCCACGACGCCGCGCGTGCTGTGGTGATGTGACCAAGCCCTAACGCTTACTTTCAGATAGTAATGTCAGATGTGAAATCCAGCCTAGTGTAGCGAAGAAAATTAACCAATCAGGCTGCGTCTTTGTGACGCCTAAAAGAAGTGCATTTAAATCTGAGGAATGTGATTGCTCCATTTTAGACATGTCCGATCCGGCCCGTTCCAGTAGACGAGCAGCCTATTTATGTTTGAGCCGCTAAGGGCCTTACACACTTGCGATTTGTGAGCGAATTTTGTATGAAGGCGATCACGCAGCGAGTTCGCCGCGACGCTTATTTGTATAGAAATCTCGCTCGCAATTCGCAAGTGTGATGAGGCCCTAAGATATTGGGCACCGAAGCAGCACGCGGACTTCATAAGCGCTTCTATAGCCCTTACACAGCTTAAATTAGAGTTTTAATAGCTACATAGGTCCTTTCCTTATACAGCCAAACAAACAGTTAGGTACCTATATATAGTTGCCGGCAAACTTTCAGAACAAAAATGGCGGATCTGCGCATGTACATTTGTACGTAAATCGGCTACTGCGCAGTAAGGTTATGCTCTCAAAGTTTGCCGGCAGCTGTACTTGGGTAGTTGTCTTCACTTTGACCTGTTAACCCACACGTAAAGTTTATAGCCATGGAGTCTACCTGGAAGTCGTCAGAGGTCCTGTCGGACAGCACCAGCCTCTCCGAGTGCTGGACACTGGGGTCCAGCAGGATTTTGTGAGTAGTCGAGCCATAGGTGTCGCCGATACGGTACTTGTATTCGGGGCAGTGTCCTGTATATCTGTTGAAATGCCAAGTAGAAGAATCAGTATAAATGTAGAGGCTGAGTAGAGTTCGGCGGGGTGCGCTAGGGTTTCCGTATGGAAAATTGAAGTCCTAATAAAAATCCAGACATCGCCTTAAAAGTCCTGATATATCTGTTTAAATATCAAAAAAGGTCATTCTAAAGTACTATTTACACAAAACGGCCCGCAACGGATCGGAACGGAAATAATTTTTTGGTCTTTAAACGATAGGTACTGAAGCATAATATAATGACATGCGATCATAACCGAAAGTATGCTGCGACACACGATTGGCTCCGTTCCCTTGCGTACGGCTCCGTTTGCCTGTCGTCGTGTGCGATCGGAACCTTTCGGCTGTCGAAGCCGCCGCGTACGTGTTTTCAAAAATTACAACATGTCAACGTGGTAGGAGTGAAACTATTTGACTGGGAGCGGATACGTTCGCAAGCAACCGTACGGCGCCGATCATGTGCGTCGACATCCTGTCGGCCGCGAACGGCTGTTGCCGCCCGATCGTATGCGTCGACATGCTGCCGGACACGATGGGTTGTCGCCGCATGCGTTCGTATTCTTTCCGTTTCGATCGGTTGCGGGACGTTTGGTGGAAATAGTACTCAATGCTCGTTTTTATCACATATAATCCAGTGAATAAAGGAGTTTGCCCTTACAAACGGTCCGGTAGTTTTGAATTTTTGATATGTTGTCTAGGTTGGTTAGTCAGTGTTTAAAATGCAAAATGCACAATTGAGTGACTATCGGTCCTAGAAACAAAATATAAAATGGAGAATATAGTAAATTTAACTCTCTATAATATTGTCCAAGCTTTCTTTTAGCTAAAATGCTCCTAAAGGAAGATATGATCAAGAATATGAAGAACGTGCCGGTTTTTTCAATATGGCGGCGGGCGCGGGTCGAGGGGAATTGTGCATTTTGCATTTTAAACCCTGACTAACCATCGTAGACAACATATCAAAAATTCAAAACTACCGGACCGTTTGTAAGGTCACCCATCATAGTACTTTAGTCTCTATTCACCGAACTAATATATAAATATACCTATCATTGCATTCGTTAAACTTTTAAATTAATGGGAACCCTAGGTGTGCAGCGTAGAGGGTATATGCGATGCATAGGTGGTCAACAGCGTGCAGTCAGGACGCTTGCATTTTCATTTGTTTAATTCAACGCTGCCCGCCACATGCCCGGTCAACTCAGTAGGGCTATCATATCTTGCCGCGATTTCGTTTGTCGCGCGAGTCAGCGTCACCCGTCTTGCTGGCACGGTATGGAACAAGTGACAGGTAGCATTTGCAGCGCGACAAAGAGTCGCGTGTTAAAGTTATGCTAGACGTCTTACACTAAGAGCGTTTGCAATCCTTACACTGCTCAACCTTTATACTAGCTTGCTGTGAACTGTGAACATGGCAATTTTAAGACGCACAGCGCACGTGAGTATCATAAGCGCGCGCCGTCAGTTTATTTCGTGTGCTGAGGCCCTTAGCCCTAAATTTGGCAGTGTATGGCAGGGTGAACAAATTCTTCGACCATCTTTAAAAAAAAACGAACCAGATTTTTTGCTCTATTTTACCATAACTTGAACTAGCGACCTTCGTCCTTGTCAAATTAAGGGTTAAAGTTCATACAAAAATAAGTTGTCTGAAAGAGTTGATTAACAAGAACTTGTTTCTAACGTTGAATCATTTCATTTAAAAGTGCAATACATACGACATGTTTCCCATATTACAATCCGATTTAAAATCCAGAAAACACAAACACATCAAAAGTACATAAAGTCCATTTCATTTGAAGCGTTCGTTTCTTTAGAGACAACCATGTCTAATTTGGCCTCCAGTGTACGAATCAAGTTATTTATGTTTTTATGCACCAGAGAACGTAGCAATAGCGAATCCGGAGCATCAGATATTTTTATGTAACCTGATACTGTAAAGAGTAGATGGATTTGTGTTTGATCGGCGTGAGCTGAGCGAGGCTAATCGCTAGCAACAACTTTGCGGGACATTGGTCTGTTGAATACTTAGGGTTGTCGCGTTTTGTAAATTCAAAATAATAACACTGGTCCAAGAATAGTCATTTTGTACGAAAATTAACCGACTTCAAGGGAAATTATTCGTACGTTCCGTATACCTACTAGTTACTGTAAAAAAAAAACACCGATATCTCTATAGGTGTGTTCCTTAAATGCTATAATTATAAAATAACGGAATAGATAACCTCTTCCTTTTTTAATTCGGTTGAAAAGAAATAATAGTCTGGAAGCAAACCGCCATTGCATGAGTTTATAAGAAACACGCCAAAGTGCCCTTACAAAAATTTAGCTGCTCGCCACTGCTGCCACTACTAAGAAATAGAGCTTTACTCCTCAGCCGAAGATCTCCACAACAACCGGTCGTACGCCATCCTCATACAGTCCGGCATCGGAAGATGTTAAAATGAACTTCGGGTTTTATACCCGTCTCGCTCCCTCTTATGCGACCAAGATTTGAACCTCTCCTTTTTTATCCAAAATAAGTACCTAAGAGCTCACAAAGTGTACCCACTGAGAGCTTGACCAGATCATTGATTCACCTTACTCCTCCGCGTCCTCAAATTACCCTTCTGGATGGCGGGGGGTTAATGCATTGCGTAGTCCGGTGTGCGGTCGCCACTCAAGAACCTTTCTACCCCAATGGCCCCTTCTATGAGTTCTATTGTCAAGAAAAAAGGTACCTAGTGTCGTATTATTCTTAGGTGGCTGTTTGTGGAAAAGCAAATATGTTTTTTTTTTTTTTTGGTTAAAGGCTATACGAGTTTTAATTTCTAGCTATAGTAGTTCTAATGACACGAAATCTTCGGTATGCGATTTCACATTGTACTTATTGGGTCATTTACATCATAAAATCAATCAAACCCAATTGGCCAGCGATGGCCAGGGTCAACACCACTTTTGGGCATCTAATTTGAGGAATATCCACACGAAAAAAGAAGAACAATAAAATCAATTAGGCAACCCTACTAAAGCTAAAAGCGATTACGGTCGCGAATAAATAAGGTTACTCAATTCCGGACCTCTGAGCATATAATACTATGTCATTCCAAATCATTCGCCTCGTGCCTTTACCGATACACATAACGTAGTACCATCTCGTTAAAACGAAAGGGTAGTAACTAGTAACTCTACAAGTTCTCGTTATAGTTGAAGTTTTGAGATACAGACTTTAGTGCGGTGGAACAAAATCGATTTTGAATGACGAACACAGATAAGTGGTCCAGAAAGTAAGCTTTTATAATAAATGGTATAAATCAGTAGGTACAAGTACGAACGACGTATGGTGATATAGTTACGTCACTGGCGTCTCGCTTCTGATTTGTATACGAACGGTTACAAACCAAGACCAAAAGTGTAAGCATGGTAATATTACATATATTTTACATATTTTGGACTCTCTTTTACCTAGATGGAGATCTGTGGAGATTTTCAATTCACTTCAATAAAGGAACAGATTCTAAGTTTTCTTTTTTATTACTGACCAGCGATTGACCTCAGTAGCACCTGATGGTAAGTGACTAAGGGGTCGAAGATGTTGCTTGCCGGTCGGTGCGACAGCCTATACACTCTTGCCTTGGAGAAACCCAAGTTATACTTTTCAGGAAATAAACACGGTGGGAGCGAGTTCCATTCCTTACCGGTTCTCATTAGAAATGATGAAAGCAAATAGCTACGTGCGAATAAGTGGTAAACTGGCAACATAAGGATGAATGCTCCTTCGCCTGCACCTGGCATAACTGTCATACGCAACTATTACCCGTCTCCTTCTGTGCAGTATTGTGAGAGAGTGACGGGTAGCGCTAGGTCGTGCGACAAGAGTTGGGAAGCATAGTTACGCTAGACGAGCTGGATGTCCGATAGTCAAACGGGGATGGCCGGATACATTTTTGCAATTCCTACTCAACTCGATGTTTTTTTTTATTATTATATTGTTTTAATTTCAAATTTAAAATTCAAAATTTCTTTATACTAGACAACAATGGTCCATGATAGTTAGTAAGCTTAAAACTAGGTTACTTAACTATATAAGTTTTAAGACCACAGAGTGGAAGCAACACAACTCAAGACGCGGCAGACCTTGTCGGCGATGATTTGGACTTTTTCCTCAAGGACATGCCAGATAAAGCACAAAATAGAGAGTAGTGGAAAAAACGGGGAAGGCCTTTGCCCAGCAGTGGGACACAATGGGCTCATAATTGTAATAATATTGTTTTATTACCTAAATGTGTGTCCTTCCATTTCGATTCAGCTGTCCATTCCATTAAGGTATGTTTTAATTTCGTGTCGTAACAGCACCATATTGCTACTCTTTGTGCTGTCTGCGCCGAAGGTCGGCAGTGCGTGGGTTTAGAGGCTTTTATTGTTTGATTGCGGATCTTGCTTTGGATGGCACGTAATAGGCATAATGGCATTTTTTAGGATGTCTGACGAACCAATTTTTTATTGGGATCAAATGTCTAAATGGGACTAACTACGTACGTGTCGCACCGACACGTAGCGTCATGTCGCTATACGTCATGACTTCGAACCTGACTGCTGACGGTAGGTCGTTATTCTGTTCAGCACCGTCTTTACTCAAAGGCACTTGTACTTGTATATAATCTGTGTCAAAGGGCACATGTTGCCCAGCGCCTCCAAACTAATAGGAGCCCCAAAAATCATAAACGTCGTTTTTATTAGGGTTCCGCAGTCAACTAGGAACCCTTATAGTTTCGCCATGTCCGTCTGTCCGTCTGTCCGTCCGTCCGTCCACGGCTTAGCTCCGTGATCATTAGTACTAGAAAGCTGAAATTTGGTATGAGTACGAGTATGTGTAACATGTATAACGCCGACAGAACGGTAAAATAAAATTAAAAACCTCGAGCACCTAAAGTGGGGGTGAATTTTTTTTTCTTTTCAATACTGGTGTGTGGGGTGTCGTTGAATAGGTCTTGTAAAAATAATAGGGGTTTTCTAACATTATTTTTTGATAAAGTCAGCAGTTTTGTAAATATTCGCTCCGAAAACAAAAAAAATAGTGCCCCCCCTCTAACTTTTCAACCAAAGGTTAAAAAAATTCGGAAAAAATCATGTTAATGAGGCCTTATAAGTACTTTCAATGAAATTTATATTGAACAAAATCGGTCGAGCCGTTTATGAGTTATCGCCAAATTTCATATTTTTTCTTTAAAAGGTCGTAAGTTGACTTCCAGAAGGTAATAAGTGATTACAGTTTCTAGGGCGTTTACGACCTTTTTATAGAGCTTAAAATCTTTCTTAACTTAAACATCGGGCTTAAAACAGCAGTTTATTGTGAAGGGTGAGCAACTACGGAACCCTACACTGAGCGTGGCCCGACATGCTCTTGGCCGGTTTTTATTACTCCTTTGGATAGTAATATATATGTAAATTTTGTCTATGGTTACGTGGGATTAAGTAGGGGTCTATTAATTGGGTGCCAGAGAGCCCCTGTGCCCAATGGTCTAGACATACACAAGTAGCACAAAGGTTCTGAGTACCAACATTTTTACAGTACACCTTGGAGCCATTCGCTGCTAAAAATTGCTGAGTAACAGCATTATATCACATATAATGCTAATATAACTCTAATTTGGGCACAAATTACGTGGCAAATTGCTGTACAATTGAATTATAATAGTATCATATTAGCATTAATAACGGTAACAGTTACTCCAGGTGCTGAACATTGCCTGAATAATAAGGCACGTGGCACGTGGTACTTATTATATGTGATATGCTGCCATTCTGATACTCATCGACAAAATTGCGGTAAGTGTGGACATTTTAAATGCTTTAAAGCAGTGTTTTTCAAACTGTGGGTCGCGACCCCCAGGGGGATCGCGGCATATATCCAGGGGGGTCGCGAGGATCAGCATCGAGAAAGTCTCGTGACCACAAGGAATGCAGATTTTTTCAAGCATCTACATTTGCAAGTTTAATCGTACAAGCTAGGTTTTAGGGGGTCGCGAAAGAATTTTATTGGTCATTTTGGGCCGTGACACCAAAAGGTTTGAAAAACACTGCTTTAAAGAGGCTAAAAGTAAATTATCAGTAGCATCGAGGTGCGCAGAAACTTGTTTTATTTTTTATTTTTGCTCTAGTACGAAGAGAGACATTATATTATAATGTGCTGAGACGGCCCTGATTCTGTTGGTTCCGAGTGCACTACTGTGTCTGCCGCTCGCCGACACTGGTATTTCATAGAAATATATAAATACTAGCACCTCTAGTACAACTTTCACAGGCGAAGTGTTTCTTGCGCGAAATATACTACCTAACTCTTTCCGTACAATACTGTGAGAGGGTGACGAGGGATACTGCGTCGCGCAACAAGAATCGCGAAGCACAGTTGTGCCAGACGGACTGCTCTAGCACAAATTTCTCACACGAGGTAATTCCCTCTCTTTCTGTGCAGTATTGCGGGAGGGCGACGGGTAGCGCAATGTCGCGCGACAAAAGTCGCGTAGTATAGTTGTGCTACACAGGCAGTACGTCTAGCATGACTATGACACGCGATTCATTGTCCCGCGACAAATACTACCTGTCACATTCCCTTCAATACCGAGTGAGCAAGACAGCTGATGCTGAATCGCGGCAGCAAGATATGCTGGCCCTGCAGTAATGTCGGAGCGACACGTCGCGTCCTCGGCAGCTGCTGTCTGGCTGCGAACAGTACCCTTACAGTACTTTTATCTCACGAGCGCGGGTGAGCCATGTTTGTGTGAGTAATGTACATGCACATTGGCTCCGTGTGGGTGAGCTCGGGAGCGAACAGTTCCGGCTCACCCACACAGAGCCAATGTGCATGTACATTACTCACACAAACATGGCTCACCCGCGCTCGTGAGATAAAAGTACTGTACCATGAGTCTACAGACAGTACTCGCTAGTGACGGCGTAAAGGATTTGTATAGAGAATTGTAGTTCTACAAAGTAACCGCTAGGGTTGCTGTAGGTACTATTTATTATCCATACAAATTACAAACCGTTTTTACAAAACGATCACGTGAACTCATGGTAAGGGTAAAGATGCCTTTACTGACTTATTTTCACTCGATTCGAACTTACCCTGGGATGTAGTGGGGCTGTGCGATACTGACCAGGTCCAACGCCATCTTAAACTGAGAATTTAGCCCGCCCCAAACGAATTTAAAGTAACAGCATTAGGATTATACTTGAATTTTGAAAATAAATGGGGTTTTTATTCAGGAGTTGACACTTTGACAGCGTCGTTAACATTTGACATGACTGACGTAAAAGTGAAGGAATGATTCGTGTCATGATCATGACCGACGTGTCTCTAACTAAAGAGATTAACAATGTAAAGAAATTATTGACCGAGCGAGTGAAGCGTTTAATTTTCAGCTTGGCTCAAAGCCTTCGTATGTCTGAATTCCGGACGTCCCGATTTCCAGCTCCATTTCTTAACAGATTTTTTCTATGAAAAATCAGTTTTTTGAATTTGATACTTACTTAAAAAATACATTTATCATCCATTAAAAAAATCGCTCCAGTTCTCTGAGGTAGTATATGTAAGTATATAATATACTGCTTAAAAGAAAATAAGGGCGACTTAATACACATCTCATACAATCTCCTAAATAACAGTGAAAGGAAACAACACAATTGTGAATTAAAGCTACGACTATTTTACATTAGGTACATACATACATATATATTCCCCTTATTTAAGCCCATGCTGTATTTAAGGAGTTTAACGTTCAATATAAAAAATTACGTGGCCCTTATATTGTGATTATTTGAGCTTTAGATTTTAAAATACATAATTATGTGGGTATTTGTGCCTTGTTTACGCAATGATAGTGGTTTGGTTGGCAAGTAGCTGCTAGTTTAGTTCATTTAGTTGTTTAGGGACATTCAAATAGGAGATTTTCAATCTAAATTAATTATTACTTGCACTATTAAATCAACTCGTAATTATTAATTAATTATCTTATATCTTGGTTGCACCACTAACCAAACCTCTCTTAAATCTGCCCAAGTAGGTGGTACACTTTTTGTATTGTTTCCTAATATTTTAAAATCACGACACCACATGGATCGTAACAAAACAGGAAAACTTTAATCATAATTTCTCTTTGTATTCTCCTATCATATTTTATTTCCCCTGTCTCTAAAGGAATAATAAAAAGAACCATGCCACATAACGATAACCATGTAAACTAGTATCGAATCGAGTCCTAACGATAATGCACAAACCAGGCTCACGGAGATGCCTTCGTACTGGCTTTCCTCGACTGCACGATTCAGGACATGCTCTTTGAGTTTTCTATATGATCTATCTAAATCATATTGATCCGTTACTGCGTTGGTAAGACTAACAAACATACTTTCACGTTTATAAAACGATAACAATTCAAATAAAAATAAAAATTCAACCCTTATAAGTTTGTGACATCAAACTTGCGCTTGCCCATTAGCTCAATAGACGAATGAAGGAACCGCTCGCTCATTCGTTCACAAACGTTCCCTTCCATTCGGTCGGCCGAACCGAACGGACGCCATATTAGATTCAGTCATCGAAAGGACTGCGCGTCTCGGTGGCGTTGCGTCAAGTGACAGTCACACCGATAAATACACCTAAACCTGTAATAACTTTCTCAAACAGTGCCGATTTATTAAGAAAACAATAACATTTAAGTGCTTCTCTAGACAATGCCGACCTACTCGTATTTCTAGTTATCTCTGATCGTGCTTCGTGAAGTTGTATTGCACGCATTCCACGGAGACTGTTGAACTTTATTTTTTTCGTTCAGTGTTCTTTTTCAAACTTCAATGTTTTTATTTATTGAGTGCTATTAGTAGTTTACGAACGTTTTTGTGTTTTGGACTTGATTTAACTTATACGTCTACTTCGACAAGTTTTGCCGAAACTTATACGGTAAGTTTACTTTCAATTAGCGATGCGTTATTGTTATGTATTTACTTAAAAAAAAATGTTTTTATTTCTTTGTTCTGATCTTGTGAATTGTTTATGCTCCATTTATTTGGGCGACTAACTCGCCTCCTTACTTGCCTCACGCTAATCTCATAGTGATTTTCGTTAGGTACCAATTGGCAAATGCGAATTTTGGCATTATTTATATTTGTTTTTAAATACCCAACTCTAACTGAAAATTAGCTTTTGGTTATCTTGTGTTAATACTTAAGAATGTATTGTAGCCTAAGGAGTCGAGGCGTTTTATAAGATAAGTTTTTCGTTCGATCTTTCAGTTCCTTAAAATTTGAACTTATTTTAATCCTAGACTAATCGTTATATTTAAGCTATTGTTTATACGTAAGCACATAATGTGTATCATTAATCGAATTTTAAAGTCTTTCATGTCCGCCTACGTTAGTATATGTAAAAAGACTTTTTAGTCTAGAAACATTGATACTCCTTCGAACTTTCAATAGCAAAGGATATCTTCCAAATACGAACATCGAAACAAGCTTATACGTGCAGCGCTAGAAACTAGAAGTAAAGCCGCCGTGTACTAATTTTACGTCTGCTGTGTAGCGACAACGAGCAAGTTACTTTCGAAGATATATGGGTGCTATACCAATGATATAGGACACCCATTCAAACATACCATGTTTCTAAGGAATCCTGTTCGGTCGCCGTTGAGACAAACAAAACCAAATGGCTACAGAGTATAAGTAACCAAGGTAAATCTACCCTTAAACACACTAGCAAGGTCCATAATGCCCTGCAGCCTTCACAGGTATTTCTAGAAACGTGAACGGTTTTTCGCTCTTTATGATTTTGATTTACCTTTCCGGAAAAGGTACAGTCAGTAGCTGACAATTATGTCAAATTGCATACTAGAATCGCAGCTACTTCAATGCTGCCTGAACGATACCTAGGTATATAGGTATAGGTACCCTATGCATATCAAGCCGAAATTGTGCAGTAAAAATACACAACTACTGGACGAATTAACATAAATATATCAACCACATGGAACCTATGAAAACAATAAATAAACCGAATGTCAGATAATCAGATTCCGGTTTTGAAGTCTTTTCCATTCATTGTGTTCTAGGACCAATGCCTCTAACTTGTTAGGACAAGTATTTAGTAACTTTCTTTTAATACATAAACTTTTTTTAAGAAAAAAGAAGGATTTTCTGTATTTGTAGCACAAGCAATTTTTATTTATAATATTATAACATTCTAAAAGTTCGTCATTGTTTGAAAATTAATTTAAAAAAATACTCAACTCAGCATCACATTATCTGAGGCATTTTAGCTGGTCAAGCAAATCTCTCTAATCTGATCTGTTCGTGGCTTTCCTTCTCCATATCACACCATAATATCCTGTTCGACGCCTGCCTACCTGCCTGTACTAGTGCAGCTCAGAAGGCGTTTGGGTACTTTGGCCTCGTCCATTTGCAACTACAAGCGTCCGATCTTTACCCCGGCTCCACACTATCCCGATGCTGGCTGAAGTTTTTGCAGCAAAGTGCCTCTCAACTTCGGTCAACTTCGCGAGTAATGTATAGCTAGGGATATAGTCTTAATGACGTTTGGCCCATAGTACATTTGGTGTAACGTACGCCATCTCCCATCCTCTAACATAGCTCCGAAAATGCATGATAGTATTTTACGCTCAAACACTTACATGGAGAATTCCAATTCTTTTGCTCAGCACACACTATTCAGAGCCATAAGTGAGTACTGAGTATGGGCCTTAGTCAGATTTTGTGCAGAAGAACTCAACAGCATAGCGAATGGAAATGCGCCATAGGGCAATGAAAAAGCACTACCCTGTCTAATTTAAATGACAAAAACTTTTTTCTGTAGGTTGACGTCTAGGTTTACCTCACTCTGTTGATTTACGTTACGGAAAAAAAAAATCGACCCAAAGTAGATGGGCACAGGGGTAAGAAGAAAGAATATTTATATAAAATAAATAATAGTAGTGCCTCGGTAATCCGGACTCTCGCTTATTCGGTGATCCGGACTGTAATCCGTAGTGTAAGCTAAGGGTCTTGTATCTATATGACCTGTAAATCTCTAAAGTGTTCACTTGTTTGCATACCCTGGGTTTTCTGAACATTACTCATAATGTGCAGTTAACCGCAATGCCTTATTAGTAGCAGTTTCGCGGAAACAACATGACTGGCCTAATATCGCGTCTTAAGTATGTTTTTTATAGCCGCCCTTTAATGGACTTACTTAAATAGAAAACTAATTTCTCGCTACACTACTAGCTTTTGCTTGGCTCTTTGAAGAAGTAACAAACATACACACTAACACACACAAACTTAGTGGAATTACGGTTAGAACCAAGACCCGCCGAAATCCATAATATTTGTTTATGATTTTGTAAACATTTCACCTTTACAATGATTAATAAAATTTGTTTATTAACTACTCCATCAGCCAATTATGCAAACAAGAATAACTAGATTATATTGTTATCAAAAGCGATTGCTATACCCATTACCAATAATGTTAGTATCAATAATTACACGTACGGTGTTCAAATAATGCACACATACAAATAGGACGTTACTCGATTTGTTACCTGCCTTACCGTAATTTTTTGAACGAATACGCGTTAAAATGAATAGCGTGCGTATTGCCCCTAAAATTTAAGTCTTACTTAAAGTGCAAATTTATAAGTAATCCGAATATTATTGTATATATTTATGTATCCGATAATATTATAGAGCCTTATTTGTCCTACTAATAAAATCCACCACGATGATTGGGATTTTACTTATCACTAGCCCACTATTGTTCCATTGGGTGTTTAAAAGTTTGCATATAATTAATCACCACTTTGTAAAGAGAGTGTGTGAAATTCAAGTAATCCTAATTAGTTCTCCCTTCTGTACGTTTGTTATTCTACTTAAAAGAAGCTAACTTTACTCGAAATAAAAAGCAGTACCCAAAGGATAAAATCTCCTTATCTTAAACGCAGTTATAATCGTTATTCTTCGTTGTGTAGACGTTACAAACAGCGGGTGATACGTCAAATATTATCTTGTCCTAACATAGAAGGCAGTAACTGTCCGTAAGCTTCATACAACTTTCTGCGTTTATGATTGGGTCAACAGAATGCGTCATCCGACTTTGGCCTTGCTGTAGGTGTAAATATTATTAGCAATATTTATCGAATATATATCTTAGATATACGTTTTCGTAACGGATTTATTCAAACAATATTTAGACAATAAACTTACGTCATCACTTCACAAAAGAAAGCAACCTAAGTATAAAGTAAACTCTTAATTTGAATACATTTATAGAATGGTCAATCTTAACTCTTACCATAGGGTTGATTTAGTCTAAGTAGTAACTACTTTGTTTTTTTTTGTCTACTAATTATTTGGAACAATCGCCACTTTAATTTAGTGCTCCTTATAATATCATAGCTGTACCTTTTTTTCTAACTGAATTTCTTTTGTATATTTGTTTTCTGCATTATCCACATTTAGTTTATTAAGAGGAGACGATAACGCTCTGTTATCGTTTAAGGAAACGCGGACTTGGAACTTCGAAATGAAGTCTGTCAGGTAGACATATTTATCAGTCGAAATACCGGTCGCGTCGGTGTGAAAAAAACTAAGGCATTGAACGTAATTATCAGGTTATGTTAACGAACGATTATCGTTTAAAATATTCCGTTACATATAAATTAGTTTTTGTATTCTTTATCATACCTACCAATGATATCGGTTTTGTTCTAAAAGTCATATGTGTATGTAAAACGAAATATGTTTAAGCTAGTATTTTAATTGATGCCTAATAATTATGCATGCTACTGGTGAACTATAAATTAAATAGGATTGTGTTAAAATAACAGCATGTTAATTCCATTGTAATCAGTATCAATCTGTTTGCATCATGATTTCCTAAAAAAGTCAAATAATTTATAGTCGCTTCACTAATATGTTTATTTAGACAAAGCGAAAATGTACTGTCACTGTCAGTTACTAAATTCGCACGAATATCGTGTGAAGGCAGCACCGCTGCCGCTGTCTGACACTGGCATGTCAGTCTATCCTACCTACAACTTACTATACCTACTATAAGGTGTGGACCTCATTTGTACGCCATAGATACGGTCCAAACTTATATTATAATAAACGAGTTGTAAATATAAAAAATAACTTTTGAACAGATGTATGAAATGAGTTATAATATTAATGGCTCTGCCTCTCCATTTCTTACAAAAACTGACAACTTACTTTAATTTTTCAATTAGTAGGTATCCTGTCTCTTTAAACGCAGTGATTATATACTATCTTTGGACCTAACCTAACCTCAAAATAGGGTCGTTAGGCATAAATTCAAGCAAGCGGAAGTCACCATAAGTCCATGCCGCCGGCGGGACCCTAAAACCGCGTTCAATTTGTCCCAATTGTGGACCAGTCGTGTTTTGTAGTACACTTTCTCCGATACGTGACGCCTGGCCGCCATTTTCACTCGCGAATGTGTACAGGTGTACGATATCCGAACTCGTACAAACGAGTTCGCGAGTCGCACATTCGCTATTTTTTTGTCGTCCGTAATCAGTTTTGTGCGTTGGGCGGGTAGGGCAATCAGCCAGTGTTTTCACTCACGATTGTTGTGTTTTTTTTTGTTTATACATAATCATAGAGCAGTCCTAACATATTTATAAAAAAAATCCTTTCAGTCTGGGTCTTGGGAAAATTAATAAGTCTGAGTTGAAATTAAGTTTAACATGGACAATTTATGAAAACGAAAAGAATAGGTACGAAGAAATATAGCACAATACTGTATTCACAAAACTCGTCAAACATGGTACCGGCTGCAGCTGGCGTTGACTACAATCTGACCCATAGACTCATAATCAATGTTTGTTCCCAAGAAACATACAGGCTGCATAAACACTTGTAAAGCCCTTATAGAACTTAAATTAGCTGTACAAGGGCTTGTATGTTACTTGGGTTGTACCGCATTGTGGTGTAAGTATAAATGTGAACTATTTTCCTAGTATTTACTTGTAAAGTTATCATTAAATACCAACTGGATAATTCTTAGGTAAATAAACGTGATTGAAAACTACGAGTATAACATTAAAATAATGCGTTCAAAATATATGAAATGAACACGCACTCGAACACCAACAATAAGAGTCGTGTTTAGATACTTATGAACGCATAATACCTACTTATGCGATATTTCTGATGGCGACTATAGGTAATTTGTTAGTTAGGTTTAGATATTAACCAATAAACGGGGAGGCGTTATGGGATCTGTTCTCTAAGGGTCTATTATTAATACTTCATGAATATTTAATATGAGCATATTTTGAGCATTTATCCTTTCGTATGTTATGTCAAAAAGGCATTAGATTGAAGCTCAATGAAATGTGGCGAACTCATATGGAGCTATTCATCAGGGACAGGCTATCTGTGCTCACTCGCGTAGCAGCACGGATAGCTGTCCCTTAAAAAGGGCTCCATATGAGTTTGAAACATGTCGGACCGCTCCTGACTATTTTTAAGTGAGTTTAAACCGTTTTAATAATTGAGTATTGAAGATTACTCACGATAGTTTTAATAATTTTATCTCAATGAAATGTTTAAGTAGGTACATAGGCTTTAAATGATTTGCACTGGTCAGTGCACGGGTTAAATACTCGTACATAGCTAGACGCGCGATCAATTATAAATTGGTTTGTGGGTCAATTGCAAAAAAATTGTACATAGTTAAGGGCTTTAATTAAAACAATGTTAATTGATTCCTTTGTGTGACGAAAGTTACCCATACATTTTGTATGACTAACTTTCGTCACACAAAGGAAGCGATCGTATTTAATGTTAACTAAGCCTTTAACTATGTACAAATTTTTTGCAATCGACCCTTGTCTCTACGATACCTCAGCATTGTTTAACTGCAATTTTCAAGTTTATTGAAAAACAGTTCGATATCAGAATGCATAAGCCCAATTAAGACTGATGATAAAGATATTATACTGATTAGATTGCGCTAGTATCTACCTACTACATTAGTTAAGTAGGTACTTAATTTTTAATATAAACTTGTAAACTTTACGCAATTCTTAAAATTTATGATTTCTTCAAAACATTTTTTTGCCAATTATTGTGTTGTCTTGAATTACCGCGGTGTCTTAGAAATATGACCGAAGCATTGAAAACACATTCATGAGACTAAAAAGGTTAAAAAGTGATTTCCAACTGTTTTATCTTGATTTATGTTTGGAAATGGAAATGCATTGGCTCCAAAATAACTGTGCCGTGCGAACACGGTGCGTTTGAGACTATGACACTATAAACCGTAAGTAGGCGCCGCGTAGGGCTAACGCGGTGTTTAGTGTAACTAAAAAGATTAAAAAGTAATTTTCGACTGTTTTATCTTGATTTATGGTTGGAAATGGAAATGCATTGGTGCCAAAGTAACTGTGCGGTGCGTTTGAGACTATGACACTATAAACCGTAAGTAGGCGACGCGTAGGGCTACCGCTGTCTTTTGTGAGACTGAAAAGGTTAAAAATTAATTTTCAACTGTTTTATCTTGATTTATGTTTGGAAATGGAAATACGTTGGTGCCAAACTAACTGTGTTTGAGACTATGACACTATAAACCGTAAATAAAGATAGTAAGATAGATAAACACTTTATTATTATCCACAACTTACATGGCTAGACACGATAAAAAATGAAGAAAACAGGCAAAACATGATACTTAAAACTAGTACAGGTATAAAACAATTTCAGCACATTGAAAAAACCGTGTGTCCACGCAGAGCAAAAACGCTGACTCAGTTTAATGAAGCAGCAAGCTACTTCGCTGGTATTCTGCCTGGACCTTACAAACTATAGTAATAATAATAATTAATGATTAAATTGAACAGGCCTCCATTCAGTTAAGGTACCTAATAAAATAATAATTCAATCCACAAAACATAGTACAGATAAAATATTAATATGATATACTTGTTTGGGTAAAATACGATGCATTTTGTCAAATGGTGTAAATGGTCGAGGGAGGCGAGACGACGCTACGGCTGGCTACGAACGCGCGCCGATTATGACCGAACAACTTGTTACTCACTAGTTAACTTTCTCGGCCATATATCCATAAGAAACGTCGAATATAGGCCCAGAATTTCATTGGTTATTTTAATCGATTATTGAATTATACTCCCGTCGCGTCATCTCATAAAGTTGAAAAGTGACCATCAGAGGCAGCCCTGGGCGCGTGTCAAGTTTGCCGGTGGCAAGAAAGTTACACATTGACCTCTAAAATGATGATGTTCGAGAAATCTACGGAGAAGCACAAACATTTGAGTACGCGGAGAGTGCGTTCGGTAAATGTTCTTTTTTGACATCATTTTGATCGCGTTTTGTATTCAGCGTGTATATTTGATATAACCTCAAATTGTAGCCAGACGCAGATTTTAGTGCTATAATCTGATATTTATAACAAATATTAATTTAGCGTTAACTGCCATGGCTAAATTCATTTTTGAAAAGTTTCTAAGCAGCAGTGTATGGCGTACACTTTTTAAAAGTTACTACTAGTGACAGTTGTGGTATCACGATGTTAATTGTCAACAAACAAATACATTGCGTGCTGAATTATTTTCTATGGAAAAAAGTTAGATTTTTTAAATAATTTATGGATCAATATATTAATATTTAAGTGCGGTTATATCAAATATACACACGCTGTATAATACTTATGTGAAAATCCTGAAGGGTGGGGAAGTAGTTTTAAGTAGCAATTTGAAGTTCTTTACAACATCAGTCTGAAATATCACCACTATACGTCGTAAGTACGTCGCAATAATATAAAAAGAAAACGCGTCTGGCAAAAATGTCAATAGACAATTGCCATAAAAAAAAAAAAAAAAAAAAAAATAAAAAAAAAAAAAAAAAAAAAAAAAAAAAAAAAAAAAAAAAAAAAGGAGAACGAAACTTTTCAAAACAAGATGAAATATATAGTAATATAATATTATACGATGATGTCTGATGGCTGTCTGGTAATATCGAGTTTTGTATATTTAACCCGATACCTATTTTATGTAAAGAACAGTGTTTAGTATTATTAAGGAGCACGTGATATGTAGATGTAAATGGCGTCTATTACTACACCGTTCGAAGTAGGATAGTTTCTTATAATTAAGAGGCCTTATTCCTTTTAGAATGCTGATTGTTTTAGACATGTTTCTTAACATATTATTTATGTTACTACCTAGAACGGATTTAATGGTATATATTTGAAACCTACAGTTTGAAATTTTCATTGATAATTTTTGTTTCAAAAACTATTCCAAATTGACAAAATTGGCGCGGAGAATTAGTTTTTTTCAACTTATTTTCGACTGCACGCAATGAAAGCATGAAATAGCTATATTACGACCTAGAACTCGGGGAGAGGTATTATTTACTTTAACAAATTGGTTGAAATTATCAATATAGGTATATTAGTCATAATAATAATAAAAAAAAAAAAAAAGAAAACGACCCCAATTGTTGAGATGAGATACTTTATTTTGACAAGCAAAACACTACAAGTTACGAGAGATGTTGCTGTAATCAATGTTTTTTTTTAATAATAAAAATATGGTGTAAACGTTTTTAATTGAATTTTTTTTATCGATTATTTTAATGTGGAATAACCACACTTTTATTTTTATAAATATTGAAAAAAAGGTTGTGAGAGCGCTACGCCGTTAACGTAGGATCGCAGGTTCGAGTGCTTACATTGCCCAACTAACGTGTTTATGTATGATTATTTGATATTATGGTGTTATTTGATATGTATGTTAGTTTTAAGATATTTATTTATGGGCCACATGTCAGTTCAGAAAACCAAATTTCGTCCCTTCGGTCGTCAAAATGAAGAGCTTATATGAATCTAGGTTATGTTGCTATTACATCGGACAGGCATTTAATCAGAAAATTAGGCCCTGGAATTCTTAATTTCGCAAATGTCCACCTAAATCTGACAATGACCCAGTTGCCTGAAAATAAATTATAGTGATTGATTGCAGTGGATCACATTTTTGTTTCATAATTTTTCTTTGTGTCTTTATTTATGGTGTTATAATCATAACTAAAAAACTATATACATAATGCCCTTTACAAAAAAATTAGCTCTGATTATATAAATGACCATCTTTCTATGTACACTTAGCTATATACGAGTATAACCGACTCCAGCCAAGTACGAACGAATACTTCTTAAATGCTCCACATCGTGTTATGCCAGCCATGCCTTTAAGTTTTAACAGCTGCTAATTAATATCACTTGACATCACTAAAAGTGTGAATTCTTCAAAAACAATACCGACCCATCAATCATTCATTTTTAAAACATTCCAAACGACGTGACTCAGAAACCTTTTTAAACACAGACCTTCTTTCAACGTTTTAAGAGTTGTTTCTCGAAGAATAATGTATGAGTGGTTATTATGTTGATTTCCTTTAGATATGCTCGATGCTTTAGTCTTTTGTTTCGAGGAAAGTTCATTAGCTTGGTTTCTCGTCGTAACTTAGACAGAGAACTATCTATACAGACGACAGTACAAATGACTGACCATCGTACCTTGTCATAGTCAAGTGTCAGAATGAATTGAACATTCCAAGCGACGTCTGTTGTTCCGTTTCTATGACAAGGTTCTGTACCCTTACCATGAGTTTACTTACAGTGACAGTACTCGCTAGCGACTACGTAAAAGATTTTTATGGACAGTTGTAGTTCTAGAAAGTAATCACTTAGGGGCGCTGTACTATTATCTATACAAATCGTAGCGTCACGTTAACTCATGGTACCTAAGGGTACAGGACTCTAAAAATTACCGACCGGTTTTGGGAATTCAAATTGCACTTTGAAGCCCTCCGGCGGAAGCACATTTTGACATATGGCCCATTCGCGTACCTCTCATACAGGCAAATGTCACCATTTGTTTTTTTTTTAAGACATGTCTTGCACTGTATCAGGGCTGTTTAGCCCTCACTACCAGTAGTTTGTGTGGGAGTATAACCCGCTAATGGGATTATCTCCGCGCCACAGGGGTAATTTGGGTTGGGGTCACCATATCATAAATCGGGGCACTATTATAGGTATACTCGATCAGCAAAACATGAACATTTTCAATGTTAAAAGTCAGGGCCAACTGGCAATTAGCTAAAGATTATTGTCGCCATATTACTTCTAATCTAATGCCGTTTTGATCTGGTGGGCCGGCCTGTGTTACTTCTTAAAGTGCCTCTTCAACTAGCAAAGGTCAGCTATGTAGTGCCTCGGTATTTGGTGCAGTTGAAAAGCCCCATTACACTAGTGACTCCAGTCCATTCCCGATTGTTCCGCCCACGATTTCTTTCTGCTCATTTTCCAGACACTTTTATTCATGATTATTATGGACAAGTATCTCTTAGAAGTTCCTAGGCGTAGCCTTTCCGGATCATAGACCCGTTTTGTTGATCCCTCGTATAGAGGGTACACTCACCATGAGTTTGCTGTGACTGTACTCGCTAGCGGATGCGTAAATGATTTGTATAGCCGGGTACTCATTAGCGAGCTGTAACCGTAACCGTTGCAGTTACTGTAACCAAAAAAACATAGTGTGTACGTGGTTCGCGAGCCTGCTGCGAGCGGTACGCGTGCGGCTCGCAGCGAGCCGACCTTTACAACGTACCCATCTCTGAACCTGTAACGTTGCACGTAACTGTAACCGTTACTGTTACCAAAAACATAGTGTGTACGTGGTTCGCGAGCCTGCAACGAACGCCACACGAGCGACTCGCAGCGAGCCGATGGTTGTCGGTTTTTGCCGCGAGTCATAGGGCGCTCGCGCTCGCAGTGCGCTCGTGGACGTCAAGAGGAGAGGTTGTTGCTAGCCGCTGCGAACTGATTTTCGAGTATCGTCATGAGTGAATGGTCAGAAGATAAATGTCTTTTGCTTTTTACAAGTATGTATGCTGCACAAGCGAGAGACACTTCGTCCGACATCGTGGAGTTACAAACCAAGACTGCGGATCCGGCTTGTCCCACGGTGGCCTCCTCGTACACACTAGAACCTCGTTACTGTATCTGTTTGGTTACAGTTACAGCTCGCTAATGAGTACGCTCGGAGACAGCGAACCGGCGACGTCGCGAGCCTGAACTGTAACACGCGTACACACTAGAACCTCGTTACTGTATCTGTTTGGTTACAGTTACAGCTCGCTAATGAGTACGCTCGGAGACAGCGAACCGGCGACGTCGCGAGCCTGAACTGTAACACGCGTACACACTAGAACCTCGTTACTGTATCTGTTTGGTTACAGTTACAGCTCGCTAATGAGTACGCTCGGAGACAGCGAACCGGCGACGTCGCGAGCCTGAACTGTAACACGCGTACACACTAGAACCTCGTTACTTTATCTGTTTGGTTACAGTTACAGCTCGCTAATGAGTACGCTCGGAGACAGCGAACCGGCGACGTCGCGAGCCTGAACTGTAACATGCGTACACACTAGAACCTCGTTACTGTATCTGTTTGGTTACAGTTACAGCTCGCTAATGAGTACGCTCGGAGACAGCGAACCGGCGACGTCGCGAGCCTGAACTGTAACACGCGTACACACTAGAACCTCGTTACTGTATCTGTTTGGTTACAGTTACAGCTCGCTAATGAGTACGCTCGGAGACAGCGAACCGGCGACGTCGCGAGCCTGAACTGTAACACGCGTACACACTAGAACCTCGTTACTGTATCTGTTTGGTTACAGTTACAGCTCGCTAATGAGTACGCTCGGAGACAGCGAACCGGCGACGTCGCGAGCCTGAACTGTAACACGCGTACACACTAGAACCTCGTTACTGTATCTGTTTGGTTACAGTTACAGCTCGCTAATGAGTACGCTCGGAGACAGCGAACCGGCGACGTCGCGAGCCTGAACTGTAACACGCGTACACACTAGAACCTCGTTACTGTATCTGTTTGGTTACAGTTACAGCTCGCTAATGAGTACGCTCGGAGACAGCGAACCGGCGACGTCGCGAGCCTGAACTGTAACACGCGTACACACTAGAACCTCGTTACTGTATCTGTTTGGTTACAGTTACGGCTCGCTAATGAGTACCCGGCTTATGGCGACTTGCAATTCTACAAGGTAACCGCTAGAGGCGCTGTACTATTCTCCATGCAAATCGTTTACGCTGTCGCTAGCGAGTACGGTCACGGTAACTCATGGTAAGGGTAGGTCAAGCGAATAGTTCCTTGCCTTGTTCAGTGCTCCCCCTTCAAATTTGCATTGCGAATTTTCTATTCATCGCCATAAACAACAATGCCGCTCTGAGAACTAATGGTGGTTAATACCTTTATCACGTTCCTATATTAATCTTTCGAATAAATTATTACTAAACGTCGCAAACGCCATTTACTGTGAATGGTAAAATATGAATATAAAATTCGCCGTCGTTTCCTTTATCCGCTGTTGTATGAATACGTTCTGAAAGGTTATTTAAATAGCTAAAGATGTCCCGTTGTATTTGTCGTTTTAGAGCGTTTCCTGTCGCAGTTGCATCCCTGTCTTTAATTTGACCCATTTCCTGTTCTTATAAGTTAAACACGTGTACTTTTTGATGACATATTCACTAGTACAGCACGACACCGCTAGATATAAGGTCCTTACGGACAGGATCAGGAAGAAACATTTTGATCTTTTATTAAAGCTATAGAAATATCTGTTAGTATATTTTTATCTAGAAATGGAGGGTTATTCCTACCTATAAAACTAATTCAATCGTTTTGATTAAATGCTTCCGAACAATTATTTACTTTATACGGGAAAAGCAAGTGCGATCAACACGTTTGTGTTGTGTTAGAAATTTACACCTGTACAAATGAGGAAATCATAGATACAATAAAGAGAGCTCCACTACCCTTACCATGAGTTGACGTGACCGTATTCGATGGCGACTGCGTAAGCGAGTACGGTCACGTCAACTCATGGTAAGGGTAGTGGAGCTCTCTTTATTGTATCTATGATTTCCTCATTTCTTTGACGGTGAACCTCATAATCATACCCCGAGGTTTCCGGAAGACAAATATTTAAAATTATCCAATTAAAATGCCGAAAACCATTCACAGTCGTGAACGTAAGATTATAAATAAAGTGTAGGGGAGACCGGGGTTGGAAGTCACACGGGTTGGTTGTCACAGCGGCCATAACTGACAACTAAAGGCACGAATCAGTTTACCGACCGGTGTCCAAGGATCGCGAGAGCTAAACCCCCCTCCGTACTTTACCTCAGTCGGGTCCGGTATGTTGTGACGGAGCCACGTTTGTTTACTTTTTTCGGCCAGTAAAAGTATTTTTTTGTGCATCTGTGTTAAATCTCGTAGGTACACTTTTTTTTTGCATATTAATATGCTTCTTCGTGTATTGTTCAAGTTGAACTTGTGTATAATCATATTGTTATAAGGTTTTTAGTGTAAACATTCATTTGAATTTATATTGTAAGATTATTTTCTAAAACGTGTTTTGGGGCAGATTGTCTCAGGTAGCTGAAAGCGAATAGAGTTTTTGGGTGTTTTTTTATTAATTATGAATACGTATTTCGTTACTTTCCTGGTCACAGTGACTTACATACATCATTTAAGTTTATATAAATTACTAGCTGAAAAAAAAAATGTTTTTGAGATTTTTTTATTAATTACGAATATTTCGTTATTTTCCGTTACAGTAACTTACATAAAACATTTTTATCTTCAACAAGAAAAAAACTCGTTTGATATAAATGTGTGTATTATTGTATATCCCTCTTATTTTACTATGTGATTACGTACCCCAGCACCTGTGACAACCATCCCTGACACGGGGTTAAAAGTCACATTTCTCTTTTTTCATAAAAATAAAAATATTTCCTCCGTACATAATGTTAGTGAAAAAGTATTGATATATTTTTAAACTCAAATAAATACACTATCCATTAAATAATCTTTTACCATCCCCAACTAAAAACAATAGTATTAAAAATGCAAAATAAATAAAATGTGACTTCCATACCCGGTCTCCCCTACACGTGTTTACTACACGAAAAACAGTCAGGAAAAGAGTGCATTCCATTAAATTATATTACGAGGTTAACATAGTGGAACTAACAGACTGTATTTAAACTAATGTAATTATAGTGGGTTGCGATGGGTTGCAAAATTGTTGCAAAATTATATATCTCATTATTCGTGACCACTAACGCCATGTAGACATAAATATAATTGTCTATGGTATATTCAACGAGAAACAATCAGCGCATAATTACACCTTACTTTTTGCGTACGCAGTGTACGCATCTAGAGGAAGTGGCGGCATTCTTCGTGCCATAGCCTAAAAGAAAAAGAACGTATGAGTCTATGAAGCAAATGCACACTTACTGGGTTTTTCAATTGTACAGCTCTATAATGGCTAGTGAGCAAAAAGTGTCGGTCTGATTTTGTTTTTTTGAACACGTGTTGACGGTTTGTTTCTCTGATTCCAAGGATATAAAGAAGCCACCTGTGATGAGTTATTGTGACGAAATGGGAACATTAAAGTTAAGTTAAGTTTTTTTTTTTTATTAACTTTGACTGTCTGTTTCTGTGCAGTAATGAGAGAGGATGACGGGTAGCGCTACGTCGCGCGACAAGAGTCGCGAAGGATAGTTTTTGATAGATGATGGTGAGGGTGAGGGTACTGTCGCATTGCCGAGTGAAGGAATACTTATTCGTTACTAATACAGTTACAAAGGGTACAGCATTTGCCAAGCTTCGTGATAATTGGCTTACCCGCCGGCACACTTACACGGGCCAAGGCTTTATTTATATTCAGCAGAAGCCTTATGAGTTGAACGACTGGTTCGTTTTATTGTTACTTCACCTGCGCATGTGATAAGTGTTTACATCACTTATCCTGGATGACTTGTGTCAAAGATAAATAGTAACAGAGAGAGCTTTGCGTCGTCTACACCGTAAATAATATTTAAATTTATTTTTCGGTATGTAAAGAAATATAAGAAAATACATAAGATAAACATAATCGTGCCCCCTCGTACCTCAGAACTATCTATATAAATAAAATTTTAAAGTTAAATATTTACCATTTGCTAAATAAATATATTTGGGGTCTCATAATCTATCTTATAGTTTCAAAACAATCGGTTCAGTAATTTAGGTAAAAACAAAAAAAAAAACAATTTTCAGTTTTATTTTTTATTTTTCGATAACATGGGGCATTAATTCAATAGAGATAATTGAATCAATTCAATCATCACATCAAAAACCAAAACATTAAAAACTTCGATTTAAATTAGTAGTTAGTGTAATTTTGTGTTATGCAACGTTATTTACAGATTTTTGCTATTCGAGTTGCAATATTAACTAGTTGACATTATAAACAGTTACTTCGAATAGAGCACAACGTTAAAGTAGACTGTGTGACGTAATACTCAGATAGACTCATTTAAAATCGTCTTTACCTATCCAAGAGACCCAGTAAATTCCTCGTCCCGACTTACAGAATAAAAACCGGCCAAGAGCATGTCGGGCCACGCTCAGTGTAGGGTTCCGTAGTTTTTTCATCCTTCACAATAAACTGCTGTTTTAAGCCCGAAGTTTAAGTTAAGAAAGATTTTAAGCTCTATAAAAAGGTCGTAAACGCCCTAGAAACAGTAATCACTTATTACCTTCAGTCAACTGGCAGGCAACTTACGTCCTTTTAAAGAAAAAATATGAAATTTGGCGATAACTCAAAAACGGCTCGACCGATTTTGTTCAATATAGTTTTCATTGAAAGTACTTATAAGGCCTCATTTACATGAATTTTTCCGAATTTTTTTGACCCGTGGTTGAAAAGTTAGAGGGGGGGAAACTGTTTTTGTTTTCGGAGCGAATATTTACAAAACTGCTGACTTTATCAAAAAATAATGTTAAGTGACCCCTATTATTTTTCCAAGACCTATTCAACGACATCCAACACACCAGTGTTGAAAAGAAAAAAAAATCACCCCCACTTTAGGTGTTCGAGAGGTACCCGAAAAAAAGATTTTTTTTAAATTTTTATTTTACTGTTCTGTCGGCATTATACATACACATACTCATACCAAATTTCAGCTTTCTAGTACCTACTAATGTTCACTGAGCTAAGCCGCGGACGGACGGACGGACTGACGGACATGGCGAAACTATAAGGGTTCCTAGTTGACTACGGAACCCTAAAAATGAACAGGACTTCTAGAATTAAGGGTGACACCAGTACCCTTACCAACCATCTGCAGTGTTAGTGGCGGAACACCGAATTCAAGCTGAGCCCTGGCAAGTCCGAGTCACCTCACGTCCTCGTCGTCCCTCCAGGGAACTGCTGCAACCGCGCAACCATTTTTTTTTTTTTTTTTTTATGTCATAGGAGGCAAACGAGCAAACGTATCGCCTGATGGAAAGCGATTACCGTCGCCCATAAACACTTGCAATACCAGAGGAGTCACAAGTGTTTGCCTACCCGGAGGACGAAGATAGAATGCCTCTATGCTAGTAATTTCACCGGCTATCTTACCCCCACACCGGAACACAACAATGCGAACATTGCTGTTTGGCGGTGGGTTAGCAGGCAAGACGGTAGTAACAATCCGGACGGACCCTGCACGAGGCCCTACTACTCCAAGAAACGTGCAGACGTGCAGCTGAGCTGAGGGTGCAGGGCGAAAGGAGAATCTTCTGCGCCTCAAAACAGAATCTACCTCACTAGGGAAGATACCCGAACAAAACCGAGCACGCCCGCAGGCTCCAAGGGGCAGCCAGTGCGCTAAGGTATAGTGTACTCAGTCGCTTACCTGAACCCCAAACAGATTTTTGAGTACGAAACCGGACCGCTGGGTGCGAAGTAGGTGGTGGGGGAACCACGAATCGATCGCAGCGCGCGCTGTGGCCAAAAAAGGAACTTTCGTCAGGCCAACTGTCACTTTTTACTAGCGAAATTAAGGCATCTAAAAATAAATAAATATGCGGCACGAAACCTGCAGCGTAGTTAATTGCAAAAACAATGGCAGTAATCATAAATAAATACATTTCCTCAAGCAAGTTGGAAACGAGAAGAACGAATTACATGTATATAATCGCTATCAAGAGGAAAAAGTTAGTATAACATATAGAACAACATTTTTAATATTTATATCTTGAATGTTGTAGGGAGTAGCATGTTTATGCGTTTATTTTCTTTTACATTTTGGACATGTTGAGCAAAAACGAATGTTTTCCCATTTGATTGTAGTTTGGGATTTGAAAGCGATGTTGTGTTTCATTGAGCAGAATCCAGTTATAATAATTAATTTGGCCATGTTTAACTAATAAAAATAATCTGTATTATTACAAAAATACAGTCATAAATGATCGATTACATTATGCATGAAATGCGTTATTCGGTTAGATTTGTTTATTTTGTAACTTACTTCTCGTGAAGACAGCCATGAAAAGGTTCGTGTGAATTACATCTGAAAGTTATTGATTTTGCCATTTTAGACGGGAAATAAAGAAGGTCAACGTTTTATCGACAATATAGATTAACATAATCGAATAAAATGAAAGAAAATTACGATATTTCATTGAAATTATTTGTTTGTTTACTTACTCTTCGTAAAGACAGTCAGCCATTTGACAATAAAAAGCCCGCCGTAATTGTAACCGCTAGTTGACGCTGTCATCGCGCACCTAGCGACAAGACCGTTCGGAATGGCGACGTACTGTGGACACCCTCTGCCCCATCCAGGGGACATAGGAAATTAATTCAAGTATTTGCTACCGACTGTGAAACCGATTTGTATAGGGAATATATATTTGTATATTTGTATTATTCTCCATATAAATCGTTTACGCTGTCGCTAGCGAGACGCGACGTAATTTTTTTACGTAGTCACGTGGCCTGATGTATCGCGTTTAGTAGAAACATTCATACATCTTTAGCAAAATATCAACTCCCGAGGTGGCGGTGACTAGAACCTATTTGCCATTTAAGACAGTATGGGCCTCGTTTACACGCATGATCGAATGCAGTTCAGCGTTTCGACACACGTCTACCACGAGCAAAATGCGGGCAACCGGTATAGTGTAGTTATACCAATACTATCCTATGAATAGTTAGGGAAGGCCGTTCTTGTATGTAGTGGTCTAAAGAAATCATATTGAAGTCTTCTGTCTGTTACTGACTCACTATAATAACAGACTAGACTCGCCATGGGCCATGGCATTGTCGCTTTTTATTGATTGATTTTATGAATTGGCCAATATAGCGGGCAGCGTATTAAAACGGTTATAACGCTCAAAAAAATCACCCAAAAACCATAACATAATATCTTTCGACCGAATCGCATATTTCGACACAAAAAGTACTTAAAAGAAAAATGCAGTGTTATCGTCATTTATCAAAACATAATGTTATCGCTAGAGTTCGTCCGGATCAGTGTCGCTATCGGACGCTGATAATGTCGATAACGAGACGAGAAAAATCACACGTAGGTACTACTCCTAACACTTGATAAAGATTTAGGATGAAGAAAAAAAAAGAATAATAATGACGATAAATACCTGGGTGGCCCGGGTATTTTCGTATTTCACCTTTTGAACGCGAATCGAAGAAGCAATTCACAGAGCCCGTGTTGCCACAGCAAAATAAAGCGCTCCAAAATCACAGGGAAACGGATTGAAAACCACGTATAGCGTTTAAATAAAACGATTTAAACTGATTATATCACGTGTTAATTATTTTACACTGTCGCTAGTGAGTACGGTCACTGTAACTCGTGGCAAGCGTACATTTAAGTGTTAAAAGTTACACTTCAGAGAGGCTCAGACGTATGTATACAAATTTGTACAATTCGAGTTGACATTTTAAAAGATATGGTAAAACTAGACGTATCGTTCGCCGTAAATATTGAGCGTGTTGTGTTTAAATTAGGAGATGTATTGGCAGTTAGAATTTCACACGGATTACTTAAATTAATGGAGATTCACCAATGATAAAGAATTTATATTATGTTAACGTCCGCACAGAGCATTTTGCTAAAGTAGAAATATAGTAACGACATTTACATAGTAGGACTCTGGTCAAACATCGACTTGGGGCTCTAGGTCTAGTGGGCATATAGGCGTATTTAAGAGGGGTGGCCTGGTGGGCCGTGCCTACCTCCCTCAGGATGTAGGGTTATCGATGGAAATTCATGGCTTCATCTCATAGGCCATGACATGGCCCAACCCAGGCCACGTCTATAAAATTATCTTAGATACGCCAATGCTAATGGGAGTAAGGAAACATTCGATACATCGACTGATTTACCCATCACTAATAGTTAATCGATTAACGATTAACGATTAAGATTAACTTTTTTAATCTCGATTAACGATTAAAATTGACGATTAGTTAATCTAATCGTACGAGTTCCGATTAATTTAATCTCGATTAAGTTAGTCGTCGATTAATTTTTAACGATTAAATTTTTAATCGATTAGTTAATTCGATTAATTTTTCTCGATTAGATTCTTTACTAATATAATATAAAATAAGATATTTTTTGTAAGTCTTTTTGTATAAACAATATCTGTCGAGTGACAAAGAGTATAAACTGTCCAAAGTTGCTTACAAGTCGAAGAAGAAATGCGTGATACATCGCCACGCACATCACTAGCCTATTGTGGAGCCTGTGTATGCAAGTATGCGCGCGCGCAACGCGTGACCTACTCGCCCGGTATGGGTAACATCCGGAACGGGAGCGAGACGAGGCCTGCGCCGGCGCCGTTATCTACGGAGAAACCATGGCCATTATCCAGAGTCTTTATAAATACCCAATACCTCTAGTACAAAAAAGTTGAAAACTAGCCCGCGATAACCTATAGTATAGTATAACCTACCTCTAGTACAGTCGAGTTCATTTACATCTACACGCTTACGAGAACAAAAATATCTGAACACGACCCTATTGTCAGGAGCATAAAGTCGTGAGTGTGTAGATGTAAATGAACTCTACTGTACAGTAGTTCGTTTTCAACTTTTTCTTGATCAGAGACTTTTGTTCAAATGCAAGCAAATTCTCCTCCGAATTCGAAATCAATCGCGTACAAGAATTTTATTCCTGTACTCTTACCATGAGTTTACAGTGACAGTACTCACTAGCGACAGCGTAAATGATTTGTATGGAGAATAACACATCGCCCCTTGCGGTTACTTTGTACAACTACAATTCTCTATATACAACTCCTTTACGCGGTCGCTAGAGAGCACTGTCACTGTAAACCATCTGTAAATTCATTGGAATCCATAGTTCATTTGTTCCTCCTTTGAATACTGTGAAAACAAGACGGGTGATGCTGACTCGCTCTACACCACCTCTACATCACGCACTAGCTATATAGATGTGTTGGCACTGCTGGCCGTCTATCACAACTATGCTTCGCGACTCTTGTCGCAAAGCGTCACCTGCCACTCTCACACAGTATTACACAGAAAAAGATAGTTGTATTATTAGTGCTGGTATCGGACCCAGGGTTGCCAGACGTATGATAATTAATCGTACATGTACGATAATTTTGCCCCCGGTACGATGTACCATACAATGAGTACTATCGTACGCCAAAGTACGATGATTTGCAGGTCGTAAAAAGTCACGTATATTCTAGGGTTTTTTAATTACTTTCTATGAAAAAACACACTCACTAGAGATACCTTGGATCGAGTTAAGCGTCCAAAAGGTCAGAATTGACTGCTGACCTGATCATATCGTCAACATTTTTGACTGTTTGGTACCCGCTTTATGTCAACCTGGTCGCCATTAGCAGGGTCGATGCCCTACTGATCTGGCCGGTGTTACGATAATATGGTACGATAATTTAAGTATGTCGGTACGATATTCCGGTTGCACTCATCTGGCAACCCTGATCGAGCCTTCATTTAGCACGGTACTGTGCTGCACCTTTATCTAAACGAGCCCCAGGCGGATTTCAGAGCCATTGAACCGCGCGGTTTTCGTCATTCTGGTCTCATGATTATTCCCATCGGACTCATAAAAAAGAACAAATCAGACATAACGAACAATTATCTGACCCAAAATTTGTAGATATAAGAATGACGAAAATAAAAACGCTTAAAATTCGTCTCTCTATCGTTTCACGTGCATATAAAGCGTTCCTATCGTACAAAACATGCAGGAAATTCCGTATTAAACACAAAAAAAAATGTCTCAAATCTATAAAATATGGGTGTGTAATAATCGATATAAAAAGAAATGGTATAAGTATGTTTGATATAACAACATTTGATATAATTTCATATGGTATAATGACTCATTTGATATAATAAACGTTTGGTATAATTTCAAAATATCTATTTTTATTTCGTATACTTATCATTTGGTATAACACTTATTTCCTATAACCATCATATGGTATAATGTTCATTTGGTATAACAACATTTGGTATAATGTTCATTTGGTATAATTTCATATGGTATAATTTCATATGGTATACTGTTCATTTGGTATAACAACATTTGTGTAGTGCTCGTACCTAACCTATTTTTCTGGTAGCAGTCCATTTTTCTGGGGGGTGCAGTTCAATTTTTTTTTTTTTTTTTGCCTCTTTTTCCTCTTTTTTTTCCTTTTTTTCTATCCTAACCTAACCTACGTTTCTAAGTGAACTTTTGATTTAAGTTCTTTTTTAATGCGGGGGGCTCTCCGCCCCCCGCCCCCCTATTTCTCTATACCCTATACGTTATGCCATTTGAACGTTAGATAAAATAAACGTTATACCATAAATTCATTAGACGAAATATGCATTATACTTAAAGAATGTTATATTACCTAAATGTTATTCGATAAAATGATCAGTATATGAAACAATAATTATATCAAATGTTGATATATTAAGTGTTGTTATATCATTCAATAATTATATCAAATGAGCGTTATACCGACTGAAATTATATCAAAAGTTGTTATAGCCATCGTTACGCACCCATAAACTATTAAGTATGAAATGTGGTAAATCATCATGCAGACTCCCTTCCAGACAATGTGAGAGTAATACAATTAGCAGAACATAAAACAGGAATAGAACATACCCCATATTATTGTACTTTATGCAATTAGGCTTCGTCAATATGCGCAGTAGGTAGAGACGTCACATTAAAGCATGGCATTTTGCAGAAACTTTACCTCTGCTCGTAGTGAAGCAATCGTAATAATAGGCATAGGCAACTAGCCTTCCATCCGCAACACTCCGATTAAGGGCCGTAAGTATTATCTACGCAAAATGGGGACATGGTCGTACCATAAGGTACATTTCATACTGTATATTCGTTAGAAAAAAACATGCCTGTTCATCGGCCTTTATCTTTTGCTATTGATCGATGTCATGTTCACGATAAATACATAGAACAAAACTTGCAAGATTAAAAAAAAGAGTTCTCAAAGAGTCTTCAAGTTTGATACTAGCGTCTAATGGTTGTCGTCATGTCAGAACCAAAGGAGGTAAGTTCCAATTTCGGCCGCCAGCACAATTTACTCCGTGTTGCTCTGTTTACTCGTAAATCGCGGCTTGCTCAGCTGTTCTGACGTCACCGATCAAAATGGCCGTTGTGTTCCCCCATGGGGCAGCATGCACTGCGATACTAAAAAGCATTATGTGACAGCGTAAAAACGTTCCATTTTCAAATTTCGTACAAAGATAATACAATCTAGATTAAACATTACGTTACGATTGGGTTGTAACTGTTCACTTTTAAGATTCTGTTCCTTGCTATTGTTACAGAAGCACGCGACTTAGCACTTTACTTGGAATCGCCTTCGTTGACAGTTATACTAATATTTGTTTTTCAAGATATAATATAATTAAATTATAAACGTCATAAAGTGGCGCTTTTACCCTTTTAAAGCTACAGTTTCACTACATAGTATAAAACAAAGTCGCTTTCTGCTGTCTATCTGTCTGTCCCTATGTATGCTTAGATCTTTAAAACTACGCAACTGATTTTGATGCGGTTTGATGAGAGGAGACCGCTGTGTTGAAAGAAATTCAACAGTAAGTATTTTTTTCGTTAATTATACTTAAACTATTATAAATATGTAATAACTTGATAATTGGTACACATAGACACAACATAAATGAACGACGGAAACTATATTAAAATAAATGTGCAGGTGAAATGTACATCAAACAAAAACGTCCTAAGATAAGTTTTGTGGGAATTACTAAACCAAAGTACCTAAGCATGATTGTCACATAGATACCTGCTCCTCAAACAATGTCAAGGTCACCCATTTTACCTGTCCATCCTTTACGTAACAATAAAAGTGTTTTTGCAACGATACTTTAGTACTTTTATCACCGATATTACGATCTTCTGAATGTCTTTTTCATTCTGTAAAACTGACCAAAGACACCGCCGCGCCGGGGGGAATTCTATAAGGATGGTAAGTATGAAGCTAAAAAAAAGCAGAACCTCACACAAATCGATCTAGTCCCAAATTAAGCTCAAGAAGGCTTGTGTTATGGGTACTAGACGACGATATATATACTTATATAGATAAATATATACTTAAATACATAGAACAACCATGAGTTCATCACACAAATATTTGCCCTGGCCGGGATTCGAACCCGGGACCGCCGGCTCAGTAGGCAAGTGCTTACAAACTGCGTAATCTGCCTACTTTTTTATTCGTATGCCAACGTTCGTACGTATTTGGGTCATTATTCCCATTTGTATCCAATTAGTAGGTACCTATGTAATTTCTAAACTTAAGTTATAACTGACAGGTATGAAACGTTTAAATATTATATGACAAGATACTCAAAAGCTCTTACAGTCCTCATACAGTAGATACATACTCGTACTTTTACCCACGTATATCCCTATCGATTTTCCCTTGATGCTTAGAGATAAGGTTATTTATTTGCCTGTAATGTATTTTTCATCACACTTTGCTCGTAAGCAAGAGCTTACATGTTAGAAAACCGGGCGGTAAATCTTACCGCTCTAGGGCGGTAATTCGTATATTACGCCCTAGGGCGGTAAGTAATTTTGGTATTGACTGCTACTACTTTTGTTTTATTTCCTCCAAAGTGTGATGAAAAACGTCGTACGTGACTCTGGCGGTAAAGGAATTCCTAACTCGTGTCATTAAAGCCCTCGCCTTCGGCTTCGGGCTTCTAATAGACACTCGTTTGTTTACCACCCTTGTTGCGTAATGTACTATATTTGACAACCAAAAGTCACGAAAATTTGTCACTACTCTTAAAAACCTCGTATCTAGTTTGTAAATTGATACTGAGATGCGAGCTTTGTTTTAAGTTTGTATTTGTTAGCTGGTATGAGTTTTGCTTGTCAACAGACGATTATTATTTGACAAACCGTCTGCATACCGCCGATCGATTTGAATTTATCCGCGGGATCGGAATGGAGCAAGCTCGGTTAGGGCGACTACCTGTACTCACAACGCTGTTCGCGCACAAAAAGTCTTAACCGGCTGAGAGTCTCGTATTGAGATACGCCATTTGGTAATAAACTGCGTTCAACACTGTGAAACCGAAACGTCGCATTAAACTTGAGCGGACGTGCACATAAGTCGTTTTGGTTTAAGGCGAAGAAGCATGACTAGTGCATTCCCAACCCGCATTCCTTTTTTAGCTGTATGTATATGTATTATGTTTATACGTAGGTGTACTTTATCACTGTAGCCGAAATATTACCGATATACTACACTATAATGTCCAAGAACATTTCGCACGTCCCGTCTTATGATGGTTTCTTTTATCACTCGATAAACAAGTGATAAAGAATCCGACACGTTTTGACAAAATGCGAGTGTGAATGACAGACGCCTTATCACTTATTCATCACGACACGCCACAACGTCTTAACTAACGTATCCAAACAAATCATATTGGAAGCTAACTCACTTGACCACATGGCTACCACATTTTATGTATGAGAAACGCAAGTAGTTAGCGACGAGACTAAGGCGTCCCACCAAGGCAAAGCTCTTTACTTTTCGCTTCTCCATGTGCTATACCTACACCGTCGGTTGACGACTAAAACTCAGTACCAAATAGGTACCTACTTGAAACAAAACTTGTATCTCACTATCAATTTACTAACTATAAATACGAGGTTATGAAGAGTGCCTGATAGTGATACCTTTGGTTATCACCAGACGATACGATACAAGTGAGAAACACGTTCGAGGTGAGAAATGTATGCTAGGAATTCGTGTAGCGCATATCTGACAAGTCTGCCATGGTATCCTCGTACCATTCAGATTCCGCGCACATTTCTGTAACGCTCACACTTTTCCACGCTTTCCCTGCACATCACACTCAGCTAGCAAGCACAAGTAATAACCTGTCCATCTAGCACAACTATGCTTCACGACTCTTGTAGCGTTACCTGTCACTATCTCACAGTACTGAACTGTAAGAGATAGATAAATATGTCGCGATAGAGCCGCGTCTCACAGTTCTGCTAGAGGTGCAGGGCGAGCATATTAAGCTCCGACTTCGCTGGTCGTGATCTGATCACCACACGGTATGGAAAGTGACAGATAACCTTTGTAGTAGCTTTCTCTTTGAGGTCCTGGACGTGCTTAAACAAGATATCTCCCAGTTCATCTGGAAATATGGGGGAGAGGGGTCAGGTCTACGTGGTGTTTGTTTTTTAGGGTTCCGTACCCAAAGGGTAAAAACGGGACCCTATTACTGAGACTGCGCTATCCGTCCGTCCGTCCGTCCGTCTGTCACCAGGCTGTATCTCAAGAACGGTGATAGCTAGACAGTTGAAATTTTCACAGATGATGTATTTCTATTGCCGCTATAACAACAAATACTAAAAATAAAATGAAATAAATATTAAGGGGGGCTCCCATATAACAAACTTGTTTTACGGTACGGAACCCTTCATGTGCGAGTCGGACTCGCACTTACCCATTTTTTTTATTAATATTCCCGATCAGTGGAAGACGGGTGAATTCAATTGGAATTTTATTTTTGTTACAAAGTTTCAGTTGAATTTTAAGTTTGTAAATGTTTAGAATGAAGCGATAAATTCAGGCAAGGTTCGAACCTACGTTTCCAACGGCTTTCAGGGCCAACACGGAAAATCCATTCTAAACCTTTAATACAAAGATCAAAGCTTAAAGAAAAATTGAAAGGAGCTACCTGGTGGATGAGACCGGGAATAGAACCCGGTACCTCTGGATTGCCGGTCCAGCGCGTTAACCATTTCGCTACCCTAGCTCCAGGAAGACCTGACGAATGTTTCCTTATGCTTTGTGTGTCAATCTTTGCATTGTTTTATTTGAAAGGTTTTTACACCTTAGCGACCTCTATCTGAATACGTTCATATTCGTATCTTACCGCACCACTAACACTTTTTTCAATTTTTCTTTAAGCCTTGAGCCTTGATCTTTGTATTAAAGGCTAAATAAAAAAATGTGGTGTACCCACATTAAAATAAATGAGGCATTACATGTTTCATAAATTTATATTCATTCTAAACGTTTGATTTACGCTAGCAGACGTTACAGCTTGAATAAAAATAATTGTATGTTTCTAGTTGGTCAAGTCAAGAGGACCGATTGAAGATAGGATTCTAGAATAATCGAATACCTAACCTAAAAAATCAAATACCACACAGCGTTCAAGCTACAATAAGAGTAAGTGTCCAGCTAGAGAATTGTCTACATGTCTACAGGAAACACTTTCGAATTTTAAATACCTAACGAAATTTAGTAACTATTATTAAGATAATAACTTCGTAGAGTTACTTTCAGCAAACATCACTTGTTGATGATGGAAATCACAGAGGGCTACCGAAATAGGATTACTTTCCTTTTTTTGTTAAAATATTTATATTTTTAATATGATTATCTTATATAGTTATATTGAAACACACGCCGACGCCCATTGTCTTCTAGTTAACTGTCTGTTGGTTTTTTTGTTAAATTTTTGATCCGGTAACCTTACCTGTCGGATCAGCCAGGGGCGACGTAAACGTCACGTTTTGTTTACGAACCTGCACACGTCCAGTCACGATGGTGACATGGCTGGCGGCCTCAAATGGAAATGGAGTCGTGACGTTAGTCACTGCTATGGCGTGGTATTTGCCGAACGGACATGGCTCCAAGAAGTATTAAGGGAGGGTACACTACATAAATACGAAAAACTTAATTCCGATATTTATAATCACGAATTTCAAAATACCGATTTTTACATTTCCGAATGGATCAACATTCCGAATATGATTATTCCGATATTTCATAAATCCGATTTTTACATTCCCGAAATTACAAAAATCCTAATGGTTATAATAACGAATTTCAAAATTCCGAATCTTTGTACACCGAAGTGTAAAAAGTCCGAACTATTAATATTCCGATTTATCACAAGTACGAATTCCGATTGCTAAAAAACCGATTTTCAAAATTCCGAATTTTAATACACCGAAAAATTAAAAGTCCGAGTCAATATTAATACGAAACATCAAAATACGGAATTCTAATATTAATAATAAGTATAAATATGTATTCGAGTCCGAAATTAAAACTCACATAAACCTGCAAAGCTAATTCTTATGTGAAGCCGATTTGAGTCGGACCTGCCTTAAGCTAAAATAGGTAATGTTAGGATTTTTCGACCACTCGATATAGATCTCCGCGGCTCGCTCGCTTCGCTCGCTCGTTAGTAACGTAGTTCAACCTAACACTCCTCCTCGCTTCGCTCGTCGTCGTACCTAACCTAAGCCAATTTTACTTACACTTTGTCATTTTTTTTATTTTGGTTGTTATACAAACGTAACCTAACCTATAGTTTTCGGGGTTCAGCCAATAACCTACCCTATAGTTTTCGGGGTTCGGCAAGTCTGACGCTCCGCTCGCTTCGCTCGCTCCGCTATACGTGGTCACAATACAAACCTAACCTAACCTACAGTTTTCGGGGTTCAGCCAATTCGATATTTGTCCAAACCCGGTTTTCTATTTTTGTTTTAACGTAAAAAATCGGTTCAGCAAGTCTTTTGACGCTCCGCTATACGTGGTCACAATACAAACCTAACCTAACCTATAGTTTTCGGGGTTCAGGAAGTCTGACGCTCCGCTCGCTTCGCTCGCTCCGCCATACGTGGTCACAATACAAACCTAACCTAACCTACAGTTTTCGGGGTTCAGCCAATTCGATATTTGTCCAAATTCGGTTTTCTATTTTTGTTTTAACGTAAAAAATCGGTTCAGCAAGTCTTTTGACGCTCCGCTCGCTTCGCTCGCTCCGCTATACGTGGTCACAATACAAACCTAACCTAACCTACAGTTTTCGGGGTTCAGCCAATTCGATATTTGTCCAAATCCGGTTTTCTATTTTTGTTTTAACGTAAAAAATCGGTTCAGCAAGTCTTTTGACGCTCCGCTATACGTGGTCACAATACAAACCTAACCTAACCTACGGTTTTCGGGGTTCAGCCAATTCGATATTTGTCCAAATCCGGTTTTCTATTTTTGTTTTAACGTAAAAAATCGGTTAAATAAATAATCTTTACCCAAATACTCCGAAATATTTTATTCCGAATTTACTAATTCCGATTTTTAAAACTCCGAATTTCATAATTCCTAAGAAAGAAATTTCCGATTATTGAATACACGAATGTCATTATCCCGAATATCAAATTTCCGAATAAGTAATGAAGTTTCGGAAAATTAATAATCGGAATTTTGTTTTTCAGGCCAATGACACTTCGGGCTTTTCATTTTTCGGAGTTATAAAAATCGGAATAATATACAATCGGAATTTTGAAATTCGGTTAAATAAATTTCGTGTTTTTTAGTAATCGGAATTTTATTTCCTAGAAATTATGAAATTCGGAGTTTTGAAAATCGGAATAAGCAAAATCGGAATAAAATATTTCGGAGTATTTGGGTGTTCCCATTAAGGGACAATCTTACACAAATCGACCTCTAATTCGAGGAGGCATTGGCATAATCACAATTTAGCAAATCTTTGTTTTTATCGCGACTTAATATTACGGAAAGATTGAAAATTTAAAAAAGTTAGGTCACAATATACCACAACTATTCCGAGGTCACTTCGAGAAGCCTGCGGAGACACCAGGAGAATCCTGCACTTCAGGCTAAACCCTTAGCTGGCAAATCTGTACGAACGGCCCGAATATACACGGGCTAATTGCGGAAAATGGAGGCCATAACCATAACACACCAGAACTAGATATTTTGCTCAGACTTGAACAAGATCTAAGGATCGCTGGAAGCTGGAATGGCAGAGCCGGTTGCTATGGAGATCCTTGGGGAAAGCCTTAGAACAGCAGTGAACGTCTCCCGGCTGATATGAAGAGATGTATGTGGGGACGGGGCAGGGAAAACGCACTAGATGTTCTTTACGTCGTTAATTTACATATAAACAAATTAATTATATGCAAAATCTCCGTCATACGTCAGATCTAACACATTCTTTATTTAATTCTATGCGAATCTAGCATTAATCGTCTATCACCCAGCTTCTTATAATTTTACCAGCACTAATCGTACTGTAGCTCTATTAGCAGCTAAGATAAACTGTAAATTCTAAACCGGTAAACGACCTTTAAATCCTTATTATGGACGACCGTGATACCTAAAACTCGCCGTTAGAACAGTTCCTTATCTTTAAGTTCACCTTAAGCCATCGTGCGTGCCACGACCTAGGCATTTGTTAAATGTAACAATGTGTGTTCGTGATCTCTGATCGAATGTGAGTTGATTTCTTTCACTCGAGTCAAGGTCCAATACTTGTAGTAATGTACGTACCTGCGTGTGTGTTGTGTAATTTGTTTTTATGATTCGATCGATTGCTTTGACGTTGCGGTATTATGAATTACCTGATAAAGTGGTGTGTTGGTGTTAAGAGGTCTAGCCCACTAGGGCACTGGCGGTTTCGCCAGCTGCGTATCTAGGCAGGCTGCCACCTTTAAAAAAATGTAGATTCGGAGAACAATGCAATTTTTTAAAGGCTACGATATTGAATTCCTTTAAATCGGGTACATTTATCATATGCAAATCTTAATTTACCTTAAAAGGTGGGGTGATAAATTGTTTAAAGATAGTTCGGTTATCTTAGCTAAAATAGAATCACTTATTCACCAACAAGTTTTATTTATCGTACAATATTGTAGTGACTGAAATGATGAATGTTAATGTCTTTGTTTCTGTAACAATAGTACATTACTGCAGACACCGGGAAAGGAGGGCTTGCAGAGTGAGTAGGTATCGACGGCCGACCGTTGGGAGGCCGGATAGTGATACGAAGCCGGCAAGCGCTTTTTACGGCTAGGCATGTATGTGCTTTTCTCAAACATGCAATGAAATAAAAAAATATACCTCTAAAAATTTATATAATTCAGCTATTTAGCCTGTTCATGAACACAGATGCCATGTTTAAAAAAAAATTGCATGAAATTCCTTTACAGTTCTCTTGAGTTGTTCCGCCCGAAACGTGATACTTCTAAGCCTGTTAGAACGCACGTTATGATGACATTTGATTGCATGTTTGAGAAAATACACATTTTTAGCAACTGAGGCTTATATAACTGTATCCACAATGAAGTTACAGGGGGTCGAAAATGAAATATCCAGGGAGTCACTGCCGTACCATCCGGCGCCTTTTTTGCTCAACTTAGCGGGGGCAAAGCCGGACCCTCAGATAAGCGTATTTTAGTACCCTGACATCGCTGTCCGATTCGCAAAAAATGTTGATATAGGCAGTCATTCATGGCAGAAATGCCACAACAATGGACGCATATTTCAAATTTTTGACGTCAAATATTATTTCGACTTGGACCACACACAAACGGATAGCAATATGCAAACAATGTCGAAAGTAAATACAAAAAATATTATATACGTATTTAATGTAGGTATTGATAATTTCAACCAACTTTTAAAGTAAATAATACTTTTCCCGGAGTTCTAGATATTAACATAGCTTTTTTATTGCAACATAGCAATTGCAAGCATCAGCCGAAAGTCGATTGAAAAAAAAGAAAACAGTTTTCTGCGTGAATTTTGTAAATTTCGGGTAGATTTGAAACAAAAAGTAGCTTGCAAATATACCAATAAATTGCAATAGACCTGTTCTATCTAGTAACATTGATAACATGATGAATGAATTCAGTATTTTCAACCACCGTTTCTTAAAAGCATTCCACTGAGCAATTAGTTTAACGATCGAAAATTAGATATTGCGGAAACGCTTTTTTATACAAGCTTTTTTAAGCAGTAAGTCGTTGAACTTTTATGGATCACGTAGTTTGGTACCAGCGCCGTAATAGTTGGGAAGGAGAAATTATGTTGTAGCTATATGGTCTGATAATTTACAATATTATATTACAATCGCAACATCCAGGCGGGCCGCATGCCTGTTTGTCGTAATATAAAAAAAGGAAAAAAGAAAAGAAAAAATAATATAAGAGGTGGTTTACATTTAGACCAATAAAGTATCTATTAGATAAAAATATTATACTAAACACAAAACATGCGTGTTGAGCGTTTTGCTTGTAAGTAAATGGTAAAGCAATTATAATAATATAGCAATTATAAAATGTTGCTATACGATTTTTTTAATGGGTTTGCGTCTGTATTTCTGTTTGTTTTTAATCTCGCAAAATTATAATTATACATCATTATACATTCATGTTTTGAGAGACTTAGAAGTTACAGACTGATTGTTGGGGTAAATTACACTGCAATATCGATGGATTATAACTTTGCGATTTCAATAAATCCTCAAAACATTGTTAAGAGTGTACTTTTGAAATGGTTTTTTTTCATGTTATGACAAATATATTGATAATTTCATAAAACTTTTTAAAATGAATAATACTTTTCCCTAAGTTCTAGATAGTGACATACTCGTAGTTATTTCATGATTTTATTGCGTGCAGCCGAAACTAAGTTAAAAAAGTTTTCTGTGTGAGTTTTGTTTATTTCGAGTAGGCTTTAAAACAAAAATTATCAATGAAAAATTTTAACTGTAGGTTTCAAATATATACCAAAAAATTGCAATAAACTGTTCTAACTAGTAACGTTATTAATTATGTTAAGAAACATGTTTGATCATAGAGAAAAATGTCTATAACAATAAGCATTTTTGTACAGGTAACGAACTTTAACTAATTTTAGCTAATCAATAAATATGTGATGGTGTTACCTCTGTTACTGATTGTGATTGATTGCTAATGCCTTGATCACACGTACCGAGACAGTGGGCGAGACAGTGCTCTCGGATCAAGGCATAGGAAGGAAGAACCCTCAGCCGCCGCCTCAAAAATGCACTTGTCAGTTATAATTTCTTAGCGTGCCCACAGACAATATAGAGTTGCGTGCGTTACGCTTCATAGAGCCGCGTGGTCAGGCGCAGGAAGGAAACTCATGGTACATCTGTACATAGTAAACCAACATCATTTACCTACTATGTCACGTTAATATACGTTTTTAGAAACACCACTCGCCTTGTGATCGTAAGATTCAGTATTAGGTAAAGTAAATGCTAAAATGAGACGGGACGTTGCGAAAACTATGTTTTCTTCTGGCCTATACACGGTTGATGAACGATATAGAATGTAGGTAAAACTACGATTCAATCACATTCTCGACTTTGTGATATCAGCTTTAAAGTATAATGTAGCAGAGTAATTGTTATTTAGTTAGTGGATTTTCGTCGATTGGCTGTTAGTGTTAATATATGCACAGTGTCGTTGACACATTAATTAAAATGAGGGCGATTGAAAACTGAGTAGGTACCGTGAAACATGCCAACTTTGCCCGCTTTTTTTTCTAAAGACAACGCGGTTGGCACAGTTTGTAGTGTACCTGCCTAATGAGCCGGCGGTCCTGGGTTCGAATCCCGGTCAGGGCAAATATTTGTGAGATGAACTCGAATATTTGTTCCTGGGTCATGGATGTTATCTATATATGCTATTGAGGTTAATTTGCTTATTTCAACACAAAAAAGGAAAAACAAAGAAACAGTAACAAATAAGCTAAAATTGAAATAAACTAAAATAAATTCAAAAAATTGTTCTCCTGCGCCATGGTACCGAGAATGCTGCATTTCCTCGCTGAACAGCAATGCTGACACGTTGTGCGCGGAAGCTGCCAGCTCTTCGGTCCCCAGTGGTCTCTGCTTAGCCTTTTGGAGAGTCGAGTACCCATAGTACAGGCTTTGCTTAGTTTGGTAGACTTGTGTAACATTGTCCCTTGAAAAGAAAGACCACTGCTTTTAAACATAGGTAACTACTTATTAGACGTGCTGTATTCGATTTTTTTAAGCATGTTAGAAAATTAAAAAATAAGTATTGCCTTAATTTCTATGTGTATACCTACACTACCGTTTTTTCAGAAGCGGGTAAGGAACCCTAGACCGAACAAGGTTCGACGGCCTATCAGCGAGTTTTTGTGGCAATTCGTATCACGGATTAACGCATGAAATTTCCTAATTAACTCACATCTCCAGCCAAATCAAGTGTTAAATAAACGTATTCCATTACTAGTACAAGTCACGATTTCTCGAACTTTCCATAAGCCCGATGCTAATGTGTATCCCAATCACACAATCGAAGCCAATCATACATAGCCAATACCCGACTTGGTCATACATTTCCTGTACTATTTGTTGGCATAGTACTAGAATATGGATCTTAGTGGATCGCTATAAGGTCTGTCACGACTTGTCCTATATTTTGCGGCGTATAAGGTTCGTATGGATAGCACAAAGTTGTTTATGCAGATGGCAAAATGACTAACCTACTGCGATGCGAACTGTATTTGTACTAAAGAAAGACAGCAGTGATGTTTTAAAACGCACAAATAAGTTGGTTATTCTGTATCACAAACTTAATTATGCTAGTGGCGAAAAGCGGAAACACCAATGGCGCCTGATTTTTTTTCGTTGTTGAAAGATAGTGGCGCTGTTTGTAAACGCATGTATAATTTGGCTGTTAAAATCGCGTGTCCGTTGGTTTTCCTGAAAGTAAAGTGGGATGTTAACATTTATATAATTAGGTTTGGAAATAGATCGTCCAGTTTTGTTCAACTTCGGGCGGGAAACGGACCATAGAGTTCGCCATTTCTTTTTATTATTTTCCATAAATTTCGTTCGGACTTTGACTTGTGATTATTGTGAACTGAATATAGTTTATAATGGCTGTGGTGGCTGTATTGGTTTAAAGGACTGTTCTATTTGTGGTCTTCTTCTTGTTTTGTTTTGATAGAACTGTTAATTTTTAACAACGTCTATTTTTAATAAATGACCAGGAGCATGACTACATAAGGGAAAATTAGGTAATACTATAAAAGTCCTGTGTCCTATAAGGAGTGTATACTCCACTTTCCGAAAAGCGTTTTTTCTTTGTGGCGATTAATACTAGTCTATTAAATGAGAAACTTAATTAACGGTGCAGTAAAATTAATGTTATTAAATTAATATTCAGATCCTTAACTAAGCTCTACAGAGTCCTTATGCAATACCCTTATTGTGCCTGTTTGACAATCGTGACAATTGTCAGATGACCATTGTTTGTCAGTACGAATTATACAAGTTACATACAACATCGAACTGTTGAACATGTTGGTTACGTAATGTACCTACCTGGAATTGTCGTTGTCGTTGTCAAATGACATTTGTCATGATTTGTGGGCCTCTTTATGTCTTTCTTTTGGGTTCCGTAAGTTACACAATTATGCAAAAGCTTTAATAACCGTAAGTCTATCCTAATCTAAGTAAATTAAAAGCTTTATTAATTTTCAAGTATTCATTGGCACTATATACGTTCTCAATCTCGTAATTGAGTGAATATTTTGATATGAAATTCGCAGAGAAGAAATGAGGTTTTCCGGTTAAACTACTTATCTGTCAGATACTAAGACGACAATTGAAGTTAAAGGACACAATTAACTCAACGTTAAACTATATTGTAATTATAAATATTATAATCATTAAAAGTCGTTGACAAACGTATCCAATTTGGCATAATTATGCCAGTAGGTACTCGCCATACATATTTAAACCAATCAACATATTCCAAGCCAGCGAATTCGGTATCGCGCTGCGCAGTAACAGCACACGCCAAAAAGACGTCTACAGATGTAGTGCATATCGTATGTTGTCGAAAAAGTTCGTTTTGGCATCCCCTCTCTGTTAACTTCGGTAAAAAAGTTGAGATAGACAAATTCAAACTAGTTTTTTCGGCTCAATAGGACGGAAAAACTGTATTCACCAGATTGTACCTATACTTATTACTTTCTACTATTTGTTAACTACGATTCACGACACAGCCCTGCCTCTAACAAACCGGTTTCCTAAAATCATGAAGAGAAAATATAATTACATACATAATACAAGTATAATTACGGTAAACCCTTAGTTTGTCCAATGTCGCAATTTACCGGTTTTTCCCACCAGTAACAGCTTAATACACCTTTGTTAACACTGCCACAAATAACGTCTTTGTTCAAAGCACACTTTCCTTTGTTACCATGAAGGCCGTTTGAGTAAAAAATCCCTGACTATTCTCAATATTAAAACTTGATAATTATAATTACGCATTTGTGTACGATTGTAAACACACTTTGAACCTTCAACGCACTATGCAGACGCAAAATATTACCAAAATAACTATCGTACTTAGTAGCCTTGTGAGTATTATAGGTATTCCATGCCTAGTTATTATCTCAAAAGCGAAACGTTTCCGAATAAACAATAACAAACATGATTCCAATTTTGAAATACTTTATAAATAAATCTTCTAATTATTATTCTATTCCGATTTTAAATCGGGCAGGCGCAGCACAGAACAGAATAAAAGGTGTTTGAACTCCGAATTTTGATTTATTCTTCGTCGTAAATTGTGTTATTTTACTGTTTTCGGCCAGTACGTTTGTCTATGGTGGCGGCAGGTCATCGGCTGTTAGCCATTACAAATCTAAGAAAAAACACTGCCAATTGTATAACAGTTATCGCCTGGCCACGTACAATTTTTATCAGATTCTGCTAGAGTCGGTTTTAACATTAAAGTTGTAAGGTCTTTACTGGCGTGCACGTCCATATCTGTAAGAATTTTCTCTCCCAAGGTAAACTTGGCTCTGACTCATTGCAAGGTTGCACTGCACGAGTTTTTTAATTCGTCGTTATTACGTCAGTATTTGCCTATTTATGGCATGAAATTATATTTTTGTTCATGTACTTAGCTTTAACTGTTGAACTATGTAGGTTCGGAGACAACAATTTTAGAAAAAATACCTGATATATACATACTTCAATTTACACAAATAAATAATTATAATATAACTACTACAATACATATAAATTCATGTACCCAGTGAAAACATCATACCAATAATTCATAGACAACAATTTTAGAAAAAATACCTGATATATACATACTTCAATTTACACAAATAAATAATTATAATATAACTACTACAATACATATAAATTCATGTACCCAGTGAAAACATCATACCAATAATTCATCTTAAAACAAAAGTGTCAGACAGACAGATCAGAAAGATGCTTGCGTAGCATGCGCTTGAAAATAGGTTTGCTTTGTGCTTGCTTAATGGGGAGTGGAAGATCATTCCAGTCGTATTGCCTGGATAGTAAAATAATTTGACAAAAACCCAGTGCGATGCGTGTTAATAATAATAACAACCCAAAGTTCGTACTTGTCGTTTACTTTTTTTTTCGAGTATCTTCTATCAAAACAAATGCTTTTGCTCTACAATATCGACCCAGAGACAGGACGATCAAAAGAAACAAATGGATCACTAACTTTACTCAACCATGTTTTTCAATAATTAAATTTATGTTACGATGTAAATTTTATCATGATTGACTCCCAGAATTATTTTTCGCCGAAAGATCATTCCGTAGAAACCTTTTTTCTTTGCAACTGTAAACTATTAGAGATTGTTTAAAAACAGACCTAACCTAAACTAATCAATAGGATCATATTTGCAAGAATTATGAAAAATGTATGACTACAGGGGGGAAAAATCTGCAAAATGATGTTTCGGCGTAATGAAACATTGGAAGAAATATGTTGTTAAGAGTCAAAGGACTCGCGTAAAAATGTATGTCACAAACGCGTTTGACACGTTTTTCCATAAGTAGGTAGCGAAGTTCTGTCACTCACTTGGCTTGGTCTCTACGTACGGTACATAGCAATCGGGCGGAAAAATGGGAACGTCAACCGGGACAAATCTTCCCCCGACACCATGATGTCAGCGCGCGACTGATCGTATACGTGAACGCTGCTCTGACCGCTCAAACTAACCGGGACAAAGTACTGAAAAGGCCGAAGGGACACTGGGACATGTCCCGGCGTACCAGGACGTATGGCAACCCTACTCTACGATCAACTTACTAGTTAGCTTTATTCTGTATTCTTTATGTCTATCGAATGTCGACATATCAATGAATTTCTTCAATGATCCCAGAGAAAGTTGTTAAAGTATTAAAATTTCCATGAAATTAACAATATTTTTTTGTAAGTTTGAAAGGAAACCCGAAACGTTCAACGAAAGCTTTGGGTTTAAAACGAAAGGACCACACATAATAGTAATTATTTGTCGAACGATTTAGTAAGAATATAGCCATCGCCCTGTTGAATAGATTAGAATTTTCCTAAGCGAGGTTTCATAATGATTTTTGCAACACTGATCCACTTAATGGTGTCGAAACCAAGGACTTAAATAATTATGATAGTGTTATAGATTTTATGATAATCAGATCCATTAAGATAGTTGCAATATTGTTTCCGTCAGTGGAAATTGTTAGGCTATCTATGCGTATGCGATTATTGGTGGGCGTGGTGTATAGTCAAGCGATTTTTAATTGTAGTGGTAGGTACTAATATATCTGGCAACCACACGTTTTTGGTAACTGACGTTGAAAGTCGGCAAATGTCACTGATGTCAACAACGAGGAAACATGACTTAATATTCCGCAAATTTCAAATAATTTTTGCGTAATTGATATTAGGAAGAAATAAAATATTAAGTCTAACTAAGTAGGGTAGGGCGGGGCTTAAAGGCCCGGGTTAAAACGTCCATATTTTTTTTCAAAAAGGTGTGTCGTCTCCTAATAAAGCCAAAACTATCCACAGTGACGAAAGTCAAGTTTTTTTTAAGGATTCAGTATTTATTTCGCTAGAAGAACGAAGGATTGAGCCGTATTCCGGTAAACAATGTTTTGAATTTGGTTAATGACAAATGGCTATTGACGTTTAATAATGCAAATATGACGTATGCACAATTGCACATTATTGCCATATGAAAGCTAAGCTGTTTGTAGCGCCACTATCCCTGGGCCGGACCGAGACTTGTTAGGCGTAACTAGGTAACAGGGGCGTCGCTTCCGTCCTAGCAGCTCATCTTACTAATGATACGGGTCCAACGGGGACAAGGTTGGATAGGGGCCTATCAGAAAATGAAATATGTATGGAAAAAGATTAAGAGAAAATTCCACTGCGCATTTTTCCATACAAATCGAGCTTCCTTCTTGAATGTTTCCTCCTCCAGGCCTTAAACAAATTTTTATGAAATTTTTGTACCTGAACGGGAAGAAAATGTTCCGTTTCGGACCGATTAGATTTTTGTCCTTCTTATCATACAAATTTCTGCCGCAAACGAATGCGTAGTACACAAATTCAACAATAATTTCATGTTTTCAGCAGTGATGTAGCTAAAATATATATCACTATCTTTAGAACTGATTAACATACATTTAACTTACCCACACCTTCTCCTTGTTGCAGGCTAACCAGCTATTCGGAACCTCGTGACTTTGACTTCCAAAACTGTCACTTGCGCAACTGCTGAACCGAGTCACAACTGAGTATCTCATAATATAAGGAATCCGATCGACGCCATTAGAAAAACTCTCTGACTGAAGATTTGGGACTCGACAACCCTAAACCAGTCTTGTCCAGTATACTCTGGACGCCGCGTATCCCTCACCTGTGTGATGTGCCGGCAACATCGCAGTCGGGTGCAAGAGGTCACCTAATTTAACATGAAGTTCTCAACCGGCTCCAGTTCGAGCAGTCTGGCCAGCGATTCCTTGTCCAGGAAGTCAACGCTATGCATCTATACGGAGATAGATGCCCCGGCGCCGCCGCCGCCGTGCGAGAGGGTGAGTTTCTTTTTTGACAACCCTACTATAAAATCTTTTAATTCTTTGTATTTTTAGGTCTTTTACTGCCCGCAAACCCCATTTTTAAAGGAAGTAAATGATTTTGCTCAACGTGACGGAAGTAACACTGTATCGAAAAAGCCGCGCGGTTTACTTAATATTTAATTGCTAATTAAAACCTATCAAAACTCTTATATCCAAGACCGAATGAGCACAGTTATATATAAACAAACGATTACGCTTTTATTGCCACTTGACCTACTTCCCAAGTATGTAATGGTTTTATAGCCACAGTAGATGACAAAAGGAATTTAATTCTTGTTGTCAGGGGAAAAAATCGGCGTTTTAAATAACATCTGTCCGAGATTTAATCACAAGTATGTAAACTAAATGTTTACAAATGAAGCGAAAATTGAAAAATTTAATGATTCGGACAGGATTCCAACCTGCGTTTCCAACGGATTTCCGGGCCAATACTGGCGTCCTCCCAATTGGACCACCGAATCAGATGTCAGAGCCATTGATTTTTTCAACCAGTTGCTTCGACATGCCTTAGGGTGGCATCGTAGCGCCATCTACCGTAAAGATTTAGAATTTGTCGTCGGCACCATCGTCTCAAATTTGTTGAGAATCGATAGTAACTATGTGCTACACCCGAATTACTTATTTTTATTAAAGCAGTAACGTCTGCTAATGTAAACTAAATGTTTACAAATGAAGCGAAAATTTAAAAATTTCATGATTCGGACAGGATTCGAACCTGCGTTTTTCAATTTTCGCTTCATTTGTAAACATTTAGTATACATTAGCAGACGTTACTGCTTTAATAAAAATACACAAGTATCTATTTTACTAAAGCGGGCTCTATCCGTACCGCACCGCAATGAGGGCATAATGACGTCTAGGTATATGACTGGACCCAGTAAAAAATAACTCAGGGTGTTTTTCAGCCCACGCCATGTTGCGGATTTTTAGTGGTACTAATTTATGTTACTGGCAACGCGAAATTTTTGGTAACTGACGTCGAAAGTCGGTGAATGTCTCTGATGTAAACAAAGAGGAAACAGTACTAAATATTCCGCGAATTTCAAGTATTTTTTGCATAATAAAGCCAAAACTATCCACAGTGATGAAAGCCAAGTTTTTTCAATAGGATTCAGTATTTATTTCGCAAGAAGAACGAAGGATTGAGCGGCATTACGGTAAAAATGTTTTTAATTTGGTTGATGTGATGACAAATCTTTGACCAATCGTAACTGACGTTTAATAATCCAAATATGTGACGTATGCACATATCGCACATTAGTGCCATATGAAAGCTGTTTGTAGCGCCACTATCCATAGGCAGGACCGGCACTTGTTAGGCTATCTATAACAAAAGAGCATACCGAGATGGTTACCTACATAGTGTCAAACGACGCTAACTCTTCTAAGCAAATGAACTGTCAAACCATACAAAGTGAGTCAGTCAGTTTGACAGTTTGTTTGCTGACTGTACCACCTTTTACCTGACTACGGAGAAACAAAACCTTAGGTTATCATTATGATTTTGCCATCCACGCAGTTCGCAAGTTATACACGCACTGTCGAAACTTGAAACACTTCGACCAATCCCGAGCCGCCGATACCCACAACCCGATAAGTACAGCGCATTAACTTTCAATTTCATATAAAAATAATGCCACATAAGTGGCTGAATATTATAGTACCTTGTCACTTTTACCAAATTTAACGCACTGTACCAGTGCGGTATCTCTCGATTGCTGCGACAAGGTAAGTATCAGAATGACCGGGCTTTTGCGACTGCACGAAACAATGCGATGTCCGGGTCGGTGAAAGTGACCAGTCCCGATGCTCACATGTTTCTTGAATATTTAAACGGCGATGAGTAAATTGTCATTTAAAATTTTAATGCCGACCTCTGAACTTGAGTTTAGATACAACATTTTGGTTGTTTTTTCACGTGACATATATATTTTATTAGTAGAATATTATTTCAGAGACTTGTTTTTACGGGCAGTGGTTTTTTTATCGTTTACCTGATGGTAAGTTAAAAGAGGATGATTATTCGAAAGTTTTGAATGTTATCTAAACTATTACATGTAGAGGGCATAGAATACTGATTTTCAATACAAGTCTAGAATTTTGTCATAGGCTGGCTTGGTGCCGTGCGCTCATACAAAACAAATGACGATCCTGCATCACGCTACCTATATTAAACTGATTTTCAATACAAATCTAGTATTTTACAATAAAAACAAATATAAATAAATGTAATATTGTTTATAAGCGTTCGTACAGTGCGTCTTTTGTAGAGTGGACAAACGGGTTGATTGCATGCCAAGGCTGCACGGGCACGAACTTGGCTCGCGCTCTACCCGACCACGGAGAAGCCAAAAAGACGGTCATGACTTTTTTCGCTCGCAAAATTCGCGGGTATATTCTAGTGCTAAATATAGACATTATAGACATGGTTTTCCAAAGGCTCCTTCGTATAAGTATTTAACCCCCAACATAAAAAGAGGGGTGTTGTAAGTTGTAAGCATAACATGTGTATCTAACTATATATCTGTGTCTGTCTGTGACCTCGTAGCGCCCATACAGGTTGAACGATTTGAGTGCGGTTTTTTGTAATCGAAAGCCTGGTTTATTGAGATTGTTCTTAGCTTTGTTTAATGAACATCGAAGCTCTCGTCTCCAAGATATTCAGCTTTTAGTTGCTCTCAGACAATTTTGAAACTTGGGATTCCAAACTTTGTTTTTATGTTCAGTTTTAGTAGCATTTTCTATATCACGTATTAAAACAGTGTTTCATAATGGCCAGCCACTTGTGTCGGGGTTGTTTTAAATTTATAATTTCGGTTATTTCTTCTAGTAGCAAAAAGTTCATGGGGGTGTCTCCACTGTTTTCAAATATATATTTATGATAAATTACAGTCGTATGCTCGTAAATTACGCTTTTAGTCGCAATCTAAACAAAGACATATTAAAACCATTAGCCAACGATACATTTCGCGATGCACCGTTCGCAAGCCGACATGACGACAGCCATGCCAAGGCTGCGCCGGCACGGACTTGGCTCATGCACTTTCACGACTTTATGAGCACGAAATGCTTGTAGAGCCACCCTGCGTTCACTTGCACCATGGTATTTTCAATAATTTAAAAATATATATACATAATACTAGGTGCCCGCAACATCGTCCGCGTATTTTTTATTGGGATATTATTTGAAAGTTTCACTAAAAATACTGACTTGCACAATAATTATCCTCGCACTGCACATTAAGATCCGACTCGGCCGGGTTAGGTTAGGTTAGTTTTTTTTTTATATCCAGTAAAACAGTTTTGCAAATACCTTTAAATAGTATATTTAATTCGCATTATTTAGTGTGCATAATTAGTGTGCAATTCAGTATTTTTGGTGAAACTTTCAAATAATTTTATCGAAAAAAGGGAATATAGAGATATCGATTTAAATACATGCCTTTATTATTTACCGTAGACGGATAAAAATTATCCTATAACCATCTTTAGATCTCCAGGCATCCCTGTGCCAAAATTGGTTAAAATTTGTCCAGCCGTTTCGGCGTGACGAGAGGACAATGGAAATTATGACCGCGCCAGACCGCGATAGATGGCGCCAGACTGGCATGCCGCCGCGCGCCCATACCGAACATATAACGTGCCTGTATCAATCATTTTTCTGCATCAACCCCTCTCCATAGATAATACGAGTACTTAAGAGTTAAACCGAGACAAATATAATATATAAATAATTTAGATTATAATACATTAGACTACATTACTCCTCTTCTGAGGTATCAGTATCGCTGTCATCTTGTTAATTTATACTTGTACGATTCTGGTCTCGATGAATAAACGATAAGCCATGTACTAATGACTCATTTTAATTAGTATTACAATGCAATCACGCATAAACGAATTTCAATAACAAGCTTTCTTTCAATTTCAATGTTTCCAATGCAGGTATAAAATATATTAGCACGTGTACTTGTTGCACATGCTTGTTGACAGCGGGTTTGTATATGCTCAAATGATAATGGCCGGAAAATAGAGCCCGTGGTTTTCGGTGCTCGGATGATTTGGCGCCTACTGCCAGCCTCGTGTTAAATCACCCGTGCACCTGAAACCCCGGGGTATGCTGATTAGTGGCCGCTTTATTACAAAATAAGTTACAGTTATACAATATAAATATAAGGAAACAAAATGTTTACCGCTAGACGTACTAAAAATATAGGTACCTGCTTATACATATATTTCGTTTTAAAGGTTGCTTGTGTCAGGGTTTTTTTTGGAATAAATCTCATTCATTGTAGTATCCTGTATTTTGTTTGCATAGGAAAGTAGATACCAATTTACTTAAACTAACTAATCCATTCTTAACTCCGGAACCAACACAACATTTCGTTATTATACTCGGTTCCTTAATGTGAATCCTCAAGCAAGGTCACAAAATTGCGTCACTTTTTGTAAACAAATTATGTCACGGCCGAAGTTTTGAATTTATTGATGATCGAACAAAATGGCCGGTGCCTTGGGCAACGGTCGTAATAGTAAAGCACGACCAACTTTTCTGTCTCATGAGTCTCATGTTATAATTAAAATATGGAAATCCTTTCGTAGAACTTTTTCTCTTTTTTAACCTCCAACGAAAAAATGTGTAGGTGTCTGTAATTTTTTCAGTCCCAAATTATCCCATTTTCATTTAGTTTATTCATTTTTAATGATCAAACTGCTTTTTTATGGTAGCAAGTTATGTAATATAACTTTTCTCAAACGTCCAATGAAATGTCGTCATAACGTGCGTTATAACAGGCTTCGAAGTATCACGTTGCGGTCGGAACAACTCGAGAGAACTGTAAAGGAATCTCATACAAAATTGAAACACTAAGCCGGGAAGTAATTTTTTTAAACATGGCGTCTGTGTTCATGATTACGCTAAACAGTTGACTTATATGTTACTGAGTAGTGTATTTTTTTTATTTCATTGCACATGTTTGAGAAAAACATACATGCCTAGCTGTAAAAAAGGCTTGCCGGGTGAATAGGTAATACCGGCCGACCGTAGGGACCCTTATTTCCCGGCGGCTGCAGTAATAGTACTATTATGCTCCGTTCTTGATCGCGTGAAAACAATACCAACACCACCGTTTGTATCTCACAAGTCGTGTCACGTTTACTTTCATCAAGTGCTTTCCTGTCGATTTATACATTTTATAATATCAATTACAGATTATCTTATGTGACTAGATCACTTTCGCCCATCGACCTATTGTTGAAGGCTAATGAACTTGCCAAAATCTAAACAAGTCGAAGCCCAAACGACCTCACACATTTCAACGCGCATATAATTTCGTACCTAATCAAGCTAGATATTAAGATTAAATTTGGAGAGTGGTTTTATTTCTTAATACTGTTTGGGTTTGGAGGTGCGATATGAAAGCGTCTTAATGATTTCATCTCGTTGTAATGTATACTGTCATTGCGTGTTTAAGTCAATCAACGACAGAGCAAGTGATGCTAGCGTATAGTTTTTATGACAAACTACCAACGGCCGCCTGATGTTGAACTGTTATAGTCCTTCGTAGAGATGTAGCTCGCGAGTGACTGATTCAAACGAGCTATATCATTTGGTTTAGCTCACTAGCTCTTTCGCTCACTGAAGATTCAAGTAGCTCAGTATATCATCTATCATCTCAGTATTACTCGCTCCCTCTCGCTCATGAAATGAATGTTGCCATGCTGCCGTGAATCTAATTCATCGACATCTCTAGTTCTCTGCTCACTCGTGAACGATATAGTCTAAAGATCTACTGAGCTAAGTGAGTGATACATATCTCGGTGAGCTAAAGACTTTTCACTTTAGTGACACATTCTGCGCATCTCTAGTCGTTCGGTTTGCGTTGTGTGCGATCTCATTAAAGAAAACAGTACTATTGTGTGCTTTTGTACCTCATTATCGTCCGCCATTATAGAGAAGCGTGCGTCATAGTGGTGTCATTTAAGTGGATTATCAACTTTAAGCCTTTTGCCAAGAGTTAGAATTGCTTTAATAGCAATCGAGTTTACCTGGCTACCCTGCCCGAGGTTCTCTTCCTGAGGATCTCTATTAAAGCAATTTTAATACTGGTCTATATAAGATCTCCTAGGTATTCCTCTTTCCCTCAATCTTTCCTTCCATCATGACTTTCATGTAATCATCAATCGCCGTGTCGTAGCCGGTGTCCAAACATAGTTCCCCTTCTGTTTTCAATGGTTTTTAATTTTGCTGCATTAAAAACTATTTCTGATGACGTTTGATTTAATAAAATAAAACAAAAACAAAGTGTATTCCAATCACATAAAATAAAATAATAAATAAGTAATCATAACATACCCACAGATACTGATTCTTGTATACACAACATTGTTAAACACAAGGGGTCTACTGTTTGGTATCAATGTTGATACAGAACTCTGCATTTGCTCTATCTCTTTTACGATGCCCTTGTCTCCGTCGCTTAATCGATATATCGCTCCTCACTTCGATACCGTAATCGAATTATCGAACTCGCTTATCTTATCGATCACTCATTAGATAATTTTCAATCAGCATTATCAGTACAATTCTCGAAGCTTCTTGGAAAGATGAATTGAATTCATTTTAAAATTTAAAACGGGTTAACTCACTTCGTAAAATTTGAATATCGCTCGATTGGCCGCCGCCGCGACTGATTGCGCTCCTGAAGATGAATCGCTTCCGATTCGAAACATGCCGAGCGATATTCGACTTGTACGACGTGAGTAAACCCGTTTCGTTAGTAGTTTAATATGTCTGAGAGTCACGTTTTTCTATATATAATTGGGAATTCATTTTGCTGATAGCTCGAAGGACCGATGGCCGTTGGGGCTGAAAGGTTCTCGAGTGGAGACCACGTACCGGCAAGCGCAGTGTAGGACGGCCACCCGTAAGGTGGTCGGACGACCTGGTTAGAGTGGGACTCGCTGGATGCGGGTCGCTGCTATCCGGCCTTGTGTCCAGCAGTGGACATCCTATGGCTGAAATGATGATGGCAACATTAAATTGGATTAGGGAATTATCGGCAGCTGCACCCTAGCGCGTCTTGCAGTTAATAACAGAATTCTATGTTTTATAAACCCTTACTTATTAAGTACGTGAAGTTTACAGTCATAACTAGTATATCGTTTTTTGCAATCCTTCAAACCCCCATCTGTTATAAGCTTTATAACTCGGACTTAAGGTTTCCTGCTTATTGCCTGCTTTTTTCGAACTAGTTTAATTTACCATTACGAGCAGATGGTAGAATGGAACATAGTTTAACTTTGAACGTTATTCTTTCAAGTCGTCGGTTTATATCGCGTTTTTGACACGATTGGTGAAGTATACCGGGTTATTATTTTAATAAGTACAACACAGCTTTTGCGTGAGTCCTTGGCTGATCAGTGTGATCACGACTATGATAGTGCCGCAATCAGGTTTACCCCTTGTCGGTTTCATTGTTAATATACATCTTGAGTCTAGATTCGCATGAACACGACAATTGGGATTTATAATACTCTATTCTATTCTATTTTTTTTTAAATGGCAACCGGTCACAGTTAAGCGACCATTACTGCCAATGTCTCGTTGCCAATCGCACTAGGTGACTAGATAGAGGATTGATACCACGTTGTACGGTGAGTTGAAAAAATCGTGCTTTTTGTAAAGTGATAGCGATTTACAAAAAACCACGCGGACTATCGGGCCTTGACCCAGGAAGGGCTATGAACGCTTCAAGTTGAATTCTTCATTAGCTATTCACTCATACGTTAGATCACTGCACAATACGCTATCAATACTAGACATTGAACCACTAAAATGAATAAATAATGAACAACTAAACTTAAACGCATGCGGCCATCTTGGGACACGAACCGGAAGTCCTTTATAATACTCGAAAGAAACTTCAGAACATTGTATAAGAAATTAAGAAAACAAGGTATGCTGTGTACTCCGAAATGACAGGTGACACTTTGTTGGCGTCATCGCTCTATGATTGGGTGGTTGGTTCTGTCAAACAGTTTCTGTGTTGCCAGTAGTGTATCATAATATTCCCCGATTCCCTTGTTACCTGTATGAATCTCATAATCATAAGATCGTGATACTAAATGGTTGTTAAAGTATCATACGACGTTTTGAGTAACTAGTGCAGCGAAACAATACTCTTTCAACCTATCTAGGTTTCATAATCAGCGAAAACGTAATAAACGCCAATTAATTCCTTGGCGTTTACGACTTTTCCATTTTTTACCGTATCTTAAATACACATCACAAGAATGCAACTAGCAGCTAATTAATTTTTTTTTTGGACTATTACTAGCAAAAAGGCAGTTTTGAAACTGATAACTAATTAATCAGCTGCAAGAGGTGTATAGGCTCTATACGTACTGTAAAGGTCATAAAAGCAGTTAACTCCAATCTCACCAGACCTTCGGTTAGCAATAAACGCAAGCCGTCACGAGGCCGAGTACTGTACCCTTACTATGAGTTTACAGTGACAGTAATCACTAGGGGCGCTGTACTATTCTCCATACAAATCATGTACGCAGTCGCTAACGAGTACGGTCGCGTTAACTCATGGTAAGGGCACTGTTGACTGTTATCAGACAGTGATCTCCGCTGTGAAGTTATCTGAAAACAGACTTTAGATCACATCGTATACTTCTCGGAAGAATTTACCATTGTTGAGTTTTTCCAGTCGCGGTATCTGTTTTCTATCGGATTTCTTTTCTCAGGACATGGTTGTTTAACAATAGAATCGGCTTATGATTGTATTTTGTTTAGATTATCTGGTTAGGGCAAACAGGTGTAGGTACTTTGACAGTATTAAGTGGGCGAATCGACTTTTTGACTCTTAAAAATCTTTGTAAAATAAAACATTCAATGATAAATTTAATTAATAGAAAATATGAATTAGAAGCCCGATTTAATGGTAACTTGTGAGACATTTTGAGCAACGCCAGAGAGAGGTAAAAGTGTCGTTTAAAAAGTTGATTCGCCCAAGAAGCTACCAATGTAATCTGTTTGAAAGGCTTTCGGCTCCATCGTTAGATTATCTCTATCCTATGTTATAATAATATTAATAAATAACATTAAATATCGGATTAATACATTTAGTTATAAGTAAGACGATGCGGTTGGCTCGGTTGTAGGACACCTGCCTACTGAGCCGACGACGGTCCTGGGTTCGAATCCCGGCCGGGGCAAATATGTGTGTGATGAACTCGAATATTTGTTCCTGGGTCATAGATGTTATCAATATATGTATTTTTATATATATTATTTATATCGTCGTCTAGTACCTACCCATAGTACAAGCTTTGCTTAGTTTGGGACTAGGTCGTTTTGTGTATGATTGTCTCTTAATATTTATTTTTTCCATTACGTGTGTAATATTTCATCTCAATTGTGAAAAGGATCAGATTTTACTTGCAAGAGTCGATTGCAGACGGACATCGGGGTGAAACGTAACTTAATAAAAGCTTATACAATAGGCAAGCATTTAACTTCGCATATCCATACTGGCCTAGAAAATGTCTTACGTAGATCTATACTATTCGCTGGGTGCGAAGTAGGTGGTGGGGGAACCACGAATCGATCACAGCGCGCGCCGTGGCCAAAAAAGGAACTTTCGTCAGGCCAACTGTCACTTTTTACTAGCGAAATTAAGGCATCTAAAAATAAATAAATATGCGGCACGAAACCTGCAGCGTAGTTAAAACAGTAATCACAAATTCAAAAACAGTAATCATAAATAAATAAATTTCCACAAGCAAGTTGGAAACGAGAGCAACGAATTAAATGGATAATCGCTATCCAGAGGAAAAAGTTAGTATAACCTATAGAACAACATTTTTAATATTATATCTTGTATGTTGTAGGGAGTAGCATGTTTATGCGTTTATTTTCTTTTACATTTTGGGCATGTTGAGCAAAAACGAATTGTTTCTCATTTTATTGTAGTTTGGGATTTGAAAACGATGTTGTGTTTGATTGAGCAGAATCCAGTTATGATAATTAATTTGGCCATGTTTAACTGAAAAAACAAAATAATCTGTATTATTACTAAAATACAGTCATACGTAAATGATCGGTTGCATTATGCATGAAATGCGTTTTTCAGTTAAATTTGTTTATTTTGTAACTTACTTCTCGTGAAGACAGCCATGAAAAGGAAGGTCCGTGTGAATTACATCTGAAAGTTATTGATTTGCCAAAAAGGTCAACGTTTTATCGACACTATAGATTAACATAATCGAATAAAATGAAAGAAAATTACGATATTTCATTGAAATTATTTGTTTGTTTACTTACTATTCGTAAAGACAGTCAGCCATTTGACATTAAAAAGCCCGCCGTAATTGTAACCGCTAGTTGACGCTGTCATCGCGCACCCAGCGAATACATATATCGTTGGAGACATCCAAGTATTAATTTCCATAGAAAATATTTAATGTTATGTATCTACATTGTCATCATTTCATTAGTGCTAATTGCGAATTTTATTTTATACTTAATATGTTGCCGCCAAGCGATAGAATTTTATAACCCATTGACTACTTTCTTAATTTTACACACTATATTCAAAAGTAACATGGATCCGCACAACAAAAAATGCGGTCTTCGCTGCCCGTCGTAGCGACGAACATACTCCGGACAGTCGTGTCGCCACTTTACAAACAATCATTAAAGTACAGTTCTCAGCGGCCTTTGCAAAGTCCAAAAGACAGAGCCTTTTCTATTTTTAACCCCCGACAAAAAAGAGGCGTGTCAGAAGTTAAACATGTGTATCTGTGTGTCTGTCTGTGGCATTGTAGCTTCCAAAGTGATGGACCAATTGTGTGCGGTTTTAGCTATGTTTGGTGGAAATAGGACCAGTTGTTTCCAAGATATTGAGCTTTAATTGGAATAAGTGATAAGATCCCAGCCAATAGCGTTAAGAATTCCAAATTGTGTAGTTTCTATATCACTCATTGAATGAGGGTCTCATGATGACCAGCTTGTGTCGGGGGTGTTGTAAATTGTAAATTTAGGTTCATACTACTTTCATCTCTGTGTAATACAGTATCAAAGGCGGTAACTGTAAAGGCTTCCAATTACTTTCCTGGTGTCTGATGCGAATTGCACAATACTACCGATGTTGGCTGAGTTGGGTTACAATAAATAGTAAATACCTATATTGTGATTATTATAACCACATAGAAGGTGAACTGGACGAATGTACTGTGTCTAGGCATTCAATAAGTGCAATGAGATTTCTTGCGTACAACTGGTGTATAGAGATAATCAAATAATCATAATTTTTTCTGCACGCTTTTTTGCACAGTTCCGGTGCAACAATTTGACGCCTACTGGCCGTCTAATTTAAAATCATTCCTGCACCGAAACATACAGGCCCGACCTGCATTTATCCGATATTTGTATTTTGTATTGATGCTTGAAACCGTTTTTAAAAGACGAATCCGCGCCTTGTGAATACCATTACTAGATAGATAGATAGATCTTTATTGCTTTCATATAGTGTACAGATGTCTTAATTCTAAAGAGTATCTATACCTAACATGACACCCTGTAAGGGCATTGCAATCTTCATGCAAAGTTTTGCAGAAACAGCTTAATACTATTATTATATTTGTTTTGTTTATTGACGTTTTGTCTGGCAGCCAGACTCCGGCTAATCAATAACAAATAACATTTAATGTGCACTTTTGTGGATTGTCTTCTTTAAGTATAGACAATAATAATAATACCATGTATACTATTGCAATGACAAACCCAACACAATTTCGACAGTCTGACGCGCCATGGTGCGACTCTGGCCATATTGCGTATTTTTAGTGGTACTAATTAATTTGCTATGAAAATCGTTCGTTGTTCCCCTACATGACAACTTTTTTTTTAATAGCAAACAGTAATTTACTTGGAATTTCCTAAAAACATTACTCCTATCCATAGAGAATAGTTTTTCAATACAACATTGTCGTGACGTTATTTATATCAGACACTTCAATTTATGCACAAAAAAAAACAGATGAAAGTGTAGATAACAACGCGCGGCAACAACACGTAGCGTACGTTTGAGAAAATTCTTGCATGTATTATAATTATGTATTATCAGACAGTTCCAATGGAAGTATTACATACGTATGTCTATGATACGGATACGGTACGGTAACGTACCTTTCGCCCCAAAACACAATTTGAAAATAGGTACCAAAAAACAGATCATATTTTTAAATGGCGTGAATGAGTAAAAATTTTACTTGTTAAATTTTCACCTGTAAGTGTAACAGTTGAGTATAAATAGGTCACAAGTGAAATTCCCAAAATTGGCCATAATATTGCTGCTCCTAATAGTCGGGGGACGATCATCGGAAAACTCCGGTAAATGTTTAGTTAGGAATACCCATAGTTTCGGGCGGAACAATTCGAGCGAACTGTAAAGGAATTTCATACACAATGGAACGCCTACTAGGCAGGGAAGTTATTTTTTTTAAACATGGCGTCTGTGTTCATGAACTGGCTAAACAAACAGCTAAATTATGTTTTTTTGAGTGGTGTATTTTTTTATTTCATTGCATATGTTTACACTATACATGCCTTGGCCGTGAAAAGGGCTTGCCGGCTTCGTATCACTATCCCTAAGGTCTGTACCTACTCAGCCGGCAAGCCCTTATTTTCCGGCGTCTGCAATAATGTACTATTAAAAGGAATAGGCCTCTTTAACCCATCCCAATCAAAGCGATCTCAGTCGCGCACGCACATGGTGAAACCATGGTCTTGTTCTGTGGGTTAATTATTCCGCAGCACAGATAGCCCCCCATGACTTGCGCAAGTGTTCATGGTACGCCGCACTTGAGATGCATGGCGACTTGCGAAACTTACTTACCTCGTGTGTTCATAATTTTTGAGACGAGAAAAAAAAAACCTATTATAAATAACAGAAACAATTTATTTTAATATAACAAACATAGGGTGGGCTATCAAATAAAAAATAATAAAATTGACTCGAAATGACCGCCTCTTTTTTTATACAGGCCTTTAAGCGTGCTGACCACTCGTCAATAGCAGCACGCACTGTTTCTATAGGGATTAGCTTCGATTCTCTTACTAGCTTGCGTTTTAGGGACTGAAGGGTTGAATGTGACTTTCGGCAAGCTCTTAGCTCCATTTCTGTCCACAAAGCATAATCCAACTGGTTTAAGCCAGGGCTTGGCGAACGCCATTCTTCAGTACTATTAAAGCTTGATCTCTTTTAGCCACTTCTGTGTAGATTTCGCTTCCCGCCATCTCGATAAAGAATGGAAAATAATCGTTTTCTTCTTTCAAATACCAATGTTCCAAATTTAAAATTCGGAACACTCGAAGCGGCGCAAGTGGCGGGCATGTTCTTATTTTAAATTCAACTTTTTAAACTCGTGTCAAAAGTGATGAACACACGAGGTATATTATGCTATAGAGCCTGTCAAGAAGCCCTTTGTTGACGGCTCCGTAACAGGCACCTGCCCGTCTAGCACAACTATGCTTCGCGACTCTTGTCCCGACACGAAGTATCACCCGTCACTCTCTCACAGTACTGCACAGAAAGAGATAGGTAGTTTAACCCGCGCGAGACAAAGTGGCGTGTCACAGTTATGCTAGAGGCACTGGGCAAAGTTGTGGACAGATTTGCTTTTGATCGACACAAATTTAATCTGTCTACAACTTTGAAACTTCATTGTAAAATGTCACCATTAAATAATGGATTTAAATAAAAAACCGGCCAAGTGCGTGTCGGACTTACAAACACTTCCCATCTTAACTGCCCCGGTTAAGTTAGGTTTGCACCTGGTATGTATGGCGCCGCATACAAATGTGGTGCTAAGTTAACGCAACCGATCACGTTTGTTGTATGGGAGCCCCACTTATAGGTAGCGACAACAGAAGTACATCATCTGTGACGAACAGACACACAGGCAGACGGACGGACAGCGAAGTCTTAGTAATAGGGTCCGTTTTTTACCCTTTGGGTACGGAACCCTAAAAATGACTCGATTCATGCCATTCCCATGACGCCATCCAGTGAATACCTAGCTAAGTTTTGACTGATTACTTAAACATGAGAAATGGTGTAATTTACCAAATGACAGTACAGAACGATAGTGTTATGTAAAATAGACGGTTCTTTTATGGTTTGTCTCTATACATATATGAGTATTGCAAGTATGACTATCAAAGCGGTCACAGGTGACCACACTTACTATTACTAACAAAGAACGATTTCAACGTAAGTCCTAATTCTCCCACATTGATGAAGTACCTAAATGTATGAGTTAATATGAAAAACATATACCTAAGATAATACGAGTCGCGAGTCTCGAGACGGTGATGACGTTACGGATTCGATAGGTGTGAGTTGGAGTTTGAAATGTCATACAAAGAATATTAGACGGCGCCAGTTGAGGACTTGAGGCGGCGCCGATCCGGCGACTGACTGCTAGATGTGCGATAACTTTTAGTCATCGACAATTATCGATTTACCACATTAAGCCATGGGGGCGCGTGGCAAAAAGCGAGCACGCGTAGACTAGTCACTTAACTTTAACGATTATATGCCTGTAACTGTTATAGTTCTTTGAACTTTATGCTGGTATCCCTTCCTTGGTAAATCCGGTGCGTAGGTATATAGTACAGGATGATTTAGATTAAATAGCAGCTTAATATGACGATTCTTTATGTTTATGAGACGGTTCGTCCTATTTCTTCCGTGTATATAAGCATCTCATCCGTTCAATGTACCATTTGAAAACATTATATACCTACCTTAATTACTTAAATATTTATTAACTGTCCTGCCGTCTTGGACTTACTTACACAAAAATATTTTGACGTAGCTACCTAGGTACGTTATGGTATAACGTCATCTTTTGGGTAAAGTACTGGACTAATTCCAATTATATTTTAGTTAAGGTACTGGTAAGACAACTGATTTTTTTAAGTTACTAGCTCTCAGAATCAACCTAATACAATATAATGTATAAACGACTAATTTGAAACTGGAGAAACGTATCGCTTTATCTACATAGTACAGTCTCAGTAGACGGTGTGTAAAATAAAGACCGAACTAAATTGCGTAGTGTGAATGATCGGGCCGATTCTGTTATTATTAACATTTTTATTGCAACCATTTAGTGCTCCCAGTTTCCATCATCCTATACAGTGTACAACCAGCATTTGCTAAAGGTTACAACAGACCCTTATACATAGGCACGTGCGCCAACCTAACGAACATAATGTAAAAAAAAGAACATTTCGAACGCAGAACGCAGCCCGCTCCGTTCCACGCTCCGTCGCGTGCCCGGTGACCTTTTGTTTTTAGTCAGGGATTTAATTGACATTCCATTCCGAGCAACGGCGGAAAACGGAACGTTCAATTATAGACCCGTTTTGTTGCATTGCATAATAATGTAGTCTAAGATAAACTTAGTTTGAATGAAATAGTTAAATAATGAGGGGAGTTCGTTCTTATTCGTATCATAGACTAATCACTAAGTCTCTGTTTTGACGTGACAACGTCTAATAAATTGAAGAACGCCGGCCGCGCATACGAAAAAAGATGACGTAATTGTAGCAATACTTTAAGATGACGTCATTGTAGCAATACTTTGTGGAAGGGAAGGGGAACCACGTGACTGACACAAGCCTACGTCATCATGCTGTTCACAGATTCTCAAACTTTAAAATGTGGGAAGAGGGAAGAGGGAAGAGGGATTATAATTTTTTCTATATAAGCAAATTACGTTCTACGTTAAAAGGAACAACCATCGACTTGACTTTCGCAAGACACATTACAGCAGAAACACTTCCTTTCATTTCATATTTCTCCTATCATCGTCCTATCCTCAACAAAATCACTCAAATAGGAATTAGTTAAGTTTAAGTTTACATGTACAATGTTTTAGTAAACAAAATATATTTCTATAGTTAAAATTTGTGCAATTCTTATTTTCATTCAATTCCTTGTTCCTATTGTGCAATTTAATAATATCCATATCAATAAATATTCTACCGAGAATAAGACGTTGTCACGTAAAATCTTCCTTCGCCCGTAAAACCGACTTTACAGGCAACCATTTTTTTTTCTTTTTAAGATGACTATAACATAACCTAAATTAGAAATTTAAAATACGGGGGTATCCAACCAAATATATCTAAGAAACATCCCGACAGATAAGGCTTTCGCCTTATCGTTCACCTTATTTTTCGCCTGGCTGATGTGATGTGTGTACGTCAGTGGCCCAGGTGGTTAAGTTTTAGCCCCGGTTCAAAAAAACATACTTCCGAGGCTGACTCGCATACCGCTTCGTGTTGAAAAATCCCAATCCTTATACTATCTTCTACCCATACCAGAGTATCATCTAACTGAATAGCTTAAAACAAATTGCGTAACAAAACACGGCCGACATTATGAGCCATAATCCACGAACAAAACATCAGTGAGACGAAATTCCGTTTGAATAAAGGTTGAAAGTCGTTCACAAATAAACAAAAAGTCGGATTATACTTATGTAAAGCATTGCTAATGCTCCTTACACAATACTCACTAGTAGGTACCATAACTCGGTCCAGTTAACTGTGCGTTTCCAAAGGTATTATAATTGCGGGATACTTTTACTACAGTAAAGAAAAAAATACTCGGACTAAGATGCACCTTCTAGTGGCTTCTAGTGTCAAGTAAAATAGGTGTGTAGACAATTTTTTTGGGGATTTCTATGGATTCTATTTTTTATTGGGATCAAATGTCTATAGAGGACTAACTACACTAAAAAAATATAGTAAACTGAACAATATTAATTTCTTATTTTAGTAAACTCAATCATTTGGTGTGATAATGGCTAACCATAATGTACTACACATAGATTACATTTACATAAAACAATTCACAACGGATTATATCACGCATTATTTTGAGCCTCCGGTAGCTTTACAGTTGTCAACAGTTGACTGAGAAAAACACAACTTTTCTCTGTGAAAGTTACATTTTTACAAACTAGCCATTTCGTAAATATGAATAAAAAAATAAAGGTGTACCTACATACATGCCAGATGTGCCTAATGTGTACAGACCAAAGAAGTACAGAGTTACACATGTGCCAGAAGGGCATTAATTATTTTATTTAGGGGTTAACTTTAAGGCTTACTGAGGAGAAAGAACCGCCGAAAGAAAACTCCCAGATTGCATTGTTACTAGGATATTTATACTTTTAAAGAAATACTCTACATGTACGTACTACTTTTAACACTATTTTTGTTTTAGGTACACCTTACCTGGCCCAGTTAGGCTTTATAATGTACATTATATTCTTGCATATATTCTTGGCTCGTACGGAAAGACGTGGATTTCATTTAATAGCATGTATGGCATGATCACCGGCAAGGTCGTATTCACGCCTCTTGTACAAGTACCTTTCGCCGGGCAAGTTGCGACCCAAATACCTGTTTCCACTTAAATTTTCCAACGAGAAAGCACGTGGGAAAACATGCACTATTGTACTTTGTTGTGACGTAACGCTAGTTGGTCGCATGGCGATTTGACACGAAATGTAAGCATCAAAGCTGTTTGCATCATTCGTGTTTAAAATTGACCCAAGTCTGCATTTAAACAGGGTTTATTAGAAATAACTAGCCGCGCTCGGTGTTCCCCGCGGTTTATCAGAAAACCGGCCAAGTGCGAGTAGGACTCGCGCACCGAGGGTTCCGGACGAAAACTTATCCCATCTTAACTGGCTGGGTTAAGTTAAGTATGCGCCTAGTATGTATGACGCCGGATAGAAATGAGGTGCAATGGTAACGCAACCGATCATGTTTATTGTATGGGAGCCACCTTAAATAGTTAATTTCTTCTGTTTTTTAGTATTTCTTGCGGCAACAGAAATACATCATTTGTGAAAATTTCAACTGTCTAACTATCACGGTTCATGAGGTACAGCCTGGTGAAAGACGGACAGCGGGGTCTTAGTAATAAACCTTTCCTTTCCTTTGAGTAAGGAACCTTAATAAAAAGTGGCCCACGTGTTACTATAACATGACTCTTTCAGCTACCTCCATACCACATTTTATCAAAATTGGTCGAGCCCTTTGTGTGTGAAAACGTTGTTACGTAATCTATGTTAGATACAGTCACTACTACTCACAAACTTTCGCCTTTATAATATTTTTTTGGATTTTATGGCTTGGCTGCAGACCTTTAAGCCACTCCTTTACTTTACAATATTAATGTGATTATGTGTTACCATTACCATTTTTTTTATTAAAAACGGAATAAAAAAAAACAAAAAGTCGGCCCATCTATCTCTCAATCCAATCTCTATGTATGTATCTGTTTCGATAAAATATAACAAATTCTAGATAGGTTATCATTACAAGTGCCTTGATATGGGTGTTACAAAATCAATCGAAAAATGCGGCTGTGAAATATGTCACTACGAACTATATAATAGATACCGTTGCCTAATAAAAAAAAAACAGTTTTTCGCTTCAATATGGATTATAGTGGGCGGTGTTCGCTTAGATATACGGCATCTAAAGTTCAGAAGGTTTCGTTTGGCAGGATGCACCTTCTGAACCCTAAGAACATTTTAAGAAGGAGATTCATCTTGAATTATAGTGTAGGAAGGAGATACATATGACGATATCTATTTTTTGTATAGGATATTGACATTTGGCGTTCTAAATCCTATCTTATGGGGTATCGATTGAAAGGGTTTTATGAGCTGATTCCAATAGGCTAGTAGACCCAGTTTTGAAATATATTTGAAATTGTTAATAATGAACTTACTAGCTCTAAAAAAAGTGTCTTGTATTTTTGTGATAGCTAGAAAGCCAAATTTTATCAATTGAAAATTAGAAATTTCATGAATAGTCAAAAACGCCGTCCGCCATTTTTGCCTTTTGCTAATCTCTGGCATGACGTAGAATTACCTGTAAATATTCGAAATTCGACCGTCGCATAGTGCTATTCTGCTCACTCCAATATACTGAGAGAGATCGAGAGGGACGGCACTATTCGAAGTCGTCAAAGTAGACTTTCAATTATCTTTGCAGGACCGATGACGTCACTAAGTATCATAAGCGAAAATGGCGGACAGCGTTTTAAGCATTTCAAAATACAGATTTAAAACCATATTTTCAAATTACTTTTTTTCAGCCATCTTTCACTTTTATGAATTGAAAAATATATATTTAGGTTTCCTTTTCTAAATACTATACGGAATAAACATTAGTTTATTACAATTTGACATGAGTCAACTAGCCTATTATTGCCACTTATTTGGAAAAATCTATATCACATCACATTATCGAACTGTTATGCAGTTGGCCGAAAATTTAATCGTAAAAATAAAAACGCTCTGTATACTATAGTAAAATAAAAGGTATGCTACCCTTACCGGGACTCAAACCCGGCACCACTAACTCATACACCATTCAGCCGAAGCTTTCCCGAAGTTTGTAGCCGTATGCCCGATAGGTGCAAACGCAATTAAGTTGCAAAAAACGTAAAAGCTCATTGAAGAAAGCTCAACCTTGAGCGCTTTCGCGGCGACCGGTTCTGATGCGTGCGTCCGCGCATTCCTCGCGCAGGGTTGCCAATGAGCTTAAAATAAAAGTCACATGCCATAAGGTACTTAAAAAAAAAACTTACAAGCTTTATTTAGTTTCACCTGTCCCGGTTTATGTTTATCTGTCTGTGTATATATTGTCAGTAAGTTAAATGTGACGCGCCTCCTCGGGCACCGATTGAACTGACATTTAGTAACGTTCATGTCAATACAATAATATAGCACAGCTGGTCTGCCTCTTTAGAATGATCTTGGTGAGTATTTGATGAATGTTCAAAGAAAATTACAGTGACCAATAGAAACTTGTCACAAAAATTAATTTTCGACAATAACTTGTTCAGGGAGAAACTGTTTTGCCAATTTTACTTCCACCCACAGTTGACCATAAGCTGTATTAACTATTCCTATGTCCTAACGACCTTGCCGTCACTTAAATATGGCTCCTAGACACGTATCAAATACTCATAGTCATACTAGTCCATGACTGCATTTTCTAACATCAAATTGACTATTTACTGGGCCAGTATATTAGACCTGTAATTTAAAACACGTACTTACCATTACTTAATAACATGTCAAATTATATCAGCAACAAACTAGACGCTGCCATATGTATGATTTTAATCTAGAAAAAAACAAGGTTAAAGGTTATGGCTTATGTTAAGTAAATATAGCGGAGATTGTCAGTATTCCCAGTCTCAGCTTGCAAATCCATCATTAAATCAGCTTCCAGTTATTGAAATATTGCACTGTCTTCATTTGATATAAGCGCAAACTTTACGGGGTCTTAGTATAGGCACTTATCAATATATTAATCCGTAAATTATGAAAAAATACCGAACTTTATTTTCTCCATACAAAATAATGCAACTAATACTTAACTAATAAATAAGCTTCGATTTAAGACTCATAAATTGTAAAATAAAGACATGTCTATACAGTTTCTAATTTGAATGACTAAATAAGTTTTATGACCTTTGGCCACTGACGTGGTCCCACGACACAGTGACCTTATTTCTGCAGACGTTCGTTTAGTCATACTCAGACTCAACATGCTTAATTCCGTGGTTCGAGAGAGAATACCGTGCCTATTATCCTATTGTGCATGGTGAGCATCAAAAGTAGTACCTGAAAATTTTACTACTGGCTTATGTCAAATTTCATACTAAAATATTTAGTTGCTTTTGATGCTGAGTATAGTAACGGTGTTTTGCCAGAATTATTTTAGTCGAATGTTTTATTTTGCCGAATGAAACTTCCTGTGGAAACTTCGCAGAATTTTTATTACTCTGTATGACTACTTTTTTCATAAATCTTGTAAATATCATCCTATCTATTAGGTTCGGTTAGGTTTATTTTATAACAATTTCAGAGTTTACAGTTTCAGAGAAATATGTTTTCTTCGAAATGAAACACTCAACAAAAAGAAAATTGGCGAAAAGGCAAAAAACCCTGTAGGTACCTATTGTGCTATTCACGGCATGCTCCCTGGAAAAAATCAAAGGAGAAAAATTACTAAAAAATGGAAAACTTATGTCTTGTTCTTGTTTTCAATCAACTTCAAAAGAGGATATTTTTATATTAATGCGTATGATTTTTATATAAAAATATAAAAGTATGTATAATAATATAGTAACACAAGAACAATGACACAGACCATTATGGCGAGTGATAAAAATACCAAACGATTAGAAATCACTTTCGTTTTTACATTTCGCGTGGGTTTGTTTGTGTAACTTAGTTTTTGCGCACACTTAAACGGTAACCAGTGTAGGCGGTCGCTGTTCTAAAAAGTCATATGTGTATAGAGATTCGAACTGAACATGTCGTTATTCAATATAAAAGTATTGTTGGTTTTTTGACCTTTCGGGTTCACTTTCTTTTACCTACTACCAAAATGTGACATTTGGTGCCTAATTATGCCTAATAAAGGAAGGCCTCGAAGGTCGAGTCCTAACAAATATTAGATGTAGTGAAAGCTTGTTTGTTGGCTAATAAAAGGTTTCTTACTAGTACAGGAACAATAGCATGTTTTGGCGGAAAAAAGGTATATCAATTAAACTTTCCCTCTACCTTCATATCTCGCAAAATATTGATCTTATAAGTATGTGCATGGTCTCATTCAATTCAGCACTAGAAATGACATATGAAATCCATACTTCCATACTAATACTAATATTATAAATGCGAAAGTGTGTCTGTCTGTCTGTCTGTCTGTCTGTCTGTTACCTCTTCACGCTTAAACCGCTGAACCGATTTAGATGAAATTTGGTATATAGATAGTTTCAGTCCCGAGGAAGGACATAGGATAATTTTCATCCCGAATAAATGTAGTGTTCCCGTGAAAAACGGGATTAAACTTTGTATGGAGAGCAAATCATTGTAGTTGCAACAACTCCCTACATGTCATCGTTTTGATGTAAACTAATCTACCTACTATAGACCTTCACCAAACGCATACCAAACTATTCTTTGTAAAAAAACAATAAATTCTGATATGGGAACATGTATCCGCAAAATTCGATTAATCGCGTTATTTCAAGAATCAAATACATAAAATTTTACAAATATGAATCAATCACATTTGATTTGACAAACGTGACACACCCATCTGGCAAGACATGTCAAACCAGTGATTGCAGAAGGGCTACTCCGATGTTCAAAATTTGACTGTCGAATAGTGCCATCCCTCTCGATCTCCTGTCAAGGTATATTTGAGTGAGTGGAATAGAACTATACGAAAGTAAAATTTTGAACATCGGAGTAGCCCTTCAGGTAGGTATCACGTTCCGATACGCATCATCTGAAAATAGTGCCTACGAGCTTTGATTATGTACCTCCGCTTGGTAACTGAGTATAAATAAAGTAGTAAATAACTCAGTATGCAAAGATACGATACTTAACATATATAAATAATCCTAATAATACTATAAACGAGAAAGTATTTACGTTCATTCCCATTTCATTCATCTTAATTTTAAACAATGATTGATGGAAGGTCGCCAGTGTTCGGAAATCGTCGTAAATAAACAGCCAATTGCTGAATTGCCTCTTTCTAACCCATAATTTGGCGTGTATGACAGGGTGAACAAATTCCTTGACCATCTTTTTCCATATATTATTTTCGAACCAGAATATTTTGCTCTATTTTACCATAACAAGGCTTGAACCAGCGACCTTCGTCATCTTTTGTCAAATTAAGGGCTAAAGACCGATGTGCAATATTTATCGCCGAGTACAGTATTAGTGCATAAAGTTTTTGTATTTTTCGGATCTTAGACTCGGATACTCGACAAGACCCGAATTGTCAATCAATTATTATGCTACATAATCGAAGTGCTTAAGTCAAGGGCCTGACACGCTTTGATGGAGAAGGATAGCCTTATTATGATACTTATAAGAGGAAATAGAAAAAGTGCAATTTTTTGGCTCTATCACCGACCGAGCATTTTTTCATGGTCGGTTTATAGGCACACTTATATTCATGACGAAAACTGGCTATGTGAAAGAACCATATTGGCATCAAAAATGATATTGTTTTCAAAATCAACAAAAAAAGTACCAGTTTTGTTAATGCGCAACTTAGACGCACCCAAATTTGGCAACGGCGCTAGATTGAGAATCACCTAATTAGGGAAATACATTGTGAAGGGCACGATTTTAACGGGAGAAGCCAAGGGAGAAAGTGTACTTATACCACGTGTTCCAATTATACCGAATAATTTACCATTTAATTTTAAACGTCTACAGTTTCCATTAAAAGTTTTTAACATTTTCTATGACTATTAATAAATCACAGGGGCGAACATGAAAAGTAGCAGGAATACATTTGGGCACGAAATGTTTTTCTCATGAACCAGTATGTAGCTTGCTCATGTCTCCAAATCAAAAAAATTACATGTTTTTACTGACCTAAATAAATCATTTAGCATAATTTATTGAACTATACTTCAATAAACTAAGTTGTAAAAACCAAGTTAGAAAAATAATAGTAAGTAGCTACCTAATAATTATTTTGTCCCAATTTCATAATGTGACAAAATTCTTTGGTGAATAGAACCATACCTTCTTCGTCAGTTGATTATGGACCGTCACCATCTCGAGCTATTTCTGAGCATAGCTTATGGAATCGAATAGGACTTAGCCTCGGATAACTTATTGAATCGAATGGGACTTAGCCTTGTTAACTCTAAAAATATTAAAAAAAGGATGTTTTGCATTTTGTCCATGGCTTTCACGCAATAGCCCAGAACTAAACTACTAACTAGATTCCATTTGAGTATTGAATACCTGAAAGGGTTGAAAGTCTAATTTTTTTTTTTTATTGTCGATATCAATTAACGAGTTCTACGCGTACGAAGTCGCGGGCAAAAGCTAGTGTTTGTATAATGTTCGTCCTTTTAAAATATGTCCCGCCCATACCTCCCCCGATGGGGGTAGGATCCCAAAATGTTGGTAGGACTTGGCAGATTCACATTTCTATTGCCCAGATAAAGTTATAAAACAAAATTTGAAAATGACGACTCAAGCACTTCAGTGAATTTTGCTCGCATTTTTCGAACCCTGGGTATGATCAATGATAAATAATGCTTAATGGAAATACATAAATACAAAGAACAATGTCATTATACCTTTGTTTAACTAACGTAAATTAAAACAACAAACCTGATTTTGTGTATTTTTTTCTTTATGTCATCTCATCATAGAATTTGTTTGCAACTTTATTCTAAAGTTTGCTCAAAATAAGTAATAACATTTTAACATTTGCCCTGAAGGTTAATAGGACCTATAAGACTCCTTAAGTTGTGTTTATGTATAAGTGTGAATATCATGGCGGAAGCGAGGGTTGTTGACCCGAGATACGCATGCAAAGTGATAATACGTCAAGACAATTAAACTGGTACATACGCCATACACCACTGATATACGGGTCATGCAACTCATGCAGTCATTGTAAATAACCGTCTTTCCTGTCGGTTATATTATAAAACAATAAATGGCTGGAATAAAAGTATTCTTATAAATAGTATAGTACCGTACACAGTCACCTTAGGGCGATGAATTTGTGAAACCGAAGTTCATTCATTCATTCATAATTTAAGAGATTCGCTCTTGTCGGTGGAGTAATCGCCACTCTTCCCTATTTCTTGATAGTGTTTTGGTCTCCTGATACGACAGAGTGCTCACTTTCTCTTTTACTTGGCTAAAAAACGTAATTCTTGGTCTTCCTCTGCCCCTTTTCCAAAATAGAAGAGGAGGATGACGGATGATTGGACATCTGATGCGACATGATGCTTTCTTTGTGAACATCCTGGAAGGCAAAGTGGACGGGAAAAGAAACCGAAGTTGAGGGCCATAAATATGCGATCGGAGCTTTACGAATTACCGCCCGTGGTTTGACTAAAGTTCTACGTCTTGCCTTGGCCAAAAAGTGAGATTTTCTCCCAGTAAGGGGCGGTACAGACGGACAGCGTCTCAACTGCAACCCTGCAAAGTGGCAGTTCCAGGGCAGTTCTGATGCAGTTGGTGTAACTGCGTCAATTTGAAAACCGACTGTGCAGTCCGCTTGCAGCTGTCGTGCAGTCCTGTCAACTGCACAGCAACTGCAAGCTGGCTGCACGGTAAACATACATACAGTACAGTAGCGGCAAAAATCTTTCATATCGGTGTATTTTGTATGAAAGGTCACACTTTTGACACCACAAAAGCTTTTAAAACAAAATACTCACCTGTCATTTGACTTTCAGCGATAAAACCTATTTTTTTTCTTTCCAAATAGTTATTTGAAACGGCGTCGACCGCATTGTACGACTTTTTTTTAAATACGCGTAATGTAGTCATTTTACATTCAGTCCTATTTAGAAGTCCCAAATAAGTATAATCGATCTAGCGAGGGAAGTATCTCGGTTTCAGCTTCGCGGAAAAATTTCTTTAGTATGCATTCGGTTTTCCGAATTTTCTCGTCTAATACAGGCAACAATTCTTAACTGATTCTCATGAAGATTTGTGAGTAGGCTCGATAAGTAAACAGATCTTTTTTTTGATTCAGCATTTCAAAGGGGGGATATGGGGTTTAAAAACAAAAAAAAAAAAATCCCATTTCGAAATTCGTGAGGTATACAGCGGCAACATGCTTGTGGAATCGAAACTATGAGTGCGTAAGCGCACACGGCACGAAGGCCGATACGTATCAAATTGCGTATCGTTATTGCGGTGAAAACTAATTATTATATTCTTCCTTGCCACGTACATACCGCACCTTTAGAATTAAAGAGACCTAATGCTAAAACTTCAAGATTTTGAATTAGGTCACTATAACTCTAAAGGTGCGATACATAGGTACTATTGGCCTCGCCTTATCTTAATAATAAAGTCAATTACGTACATAAGTGAACTATAGATTTAGATGTTACTTTGTAAAATTTCACATTAAGTTCAAGCTAGGGGCTTAAAACGTAATAAAAATAGAATTTCAGAAATTTCTAAAATAACACATGGCATAGCTTTCAGAGCCATTAGTTACTAGAATTCACAACGTTTCACATTTTTAATACTACCTACGATTTTATTACTTTCTGTATCCGCTTATAGAACGACGACTATTACTGTTTTTATATTTTCCTGAGATTATTAATTATATTATTGTTAATTTATTACAATTTGTTAATTCTAAATTTTGGTAACTCCAAAACTATGACACAATGTATAAGGTTACTTTAGTGTGGTGTCTAATTAAAAAAAAACGAATCACGTTAAGCTTGACATTATTGACAGCTTAGTTTTGTCGCGGATAGGTCGAAGACTACAACTGTATGTAGGCACAGTTGTCGTAGATTTTGGTTATATTATGTATTTTCTTATATTTATTTCATACGGAAAAATTAATTCAAATATTTTTTCAGGGTGTACGCGACGCAAAACTCTCGATTTCTATATTAATTTCCACCTGTTAGGAATATGAAATGTAGCTAATCGTCAAATGTAGCACCGATTATTTAATTCTCAGCTCGAGACCAACTCGCTCTTGACCGTTACATTTCAAGGTTGGCTATTAATTCCGTTTGAGGCAGCGATTGCAGAAATCTTGTCGTATCAGCTTTTTTTCTGCTGACAATTTTTACGATACGACCTTTGACCGGTGGCATATATTGATCGGACTTTGAACTATAATTATCTTAAACTGGCCCTCAATGTAAAACGTCGTAACTCACGTGGATTTTGCTGTAACTTACGCCTTTTTGGTCCTGGTTTGGTGTTAGATACGCGTATGTCAATGAAAACAGTTGCGGTTAATTCTAGCATGTTTACATAATTATATCGAAACAATCACTTCATTAATACGAATGTATCGTGACGGTTAGTTCTGTTTAGCGATTGTAGCGTTTCTTAAACAACTGTGACATGCTAATCAATGTCGCATAAGAAATATAATCTATCCTTTTCTATTTAGAACAGTGGTATACTTGGTGATGTTGTATCGCGGTACAAGTGAAGTCGCGGCCAGTTACGCTAGTCCGGGCTGTCTACATCGTATGCACAGGAAGGATCGAATTCACATTCGATCTTTGAATAAACAGGCAAGTTATAAGACAATACGCGTGTGTGAAAGAATTAAGAAATTATATTGAATATTATTAGGAAGTTAATTTAAAATTTTTTGCAAGTGCGAGTCCGACTCGCGCATGAAGAGTTCCGTACCATAATCTATAACAAGTTTGTTGTATGGGAGCCCCCCTTAAATATTTATTTTATTTTATTTTTAGTATTTGTTGTTATAGCGGCAATAGAAATCCATCATCTGTGAAAATTTCAACTGTCTAGCTATCACCGTTCTTGAGATACAGCCTGGTGACAGACGGACGGACGGACAGCGAAGTCTCAGTAATAGGGTCCCGTTTTTACCCTTTGGGTACGGAACCCTAAAAATTGTGTACTAGGAACTTTGATCCTTCCGAGTAACTTTGGCCCAGGACTTACACACTGCCAGTTTTAATTGTTTTACTGCTACAGCGCGTAAATGATGTATTTCCTAAATAACAGTTTTTTTTTATCTATGCGCTGTAGCAGTAATACAATTAAAACTGGTAACGTGTAAGTGGGCCAAAGTTGTACGGAAAGTACAAAGTTCCCCCGATGGAGTGTATTTCTTGTGTTTAAGATCAAAATAAAATTAAGACCCTGATGTACTTAGTTAAATTATTCCAGTGTTTTTAACGTATTGAGCAATAAACGAACGTAAAATAACACTTAAAGACAAAGACAACTTTATACTAACATTATTAATTACTATAATCACTATTATTAAGTGTGCATAATAAGAAATCTGGTTTTTATTGAAATAGGATTGTGTTGTTAATGCTATAAAGGAGACCGAGGGGTTTTCAAACAGAGATGAGTTGAAACAACGTGAGTTTATCTGCAACACTCAATACCGTCTTCACCATAAGGGCACACGGGGCCCGTGCCCAGGGCCCCCATTCTCAGGAGGCCCCGAAGGACCGACAATTTCTCTCACAGAATAAATGGTCATACTTAGTAAAAAATCTTATCATGATTCGCTTTTTTTACTTTCCAAAAGGGCCCCAAATTTTTGTGTGCCCTAGGGCCCCAGCCTAGTTTAAGACGGCCCTGGCAACACTGTTTAGACGCGCCTCACCATCTGCGGGCACTGAAGGCAGTGCGCGTCCTTGTTTCGCTGACGGATATAGATCAGAGAAATAGACATTGTTCCAATTCAAGACACCTCTGTTTCAAAACCCTCAGTCTCCCCCACGTATTATAATTAAAACGAAACAATAAGTTTTTTGCTATCTTGACTTTATTAGAAGCACTAAAAGCATTCCAGGCAATTTTAAGTATACTGTTATGGTCGTTATGTAAATCTCAAATTAAAATACAGATTTATTTATCTATCATCAGAAGTGATATTTTACTGAAATTCCTTCGGAACAGTAACTCCTAGTGAGGTCTTGATGACGATATATAAATGCAATACTTTAAACCAATTATCCTGACTAAAGTAGGTAGTCTTCAAGTGTTACATTTCTAGAAGCAAAAGTCTCTTTGAAATTTATTTACATTTGTAAACACAATTACTTGATTTATACACAGGATGTGTATTGTGCACGTTAATATTTCCTCGTACTAAAGAAAACGAACGTACTTGACATTTCGTACACGCCGCCTGTTGAAATGTGCAGACAAATGTCGATCTTTATCCGATGGCCGATGGCATTTCATTTACGACAATTTGCTTACGTCATTCTCTACATTAGTCGTCGTTCGTGGATTAATAAATCATTATCATCGTAATTGCAAGGTACCTACTCGTATATAAAAAATGCGCTTAAAATTAAGGTCATATAATTGTCATTATTGACAAGTAAAGGGCAGTTTACTTTGCGTCTTGCCAAAAAGATTTTCTACGATAATCTTTAACTTTATAGTTGATATCCTAATCCCATGCTTCATTGGCATGCAATTTGTTCTTTTGTTTTTTGTTTCATAACATAATGGTCTGTTTTGGCAGTCATGATAGTATTTTCATAACTTCATATGTATATCAAAATAACATTTAGTTTTCTTCTTTCCAGATGGACAGCAGTTCGGAGGCTATGGAGCTGCGGCGAGAGCTAGACGCGGTGCGCAGCGCCCTGCAGCAGCAGTCTGAGTCTGTCCTCAAGCAACGGCATCAGCTCGTCGAGGCCGGGCAGGCCCTGGCCGCCAGAGACAAGCGCGCCACCCAAGAACGGCGACTGCGGCAAGACCAGCTAGCCCTCGTACTCCGCTCCTTAGTCCTCCTAGAATCCCGCCTCACAAGAGAACAGAAACAAGTACACATAGCCCTACATCAGAAAGAGAAGCTCATCAAATCCCAGCAGGAAGAAATCGTCAAACTGAAAGCGAGAAAATCCTACTGCAGCAATTGCCAACAGCTACTCGGCTTCACGAGCGAGCAAACAAATATTGAGACTGATCCGGAATTCCAAAGCTTGGAGAGCACCGACTCTAGGTTCCAGAACAATTTTGTCAGAAGCTCGAGTTATCGCGAACGGAATTCGCCTCCAGTTTTCCAGAAGAACACGAGATTGAGCAAAAGTTTCCAGTTACCTAAAAACGATGTCATTTACGGAAACAGCAGTTCAAGCGAAGAGGGGAACAATGCTAGCTCCGGCAGCAAGGGGACGTTTATTAAAAATAAGCAGGCGTTTGTCAGGCGAGACGTTTTCAGAAGATCAAGAAAGTATTCAGGAAGAAAGAGTAACAAGTATTACGATAACTCGCAAAAGGGTTACAACCATGCCAATAGTAGTAGTGCTGAAGAATGCGTCGGCATGAGCTACCAAGTCAACAACGAAAATGATCTAACTGCCAATCAAATCGCGAAAGACATAAGGAGGGCCTCGCTGAAAATAGACCAGCTTATCGGCGAAGCTAAGAAAGACATAGATAATGCTAGTGATTCTGATAAGACTTATTCCACAAAAATTGAAAGACTGCACGGTATAAAAAAGCAAGCGTCCGATGAGATTAAGGCTAACAGACAGGTATTCTTAAACAACGTTCTCAATGAAGATGCAAATGAGAAACCTTGGTACTGCAACGTCAGTGACCCCGAACAAGACACAGACTGCATGGAGCAGAGAGGGGTGCTTAATAATAATAAATCAAAATCCGCTGACGATTTGCTTGTAGCTGGCTTTAATAGTGGCATTCTCAATGCTGAGGTCATATCGGCTAAAAATGAAGTATTATGTAATAATATGATACCGGATAATGACCGGTTCATTAACAGATTTGATGATAAGAACAATAACTTACAATCTGGCTTGACTAAAGCTAACTCTAATGATCTTAATGATAACTGGTACGCCAGCACGAGCGACGCTGACGATAGTCCTACTAATGAAATATACAAGAATAACCCAGTGCTCGAGTGCGTAAATCAAATTCTACTCCAAAATTCTCTGGACGATAGCAGCAATGACAACTCCAAGTCGAGTGAGGCTCCTAGTCCTAAATCATCCACCAAGCGGGTACAATTCTCGACCCTAAATAGTATTTCGTATGATGAAAAAGTTCGAGCTAACAATCATACTCTACCGCGGTCAGAGAAGAGAGCGAACAAAATTGTGAAGTTCAGCCTGGAAACGGCGTCTGAACACAGTTACGAGGTCCCTAACACCGCACAGGGATTTCAATACGAGATACAGAGTATCTATAGCAATGAATACGAACCGATAGTAACTAAGACGGCTGCGGCCGAACGGCCGGTACCGCTGCCACGCACGACCAACGCAAAGGCCACTGCGCCGAATATTAGAGGCTCTATAGTTAAGAATCTAGCTGCTAACATAGAACGTAACACGGAGAAAAAGGATGCTGAATTGGGCTCGATGAAGATCTTCAACAAAAGAAAAGTGCCGCGAACTCCCCCCGCCCTGCCGCCGAAACCAAAAAACCTGTCGGCCAGATTCAAAGCTGAGAAAACTGAACCGTCAGACTCTGAAGCCGTTGCGGCTAACCAACGGGTTGCAGAAGTTAAAACGAGAAGAGTGGGCCAAGTAGCAACAGTTAATGTAGAACCCGACTACTGCTCCATTTCAGAGATAAATGTTCCAGTAGTCAGCAATGGCAAAAGGGAGTTGCTACTCTCACAGCCAACGGTCGAGATTCACAACGAACAGTACCCCGTACACGTGAGTCAGCGGAACAACAGCGTGGCTAAGGTGGTGTCGCTGCCTCGCATCCAGAATAAAATTAGCGACAAAGACATACCCAAACTACCCCAAGTCACAGAAATCATCATCCCAGATGAAGACGAGAAGCAGGAAGAAACAAATTTCTCACAAGACAGTTACTTACCCAACTTCAACATGCATCCGATGCAACCGAAAGTGGACCCACGTGCTTCTATCCAAATGGGCAACACGGTGTCCTCTATCCTGTCTGAGATAAACAAGGGCGGAAAGAGCAGCGGCAAACACATAAATCTCACAGAATTAGATCATCAGTTCAATCGTGGAGCTGAAAAAGCAGAACTGCATAAGGCAGAGTACTTCGAAGACATCGATAAGTTCGATTTGTCCCAGAATTTCGAAGAATTTAAAATAGATGACGAGTTAGGCAGCATAGTAGCCGAGGAATACCGCATCAGCTCTGGTAGCAGCGACGGTTCCATGTCTGATGTGGTCACAGAACACATCTTGCCAGTACCTGAAGATGACGGCAAAGATAAAATCGATACATTTCTCGAAGGAGATAATCTAAACAAACAAAAAAACGGTAAGCTGTCAAATAAGCCCGATCTTTTGTCGAATATAGAGAATTTAGAGACGGAATCAGTCCGGAACTCTGACATCGAGTCGAGCAATTCCTCTGGTAGCAACAGCGGGTCATACAACACTGTGAAATGCGAGCCCAGGATGATTGTAGCTAAGGCGGAGGTGGCAAAGACGAAGGGTACTTTCGATATATTCCTGGAGACCTCGGGGTTGAGCAGCAAGAGTATTGCCACGCCGAGCAAGCAGTTCATCGGGGTGAGACCTCCGAGTGCGAACCATAAGAACGTGCTTAAACCAAAAGACATCAAAATGAGGGTGAAAAACCCCGCGACAACGAATAAAATCAACGAAAAACCTATGACTACTGCTATTAAATATTTTGAACCTTACGTGTAAATGTATAATAATGTATACTTATTCTGTAGAGTTAAATATTATTTATTTTATAAATGAACTTGCCTTGCATAATATTACTGTACTGTATTTATCGTGATGTACATACTATTAACTATAGTTAGTTATCTTTTAATTAAATGAATCTTTTAACATTTATTACTTTGTTTTATTGAAACCAAAGCGATGTCATGTAGAAAAAAGACACATCTGTTTTTACCCCGAAATTGAGGAGCTCAATCACAAAAACAATCAAATCAAATCTGTAGTCGCATTGTCACTGGTCTACGGCTCTGATCCATATAACTGTAGCTACATTATTTATTTACTCTCAAACTACTTTAATTACTTACCAAAGAAAATTACAAATGAAGAACAAAGACGAAATTCAGAACAGTACCTACTTATTACGAGCAAAATTAAAATAATAACCTAATAACAGATAGAGGTGTTGCAATTAATTGCATTCTGATTGCATCAATTTTAAGAGCGTTAGTGTGAAATTCCGTCACTTAACTAAAAACATTCGGATTGGTTACACGTTCGAAAATGGGCTTTAAGTGTACGTAAGTTACCGTCACCGTTGTAAGTAAACGTTTTGTTCGCTTGTACTGAGCTGCATAAATGCATGGCAAATTATGAATGAATCATAAATTTCTAAAAGGTTTTTGGCGCTAGAAGGAAACTTACGTTAGGTCACCTGACACCTGGTATCATAGAAGCGGAACACTTTAAGACCACCCATAGGTACATAGGTACCCTTACTACATAAAGTTTGAGACTATTAATATCAAAAAGAGAGCAGTACTAATAAAGTTTTTTCCTTTTATATCGATATCATCAAAATACGCATTTGTCCCATAGTCGCAATTGTCCCAGGTGTCCTTATGTAAACCCGCCAATACCTCCTGCGATACATATATTCCTGGCCTGGCTCCTAATGCCATTCGGCTCCATACAAAATACCGGTGTTTTAGTGGGCTATTTCAGAGTTCCATTTCGATGACTAAATTCTAATTCAATAGCATTTGAAACGCGAAATTAGAAAGATAATTAAATATGATTTTACCAGTATCAGGAAAACAACCCACCCTAAAAACATGTTGTCCATTCGGTGGAAACAAAAATATTCTTTACGTACAGACTACAGCGCTTCTCAGAACAAAATTACCTAATTCCAGTTGAATTAAAAACTTTAAATTAGTTCTCCAAACAAAAATTTAATTATCGCTCATTGTAACTTCTGAGTACCGTTTAATTACTACACTTCTTACCTATCCAGTTATATTATCCGGATACCGATTTTCGGAGCACTCTAGTTCACACACGGGTTAAATGCAGGGCTAAAATATTGAATTCGCCAGGGTACTATAGGTTAATACAGCGAATTGAGAGGGTTGAACATTATAGTGAAAAGTGTTAACCTAGACCGCTAAAGGCTTTCAATTCCTCACGCAGCGAACAGCACGACCACTGATTCCTTTTTTGTATCCTTTAACGCCTCCTATGCTTAGACATTTTGCCTCCCCTTTTTCCTTACCATAATGCGAAGTGCAGCCACTGTGTTGTGCCAATAATTTATGCTTAGGGCCATTATCGGTTAACACACTTGCGATTTGCGAGCGAATTTGAAATGAATTCGAACACGCAGGGAGTTCGTCGCGACGCTTTTTTTATAGAAAACTTGCTCGAAAATCGCAAGTGTGAAGCCCTTACACAGAATACGTGCATGTCATATTAACCTTACAGCAAATTTTCATTTAGTTTACTTACTAAAATTTTGACACGAGGGGTAAAATAACCGGTTAGCGAGTTCCAACACTTACAGATACTGATTGTTATGTCCTTTGCGGTCCTGTGTTAATGGTTGCTTTTACGTTATAAAAGGAAAATAAACGGAAAGCAAGTGTCAGCGAATTGGAAAGTTACGATGAAGAATTCCGACTGCCTCGCCTCAGCTATAGCCATTATGAAATACACTGGTGTGTGGTTACCAGAGAATCTGCAGTACCATCAGAAAATAGCGTATATCGTATTAGGAATCGTCACGCAAATCGTCATATTCTACTTCATAATTTTCGCTGAGATTGGTTACGTGTACAAGGTAAGTTTGTACCTAGAACTAGCTAAAATATAAGTTACCTAAGTAGGTATAAACCGGGTCTTCCCTATACCCGGGCAAAATGCATATTTTAAGGGAAAGTGTAGAAAAAGTATACAAACATCGGTATGATCAATAAAGCTCGGGTTCAATTCCCAGTCTCTTCCACCAGGTAGAACTCATTTTTCAATCATTGTTTGATATTTGTATCAATGGTTTAATAAAACTCTTCTTTATAATCAGTAGGTACCTACCATAGTACCTTTGAACCAAAGTTCAAAAACTTTGGAAGCAGCTATAAAAACCCTACACTAACCTGCCTACTATATAGTGTAGGTAGGTATGGTATACTTACCCAGAGGAGCCTACGACCTGTGAAGGTGTGCTCAGCCCTTGCTAATTAAAAATCGGTCGTGCATTCGCAGCCAGTTGAATTCAGTCAGTTGTTACGCCTCACGACTAATGACGCTTTTATACACAAATAACCAATAAAAACACCGTAATTCACCACGCGATAATAAATGACAAAGCACCTGACTTTTTCTGGTAAGGTTGTAAGTGCGAGAATACGGATGCTTTAAAGTTCATTTGTCACATAATAAACGGCCCGGCCAAGACATCGTGCCTCGCTCTGTAACCGGCCTATCGCTTTGTCTAGCACCGCCACGACACAATACGTATGGTGGACGCTGCCGTACTCCTTCTATCGCACCTCGTGCAAGCCATCAAAGTGATGACCATCATACTTCGCCAGAAGAGAATCAAGCGACTCATCGAAATAGGAGATGGTAAGATATTTCTATACGTGCGTTATTGTATAATCAAATCTTACAAGTTAGATTTAACCTACCGGGTACCAATAGAGCTGTTTAGTATAATTACGTAAGTTCAATTACGAATTACAATACAATGATAAAAATTACAATGAAATAATAACGTGCGTTATAACAGGGTTCGCAGTATCACGTTTCGGGCGGAACAGCCCAAGAGAACTGTAAAGGGATATCACACAAAATTTAAGGCCTAAGCCGGGAAGTATTTTTTTTAAAACATGGCGTCTGTGTTCATAAACAGGCTAAACAGCTGAATCATATTTTTTTTAGTGGTATTTTTTTAATTATTTCATTGCATATGTTTGAGAAAAGCACTATACATGCCTTAGCCGTGAAAAGGGCTTGCCGGCTTCTATCTATCACTATCCCTACTGATCCAGCAAGCTTTCCTTTCCCGGCGTCTGCAGTAATGTACTAATTTTGTTCTTCGCTTGTGGCACAGTGAATAAAATCTTCCACAGGTCCAGGGTTCACCCACACGGATCCGAAACTAAAGTCGATCCTCGCAAGAGCCGTCAGAGTGACTGGGCTGGTAGGCAGCGGAATCATAAGCTCAGCGTTCGTCACCAGCGTGTTCTGGTGCGTGTAGGGGCCGCAACCGGTTTCACCGAAATCGGATTAACCGGGCTTGGCGCCTACGCTTGAAACCGGATTTGATATTTACCAAAACCTGTTTTCCTAGTTTTACATTTTTTGTCTTGGCCTTCCTCTACCTCGCTTTCTCTCGGTTTTTCCATCTATGATATTTTCGAGGAAAATGTCTTGTTAGGAAGTGAAGGAGAACTCCCAAAAAAGAAACGACTAGCGATTCCTACACCTACAAGAGCGCAGCTCTTAAATAGAAGATTTTTTCAAGACAACCATAATTGGAAAAGTTAAACGTGTTAGTGAATGTCAGCAATCCCACTTATAAAGACGAAAGTTTGAGAATGTGTATGTACCTATGTTTTTTACTTCTTCACCCTCAAACGCGAGTAGGTACCAATTTTGATAAAATTCGGTATGGATGTAGCTGGAAGCCTGGATTAACACAGGCAACTTTTTATCCGCCCGGATAACACCGCAAGGCGCAGATATAGTCTCTAAATAAATCAGTTGCGAAGTTAAAGTCGCCTAAGTAGGTATACTGGCTATAGAAACCGGTTTATCAAAATATCAACGGTTTCGTGATCCCCAGGTGCGTGGTACCGGCGCTGCAGGACCAACTAACTCTGCCGCTGAAAACTGCGTATCCTTTCGATATCAACGGGCCACATATGTTAGTATCAGCAGCTTGGCGTACGGTCACGTTAACCATAACTTAACGTGACCGTACTCGCTAGCGATTGCCTGAAGGATTTGTATGGAGAATTGTAGTTATACAAAGTAACCGCTAGGGGCGCTCTACTCTCCATACGAATCATTTACGCTGTCGCTAGCGAGTACGGTCACGTTAACTCATGGTAAGGGTACCTCTACTTACTCTTACTCTTAATGTTTAAAGGGAAAGGGCTGATTGGTCTTATTCTCTTGCTGTAATTCTGTCCCTTGGCTCTGGGGACAAAAGTGATCAAAGTTCTTAGAAAAGTGTAATTTAAATTAACTAATGGTATTGCCAGGAGATAGTCTACAAAAGAATGGGCTTGTAAACTGTTGCAATCACAAAGTTTTTGGTCAATGTAACCGCCGAAATCGTAATTTAAATGGTAGTTTTACTTTTAAAGAGTGGCCCAGGGGATATGAGCATGGCAACGAGCAACATAAAAAAGAGTGATTGACCGAAATAAAACATATTTCGTGGCAATGTTGAATAATGTTGTGGGTCTTCTAGTTTCGCAGTTATGTATGCGTACTCGTCGGTGAGCGTGATGTTGGTGGGAGTAGCTGACGCGGCGGAGAACTTTCTGGTCTCAGGAGTGCTGATGCTCGCGGCCACGCAGGTGGACCTTCTCCATGAACTGCTACTGGACATAAAGTCTGATGGTAATCTAATGTATCTAGTGGTGTAGCTGACGCGTCGGAACTTCATGGTGTCTGGCGTGCTGATGCTTGCGGCCACGCAGGTGGACCCACTGAACGAATTTCTACTGGACATAAAGCCTGATGGTAATCGCTTTCGTATAATGTCTGGTGTCCTCGCTGGTGAGCGAGATGACAGGGGGGATAGCTGCCGCGTTGGAGAACCTACTAGTGTCGGGTGCTGATACTCGCGGCCACGCTACTCAATGAACTGCTACTGGGCATCAAGGCTGAATGGTAAACGATTTGGCATAATATGTCTATAATAGTGTCCTCGTTGGTGAGCGTGATATCAGTGGGAGTAGCTGACGCGTCGAAACTTCCTGGTGTTGGCGTGACGACCCTCGCGGCGACACAAATGGACCTACTCAATGAACTGCTATTGGACATCAAGGCTGGTGGTGATGGTAATCGCTTTAGTATCATATATGTCTAGTGTCCTCGTTGGTGAGCGTGACGTCAGTGGGAGTAGCTGACGCAGCGGAGAACTTCCTGGTATCGGGCGTGAGAATGCTGTGACAAATTGCACATTCATTTTATATTTTGCTAGCAGACGTTTCATATCATATCAGCTGAAAGATGTCCGCTACTAGACCAAAGCCGGATGATTTCTACAATGATGGTTTCTCGAGATCCTGACCGGTTCTATGATTGTCCCAAAACAATACCAATTACTGGTACTTACACTAAGACAGGTAACTCTCTGAACTATGAAGACGACTTTGATTCTCCTATACTCCATCGCCGTTTGAGTAGGCCTATCCTTCTAGAGGTTTCTGCTATATTGAAATATAAATGCATAAATAATATTTTGTGGTAAAGCATTTATTCTGAACATCACGTGGCAGATTATGGCACACTTTAAGCTATATCGTATCTTCTTTCAGGTGTTAAAGTCAGTTACAAAAAAGCAGTGGTCTGCATCCAGTTCCACCAACGAATCGACGAGTGAGTTTCATGCAAATATATGATTTCTGCCATAATGACATCAGGAGTCACTACATAAGAGGATAAAGGTCATCGCACACCTAACCGCTCGATACCGGACGACGCCACAACTCAATAGGCAGCCAGTCACCTGAGGTCAAGCAAACGCAAGCACGCAACGACACCATATCGGCACCTTTGTCATCACCGCGCGGCGACAGCGAGGCGACGCGGCGCTTACAACGAGACGTCCACTCTCTACGATTGTTTTTATAAACGCGGGATGGCGCGAACCTATCGCGGTCCCCCCGCCGGTGCTAATAATTATAGATATAAGCACGACGAAGTCCACATCTAAACGTATGATGACGCCATGTTGTTCACGCGTCGTAAGCACAGGCGCGACAGCGGTCTATCGGTGTAACTCGGGCGTCGGTGACCTTGTTATGCCGAATCCTTCGAAAGGCATTCCCGTGAATGCCTTTCCCGCCTCGCGCGTCCCGCGCTCGCCCTTCGACGCGCACACATAGCCGCGAGTTTTGTTACTGCACACAAGTGTCGCTGTAGTTTCTTTTTACGTTAGTATAATATATTGTTTGTCGTTGGGTCGACGCGTGATACTGCCGCCTACAAAGAGTTGAGGTGTTACCGATCCGGTGTCGGGCAGTTACTCGTAGATGCAATAACGAAATTCTACATAATAGTTTTATTTGCAGATATGTAAAAGAAATTGCGATGATATTTGACTTCCCGATATTCTGCCAATGCGTCGTAAGCAGTGCGATCTTATGTATGACGGTTTTTAAAATAACGGTCGTGAGTATAACATTATTTTAATACTTGGACTTGATGGATGCAGGGTGTTAAGGCTAAACTAAGAGGAAATTCGTGGTGTAAGTTGTATTTATTATGGTTAACTTTTTCAGACGCGAGAGCCGTTAGAGCTGGTCACCATGATATTCTATCTCGTATGCATTTTCATAGAGCTGTTGATGTACTGCTACCCTGCTGATGTGCTGCTCAATAAGGTACATCTTTCAAGCATTTCAACTTTTGTACGCCAAGCGATAAAAAGCAATCCACCGTGCCGTGACGCCAAAGAAAAATAGTACATTACATGCCTAGGGCCTAGTTTTTGTACAGGGATAACTGAACATCCGAAGATGGTTAAAGAATACTTTTGCCGGAGCGTGGAGAATAAGACCAAAGACAAAAGTAGGTTATTGTGATTCTTCGCGAAAGACCACAGGCATCTGAATATTAATACGTTTTCTCAAACATACAATGAAATGTTGTCATAACGTGCATCATAACAGGCTTCGAAGTATCACGTTTGGAAACGAAAGGTGGCTAACTATGCTTTAGTTTTAATTAATTATTCATAGTCATAAGTCTGTAGTGGCTGATAGATATGGCCATCATGTGAAGTTATAATGTATAGTAAATTTTTGGAATTAAAATCAAATTTTAAAATGTGGGGCAACTATTAAACTAAAGCCTTTTCCCGCCGTCTCCAGTGATGTACTATTACAATTCTTATACTGTGCAGAGTTTGCAAGTAGCTGACGCAGCGTATCCCGCCTGGACCGGCAACGTGGAGACCGCACGGGCACTGTTGCTGACGGCTCTCCGCGCGCAGAAACCGTTGACCATCGACGCTGGAGGCATGTTTAGGATCTCCCTGCCTACAGCCGCCGCGGTACGTACTTAGTAGGGTGGATCATTTTTTATTTTATTTGTAACGGGCACTTTTGGTGCCATTCATTGACACTTTTTTTTCAGTGTTATTGCCTCCAGTTTACAGAGCACTACAAAAAAAGTGGCTTTGTACATATATATTTTTTTTAATGTATTTCGTTCTGTGATGCCCTAGTGATTATACTCAGAGTAAATATACATTAAGATATTGAGACAGATTTGAAATCATAAAACCAGACTTCATAACACTCATTTAATATGGGCATTTCTATACTTACTATCTTAAAAGTGGATCCTGAGGCAAAAGGCAAACTTCAATTACAATGCATTTTCAGTATTTAGTTTATACAATTATGAGTTGAGTTACATTTTTTTCTGCTATGCCTAGTAGAAAAAAGCATTGAATTTTTTTCCCATAGTAGTGACACACCATAGTAGTTGGTCCGTTTTCTATTGGGAAACAGTATGACGTTTTGGAGTACAGCAATGCCATTTGGTACGGGTATCATAAATGTCCACCTGAGCCCAAAACGCCCGGTAGCCAGTTTGAACTCCGCGACAGAAGGGAGTCAAAGTACAGAGCTCCCGGCGATCAGAAAAAAAAAACTGGCGGATTAGTTTGGACCTCTGAGTCAAGTTTGGTATCGTTATCAGTCAAAGAAGGAGAAAATAAATATTTCCATCAATCAATTGTATATAAGAGTTCATAATAACATTGTATGTTTTTTTCAGGTTGTTCAAACATCATATACATACTATGCTCTGTTGCAGCAGACGTTAAAGAAATAGAAAAGGAGCGTTAACACTTATCTGGTCCATGTCACAGAGTAGTAGTAGTTCAATGCAGCAATTTTGAAATAAAGTATCACTTCTTTCGTTTTTTCTTGGAGCTTGGACCGTCTTTTTTCAAATCCTTCTTCTGAACCTGTAATTAGAGAAAAAAATATCAATAAAATGAATATTAAAGTATGAGCCAGTTTTTGCCTTGTTTAATACACTTTTATCAGATGAATAGTTTGAATGAATTACACTTATCAAATTTAACCTTTTGATCGCCACAGTCGGCTGTGGCCGTCAACAAAAAATCGTGCCCCTGACGCCACGTCGGCCACAGCCGTCCAAATTTCAATGATCAAAAACTTTGTAATTCTAACCGCTACAAGTATTTTTCAATCCCTGTTGATTTTGGGGCACATCTATTTTTTTTTACTCTGGCGTCAGTGGCACGGTAAATTGATAGACCGCTTGGCGGTCAATAGGTTAATCTACATATCCATTTGATTATTTTGTATCAAATCAAATACTTAGTTGATTCTGTAAGCAGGCCACAAGGGCACTTTGACAAGTCTGAATCGGCATTTCACAAGAGGTTACTGTTACGAAGAAAGTGGAAAGAAACTCAACAGTAAGTAACTTTAGGTTAATTATAGCTTATTAAAATATGGCTTCTCCGGGATCTACCGAACGAGTTACTATACAAAAAAACACCGAAATCGCCATTGGCGTGCTTTGGACTTTTCGCGACAGCGGCAGCCGTAGCGGTGTTGGTACGTGCGTCTCGCTCACTCGTTATGCCTCTGCGCTCGGATCTCTCGCTCAACCGCTTGCCGCGCCGCTGGTTGGTTAGGGTACTCTTTTTTTATACAAATCCAGTACTTTATTCTACCGTATTACGAAAAAAGGTCGTATCTTTACACGTAAATGTCATAGTAAGATACGTCCTTTGACCGTAGCATGGCAGTATTAGCATAGAAAAAGAGCGCCGTGACAACGCGTTTGGCTCGGTTTGTAGTGCAGCTGCCTACTGAGTCGGCAGTCATGGGTTCGAATCCCGGGCATGGCAAATATTTGTGTGATGAACTCGAATATTTGTTCCTGGGTCATAGATGTTATCTATATGTGTATTCATATATTATGTATATCGCCGTCTAGTACCCATAGTACAAGCTTTGCTTAGTTTGGGACTAGGTTGATTTGTGTAAGATTGTCCCTTAATATTTATTTAGAGTATTTGTATGGCGAGAACTGGCAAATCCTGGTTCTAGAACCAGCAAATCCCCATTCTGGCCATATAAAATCAGAACCAGGACCATGCCCTAATCTAGGTATAAAATGTCAAATCATACATACCTTTCCATATGTATCTAACAAGTGCCCAACATCATTTCCTGTCTTCTTTTTCTTCTTTCCTCCAGTCTGCAGCATACTCTTTGACCTCATTGTCTGCTTTTCTTCTTCTTCTTTCTTTTTCTCCTGCTTTCTCTTCTGCATCAACTCTTTGTAGTTAAGATATTCCTTCTTGGGTGGTTTTGCTCCTGTGGGCAGTAGGAGAGAATAAGTAATAAAACAATCAATTAAATTAAATTTACTGCCCCAATGTTGGTTAAAGGCCTACCTTTTTTTCTTCTACTCATCCCTAATTTAAACGGCAATCAATCAATCCTTTTATATTGTGCTACTGTCCTAAGTAAGTACCTACTGTCCTGAATTCATACCGCAATTGTAACTATAAATTGAATGGACTCTAGTTGATTTTCGTGATGATTTTGGCAACAAATCATCTGGTGACAACAAAAACTTATAAATTTCTGTCCTGTCACTGCTCTTTAAATCCTTGTATATACTTAGAAAATTGATACTGAGATACAAGCTTTGTTTTAAGTCGGTATTTGTTACTTGGAAAGGTCCGGCAGGTGGGAGTAAAAAGGGTAGGCCATTGACACGCTAGGCAGATGATATTGTCCAGTTAGCAGGTCCTAACTGGATATGGAGGGCACAGGACAGAAATGTATGGAGATCTCTGGAGGAGGCATTTACCTTATAGAGGGTTCTAGTGTGGTGGTAAAATGAACTATTTAAATTTTAAAAATTTATTTGTATTATATTGATTTAGTCATTCAAGAAAAGTGTCTAAACTTAGTTCTATACTTGAGCCTTACTAAAAATAAAGGCTTTTTTATTTTTATTTATTTATTATTTGTTACTGAGTTTTGGTTGTCAACAGACAAGATGTCATTTAACTTTAAAATTCAAAATCTAAATCTTTATTCTGTAAGTAGCCTTCAAGGGCACTTTTACATGTCTGATTCTATGTCATTGTATAACAATAATAACATCACAAATTCAACATCTTTACTTTGGATTTTTAATCACATAACATTTGTCAAGAAAATAATGCAAATTAGTAGCGCTATGCTTCTTATTCTATTCTTCATGCTCACACATGGCTGGACCAATTTTGTTAAATTTTGGTATGAAGGCAGCTGACACCCTTTAACACATAAGCTACTTTTTATCCCGAAAAATGTAGTGTTCCCGTGGGAGGAGCGGGTAACAGCGAGCGACGCAACTAGTAAAACTACAACTCTGACAAAAGGCAACTGGATTATCTCTCAGGTAACACTTAGACAAAGCAATAAAAACGATTTGTTACAAACCCTAAACTGAAAGCTGACAACAAGGATTTAATAACTTTTGACAGTTGAATCTGTACAAAGTTGACACAATATTCAACTCTACTTAAGTAAAATTTCAAAAAAATCTCTAGTCTAAGCCTCATTTGCCGCGTAATAAATAATAAGGAAATCCTCTTAAAAGCAACAAGCCCTATAAATTGCACGGTCAGGATCCTCAGACACGATTAAGAGAGTAACACTAAAACATATGTATGTATTGTTATTTACTAACCTAAACTGATCGCAAGTGCTATCCTTGCCTCTTCCTTTTTCGATGGGTCGAAACCCGACATACCGAACTTGACGACCTCATGCCTGATTTTCTTAAGATCTACATCTTTCTTTAAATTAGACTCCCGTTGACTAAGTTTCACTTCTTTAGGTTCTACGGCTTGCTTCTTTTTTGGTTTATGTGCTTCGAATTTGACAAATTGGAAGTTGTTCTCGGCATTTTTGAGCGCTAAAGCAGCTTTTGTTAAGATGAGCGACATAATTTTGATCGTTTAACGGGGTGGGTATTTCTCTATATTTTAACAAACAAGTAACATAACCCAAAAACTAAAACGTGAAAAATATAACATGACATAATTGACAACTAAATCAAAACAACCATACCATAGGCAAGTAGACTATACGCATATTTTTCTATTTTAAAATGATCTGAAAATCGATAACTTGGCGCTTTTAAAAATGTACCTTAAACAGTTTTTTTTTCTGTTTGACTTTGACAATGTCACGTGGAGCCACAAAGAATCGATAAATAATAGAAAAAAAAATGGCATTTAAATTATATAGTGGCCTTTCCTTTTCGAATTATTAAGTATTTGAAAATATTTTATCTGCACTTTTTATTTAACATTGGCTTAACAAGCAACGTCATATAAACCTATTAGTATTAAACAGACAAACGCTATAATCGAATCGAAAGATTCGAATGACAAATCCAGTGACAAGCCTTTATGAAATTATGACAGATAAATAAACTCGACTCGGATAAAATGTCATTGTCAACTACCCGGACCAACCTTACCAACATCTTTGAACAGAATAGAGATTATAGAGAATATACATGAGATAAATCTATATAAGTAATCTATAAATAGGTTGGTTTTGTTTGTTTTTTTCTTTGAAGTTTCACGCGCCGGCAGCGGTCGTATCTTCACTAAAAATAATGTAACCGATGTACGAATGAACTATATTTGAGTTGCAGGTAGTCGCCAACTAATATTTTCGGCTTTAGTACGGCGCGCTGTAATATAACGTAACATTCCTACCTATAACATTTACTTTCGACGTCTTGCGCTGTCGTCGAGTTAATTTAAAATATTAGTGTAGCAGTTATTTATTTAAGTTACCAGAATGAGCAATAAGAATAAGTTAAGAAATATAAACTCTAATATTAAGGCTGGAGATCTTCTTTTGACCGAACAACCATTCGCATTTGTTTTAATGTCAAAAGAAAAGGGGATCCGCTGCGATAACTGCCTTGAAAAGTGAGTATTTCAATTTATAATAATTTTAATTATATATCATAACTATAATACATAATCTTGAGCTCAACATTAAAAAAACAAAAATTATACAATTTAAGCCATATCAAAAAATCACTCTTCCAATAAATTATAGCTATAATAATCTTAAACTTGAAAATGTGACCTCAGCTACATTATTGGGAATCGAGTTAGACTCTAGCTTGAACTTTAAATTCCATATACAAAAGCTTGCAAAACAGTTATCGTCTTTTGTATATGCTCTAAATCACCTAAAGCGTTTAACTGACCTAACTTCTGCTCTTTCAGCCTATTATGCATATGCTTACTCCAGGATGTCCTACGGACTTATTTTATGGGGTAATAGCACAGAAATAGGGAAAATATTTATCTTACAAAAAAAGTGCGTTAGGATATTGGCAAACATAGATCAAATGGAATCGTGTAGACCCCATTTCATAAAATACAAAATATTGACTGTCACGTCCATGTACATTTTGGAGTCGAGTAAATTTGTTAGAAAACATATAGATTTATATTCACAGATAACGCAAAACAAAAGAAATGACCGAAATTTAAATAACCTAAGATTACCTTTTTCAAAATTAAAGTTCGTTACATCTAGCCCGCACTATATGACAATAAAAATTTATAACCACTTACCTAATTTTATAAAAAATGAGACCGAACTAAAATCGTTCTGTACAAAATTAAAAGCTTATTTAGTCGATAAATGCTACTATACTTTAGACGATTTCTTTAATGATAAAGTGTAGAATCTGAAGTCTTAAAATTTTAAAATTTTGTATGTATAACTTACTTAAAAATAATAGCTATTAAGCTGTAGATGCCCTCTCATATTGCTGCGCCCTATTCAGGGTATCACATGTAAAACTGCCCTATATTGTACCTACCTTTATAGCTATGTGATATGCAATAAACGATATTATTATTATTATTATTATTATTATTATTATTATAATATATTGGTTCTTTAAAATTACCTAGACAGTGTTGAATAGAGTTACAAACAAATTAATGTATCTTTCTTACACAGTTAATTGATAAACAGTACCTTAATTAGCATTAAATCCATATTATGTTAAATAGTTTTTGTTTTCATATTGCTACACATTATAGTTGGAAACTTGTAAAACCTATGAAAGATTAAATTTTACAACCGTCTATTTTTTTTTAGTCACCAATTGTATATTTTTCTTTGTCGGTAGTTATTTCATTTTATAGTATTTATTCACAAACAAATATTTTAGGGCCTTTAATACCAAGATCAAAGCTTAAAGAAAAATTGAAAAAGGAGCTACCTGGTGGAAGGTATATTTTTCTTTAAGTTTTGGTCTTTGTATTAAAGGCTTAAATAAAAAATTGTGGTGTACCCACATTAAAAATTAATGAGACATTAGATGATTCATAAATTTATACAATGTTTTAGAGATCAGGTCTGGCTATAAGGGATAAGGGCACAAACTGCTTTTTCAAATATATAAATAATGACCAGTTTTGGCATACAAAAAAATAATAAATTTAGTTTGCTTTACAGATGTAGAGAAGATACTATGTGTCATTTTATCCTAAAATAGTACTGGATATTTTTTTCAAGCATATTTATGTATAATCTGAAAGGTTGTATGTAAAAAAAAAAAATATTTTTAAATATTATTTACACATGAACATTGTGACTGCCTGTTTTTATTATTTTTAATGTTACATGTTCCCGAAGTCGATGACTGCAAACATACCCAGTTTGGTATGTAATAAAAAAAGAAAAAAAAATGGTTTCAATTTGCATGTATATTTTTTTAAGGAGAGATTATCTTAACCTATGTAATTTATAATTTTATCTTTATTCCTTATATTAAATAACAATATTTATACTAATGTGATTGTGAGCAAAAAAGCAAGTACATACACTATGTCTATGTAGAATTGGCGTAAGTATATAATTTTCTTATGACCTATATAAATTATATTCAGTAATCATTTTTGGGAGTAGAGCTCTTTTTTACGTATATTCCAATTGCTATAAGTACAAAGTGTGGTTATGTGTTTAGTTAGCTTGGGGTCCTGAGTTCAAATCCCGGCCAGGGCATATATTTATATGATATACTCAAATATTTTGTTCCTGGGTCATGGATATTATTTATACATGTGTTTATATATTACATATATATTCGTCTGGTGCCCATAGTACATAAAAGTTTTGCTTAGTTTGGGACTAGGTCGATTTGTGTAAAATAGTTCCTTATTATTTTTTATTATTATATATGCTAGCTTTTTAATAAAATCACAGGTGTTAATACAATTATGCGGGCAGTGAAACATATAATAATTAATAGCCACATGAGATAACATTTCTGTATAAAGGGAAATAGTAAAAATTATTTCGATTTGGATAAGTAAGTATCTAATTCTAAAATAGAATTGACAAATTAATATTTCTTACCTAAGCCTGTTTGTTTCTTTTCTGTTTATATCTGAGACAGGTACAATTCTGTTTTTTATTAATTGGCAACATATCAATTTGTCATGATTTTTTTAACAATGGTTGAAAATAAAAAGCTTATCTGTTTAGTTTTCTTAGTGGTGCTAGGTTTTAGTTTGTTTAGTATTCTTTAATATACATACTTATATAATGTATACATGAACTTATTTGTAGGTGGTCTGATTCCACTCATAACATTAATATTACTTACTCATTTAATTTCCTTCTTACTATTAGGTTTTTGAAATGGAAATATTATTTTATTACCAAATGTCTATTTCTACTTGATGCATACATCTTGTATGGCTTAAAAGTCTAATAATAATAATTCACAATACACACATACTTTTCTCCTTCATGCTTTACTTGTCTTACAAGTAAATCAACTGGGTGATTTTGTAAAGTCTAACAATAACGCAGATAGGCTTATTTTATAGGTGAAAACAAGGGTGAAGAATAATACTAGTATGTTATGTTATGTAATTTGAAGAAATACCTGACCTAGTTTTATCCACCCTGATTTAAAGGGCATATACCTAATTTAATTGTCTAAAAACAAAAAAAAAACAAGGGTCGTTACCGGAATCTAAAAAACGATAAGACTTAAAAATAAACCATTCGTAGATCCCGAATCCAAATAATGTGTTCTATCGGAAAACATATCATATGTATAACCCTTGGAAAACTTAGTTCCCAATTCCATTGAACAACACAATCAAGGGGTTCGAAAAAAAAAACAATTCGAAATTCAAATCGGCTCATGGTCATGACAATGAGCAGAGCGTGCGACACGGTACCGGTGTGACCAACAAATGTCTTATATTTCAGGGGCAAGGTACTGAAGTGCTCGGGGTGCCAATTCGTGCACTACTGCGGGCGCGCGTGCCAGAGGGACGCGTGGAATGATCACAAGGTATGCGCGGAAGGTGAACCGGTAACCCCACGCGGTTGGGTTGTGCAGTATTTTAACTTGATAGATTTAGTTTTGAGTATTATTAATCACTGAGTTTTTTATTGTGATTTTTCCGCATTATCGGGTAAGGCTCGCGCTGTTAACATGATAGAGAAGGTTATCGATGCTCGTATCGTACCGTCCTCTCGAGCTCACCCAAATACAGTGTGAGCGAGAGGGATAATAAAAGTGAATTTATAATTTTGGACTTTGAACTAACTGCTCTGGTCAAGCAGTTCATTAAATCTTCGTCATTCGGGCTTCTATCGATTTACTAATTGCACTTCAAAAACTTATCACGACTAATGGCTAAAACACACGTTCACGTTTGCGACACAATGTGCCACGTTACGTTTACGTAATATCATCGGGGATAGTGCAATACCGCGTAAGTAACAAGTGTAGATACGAATCAATATTCAGACAAATGCTAAGCATTTTATTGAAATGAGAACTTTATCGACAGCTGTTATTTACGCGGTATTGCATATCCCCGACGATATGACTTATCCCTGGCTGAAAAGATTAAAAATGAAAATACGTTTGCAGTATCCAGGTTGACGGTTTACAAAATACTGCGCATGCAACGCAGTGTGTCATCTCGTACGAGGATTCATACTCTACAACGCGTTCGGTGCATACGTGCTGCACACGGATCCGGTTACCTTGGCCCATAACCGATCGATGCATTGATTGTGGAATTGTGTTTTGAACCAAAGTTATTGCTAGTGACATGGAGGCGTAGCTGCCGCTGTATCAGCCGTATCAATGATACGGGGCTCCTCGTATCAATGATATGGGGCTCCTCGGGTCACATAGGCCCCGACGTATCGTTATAATTTGATCAGGACCGGCCTAGCTACGCAATCGGTGGCAACTCTTCATTTGCGATTGAAAGAGTTCGAACGTTAGGGTCCTCCCCTATGCTAAACAAAAAACAAATGAGATATCCTTTTTTTTACTAGCTTTTATTTAACTTGCATTGTATGTAAGTATATTTGTTCGGGTGGAATTTTGCAACTCAATTTTGAAGCAGATATCGTCAACCGATTGAGCTGAAATTTTGCATACTTACATAACTTTGATGACAATACAATAATATGGTACCATGGGGCTGATCTGATGATGGAGCCGGAAGGTGGCCATAGGAGCTCTGTAATAGAAAAAGCAATCCTACCGAATTTGGGCTCTTTAGAATCGTCTCAGTGAGCATTTGATGGATATCCAAAGAAAAACAGTCGGCTATAAAAGCTTGTCACTTAAATGTCATTTTTGAGATAAACTTATTTTGTTAAAGTACAGGCGAATGCTCGCGGTGAGGCAACACCCTACGCACGTACGATCTTACATTGTTGCTGACATTCATTGACATATAATCTAAAGCGTAGCAGGCGCTTCAAGCATTGCTTTGCCAGAGCCAGAACATTCGACTTTTTATTACAACACAATGAGTCTCCTTTGACGACGCGGTTGGCGCAGTTCGTTGTACACCTGTCTACTGAGCCGGCGGTCCTGGGTTTGGATCCCGGCAGGGGCAAATATTTGTGTGATAAACTCGAATATTTGTTCCTGGCGACGGTCGAGCGCACTAGATCTGTAGTTTTCATAAAATGAATTTTAACATCACGATATTAACTAATGTGTACTCTTGTGGAGAGAGTACTTAAATTACAAACATAATAGTATTGATACTATCTAAGAAACATACATAACTGGCCCAGTTGAAAAGAAAACAATTCTGTTTCAAATAATTTTTACCATTTTATATGTAGGTAAATCGAGTTTTACTAAATTATTATAAAATTCTAAATGTATATAAGTATTGAGAACGAATTTTCTATGGAGAGGGGTCAGGTTTTCGGGAAAAATCTTAATTACTCGATCGTCTTTTCTTTTATATGGGCTCGTGGCGCTATTCCCGTCTGGCGCCATTTGTTGTTTAGTATTTCTTCTCCTCTCATCACGCCAAAACGGCTGGACGGATTTGAACTAAGTAATATCAGTAGCTAATGCAAAGATGGTTTGGATACTTTTTGCCCGACCGCGGTAAAAAAAAGCAAAAAAAAAGTTTACGCGGGCGAAGTCGCGGACACCTACTCTTCTCAAAATATAACCGAAGTAGTCCAACCAATTTAAAAATACCAGGCGAGGAAATGGCACCCCGCCAGCTACCTGGTTGAGTAACACGGACAAATGACGTAGGTGATAACGATAAATCGCTATTATAAATATGAGGCGAATATAGATTCCGAATGTTGTGTTATGACTGCGAGCGTCACGGTTTGCGGTTTAATAATACCAAAGACAAACGGGCCAAGTTCAAACCAAGGAAAATACTGTTATTTCAACTTCCGCACGGATAAAGTTTGCGTGCGAGTTGAGATTTCGAAGACGAATCAGATTGCATAATCTCGCTAATTCGTTATTACTTATAAAGGCACGATTCCCGAACCGAAACGGATGGAAAAAATTGCATGAAATTTTAAACAGACATTAGATTATTAGGTACCCTAACTTATCAAAAAAAACCATGCATTGAAACATAAACACTATCCTGCGGGAACCATGTTCTTTCTTCGGGATAAAAAGTAACCTATGTGTTAACATATGATAGTGTTTATGTTTCAATGCGAGCGAATAGGGAATGGTTTTTTTTAATCTTGAATTTATGTTTTATAGTTAGGTATAGAAAAAAGTACAGACTTTTCTGAGGAGCTACTCCGATGTTCGAAATTCGTACGTCATCTAGCTAGTACCGTCCCTCTCGATCTCCTGTCAAACTATATTGGAGTGAGTGGGACGGCACAATACGATACGACGGTCGGATTTCGAACCATCGGCGTAGCCCTTCCGTAGCTTAAAAAAAGATGAAAATGTCTTTTCCCACCAATATCAAAATAAAACAATATTTTCATTCTAAAAACTTCATTGGCACTACTTGAATAAGAAGTGCCATGTTTTAGGGAAATCATAAAATATACCTAGGCGACTCCACTGCCCTCTCTGTCCATAATGCCACCAACTGTCCGTACGCTAATTATAAGTACCGGGCATGTACCGGGTGATCAATCCAAATGGGTCAGTAGGGTGAAAACGAAATCTATAAGAGATAGGGAAATCTGTTATTAGGATCCATGGCGTCGATTTTAGATTCAATAGAAATTGCATTATTTTTTTTATAAATCATATACATAACCGGGAATTGAACCTGGTTAAAATTCTGTCAGTGATCGCATGTCGTATTTCAATTTTAACATTCTTTACAGTGGTTTTGACCGGGTTATGTATGAAATGCCGACGCCATGGTTCCTAACAACAGATTTTCCTATCTCTTATAATTTGTGACTTCTCCCTACGGATCCATTTGGATTGATCACCCGGTATAGGAACTCGGCAGCACCCCTGCCAAGTCAAAAAGATTCATCCATTCGCCACAAAAAAAAAATCTTTAACCTTTTCAAGTGGGAATGCGCTAACCTCAAACGTGTGTCGCCGAAAGTGGTGCCGGACGCCGCTCGAATGATGGCGAGGATCATCAACCGGCTAGCGAGGGGAGATGGTCATTCGTACCGGTCTTTCTACTCCGCCACCGGTTTTCGAATGTGGAAGGATCTTATGTCACGTGAGTACCCTACACACTACCAGTCCGAGAAAACTGAGAGGTTCTCATATCGATCGTTAAAGAGCGAGCGAGACAGTTATAAGTCGAATCGCATTCTGCCAGCTCACGCACTATCGTTTGGCCACGCGATCCGGGTTTCGTTATTTTGTCTTAACTAAGCTTATAAGCGATTCCAAATAATTGCACCTACCATATACCGGGTGTTGCATGTAATAGGACCAATAAATTAAAACATAGATTCTACTCTTCAAACTCAACAACATTACAGGCAATATTCCTATAACGGTATATTTCAGTTAAATATGAAAAAAATAGACAACAGATTTTTCTTCAAGTAGCGTTAAGTTTTCGAGTCGCGTTCTTTTAGCGTAAGACGTTAGACCAGACCATTATGTATGGCACATACTTACCAAATTTTTATCTACCAGTACTTCGGTATGTTGCTTCAGTATGCTAGTAGTATTACTTCGGTTTTTTAGTTCCCGCCAGGTCCGTCCAATATTGTAGACTATGTAATCGTGCCCAAAGCCTTAATATATAGGGTTTATTTTATTTTATACCACAGAGGTTGCAAACAAGCGTATGGCATACGCTTGACGCCTGAGATCTTTTACATCTCTGAAAGTATAGATTAAGTGTATTGTAATTTAATAGACCCGGAGACAATATACAATTATACATCTCCCTGGTAAAGTGGTAACTAAGCCCAGTGATTTGTCTGTTGCATTACTAATATGATATATATTTTTTTATATTATGTTACTTACGATCTGACATGTAAAAGAACTCTTGTAGCCTACTTGCATGAATAAACTTTTGAATGTGAATTTGTAATAAGGTGTACACCGACAAATTCACTGTAAATTCGGACGGACACTTACAGTTTTGTTTGACATATTCGGACCATGAAGACTGACCAACTAAATAATTATAATTTCAGATTATTTCGACCTGAAGGTCGATAAAAAGAGAATGGACCACTTCGCGTCACTTTGTGGTGTTTTGTACGAGTTCTTGAAAGACATATCGCTGCCAAACACGGTCGAGCTCATGGGCATTTATGGACGGGTGAGTATTCGAAGCCTTTTTTTAAAGTGTATACAGCAAGCAGTGCATCATATATTGTGAGCCAGTTGATTATTGGTCCCTCGAGCCAGACTAAAGCGGCACTTAAGGATACAGTCGGATTATAACGATTAAACTGACACAATCATACAGTCGAGCATGTTAATGGTGTACAATTTGTAGAATCACCCCAAAATAGTTTGGGTCAAGCCTAACCGTTCGAATCAAACCGTTTGACCGTCTCGGGGCCCCTTTAGGTAAGATAGTTGCGGCAATTTAGTGACAAACAAAACACTATTTCACTTGTGACAGTTACCCTTAGGTACCTCGAGTCAACGTGACCGTACTCGCTAGCGACAGCGTAAACGATTTGTATGGAGAATAATAGAGCGCACCTAGCGGTTACTTTTTAGAACTCATGGTAAACTCATGGTAAAGGGTGCTGGAATGTTGCGATAACGTGCTACGTTGCGTCGTTGTGAGGTATTAAAAATGTTTTACAATGCATGTGTTCGAAAAGAGCGTATTCTAGGCATTCAAACTGTGTGGAAAGTACTACTTTTCCGCACTAGTGCTTTTTACTTTTCAATTTTTTTTTAATTTATAGCCGTATCCGACAGCCTGACACAAAGAGGTTTTATTATTTAAAAACAGTTTGATAAATAAGTCAAATACCGGTTATTATCACGTATAAAAGTACAATAAAACCAATATTTCATTAATTAATTCATTTAACACGTCATTAATTACATTAGATTTAAAATTTGATTAACAAACGTTATTCAATAAATTTGGCTGAATGTACACGCGCTTGTGCCATTTTGACATAAGACGAATATTAAAAAAATACTTTTGCACATGCGCAGTAGTAGATTATGTCGAGCGCGGTTTCCAAATAACTCCGCCATTTTTTATTGATGTCTAGTTTATTTTGAATTTGTTTTGTGCAAATCTGCTGGAATAATGGCGAGATAAAGGGACGAATCATGAATTTAAACCCGTAAAATGTTATTGAAGAAGTAAAAAATGTGAACGACGGCTTCTTGTTGGATAAATCAAATCAAAATACTTTTTTCCAATGTAAACAGTCTTTGTGAGTATTAAAGTATTTTCTATTTTCTCGTACATGCATAGTAAACTTTTGTACGGAACTCGTGTGTAAGATGATTTCCGACTCGTATTTGTTTAATCACTCGCTCGTACCTCGCTCGTGACTAAAAATCACACTCGTCTGAAATCACCTACCTTCCACACTTGTATCGTAAATAACTATTAGGTATACTGCACATAACACGTATTTGGGCAACTTTAAGTTAAAGAGGAGGGACCCAGGGATATAGTTCAAGGTTTGATCCGCTGCGTGGTGATTTTTTGTAAGTTCTGTAGTCAGTATCACCAAGCCAGTTCATCCTACCTTCATAAACCGCGCCGCAGCATGGATGGGCAAGTGACCTTCCTGGAATGCGCAGTTCAAAGTGAAGTTCTAATACTAGTCAAAAGCAGAATTTTCAACACCGAGTGTGCTGAAAATTCTGCTGGTCTGGCCCTAGCTACGGCGTTTTTATGGCAGTACGTTACTATGTTAAACATAAATACGCGTGCATTTATTACCTACACATATTTTTTTTGTCAACAAAGACTATTGAAGTAAGATATAAATTTGTTATGATAAAATAAAATTTAATCCAGGAACTGTAATTAATAAAATAATTCTCTTTTTTTACGACTGGTGGCAAACATTTTATTCCTTATAATTATTTTGTTACCATAAACGGCACCTAATCAGTGACGTAGAAAGACTCGCTAGCCAGAGTGTCTCATACCTTATTTTTTTATACCACGCTTACCTAATATTAAACATATTATCCCGCAGATGGTGATAAACAGTTTCACAATCCTAGACACCGATATGAACTCGATCGGCACGGGTGTGTACCTGGCGTCGTCTATAGTGGATCACAGTTGCAATCCCAACGCAGTCGCCACCTTCGACGGAAAAACCATCAACCTTCGGGCGGTGAAGGATCTGCCGTGCTTGGATTGGGACCAGGTAAGACAAATGTCTAATCTTAGTCACACAGTCACACATTGTCGGCATAGATTGGCGCAATGAAATGGCGGATGGTCACTAGTGCTGCAACGAATCTTGGTTCAGCGAATGCTGGTTAGAGGCAGAATCGACATCAAGGCGACTCTGTATCCACCACGGTCAACATCTCTTGTCAGGTTTGCGGTCACGTGGTTTCACAGACGACCACAAATCGTCTGTAATAGACTGAAGGGCTGATGATGATTTTGGTGATCCAAGCGGCCATATAAGCGATCCTTTAGTCAGCAACAGGAGTGTATTCGGTATCGTCTACACAGTCGACCCTTCGACGGAAAGATTATCAACCTTCGGGCGGTGAAGGATCTGCCGTGCTTGGATTGGGACCAGGTAAGACAACTGCCTAATCTTGGCACACATTGTCGGCACATGGCGCAAGTATAGCGGATGGTCGGTGGCAAGAGGCAGAAACGACATCAAAGTGACTCTAATGTCTTCTCAGGTTCACAGACTGAAGACCACATCGTCTGTAATAGACTGAAGGGCTATGATGATGATCTTGGTGATCCAAGCTGCCATAATATCAATCCCACAGTTAGCTACAGGAAGTACAACGGGCCTGTGATGGTTGCTTTGAATAAGTGACAAAGCATCTGTCACTCACGCTCGCATCTTGTCAAAACGTGACGGATGCTTTGTCACGTATTTATCACGTGATAAATGCCACCATCATAAGCCTCCAGGAGAGTATTCAGTGTCGTTTATCAATCCAAACGCATTCGCATGGAAATACCATCGACTTTCGGACGCTGAAGGACCTTACCTGTATAGGTAGCTCCACGGGAGTGAACTGATCGCAAAAAAGTGAATGAATGAAATGAGTGACTGAATGTTAGTGTAAATATTTTTCTTCTCCTTTTCTCTTAGTCATATCATAAACTTGATTGTTTTCTTTTCAGATACGCATATCATACATAGATCTCATGTACACGCCGTATGAAAGACAGTCGGATCTCCTAGCTAACTACTACTTCCTTTGTCAGTGCGAGAGATGCCTGGGTAAGCTTTAATACGCTTTTGTCTATCCAAATATCATAAACCCTCCATGATGCGTCTAAGAACCGCACATTATGACCACCATAAAAATAGACTGTTTTGTTAGAACAAATTTCTTATCTGTAAAAATGTTATTATTGCTAAATAATAACATCGATTTCGATGATATTATTCATTCAAATTTCGAACATCTCTGAAAACCAAAGAAATTTGATTTGACCTCTATTCTAATATCAGTTGAGATGACGTTTAGTTCGAAATGAAGTGTCTATTTGCAATCGAATTTGATAAATGTCGCACGTAAAGATATCGAACGATATGATAGTTGGGGGCTGACTCTAGTCTCTGAATAAAAAAAAACTATGACAGCCGCCAGAAAACTTCATTACCGCCATTACAGGGTAATATTTGTCATAATGTGTGACTCCTGAATACATCATGGAGGCTTATGATATGTGGCTAGATAAAGTAGTGTATGTAACTGTACATAATTAGGCATTAAAACACTCGTGTGATGTTATTATGAAACTTGCCTTTGGCTCGTTTCATAAACCCACACTCGTGTTTAATACCCTTCATTATGTACAGTCACATAAACTACTGTTTGACGACAGCTCAAATCAGCTACTCATTATGAAATGTCAAAATCGATCTGTTAGTTTGAAGCTTCTATGATGATACAGGCATGTGACGTCATAAAAAGCGGTAGTCATAACACGTCTTCTAGCCCGATACGGGAACAGTTCTGAACTTCAATAAAATACAAGTGCGTGATTTTTTGTAGTCAGTTAGAGTAGATTGAGTACTAATGGGTATCAACATTTTCTAAAAGATTTTGAGTGTGCGTTAGGTATAAAAAAAGTTTTTGTAAGTGACCTCTGTAAATATAAGAAAAAAAAAATCAAGTTAATTTCTTCTGCACTAGGGCATCGCATTTTACAGTTTTAACATTCCGTATTGTTTTCTAACAGATTTGTCGAGAGATTATTTCAGCGCAATACGAAACGAATGAAAAAATTATAAATCCCTGAAAAGATTATACAAGTGACTTTTGGGAACGAAAATGTGTTTAAAACTATGAAATGTAATGACAGTTTTAATTTATAACAGATTCATCAATAGCTTTATTTTATATAAACAATTGAATTTTTAAATCGTTCTCTAGGCCACAAAATTTTACGCAAAATTGTCAAGTCGGCGTAATGTACTCATTTTCATAAAAGTAATCTATTAACATAGAATTCTAACCAATTCACCCACGGGAACAAATTATATTACTTCATTAGTTGTACGCGACATTTAAATTTGAGCGCGAACGCTTTGCATCAAGTTATGACTGCGCCGAGCGTTAGCGACTAACCCATTGAGCGCGAGGAATGCGTATTTAGATCGGCGCGCGGCCGCCATTAAAAATGTATGGAGAATTAAAAACACTTTTTGATAAATCTGGACCTTTAATACCAAACAATAATTGAAATATTTGATGCGGACAAATTAATCTAAATATTCATCTTTTTTTGAACTATGAAATAATTGTTAAAGTATAAAAAAACACTTAACGCCAGATTACGATTTTACAATTTTCGTCCAACTTTACTTAGTTGTCTAGGGTGAAATATTAATAATCTTATAATTTTTCCACAGAGAACTTGTTAACATATTCTTCAAAGTGCTTAATATGTAGTTTAGAAATGGATTCAACGACTAGTGTTGACGTTGTCTACTTAACGCCTTAACGGCAACTACCTATTTGTTCACATTTCGCTCGGTGCAGTCTTACTGACACCAAGTTCGGGCGGCCTTTTCAGATTTTATATAAAATACAATGCTAAAATTTGACTTTTGTAACTATCTTATCTTGGTTAAATAAGATATCTTATATTGTATTGTTCATTAGGTGTACTATTGTACTTCTTTTATTTAGCAACTTTTAGAAGAGTTGACAGTGCGTCTTTTTATTGATCTTACTAAATCAATGATTCATTAACAAAATGAATCGGTTCTTGGAAATATAAAACTAAATTTTACTTTAAGGTTGTTTACAAATATAATCCCATCATGTTAATAAATAGGTTTAAAAAGTTAGTTCTATTCGCATTGCACCGATACAATCTCGAATTATATTCGGGAAAGTAATTCAGAACGTCATATCATTCAAAATTTCAAACGAAAGCTTATTGCCTTAGGTTAAGGCGAGTAGATACGTGGAATGGTGAATAATACATTTTAAAGTCCTAAGGTTTGTATTCTAGCCAATGTAAAATTCTGGTAAGAAATATATGTTACTAGCATTTGCTCGCGGCTTCGCTCCCGTTAAAACCTATCCTACGGGAACAATGTTTTTTTTTTTGGGATAAAAGTAGCCTATTTGTTAAGTTAGGGTATAAAATATCTCCGTTTTAAACTGCACGCATATCCGTCCAGCCGTTTTATCGTGAAGAAGAAACAAACATATACACATATGTCGCTTTCATGATATTAATGGGAAATTTTACTCGCAGTATGGATAATGCTATCACAAAATAGAAATATAAAATAAAAGAAGTAAGAAAGAAAAAGATTAAAGATAAACGATGTTATAATAAGTCACCAATAAACATCGAGTGCTTTACATGAGCTTACTTTTACAAGGCTCACGAAAATGTATGTCTTGATTGGGTAACAGTATTACTTGATTAAAAAAAAATATTGGAGGAGATAAATAGTACATAACTACAGAGGCCGGGAAAAGTCAGTTCCTATTTGAGTATGATTTTAAAGGAAGTCCGAGTCCTTAAATTAATACGAATCCACGAACTGACATTTCCACCGAAGCCTGTATTCCTGTAGCCTGTTTTCTCCAAATATGCTTGGAAGTAATCACCAATCTTTATTTTGAATGGTTAAATCAGCAACTTCTAAACGCACGATTTTTTTTTAGAAGCCATACCTTATTTATCATTCGGAGATCGCAAGATTCGCAAGTCCAAAATAACTTTTTCTATTGGTTTGGACGGAATCATTTCAGATATATGAGTGTATATCATTATTTTCAAATATTTGTTAGGACAAAATATTTAAGATTTTCTAATTGTACAAGTCAATAAAAACCTATTGTTTAGGCTTGAGATAGTATTTATTTCACAATGTGAAGTATCCGCATTGACCAACCTGCGTGGCGACGTCTATGGTCGCCAAAAGAACAAGAAACAAATTTATCTCAGTGTCAATGTCAGTGCGTGTCGTAGTCGTCCAAAAGAAAATTTATATCGCTTTAAAATAATAATATTAATAGTATCATCACCCGCATAAACTACTATATTTAGAGTGTTGTTCCTGTTCCTGTTTCGGTGCCTGTTCCTGTTTTAAAGGTTAGTGGAACCTCACATTATTTCATAAATATTATCTCTAGTTCTATTCTTCTCCGCTCTCTTTATTTTTCCAAATTTTCTAGGATGCCCACGAACCAGGATTTACAGTCCATTTAAAGCTACGCCACCTATGTTATGGCCTTTTTTATGTGGAATTGTAAAATTTCAATTTTGACGTATTAATGTAAGCAAAAAAACATTACTATGATGTTTTAATTAATTTACAATAAAAGTTTTAATATTCTTGAGTGTAATCTTAGTAGGTCTGAATGAAAAAAACTTATTGGGTTGCTTCATACGTTCTTGTAGTGCGAGTGACGAATGGAGATGAACCGTATAACTCGTTTAACGGAATTTAAAAAATTGACAAGTAAAATAAACAGTTTCAACAAAGAAATATATATTGCTGATTACTAAATATCCTTATCCATTTATAATATATAATTTAAATTAAATGTCTGTATATTGAACGTACAGGGCTCGACGGAAATGTCAGTTCGTGGATTCGTATTAATTGAAGGACTCGGACTTCCTTCAAAATCATACTCAAACACGAACTGAATTTTCCCGGCCTCTGCAGTTATGTACTATTTATCTCCTCCAGTTTTTTTATCCTTTACCAAATCAAGACATACATTTTGTGAGACTTGTAAAAGTAAACAGCACTCGATGCATTAGTGACTATACAATCGTTTTTCTTTTTGTTTGTTTCTTACTTTTTTTATTTTCTTTTTAGGGTTCCGTAGTCAACTAGATTCGCCATGTCCGTCTGTCCGTCGGTCTGTCCGTCCGCGGCTCAGCTCCGTGATCATTAGTACTAGAAAGCTGAAATTTGGCATGAGTATGTGTATGTATCACGCCAACAAAACGGTATAATAAAATATTTTTTTTTTTCGGTTACCTCTCAAACACCTAAAGTGGGGGTGAATTATTTTTTCAGCTTTTAAAAATGATAGGGGTCTCTAAACATTATTTTTTGATAAGGTTAGCAGTTTTGTACATATTAGTTCCGAAAATATAAAAAATAGTGTCCCCCCCCTCTAACTTTTCAACCACGGGTCAAAAAATTATGGTAAGTTCATGAAAATAAGGCCTTATAATAAAATAAAATAAATAAAAATCATTTATTTCAGAGCTTGGCTCCTTATAATGTGTTAGTAACATAGAACTTACCCCTAGTGTTAGACAGAGCAATATAAAAACAAAAATACAAAAACTAAAAATAAATTAAAACGAACCAAAGACACAAGACAGTGGGAGCGTGGCTCACAAGTCAGTCGTCCCATGCACATGGAGTTGCATCCAATGTGCCTGTATGGGACAGTCCAGCCTGCCAGCCACAACCTTTAGGATGCTGTTGGCACTGCCGCGCAACCGTCGCATCATTGAGGCTACTCGCTTGCGTAAAATAGCATGAAAGCCATCAACGCGCGCCTCGGCGGACATTCCCGATGCGCTGCAGTAACGCGGCAGCCCCAACAGCAACCTAAACGCGTAATACTTTCATAAGTACTTTCAATGAAAACTATATTGAACAAAATCGGTCGAGCCGTTTCTATTGTGAAGGATGAGCAACTACGGAACCCTACACTGAGCGTCACCCGAAATGCTCTTCGTCGGTTTTTAATTATTTTTTCGACTTAAATGACGTTAGGAAACCCGTTTCATATAGAGACTCACGGGAGTTTTCAATGTAAAATACTATTTATAGATATAAAGGATACAACTATATTGTGATAGCAGTATCCGTACTGCGAGTAAATAAAAGCGACAGTATGTGTCTATGTTTGTTTCTTTTTCACGTTAAAACAGCTGGACGGATATGTATGCAATTTGAAACAGAGATAGTTTATACCCTAACTTAAGAAATAGGCTACTTATTATCTTGGAAAAATAAAACATCGTTCCCGTAGGATAGTATATACCAGGTTAAGTAACAAACATTTTTATCAAAATTTTACATTGGCTAGATTACAAGCCTTAGGACTTAAAATGTATTATTCACCATTTCACGTATCTACTCGCCTTAACCTAAGGTAATACAGCTCTTGTTTGAAATTTTGAATGACATGACGTTCGGAATTACTTACTCGAATATAATTCGGCAATGTATTGGTGCAATATGAATAGAACTAACTTTTCAAACCTATTTATTTAGATGATGGAATAATATTTGTAAACAACCTTAAAGTCAAATGTATATTTCTAAGAACCGATTCATTTTGTTAATTAAGGTTATCTTTCTGAAAGATGAATGTTTACATTACAATCTGTCCGCATCAAATATTTCAATTATTGTTTGGTATTAAAGGTCCAGATTTATAACAAGTGCTTTTAATTCTCCATACACTTTTACAATAGCGGCCGCGCGCCGATCTAAATACGCATTCCTCGCTCTCTATGGGTTAGTCGCTAACGCTCGGTGCAGCCTTAACTTGATGCAAAGCGTTCGCGCTCAAATTTAAATGTCGCGTACAACTAATGAAGTAATATAATTTATTCCCGTGGGTGAATTGGTTAGAATTCTATGTTTATAGATTACTTTCATGAAAATGAGTTCACTACGCCGACTTGTCAATTTTGCGTAAAATTTTGTGGCCTAGAGAACGATTTAAAAATTCGATTGTTTATATAAAATAAAGCTATTGATGAATCTGTTATAAATTAAAACTGTCATTACTTTCCATAGTTTTAAACACCTTTTATTTGCCAAAAGTCACTTGTATAATCTTTTCGGGGAGTGTTTTTTTTTTCACTAGTTTCGTATTGCTCTGACATAATCTCTTGACAAGTCTGTTAGAAAATAATAACGAATGTTAAAACAATAAACTGCTATGCCCTTGTGCAGAAGAAATTAACTTGGATAATATTTTCTAAGAGTTATAAAGGTTGCTTACAAAAACTTTTTTTATACCTAACGCACACTCACGATCCGTTAGACAATGTTCATACCCGTTAGAACTCCATATTACTTTGCTGATAAAAGAAAAAAAACGTACAATGCGAATTATTTTAGTTTAAGGTGTAATTATACCCTTCCCGTATCGGGCTATTCTTTTTAGTTATTGTACAATTAAAAATAGTATAATGTCCAAAAGTTAGTGTTAGTTTATTTGGTTCCGCGTATTTTTTAATGTGTGTTTAGTGGTTTCAATGCCACAATTTATATTCACTATAGTCAAATACCGTATTATACAATAAAACCTCGATTGTATGAACGATCGCTTAGTTTATCCGAACGCGATCGCTCTATTATCGCAACATTTGCGTGAAAGATAGGTACATTGTTGCTCGCTTGCTTTGTTGCGAACGTCGTGAATTGATTAACCTTTAAATGCATGATTTTTTCTTTTTAAACAAAATGAGATATTTGGTGTTTTATGGTAACCCAATTACGCAAAAAAAGAATTGCTTTCCTTGTAAAAAACGAAAAATTGAAATTTTCATACTAAAAATTCATTGCTTATATATACTTGAAATTCTTTACTAAACTTAGTATCCGTACAACGATTAAAATGTAGAAAAAAATCTTAGTAAAAAAATAAACTAACTACTGAACAAAAAGCCTGCTAAAACACTAATAAAAACCACAGTTAGCCAGACTATAAAAAATATTGCGGTAATTTTTCGTGAATAAACAACTGTAGCACTTTTTTAACATACAACCGTCAACATATGACGAAGAAATATTAAAATAGATTATTTTTCTTTATGAAATCACTCTTAATAACATTATAAATATTCCTACATTTAATTACATTTTGAATTGATATATAAGCTGCATCTTGCAGTGTGCATTTAAGGGTTGACCCTTAAAAAGCCTCGACACTAATGATACTGGGTATCAAAATACTTGTACCTAGACTATGAGTCTCGGCCACGAATAATTCGATAATTCGTTAGTTACGTCAACTGTATCAAAACTGCCCTCGCACTAATGTTTTGCGGCTGGGTTGCAGTTCAAATTCTTTTATCGGCCTTAAGTTAAGTCTGATGCTTTCTGTCCCAGATGAAACCCAAATCCGAACAGTCCACGCGGCGAAATGCCTCAACGACCAATGCAGCAACACTGTCAACATTCCATGGAGGAACCACCCTCTAGTAAGAAGGGAGCCAGCGACGGAACAGAACGGCGAGCAAGACACAGGTTAGTTCTGAGCAGAGTTGGGAATCAAACAAAATAAAATTCTTATTCTCATTCAAAATAATTCTTTATTCTGAAATAATAAAGAATTATTTTGAATGAGAATAAGAATAAACAGCCAGACGTCATTCACATTCAGAAGATTTCAAGTAATGATTTATTCTAGAGTGCGTCATTCTGAATGGCGTGAAATAGACTAAATCAAGAATATGTCATTCTGATTACCGCTAACGCGTTGATTGAGTTAGTTTGTTAGAGAATGCCTAGCTCTGGTTCTGAGTAGGGTTGTCATCTCTAAATTCGCCTAGCCCGGAAAAATAATTCAAAACCCCTATTGGCGTAAATGGATTTTTTTCCCCTGACATGTCCGGAAATATTAATGAAAAACAATCACCTTACGCTGTTCCGCTGTTAACGTGTTACGCTGATTGAAGCTAGTGCCTTGATTGCGCTTTGTATTATTCATACGGTATTTAACTATTTTGTACACAATAATGCCGATAAATAAATTATTCAATGAGGTGTTTCCTCACTTGAAAAAGTGTGAATGTGGGTTTCCCCCGGACACTTTGAACCCACAGACAGAAAATAATTACATGTTCCCGCATGGAACCAACAAAATTAAAAAAAAAAATAGTCTCTGATAAGTGATAATCTTTTGTTTTTATTGACATCTGTCAAAAAAATATTAACTTATACCTAAAGGTCGCTATACTATACATCCATGCACAGAGGATAAAACTATTTTTTTAAGTTGGCAGCAATGCATTAGTACAATAAGATTTTCTTTTAAATTGCAAATTGTGTGAATGCAGCTGTTTATTTTGTAAGCTGTGGTACTAAGTAATGCTTTTTTGGCGACATTATAATATCGTTTAGCAGTGTTTTTTTGGGCAGTAGAGTATAGACTTTTACAGACTTTCATAATTTATGTCTTTGTATTAGAGTTAGTAACTATATAAATGACAGAAAAAAGTACTGGAGTAGAAAAAATTAAAATTGCGAGTTAAATACACTTATGAGTATGAATATGAATTGTATTTTATCGGCTCTCTAACGTCCTACCGTCCCATTAGAAGTCCGATGCCTACTACTCATATGGGTGAAGACCAAAAAGTTTGCAACCTTAACTCACCCTTAACTCACTCAATTAATATTTGTGTCAAAGTCTCCGCTGTGCGACGACAGTTAACCTTTCAATAACGTACCTTAATGTTCTATTTTAAGGTTCCTTATTGTATCGTTATTTTTTGTCGCACAATGGAACTTTTTAATTGTTTTTAATTCCTCGCTAACTACTACTTAATTTCATCCAACTTTTTGGTACTGACCCATATGTCAACGGATTCCAGGGATAGAGGAGGCAGAAGAATTCGTGATGGCGACGCCAGACGTGATACGCTGCGACGAATGTGGGACCAAGTACACAGAGAAACATGTGGAGGAATTCGTACAAGCGATGGATCTGACGGAGGAGCATCTGAAGGATATGAAGAGTGCTTCGGTGGCTTGTATCCTTTACTTTGAACGATTTTTCACTCGGGCCCCTCTTTACCACTGGGCACGTGCCCAGGGCCCCCAATCTCACGTGGGGGTCTCAATTTGCACAATGAGACCCCCAATTACGGGGTGTCCAGGCCCCCGGCATTCCTTAACCCTTAAACGCATATACATCATCATGCATTTACGGGGTTAAGACGGTCTGATTTTCACTTGTCCTGGTCAACAAACGGCTATGTATAGGCAGTTTGGCAGATATCAGAATCGTTATTTATGAATTTTATGATACAAGTATGTTAGGTAGGTGATTTCAGGCGAGTGTTATTTTTATTCAGGAGCGAGGAACGAGCGAGAGAGAATGTTTTCAGCAAAATGTATTTAATGAATTCGTCTTTAGAAAAAAGTGCCGAACAAGTATTATATATGTAGTCCGTATAGCGGATCGAAGTCCCGCGGAATGTAGTTTTTTGTCTATTGGGTGCCGAACTATCATTTCACAGTATTTAAAGGCATATACTGATGTTATACATTTCCAATTCGATATCAATCCTTAACTAACACCAGACGTGGATATCTGCCAGTACTGCCTGTCGCGGCAGACGTCGCTGCACCCGCTCAACGTGCTCCGAGCACAGACACTGGACCACGCGTTCGACGCGCTCACACTCGTGAAACTCTGGGAGAGCGTGAAGGAGATAGCAGAGCAACTGCTGCCCTGCTTCAGGTCAGTATACTCTAGGGGTAGGGTGCAGACATTGGACCACTAGTTTGACGCGCTCACACTCGTGAGACTGTGGGAGAGCGTGAAGGATATCGCTGAGCAACTGCTGCCCTGCTTCCGGTCAGTAGGTATACTCTAGGGGTAGGGTGCAGACATTGGACCACTAGTTTGACGCGCTCACACTCGTGAGACTGTGGGAGAGCGTGAAGGAGATAGCGGAGCAACTGCTGCCCTGCTTCAGGTCAGTATACTCTAGGGGTAGAGTGCAGACATTGGACCACTAGTTTGACGCGCTCACACTCGTGAGACTGTGGGAGAGCGTGAAGGAGATAGCGGAGCAACTGCTGCCCTGCTTCAGGTCAGTATACTCTAGGGGTAGGGTACAGACATTGGACCACTAGTTTGACGCGCTCACACTCGTGAGACTGTGGGAGAGCGTGAAGGAGATAGCGGAGCAACTGCTGCCCTGCTTCAGGTCAGTATACTCTAGGGGTAGGGTGCAGACACTGGACCACGCGTTCGAGGCGTTCACGCTCGTGCGACTGGGAGAGCGTGAAGGAGATCGCTGAGCAACTGCTGCCCTGCTTCCGGTCAGTATACTCTAGGGGTAGGGTGCAGACACTGGACCACGCGTTCGAGGCGTTCACGCTCGTGCGACTGGGAGAGCGTGAAGGATATCGCTGAGCAACTGCTGCCCTGCTTCCGGTCAGTATACTCTAGGGGTAGGGTGCAGACACTGAACCACGCGTTCGAGGCGTTCACGCTCGTGCGACTGGGAGAGCGTGAAGGAGATCGCGGAGCAACTGCTGCCCTGCTTCCGGTCAGTATACTCTAGAGGTAGGGTGCAGACACTGGACCACGCGTTCGAGGCGTTCACGCTCGTGCGACTGGGAGAGCGTGAAGGAGATCGCTGAGCAACTGCTGCCCTGCTTCCGGTCAGTATACTCTAGGGGTAGGGTGCAGACACTGGACCACGCGTTCGAGGCGTTCACGCTCGTGCGACTGGGAGAGCGTGAAGGATATCGCTGAGCAACTGCTGCCCTGCTTCCGGTCAGTATACTCTAGGGGTAGGGTGCAGACACTGGACCACGCGTTCGAGGCGTTCACGCTCGTGCGACTGGGAGAGCGTGAAGGATATCGCGGAGCAACTGCTGCCCTTCTTCCGGTCAGTATACTCTAGGGGTAGGGTGCAGACACTGGACCACGCGTTCGAGGCGTTCACGCTCGTGCGACTGGGAGAGCGTGAAGGATATCGCTGAGCAACTGCTGCCCTGCTTCCGGTCAGTATACTCTAGGGGTAGGGTGCAGACACTGAACCACGCGTTCGAGGCGTTCACGCTCGTGCGACTGGGAGAGCGTGAAGGAGATCGCGGAGCGACTGCTGCCCTGCTTCCGGTCAGTATACTCTAGAGGTAGGGTGCAGACACTGAACCACGCGTTCGAGGCGTTCACGCTCGTGCGACTGGGAGAGCGTGAAGGATATCGTTGAGCAACTGCTGCCCTGCTTCCGGTCAGTATACTCTAGGGGTAGGGTGCAGACACTGGACCACGCGTTCGAGGCGTTCACGCTCGTGCGACTGGGAGAGCGTGAAGGATATCGCGGAGCAACTGCTGCCCTGCTTCCGGTCAGTATACTCTAGGGGTAGGGTGCAGACATTGGACCACGCGTTCGACGCGCTCACACTCGTGAGACTGTGGGAGAGCGTGAAGGATATCGCGGAGCAACTGCTGCCCTGCTTCCGGTCAGTATACTCTAGGGGTAGTGCGGCTAACGAGCGAACGATTCCTGCTTAGTGTCGAGAAACTGATGCCCTACTTCCGGCCAGTATCCAGCCAATGAAAACTAGTAGTTAACCCCATTGGTATGACAAAAACAGAAACTTTTTCAGTGATATGACTGAAAGAAAAAATCGAATGATTTATTAATTACTATAAACAATCAGATAATTCTACTATTTTGGTAACTAGCGACCCGCCCCGCCTTCGCTCGGGTGCATTGCTGATAAATTATGCATGTATTATTTATACATATAAACCTTCCTCTTAAATCATTCGCCGCATCAAAATCCGTTGCGTAGTTTTAAAGATCTAAGCATACATAAGGACATACAGAGGGAAGCGACTTTGTTTAATACTATATAGTGATTTCGAAACAAATATTTTACATATTTCTTTCCAGATTTTACTACGGTGACCGGCATCCCCTCCTCGGCATTCTCCATCTCAAATACGGGAAGATCCTGCTATACAAGATGGAGAACCAAAAGGCATTGCAACACTTTCAAAGCGCTGAGAAAATCCTCAAAATTACACACGGCACCAACCATCCGCTGTATCGCGAGCAGCTGCTGCCGATACTCAGACAAGCCATGATCGAAACCACACAGTTTTAGACGTTACAAGGCCTTGTCCCTTATCAAATTTATTGATAATTTAAACCAACTTTTTGAAGTGAATAATACTTTTCACCGAGGTAGTAACAAAGCTATTTCATGCTTTCATTGCGTGCAGTCGAAAATAAGTTTAAAATAGTACATTACTGCAGACGATAAAAAGCACTTTACACGGCTAAGGCATGTATACTTGTATAGTGCTTTTCTCAAACATATGCAATGAAATAAAAAATACACCACTCAAAAACATAATTCAGCTGTTTTACATAGAAAACTATCGTGAGTCTCAGACATATTAATATACTTACTATACGACGTGAGTAAACCCGTTTAAGTATATTAATAATTCAGCTGTCTTGTCCGTTGAACACAGACGCCATGTTTAAAAAAAATACTTCCCGGCCTAGGCCTTCAATTTTGTATGAAATTCTTTAACAGTTCTCTCGAATTGTTCCACCCGAAACGTGACACTTCGAAGCCTATTTTAACGCATGTTATGACGATAATTCATTGCATGTTTGAGAAAAACTAATTTTCGGCATGAATTTTCTCAATTTCCTTTATTTTTTAAACAAAAATTATCAATGAAAAATTCAAAATGTAAGGCTCAAATATTTGCCAATGAATCCCAAGAGCCCTGTTCTAGGTAGTAACATCAATAATATGTTAAGAAACATGTTTGATCATAGAGAAAAATGTCTAAAACAATCAGCATTTTAAAAGGAATAAGGCCTCTTAAATCGGTATTGTGGGTCCACCCTTACTTGTTTTATTCAGTAGTGGTATAGCTACTATTAGTAGATGCCATTGTAATGGTGCCAACGCCCGCGCGGATGAAACCCTTTTTTATGTTCTCGTCGAGTAAAAAGTGTTTTGTAACTATTTGTCGATGCCCGGCTATCCGTACATGTACGAAATATAAGTGCAATAATTGGAATTTACCCACCCGCTTAAGTGTGATGAAACTGATGAATGCCCAAAAACACGACAAAAACATTTTTTTTTTGTTTTTAATTCAGTGAGCTCCAAATAGCCTCCTTTTAATTTGCTCGTTTAATTAAAATACATCAGTAAATCCTGCTTGATATGCATAAATTAACTCTTTATATGGGACTAACTGCACTGCCATGTTACATTCCGGAATACAGGCGCAGAAGATTTCAATTGATGCTATTTTTTATTGGCATCAAATTTCTATATGGGACTATATAAATGTATAGTGATATCCGGAGCGCAGAACAATATCTATTTGTAAAAACCAAGTAGCCATTTTGACCGCGAAAAAGTTCGTTTAGGTATGTACCTACACAGTTGTCTTTCATTGCTCTGTTGAATAATTAAGATTCTGAAAACAATTTCAAATTAGCGTTTTGGTAATCAAAAATAATAGGTACCAAATTTTTGTACCCTTTAAGTCAGATATTTCACAGCACTTTTTATTCCTTTATCTTCAGTGGTGTACTTTTAGGTTATATAATAGACATGTAGACTGATGTTGAATTCTACAGCGTACTGTAGTTATATGAATAAAATTAGCTAAATATATCACGAAATCAAAGACTATATACCCCCTAGACATATGTTCTCATACAAAAAAACGTAACTCTGAAAAAGCTCAAAATTCGGTATAAAAACTAGATGGCGCTGCTTCGTAGCCTGGAAGTGACAAAAATGTTATTTTTCACCAACATTTTTAAGTGATTTTTGATTTTTTGAAATCAGACGCATTACTGCTTTATTTTAATACGATAATATAACTTAAATACACAATTTTTAAGGATTATATTTTTTACTCTTCAACAACGTGGTTTGATCGTATTAAAATAGATGGCACTACCTCTGGATAGCTCAAGGTTGCTTGCGGGCTCGCCAATTTTTGCTACACAAAATAGCTAATGGCGTTGGTGCACTGATGTAATGGACAAAATAAGTTACGCCCGAATTGTCATGCGACATTTCCCACTAACAAACAGTCAGTAACGTAATATTTGTTAGATAAGTTTTGTACAGTCAAGGAATTTCATTTCCTACCCATTTCGTTACAATGTCGTTAGACATTCGCAATGCATTAAGGTCGAAAATTATATTTCAATAATAGTATTGAAATGTCAATATTATTATTTGTCACTTCATTTTACAAAAACCTCCTCGCGAAAGGTTATCATTTGCTTTTAATTTCTAATTAGGAACATATGTCAGTGTCAATCGAAAAAATCGTAAAATAATTTTCAGCAACGTTATTAATATGAAAAATAAAATGCTTGCCGCTAACCGTGAACTATTAAAAGATAATGATAATGACTGAAAACAATGAAGAGCTCAAAGAGTGGAGTTACACCAGGAAGGAATACGGATTTATGAGATCACGCGTCGGCTCAATGCTAGCAGGGACACAGTTTGACGTTGGGTACGGCGATATAATGCTGAAGGAAACCTTATTGATCTACTGCAAAGCAAAGTAACCATTGCATCGTCCGTTTGCCATGGCCCAAGACCAACGCCGACGACAAAACGGCTTTACGCCAACGGGACGATTTGCGGAAATGTTTGACATTTACCCTAGAACAATTAGGAATTGCCTACATGCAGGCGGCCTGCGAAAATATATTCGTTCGTTTTGTTTTTGTTAAAAGTAATATAAAAAAAACGTATATAAAATTGTGGTTTTATTGAATTATCAGTGTCGTTAGTTCTGTTAGTTTTTGTATAGATAAATTTCGGGTGCCTGTCGTATCGCATAACGTTTTTTGTCCTAAAAATGTTTGGCCGAGAAAGTTTGGCATACTGTTGAATGGCATACTACTCGTTTGTCCTAATAATTTTTGCGCATACTCTCTTAAAGTCCTAAATCAAGTTTGTCCTAATATTGTTAACTAAAATCTAATTACCTAAAGCATAATATTCCTAACATGATTTGCCCTAAGAATTATTTTGCCTATTATCAAATTGGCTAAAATTACAGCACCTAAACTAAACTATGGTAGGCGTGAAGTCAGAATCGATAATTAATAACGATAATTCCCTATTGCTGAGCATAGAGTTGATTAGTCCACGGTCATGAGCTTATAGATAATTACCTGTCTTATAGGCCTCGTATCTTAAAAACTATTTTTAAAAAAAAACGTAATACATGAGAAGCTTTATATCATGTCGAGTAAAAAAAGCAAAGGAGCTCAAGGAGTAAGGCCCTTTTTACTACCTCGCACTACGCTGCCAAAACTTTAACAAGCGATTTCTCGATGTATAGCAGGCAGGGGGCGAAATAGTAGAATAGAATGTGATACTTAGAAGATAAATCCTATGGATTTAACTAATGCGAAAAGTGCAAGTTGCATCCTTCACATTTATTTGTGAACTTTGTAAGGGTAAAGAGGGAAAAAATAAAACTCATTGATTTCATTTTACTTTATACTTAAAAATAATAATTAAAATCAATCTACAAAAACACAACTTCCATTATTCGGTGTAATTGGAATACGTGGTATAAGTACACTTTGTTCCTTGGCTTCTCCCGTTAAAATGGTTAAAATCGTGCCCTTTACGATGTGCCTACTTCCCGAATTAGGTGCATAATTGACAGACAATTCGGGCATTGTCGTGTATCCGAGTCTAAGATCTGAGTAATACAAAAACTTTATGCTCTAATACTGTACTCGGCGGTAAATAATTATTTCCCATCGGTCTTTAGAAAGAGACAATTCAACAATTGGCTGTTTACGACGATTTCCTAACACTGGTGACCGTCCATCAATCATCGTTTAAAATTAAGAGGAACGAACGTATTTCACGTTTATAATATTATTAGGATTATTTATATAATGTTGATTATCCTATCTTTGCATACTCAGTTATTACTTTATTTTTATTCACTTACCAAGCGGGGGTACATAGTCAAAGCTCGTACTATTTTCAGATGATGTGCGTATCGAAACGTGATACCTACCTGAAGGGCTACTCCGATGTTCGAAATTTTACTGTCGTATAGTGCTATTCCATTCACTAAAATATTCTTTGACAGATGATCGAGAAGGATGGCGCAATTCGACAGTCAAATTTTGAACATCGGGGTAGCCCTTCTGGCATCACTGGTTTGACATGTCTTGCCAGATGGGTGTGTGATGTCGTCAAATCAAATGTCATTGTTTCAAATTTGTAAAATTGTATGTATTTTATTCTTGAAATTACGCGATTAATTGAATTTTGCGGTTACGTGTTTCCATATCAGAATTTATTGTTTTTTTACAAAGAATAGTTTGGTATGCGTTTCGTGAAGGTCTATCGTAGGCCCAGACAAAATTATTATTATATTGATTAGTTTACGTCAAAACGATGACATTTGTGTATGTTTAAATAAAACATACACAAATAGTGAAATGAGACGAAACGGAACGTAGTAAACAAACGTCGCACCTAACGTCATCTATTCACTTTTTACTGTATCACTTGGAAGTTTGAATGTCGTTGAACGCTTGACGACTGTGTTACTTCACGCTTGCGCGTACCGTACAGTAGAAATTGAAAAATGTCGACTTTTGAATGAATTGATACCCTTAGCGGCATCTAGCGATGTAGAACGATAGTAACAAACGGAGTACGGTGCGTAGTATGAAGAATATCGGTCTAGGGGGTATATAGTCTTTGACGAAATAAAGAAAAAAAACCAGAAAAAAAACTTTTTTGGAAATATGTGACTTCAAAGGTACTTACGCAAATTTTATGATATTTTTTTTCAATCCGAAAGAAATTTTGAAAATGTTTTCAGAATCCTCATAATTTTATAAAACAACTAGCATTAACCCGCGGCTTCGCTCGCGTGCCTATACAATATACATCATCCTACGGGAACAATGCTTTTTTTCAGAATTAAAAGTAGGCTATAATCTGCAATATGCATTTCCCTGATGCATATCCGTCCAGCCGTTTTAGCGTGAAGAAGTAACAAAACATACACAGACTTTCGCTTTTCTAACATTACTGGGAAATACTTTTTATTTTATCATAACTCCACTTTATCAAATCAAACCGAAAACTCAAGCACTCAAATCAAACGATCTCAGCTTTTACTGTACCAAATAAAGTTCACTTCAAAATCCATAACTCGAAGTGAAGCTAAGACACCGGGATATGTGTGCATTTTATTTGTATAAAGCTTTTATAATGTCCCGAGCCTCCGCTTATTGACTTGTGATATTCGAGATTGATTTAATGATTCTAAGCCATGTTCTAAGTTACGTCATGTTCTATTGTAAGATATTGAGGTTCTCTTCGTTGATGAATGAAAAATGTATTATTCTGAGCCAGATAAACGTAATTCAGAATTCTGAAATGACTTAACATAATTATTGAAAAGCTTGAATGTATTTATTACGGATGCAGGGAGTTTCCCGATCATTACTCCTCCCGTCCCAACGCGCCGCCCGCCTATAGGTACCGATTGACGACGATCGAGATGCCACCAAATACAATTTTTTTAATCAATTAGGATAACGCGGGTCTCTATCCATACCTCAAAAGCAAAAACAGAACCCCCTTATAGGATCACGTGTAGCTGTCTGTCAGTCCGTCTGTTACAACCGATTTTCTGCAAAACTACTGCAATTTGGCACAAATGCTTTCAAGAATTTTCATGACCACAAATAAAATTTCAAAATTGGTGGCATTTTCGTAACTAACGTCCCAACAAACCATAAAAATTACACCCATACTCATATTTAGACATTTCAACCCCATTTCACCCCAACAGGGAAGATGTTAATTCACTTCCGCCACGTTGGATTTAAAAATCGTTGCGGTTTTCGTAATTAGCGACCCGATAAACCATAAAAGCATTACCAATGGATTTTCAGACTTTGTCACCACATTTCTCCCTTTTAGGGGTTGAATTAAAAAAAAACCTGAAACACGTGTTTACTCATTTATTGTTAGAAATACTCCTGTGAAGTTTCGAATAAAATAGCCTAACTAATCTTGTTTCCCTATACAAACTCTGGGACCCCATTTCACCCCTTTAGGGGGTGAGTTTTGAAAAATCCTTTCTTAGTGCACCCCTAAACCTTATAAGGAAACTACGTGCCAAATTTTAACTCTCTAGAACCAGCGGTTTAGTATTTAGAAATTTCAATCCCATTTCACCCCAACAGGGGAGTTGGTAAGTCAAATCCGCCACGTCGGATTTTAAAATCGTTGTGGTTTTCGTAATCAGCGACCCGATAAACCATAAAACCAATACCCATGCTGATTTTCAGACTTTCTCACCACATTTTTCCCTTATAGGGGTTGAATTTTCAAAAAAAATTAACCCTTCGTATGCCGCCTCCCCGTATTTTACCTATATCTGTATAGGACGGATACGGGACACGGCATACGAAGGGTTAAACACGTGTTTACTCATATATCGTTAGAAATACTCCTGTAAAGTTTCGAATAAAATAGTCTAACTAATCTTGTTTCCCCATACAAACTTTGGACCCCCATTTCACCCCTTTAGGGGGTAAATTTTGAAAAATCCTTTCTTAGTGCACCCCTACACCTTATGAGGAACCTACGTGCCAAATTTGAACTCTCTATAACCAGCGGTTTAGTATTTAGACATTTCAACCCCATTTCACCCCAACAGGGGAGATGGTAACTCACGTTCGCCACGTTGGATTTTAAAATCGTTGCGGTTTTCGTAATCAGTGACCCGATAAACCATAAAAACAATACCCATGCTGATTTTCAGACTTTGTCACCACATTTCTCCCTTTTAGGGGTTGAATTTTCAAAAAAACTGAAACACGTGTTTGCTCATTTATTGTTAGGAATACTCCTGTGAAGTTTCGAATAAAATAGTCTAACTAATCTTGTTTCCCCATACAAACTTTGGAACCCCATTTCACCCCTTTAGGGGGTGAGTTTTGAAAAATCCTTTCTTAGCGGATGCCTACGTCATAACATCTACCTGCATGCCAAATTTCAGCCCGATACGTCCAATGGTTTGGGCTGTGCGTTGATAGATCACTATGTCAGTCAGTCAGTCACCTTTGAGTTTTATATATATAGATAATTGTATGACAACCATGAACAATTAAACGCACTTTTTCAAGTTGAAATGGCAAATTTCTTAATTTCTCCATACAATTATTGGTACCTATACCGGCCTGTGACGTCACTTAACTAGCCTGGACGCCTTTTGTATGGAGCGTTTTAGCGCTACGTAGGAATGTTGAACTTTGACGATCATTTCTGACTTTGAGAGCAGTTTTAAGTGTAGTCAGTCCCATATAGACATTTAATCACAATAAAAAATAGAATCGATTGACATCCTCAAAAAAAAAATTGTCAACATGTCTATTGTCAAATTGAATAAATAAGACAAGTAAGGATGGACTAGTTGGGTAGCACACTCGGCTAGCACTGTATTTAATAAGGAACGAAATGAATGCATATATCGTCACAGGGATGTTGTGTCAGGGCATCAAATCAGCAACTTTTTATGAAATGTCAGAACGCCGGAATAGTATGAGAAAAGAGGACTATGACGTCACCACACCGGTCAAATTGCTTCCTTTTATTGGTGTTATTTGTTTTTATTCTAATAAGCAATTATTATGGCAATATGATTGTTAGTGTGATGTAAAAATTTAATCTATGAGTAATTATTTAAAATTCAAGTTACATATTTTTAAAGCTATAAATACCTAGGTATTATCTATGTCAAAAATAATATTGAAATAGGGTCATTTCCAATTCCCTAAGGCTGCTAAACCACAAGTGATATTTAAACGTATCTTTCATAAAAAATATTGGCAATCCACTTATCTTTACTATTTTTTTTTAAGTTTATAAAATACCAATCCGTTCTGACAAAATACTACTGTTCTGACAAACTAAACCTAAACCATTGATACAAAGACTAAATCTTGCCGTCAAAGGGGCAGACTGTGTCTTTGACTCTCGCAATCCATCATCCCGCGGTTACAAGTTTTTACATCATGGCAACAAAACAAAAATTACAACATTTTTCTAGTCCAAGATGGCATTTGACAATTTTGTTACGAGCGCTTATTTTATTTTATTTGTACGGAAAAAAACTAACACAATATTTTGGAAGTCACAGAATCAACCATTTTGTAAATAGCTCCTTCGTATTTAATTTTTACAATTTTACTACGATAGACAAGTATTAAAATATCTAGATATTTTAATCCTATGTGTTTTTAGGGTTCCGTACCTCAAAAGGAAAAAACGGAACCCTTATAGGATCACTTTGTTGTCCGTCTGTCCGTCCGTCTGTCAAGACCCTTTTTCTCAGGAACGCGTGGACGTATGAAGCTGAAATTTATATCAATTGGCCGGGTGCAGAGGTCGCGTAGGGAAAGCGAAAATGATCGCAGCGCTTGATGTGGCCAAAAGTGGTAACTTTGGCCTCTCTGTTTCTGTCAAACGTCATACTTTTCAGTTATAATCCTTACGTTTTCTACTAGGTATAAAATAATAAACTGAAATAAAATGGGTCACGATAGATGTTGTGTGGTAAACTGCAATTACAGGACGAAACAGCAATTGCAAATGTTATGCTTTCCTACACCGAGTTGGAAACAAGATCAGAAAATAAAGTAAGTGTATTAAACTGAACATTTTTATCAATTTACTGCAATAATAATATTATAATAGAATGATTACAATGTTTCAAAAATATGAAATGTAGAATTACTTATAATTTGTAAATGTTACTGTTGTTATTTGTTTATTATTATTAATGTGCCAAAACGAACAGCTTCCCTTTACTCTCGGTTTGAGGCTGAAACCTTATGTTCTGACCGATGCTTTGGAAGCCAGTTTTGAAAATAGTAGTAATTTTTCAATTATCTGGAAACAAACATAATAAAACATTATTTTTTTCCTTTAATTTGTAAGGAAACAACAAAGAAGTCAATTGACATAATAATACTAAACACGTATATAATAATTACTTTCTTCAATAAAGCTAGGAACCAAATGTGTTTCACATCAAAAACAAACAGATTTTGCACTTGTTAGGTGCTCTACAATCAATATTTTCAATTATTTACGTTTATTTTGTTGCGTCCATTACTTAACACTTTTGACAGCTCCGCCAAAGTTGCGAACGCTAGGCGGCGCTCACGTCGTGCACCCGGCCAATTACTCAGGTCTACTGTCCCTTGAAGCTGTGAAAAAATCAAACTTCTAAGCCAACGCAATCAAAAGATACAGCCGTTTATGCCGCAAATTTTCGACACTTGCAAGGGAATCAAAACCTACAGGGTGCTTCCCGTGAACTCAGAATCTTGAAATTTGGTACGAAGCAACGTCTTATAGCATAGATAAAGGAATAATTACGAAAACCATAATTTTTTTTTTAATACCTAACTTTGCACCTAATTTGCAAATTTTCGACACTTGCAAGGGAATCAAAACCTACAGGGTGCTTCCCGTGAACTCAGAATCTTGAAATTTGGTACGAAGCAACGTCTTATAGCATAGATAAAGGAATAATTACGAAAACCATAATTTTTTTTTTAATACCTAACTTTGCACCTAATTTATATGGGGCGCTATACATACCAGGTGCAAACTTAACTTAACCACTTAGGGATGGAAAGTGTTTGTACGGAACCCTCGGTGCGCGAGTCCGACTCGCACTTGGCCGGTTTTTTTGTTTAAATTGTTTATTTATGAACGTAGTATCGTTCTGGGAGCGCGCTGTCGGCGGGGAGAATAACGTTAGCCTGCCCAGATCCTCAAGAACATTGAGAACCATATTCGCCTTTGCTCGTATACAAATAAATACCTAGTTTTTGATGTCGATAAAATCGATATACAATCCATTATAAATTATAAAATGTAATACATTATAGGTACATAAGTAATCATACATTAGTAGAAAGGTTAAGAAAACGTACCTATAGATAGTTTCTTTTTTTACAAAAAGCCACTAACTGGAGAAAAAGTCTCGTAATAATTATGATAACTGGTGTAAACTAGGGCTCGTGGTCGTGTCCGTGTGTCGAGTACCGTTCGGCACGTAATTAATTAGTCTCCGTGTAATTAAGATACGTAGCTCCGTGTTACACGGAGATGCGTTTCTTAACCCTTCGTATGCCGTGTCCCGTATCCGTCCTATACAGATATAGGTAAAATATACGGGTAGGCGGCATACGAAGGGTCAAGTTTCTTAATTACACGCGGACTCGATCCGTCCGTGACGTTGTTGGTTCGACAAGCTTTCATTCAATACCCGAGCGGAGCCGAGATCCGCCGATCCGTAGCCGAACGCAGCCACGGCTACGTATATTTGACGTTACCGTATAGTACGAGATCTTAGGACCGCCGCCGGTGCTAAGAACACGGAGCTACGGTTCCGGGTGTACCACGTATATCAGAAGCTCTTTGAATCAGGGACCGAAATAATAATTATTAGAGGTATTTCCTGAAAGTATTAATAAGATTATTGCCCTTCACCTAATGTTAAAGTATTTTTGTATTGCATGGCTGTCATACGAGGTTGTATAGAGAAGGTAACGAAAGGGAATTAAGGGAATTATTACACTTTTTTCTCCTATTACACTCTAAAGAGATTGTAATGTGTAGTAATAGCGTGAAATCAAATTAGAAAACACAGAGGGTACAGTTTTTTAAACCACCCATAGACTTAAGTAATAGTATATTACTGCCGAGGCCGGGAAAAGTCAGTTGGTGGATGAGTATGATTTTGAAGGACGAGGCGTAGCCGAGTCCTTCAATAATACGAATCTGCGAACTGACATTCCCGCCGAGGCTTGTATAGTGCTTTTCTCTAAATATGCTTGGAAATAATCACCAATCTACATTTTAATTTAATGTATCAGTACCATGAAGTTCATTTGGTACTTATTTTTTTTAGGAATAGGAATAAAATTTCGGGTCCGAATCATATGTTTGATTTAAAACAAAATATATGAATAAGAATGAAATAAGAATGAAATATATATGAAAACACAATAACAAAAAATATGCACATAGGTAATTATAATTTTTAGTTAAATTAACAACTTCTAAACACACTGTTTTTTTTTAGAAACCATACCATATTTATCATTCGGAGAAGATCATAAGTTCAAATAACTTTTATATTGATTTGGACACAATCATTTCCGTTTTATTTTTTATTTGTTTACGTTTGGTACACTTATTAATTTTCAACTCACTCATTAAATATCATCATATTATTAAAATTAAAACTTTCGTGAGAAATCTCTAATAAATAACTAAGAATCATGAAAACAAATTAACCGCATAATAAGATTATTATTTAAATTGTTTGTCCGTTATTCGAAATTTGTCGACATTTCAAATACATTGACAGTAGCAGAGCAAAAAAATGTTCAGTGCAAGAACTAAACGCAGAGAACAATTAAAAAGTTTACGATAGTTTTTATTTTTTAAATTTAGTGGACAATTGGCTGTATGGTGAATTATCAAAGTCTTTGAAAAAATTTAAAGTAAAAATGCAGTAACCGGCCAAATTAAGATTACCCTCATTTGTATGAGACGTTATAAACGGAAGGTGTGTTTTTTACTTAATCGTCTTATTTAAATAATATTGATTTCCCGGCTAAGGCCAATAATATATATATTTTTTTTAATTTTGATTAACGCCTTCTAAATATAACGAACAATTTCGCGGTCCAGTTTTACTACATTAATGGGAACATTTCCAAGCAAGTTGGAGAAAACAATAGTTACTTATATTCTTCATGAGCTTAATAAAATCTACAATACTTACTTAATAACTTCAATGGCTGTAGATCACATTGATGTTAGGAGGATATAATCACTGCTCCTAATCCCATACTATCAGTTTATGTTAAGTTTGCACACTGGTAACTGAGGCGTCGCATATACAGTCTGACCAAAAAAAGTAGAAATTAAAAAGTGGCAATACGTCGTCCCCGTTTTCTGAGATTGTTTAGAAAGGGACGACATTACAGTATTGCCGCTTTTTAATTTCTACTCTATTTGGCCAGACTACTAGGCGTCCGTTTGCGGCGGAAATGTGGCAAAAACAGACGCAAACTACATACAAATTTTACAAAAAATCTTTCCCATTCAGGTTCTGAAATTGTGTAAAGATCGGTTAAGTGTTGGAGGAGGGCGAAACCTCGATTTGTGTGAAAAAATAGCAGTGGTATTTCCTCTTAAGTTTAATTCTCATTTGAAACTACCCGCTACATCGATTTACAAACTTTGTATAACTATTATGTTTCTAGCATAACTATTATTTATATCATTATTTATTTTAAATCTTAGGTTAGGTTTTTTACAATAAACTTATTTCAAAAGTGAAATACAATAAAGAAATTACAAAATACAAATATATTATAAAAAAACCTAACCTAGGGTGCCGCCGGCAGCGGGGCAGGACCCAGGCTACCGGTAGGGCTGCAGAGAGAGGAACCTCCTGGCGACGCGCGCCGGCCAGCATCTCTAGCATAACTGTCATACGCCACTATTTCACGCGCGAGATAATTACCCGTCTCTTTCTGTGCAGTAATGTGAGAGGGTGACGGGTAGCGCTATCTCGCATTGAATCAGACCCTTGATCCAGCCATCTGGCGAGAGTCACTGGTTGTAACTGACCAAACACTGGTTTGACACGGTCAAGTTACCAAGCTCATTGTTAAGGCTGTGTGTGACGTTAATTATATGACATATGACAGCAACAATTATTTCGTTTTATTTTCAATAGGTACTTAACCTTTTGAGCGCCAAAGACGGCAGCTCACGTCGACGGAAAGCTGTGCCCCAGACGCCACGACGTCATTTGCCGCTATACATCGTCATACTCTGCTGTCAGCTTGGCGTGTGGGACACAGTTTTCCTTCGACGGGCTGAGCGAGCAAGAGGGCGGGATATCTGTCTGGATACGCCGCATTCCGAAGTTTATACTGTGCCATCCCTCTCCATCTTTCCAACAACTTGTGAATGAACGAGACAGCGCGATACGCAGGTCGAAATTAGGACAATAGAGAACCTAAACTTCAGCACTCGTATTGTATTAATGGTGTTACATAAACTGGGAACGTGGTAACACGAAATGCATAGTGTCCCATGTAATTGTCTACTTAATACCATGAACTTTGTTGTGACATCACTCACTGGTCAGATGCTAGTCTCCTATTCCAAGATTCCCCTTCACTTCTAGCACGATTGATTAAACCGTCTTCCCTCCATACCTGCAAGATTAACTTGAAGATAAGATAACAAGGACTTCAAGATGAGGCAGAAGACTAATTATCTTTCTTCAATGTGTTAATGTGTCATGTCCCCACGTGGCTTCAACCGTCGCTGAAATGCCTGTCGGTTATCTAAGATTAGTTAAGTATTCCCGGTTCCAAGAAGTACCTGGTAATTCTTCTATTGATTCCACCAAGTTTTCCATAGACGGCCCGACTCGCCCCATTGATTGTTTTTTGTTTGCCCTTTTAGCTGTTTCGATTTCTGATTAAAATTGGAACTGAAACTCCATAATAAACGTCAGTACAGGTCACCAGGGACCCTAATGTGCTCCAGCGTGTTTGGGACAATCCTTTGTTACCAATCCACCTAGTTCGCCGAAGTTCCAGCTTTAAAGCCAATGCTTCGGCTCCGCCGACACGTACCTATGCCAGGATATGCTGGATACCACTTCCATCAGCTTCGTTACTTTAGTACGGATGACTTTTACACTTAGTACAGTACAGATGATCACTAAGCATGATTTTTCCCGTATTTCTACTGGCTAGCTTTACCTCTCGCCTGTGTATATAGTGACAATCCTCCATCCAACTTATGTTCATCTGGGGTTCCTGCAGCTGGTTCTCGAGTGGTCAGCAGTGACAGCAGTCCGAGACATTGCTGGTGTACCTGGAACCATAACAGTTTCAAAGAAGACACGTGATGCTCGAAGTTCTTACTGCTCACTTCGCTGCTCTGCTAGTCCAGATTCTGCCGTTGCGTCGTTTGCTTCGCCCCTAGAACAGCCGCTGGATATACTGGGGGTCCTCGCACTGCAACGATTTGCCGACCCGCCAGGTACCCGCGGTGGTACGAGTATAACTCTGGCCATGCTCATGTCCCGTCCGCTTGCTGGCCCAATCTACTCTAACCTTTCGTGGGCGTCAACTGGTAACCATGACCCTTTGACCATAGTTGGGCGATTTTCCGGTAATAATAATAGCTATTTTGCTTGACTTCGGTGGTTAATTTTATTTTTTATATTTTTGATCCGTAAGTGACTTTAATATTTAGAAAAGGCCTAATCTAAAAAAAATATTTGCTACCAAAGGCCCTAGACCCTACTTAGTAATAGTGGTTAGTAAGAGATTTAAGATTTTACGATCACCGAAATCAAAGGCTCAATACTTCGGAGTTTTCGACATGTAGCTTGTTGAAATGACGACCCTTAGGAACATTTGTAGTGTCAAGCTGTTGAGATACATAATACCCTGATGCACCAGTTTAAAGAGATGGGCAAAGCAGGTGCTAAAATGCCAATGAGATGCCGATGGAACGGGAAGTACTGAACATACGCGGAAAATGGATTTTGAACGATCGGATATTGATATAGTGTGATCAAGGCATTGCATGATGGCCGACGCCCACACTACCGTTCAGTTCATGATGTCATGATACGCATCGGCGATATGCGTCATATGCGACGGAGATCGGATCGGCGAAATGATACAAGTGAGTGTGGACGCAGCCTAAGGGATGTGTCGTGTTGGAGAAATCATGGAGAAATTGCATAATGAATAGTATAGTGATAGTGGATAATTTTTCTTAGTGCTTACCCTGCACTGGCGCGCGCAACCATAAACAAAAAAAAAATGTCTATGGTATACAACCATAGACATAATTATAATTTTTGTGTTATCTGTTATCTTATCTGTGTATCTGTCCTGTCAATTCGCGAAAATTTTCTCTAGTCCGTGCCGCCGCGCAATAAAATAGCAAAATAACATCTTGCACTGATTTACTTCAACATACCATGGCGCGGACAAAGATGAAACGCCGCTCATACAAAAAAGCGACTAATCTACTAGCAGAGAGCAGCCCGGAGCCGGAAAACTTGCGAGTCGAGGTAATTTTTTTCATCGCAAATTATAATCAGTATTTATCAAAATATTATTATTTTCATTGTCCTAATATGCTCATATATTCTTTCTTGAACTATTTGGTTCTATCCTTACTAGACTTAGTTTCTTAGTATCTATTTTCTTTAGTTAAAATGCTTTTTTAGTGCATACTTTCATAATATTTTCGGACGTCGTATTTACTCTGATAATGGAGTTAATTCCAATTCGGATAGGGAAATAAGTCATTCTACATTGATTCAAGCAATGAGTTTAATAATATAGAAACGCGAAAGTATCAATCAATCTTTATTTAGATAATTTAACATTTCTTAGTGTGCCGCGCAAGAGGTTGCCCATAGCGCACCTCCCGAAGAAGATTGCTTCCCGTTGCCGCTGATAAGATCACCACCACAAGCTGAGCGACCACCAGATCCACCACCGGAAATTGAGGTATGTAGTCAACCAACAACAAAAAATATTCTGAAGAAAATACAATAACCTTTGAACAGGACATGATGAAATTATATTTCTTAACAAATTAATTATATCAAATTATTTGTTTTATTTTTAACACTAAGAAAATGTGTTTTGAAATAACCATATGGTGGAAAAACTAAAGTGCATCAAACTAAAATGATAAGGTTGTAGTACCATTTCCATTCCATATTCATTGCTAAGACCCCAATAAATATGTGTGCATGTGTACATTCTGTTTACCTGAAAGTATCAAGTATTTAATTCTATCAGGTGCCTTGCAAACTTCATCAACATATTTATTTCTTTACCACAGTTGAGCAAACAGTGTCAGTTAACTATGTTCGGATGTCCAGCCTCCTGTACCTAAATAGGTTAGAATTTGTCCAGGTGTTAGGGGTAATGGACAAAGAAATTTTTACTAACATATGGCACGGTACAGCTGGCTTTCGCTGGTTAAGATAGGAAACTGACTGTCAATATAATTTTAGAAATTTACAAACTAATAATTTATCAAAAATACAATACAAACATTGCTATCCACAACACAGGTTGTTGATTTGTATCGGCCTCATCGGGGTTTGTCAATATTGCTAGAAGCTTCGTCAAGTACTTACATTGAAAATCATCCACAACACGCGTCTTCATTATAAATATTAATACAAATACTAAAACAAAATAAGGAAAATGAACACCACACAAAATTATGTCCTTATCTGAAATGTACCTGTCATAAATGTCCCAAAATTTATGATAGTATAGAAGGTACAATCCTAACTAAAACTGAAACTAAAACCCTAAAGTGGAGGTGGGTAGGCCACATGCTCAGGGAAATTAAAAATATGTGGACAAAGGATATAACTCAGTGGACTCCTAGATTTCATACAAAACGGAAAAGAGGAAGACAAAGGAAACGTTGGTCTGATGATTAAAAAAACAGCAGGTCCTTTGTGGCATCGGAAAGCTATATTGCGTGAAGAGTGGAAAAAGTTGGAGGAGGCCTTTGTGTCGCAAAGACATGCAGACAATTGTTAACATTAATAATAAGTAGTGTGAAATGACTTTGTAAATTTGTTTGTTAACTTTGTCAGCAATAGAGGTTTATTATTATTATTATTTGAAGGTACAATATTTCTCTGACCTACAACATAGACTTAACACGAAGAACTGATTTGTGTGTGTTATTTTCTGTTAATTAATCTTGTAACGGTATAACCTTGGTTTAATTTTTATCTTCATGTTTTCTTGCACCATATTATTCAGCTATGCTAAACTATAAGGGCAACCTTTATTTATGTATATCAATATGATAAGTTATTTCCATACGAAAAGTGCATATCATAGTATGAAGTTAAACCTAATCTTAATCTGATAGAGGCACTACCTGCCATTAAGTTTAGTTATGTTAATAATATGGTAAAAACTCATTGTACAATTTATCTCGTCCTCTAATATTCTGATAATTTCAATGCTAGCGCTGCTGTGACATGTTATTTTATACTATGACCTATGCATACATTTGACATTCATCCACATAAGAATGGGTAACTTTAAGTAGCAGTCATTGCAATGCGAATCACATTATATTAGTTAGTAATAGTCACTCCCCATGGTTTTTGGCGCACAAATGATTTAGCATGAGGTCATTTGTGTACCGAAAACCCTGAGGTATGTTAATAGTAGGCATGTTGACGCTGTATGCCAGTTGAATTTTGCATTGCGGTTTCCTTTTCGTTGAAATCACACTACAATTTATAAATGAGTCATTTTCAAAAACATACATAGCTAAGGGCTTTAATTAAAACAAAACTTAATTGATTCCTTTGTGTTAGTTACCCATATCTTTCGTATGAGTAAGTTTGGTAACACAAAGACGCGATCGTAATTTTGTTTTTATTAAGCCTTTAACTACGAGTATGTACATGTTCTTTGATAATGACACAAATATGAAAGTTTGTGAGTATGTTTGTATGTTTGTTACTTCTTCACGCTCAAACTGGACCAATTTTGACAAAACTCAGTATGGAGATGGAGGTAGCTGACACCCCGGATTAACACATAGGCTACCCTTGATCTGATAAACCGCGGGTACACGGAGAAAATAAACTGAAACATATACAAACAAATGACTTGTGAGTTGTGACAAGATACTTCATGCCAATGCTAATTTATTTGTAGTAAATGATTACAATTACATTGCGTACTTTGCGTCTCGCCTGTGTCTTTCCAATTAAATAAACCCAGCACATTTTCCTCGTGCGCAGACGAGAGGGCAGCCCACGCTTATTTGGCTGTTTTCCTTGATTTTACATGGGTTATTCCAATACTAGTAGAGTTTCTAAGCCGCGAAATCTGACTTCCCGTCATGTCCCTTTAAATTATGATAGAAAACTAAGCAACTCAACTATACGATCTACAGTGAGACAGTTTCGATAACGCCTTCTGATTGTTACGTAATTTGTTCTTAGCAGAAATATCGTTACCTTGAGGTAGCGGTTGCCAGGCGTACGGATAAAGCTGGACATAGGCTTTTGGATTGCGTGTGCGGCCAAAAGAAACAGTGTCCGGCTTTTTACATATTTTTTTGTCGTACCTCTTAATACTGGGACGCATACTTCTCAATAATATAGGGTGTCCGGCCTTTTTACCCAAATGTCCGGCCAAACTGGCTGGTCTGTCCGGCTATTAGGTTTGGCGACCTGGTGACCCTACCTGGAGGATATCAGACGATTGTCTTTGTGAGTTTGAACCGTCTTATGGAGATGACACGACTGCGCGACAGCAGCAGCGGTGTAGTACGTGTTTCTCGCTCGCTCGTATGGCCGCTGCGCTCGGATCTCTCGCTCCACCGCTCGCCGCGCCGCTGGTCGTGCATTGTCGTGGCATCTCCGTTACAATTTGTTTTATAATAGAAATAGAATTAATTGACACATTTACTTGCACAGCTGTTGGGTTTCACAGCAAAAATTTAACATCAAAATATTGCTGTGAATTGTTAAAGAGTTCATTGATTTTCATAAATTATACACACATTAGAAATAAGTACTATACATTTTACTTTTTCAATATTCGGTTTTTATCTTTATAGCAGAATTGTGCTTATGGCGAATGTTAGTTTTATTTTGCCTTGGTTTACTGAAGCGACGTAAATACATAAAAAAAACTAATGAATACAGTGACCTATAAAAGAAATTTCAAGGTGAAGTTAAGTTTGCGCCAGACGTCCAAGGAGTCGCATATAAATGAGGTGCAAACGTAATGCGACCTGGTTGCGCTTCGGAGATATCTCCGAAATATCAGATGTAAAATTATAGAATTGATGCTCTGAATATTTTAACCTGTAATTTGGGACACGTGTAACTTCATGTGTCTAATAGTACCTATCAAGGAACAAAACGTAGTTTAATAACAACAGATGTTCAGAATTACTCCACCAGTGCCTCTATCACATCTGTGACATGCGACTATTTCTCGCGCGAGATATACTACCTATCTCTTTCTTTGCTGTACTGTGAGAGAGTGATGGACGATGTTAAGTCGCGCGACAAGAGTCGCGAAACGTAGTTGTGCTAGACGGGCTGATATCGCGCGAGTGGTTATGATAACGTACTGTTGTACTCATGAATTTGTTTTTTTTAAAGCGTCCTTTTTTTATTCAATTTTTTCGCTTCTATATAAACCTTCACTCCCTGATGCTTTGAAAAGGACTTTTCTACTCCAGTACTTTTTCTGTCATTTATAAAGTTACTAACTCTAATATAAAGACATAAATTATGAAAGTCTGTAAAAGTCTATACTCTATTGCCAAAAAAAACACTGCTAAACGATGTTATAATGTCGCCAAAAAAGCATCACTTAGTACCACAGATTACAAGATAAACAGCTGCATTCACACAATTTGCAATTAAAAAATAAACTTATTGTACGAAGGCATTGCTGCCACCTTAAAAAAAGTTTTATCTCCAGTGCATGCATGTTTAGTATTGTGAACGTATACCTTTATGTATAAGTTCATATTTTTGACAGATGTTTAGTATAGTGAACGTATACCTTTATGTATCATTTTATATTTTTTTGACAGATGGACGTCAATCAAAAAAAAAGTTTATCAGTCAATTTATTTTTCTACTTTGTTGATTTCGAGCATGTAGTTATTTTCTTTGTTGTTTATTTGCATTTTATTTATGAAATATCTAGTCATAGAAAAATTATTGTATGCAACGTTGTATAAGGAGGTCAAAAAACGCTCGTGGCATCTTTCTTACGATACGTAACCCATGCCATTCGCGTTTTTTGCCCCCTCTTATACAACGGTTGCATAAAATACTATAATAGCAGCTGTAAACTGCGACGGCCAGTTTGTTTGCTAATAAATTATAGCATATAGGCTGGATGTGATGCTGATGAGTATATTAGGCGGCAACGAGTTTGATAAAACTACAAAGGAAGCTCAATTATAGCCATACATGGGAAATATCAAATAAACAATGTCATACATAAGTCCTACACCCCAGGCTAAAAGTATGGAAACAAGCTTATAATTACTATACAAACCTGTGATTTCCTTACGGAATAAATTACAAAATCACAATATAAAAATGATTATAAACATTTTAAAAGTCAATAACGCAAATTCTGCTCATGATAATTGCCAGTGCAACATTTTGTAGAAAGGCAATAAAAAAAAGACGACATGCACTTTGTCCTGGAGTTAGGTAAGTATATATATATTTTTACAATATGGAGATGCGTTAATAGTGGATGTTATATTTTTTTTATCTTTTGGGGGTGGCCTAAAGGTTACTAACATTTACACAAGGAAAAAATATTGGAAACTTTAAATATTCAAGGAATAAACTTTGATTCCATACTTTTGGCCTGGGGTGTACAACTGTACATGGGAAATATCAAATAAACAATGTCACACATAAGTCCGACATCTGCATATAAACCCATTTGGATGTAAAATCGGTTGCCAATTCTCGGACCAGATCGTGTTAATTCCCTGGAAACGATATGGTAGGTAACGACATTCCACTTTCGATAAACACGCACATATTCGATCAGACCGAATATTAGTTGCCAAGTTGACATTGTTGCTTTTCAAATTAATGTGGAACGGCTTCTCATATAGGACACTATCGAAAATGTGGGTCACAAAACGCGACAGATACCTTTTTAGGGTTCCGTACCCAAAGGGTAAAAATGGGACCCTATTACTGAGACTTCTCTGTCCGTCCGTCCGTCCGTCCGTCTGTCACCAGGCTGTATCTCAAGAACGGTGATAGGTAGACAGTTGAAATTTTCACAGATGATGTATTTCTATTGCCGCTATAACAACAAATACTAAAAATAAAATAAAATAAATATTTAAGGGGGGCTCCCATACAACAAACTTGTTATAGATTATAGTACGGAACCCTTCATGCGCGAGTCGGACTCGCACTTGCCCAATTTTTTTCTACCTATTTGTGCCGAAAAGTGAAGAGGAGCCGAACCACAGCACAGATATCAACCAGGCGCGGTAGCAGCTTGACTTCGTTAGGGGTGTCACAATTTTTCTTTTTGTAAATTTTTAGATGATTTCTCATTTTGACCTGTACGATGGGGGTTCATGTCTCCTGTGACTTCCCCTTCGGGCCGCCTGATATCAACTTCGGTGATTCCTCATTCTAAAAGAGCGTAGGCAACAAGTAATTGGTCGCAGCGCAGTAAATCGCACAGTCGGACTATTACTGAGATCTGTATGGTAATTGTACCACTGTTCTTTTTGTAGGTTGCGACTAAATTTTTCCACAAGTTGACGCTGCATTTTCCGCTCGTTTACGGAATTTGGATTAAAAATTCGCAACTTTTATTTTTATCTAGCCTTTTATCGATATTATCAAACGAAGGACAAAAAAAGAAGGAGCGGTGGTAGCCTAGCGGTTAGGGCATGCGACTTTCAATCCGGAGGTCGCGGGTTCGAACCCGGCCCGTACCAATGAGTTTTTCGGAACTTATGTACGGAATGTCATTTGATATTTACCACTCGCTTTTCGGTGAAGGAAAACATCGTGAGGAAACCACCTAAGCCCAATAAGGCCTAGTTTCCCCTCTGGGTTGGAAGGTCAGATGGCAGTCGCTTTCGTAAAAACTAGTGCCTATGCCACATCTTGGGATTTTAGGTAGCCGACCCCGATTGAGAATTCATTCTCAAAAAATGGGACAAAAGGCTAGGAGGATGATGATCAAACGAAGGACAAAAGTATTACCAAGACAGATTTAGTATACAAATTGTACCACTGTCCTTTTTGTAGGTTGCGACTGTAAATTTTTCACATAGTAATTTCAACTTTCTTCGCCAACAAACTGCATTGCAGTTTGGCGAAACATATAGTGTACCAGTTTTGTATTTTTTTTGCATAATAAATAAAAAAAAAAACTGTAGCTATCACGATTCATGAGATACAGCCTGGTGACAGACAGACGGACAGTGGAGTCTTAGACTTAGTAATAGGGTCCCGTTTTTACACTGGCTAAGCAACCCTAAAAAGAGCTTACTCCCATCTGAAAGGCCGGCAACGCAATCGTTACTCCTTTGGTATTGGAGGCTTTGGTTTGGTATGGGCAACGGTAACCGCTTACCCAAAGGGTAAAATTTGGGTGCGGAACCCTAAAAACTGAATACTCATTCCTGTTTTCCAGGAGCCACATTCGCCTGCATGGCCGACACGTCCCGACGGGTCGGTTACTTGCACGCCTGCGACCGTCGCGAGTGTCAGTGCGACTGACGAACACACGTTTCATGACAGGAATCAAATTTCGACCAGCTTGCCCGGTTCGCCGGTGAATTTGTCTCGGGTGAGCATTATCTGTATGTATTTGAGTCACTCATTTGGCATCACGTGTTATATTCACTATTGTAAGAGATAGAATTCAACGGTGTAGCTGTAAATTGCTCGACGGTTAGGTAACAAGTTTGCTGATTGTAGTTTTCCAGCTGGTAATAATTGTTTTTCTTTCCACCAAATCTTTAGTATAATCCACTACACCAGAGCCAATGTTTAAATTTAGGTTCAAGTGAAACAAATAATCCTGTAATTTTAAGAGAGCGAGTACACATTGGGCTCTCGGCGGCGCTGCGTTGAGCGCGCGTTGATAGCGTTAGCGTTTAGTGGTGATAATATAAAAAAAAACTCCGAATGTATCGCTGCACTGTCTTTCTCTGATATCCTGAGTATTGAAGACTGCAGTGAGGCGTTTACTGCCTTTTACGACCTGATACGCCTTTTTTATGATTTATGTTTCCCTTGGATTAAGATTAAAACTAGTAATCGTCAAAACAAAATAAAGTGGTTAACCAAGGGAATTCGTAAATCTTGTTACACCAAACGTAAGCTATATATAAAATGTAGAACCTCAAAATTTAATAAAAATGAAAATAAACGTTTATTAAAATCCTACAATAGTATTCTCCGAAAATGTATTTTTACATCACAAAGGTTTGTTAATAAACAACTCATTTTAAAACATAAAAATAAATGTAAGGCGACTTGGCAAATAATTTCATCAATGACATGTAACGATAATCATAGTAGCAATCTTGACTCCATACAATTTAATAATAAGACATATATGGATCCACAAGACATTTGTAATTTATTTAATAATTATTTCATTAATATAACTAATTCCAGTATAGATCATAAGCGAACATCACCTCATGTAACCAGCAATCTGGTTAGTCAAGTTATCTCCATGTTTTTAGAACCAGTTGATGAACATGAGATTTTCAAACTCATTATGTCGCTGAATAACAGTAAAGCTTGTGGATACGACGACATTACTACAAATATTCTGAAATTAAATGCAATATACCTGACCCATCCGTTGACACATATCATTAATCTCTCATTTACGCAAGGCGTCTTCCCAGAGCAACTAAAGCTATCGATAATTAAACCTTTATTTAAAAAGGCAGTCGCAAAGATTTGAACAATTATAGGCCTATAACATTAGTCCCAGTTTTATCAAAACTATTTGAAAAAGCTATGTGTAGGAGACTAACATATTACTTCGAAAAACAAAATATATTACAGCCCAATCAATATGGCTTTAGAAAGAGCCATTCCACTGAATTGGCTTGTTTTCATTTTATTAAATATGTCACAGAATCTATTAACAACAAACTTCCCATAACGTCTATTTTCCTTGACCTGAGTAAGGCTTTTGATACTGTTAATCATAGTATACTTTTGAGGAAGCTAGAGATTTATGGCATTAGAGGATCAGTACTTGATTGGTTTAAAAGCTACCTGGGAAACAGACAGCAGTGCACGGAGGTTCTGCAAATGATAAGTCGAGGGAAAAGTTTTGTAAGGCAAAAGTTTCGGTCTGATTTTCGCGAAAACAGGTGGGGAGTTCTGCAGGGCAGTAATTTGGGGCCATTACTGTTCCTCATTTATATTAATGAATGACCTTCCCCAGGCAACCGCACACAAGTGCATATTATTTGCGGATGATACTACGCTGATTATTAAGGGAGAAAATATATTAAATTATGAAGCTGACATAAATAAAGCCTTAGCGGATATGGCCACGTGGACCAATAATAATTACCTAAATATTAATCTGACAAAAACAGTATACACTCAATTTCATTCTTATCAAGCTAATCCGTGCAAACTTGACATTAAATATAATAATAAATCAGTAGAAAAATCAGATAGTGTGAAATTCTTAGGTTTAAATATCGACAAGAACTTAAGTTGAAAAGTACACGTAGAAGCAGTTTGTTCCAAACTTGTCAAATTTGTGTACGCTCTTAGGAAGCTCAGAAATACGGTGTCTATTCAAGCAGCAACAACAGCTTATCATGGATACGTATCTTCTACACTTAACTACGGCCTCTTATTGTGGGGTAATTCTGTCGACATTGAAAAGGCGTTCATTCGGCAGAAAAAGTGCATTCGTGCTATAGCTAATGTTTGGACCACGGATAGCTGTAAGCCGCAGTTCAAGAAATTTAATGTTTTGTCCTTACCGTGTATGTACATAAAAAAAGCATGTCTGTTTGTTAAGCAACACCCTGAACTTTTTAAAAAGAGGTGTGATGTGTTTGCAGGACATCAGAGAGCGCAATACAAGGATTTATTATATCAGCCTCCTTCTCATTCTTCACTATACAATAGGAATGTGTATAATATGTGTATATTTTTATTCAACAGCCTTCCTGATGAGTTAAAACAATTGGAAGGTAGCCAATTTAAAAAGAAGGTTACACAATGGCTGACTGAAAATTGTTTTTACAGTGTAAGGGAATATTTAAATCACAAAATTATGAGCAAATAGAATTTAGAAACGTAGCATAAGTATTTTCATTCTTACTTGACATTTTAATTAATTAAAATTATAAATTTATGTAAAACAATGTATGACATCCATTTTGTAATCCCTTTAATGTTAATTTTATTATAACTTGTAAATTTGAGTTGTCCCTTTATTGTACATGTTAATTTATAATTGATTGAAAACGTTAATTATAATAATACATTAACCTAGTAACTATAATGATTGATTATGTATTGTGAAATTTTTAATTTCCAAATGATTTGCATGTCGTGTTTTCGACTGAATACTGATACATTCAAACATCCTTTGTCATCTTGTACCTTACGTATTCTGGCAAATAAATACATTCTATTCTATTCTATTCAGCACGGCGTTCAGCGAGCGTTAGAGCGGGAGCTACTCTACACGAAAGCGTGCGATCAAATGTACGACAAAATGGCGGCGCATGTATCTCGAAGCGCGCGGCTGACGCGCGTTCGTACGGAAATATGTGAAAGCGCCCAATGTGTACCCGCTCTTAGTAACAGTAAAACTAGTAACACTACGCTTTTATTTCGTAGCACGGATAGCAGTGTTTATTTATTCTTCAGCACTCTCCAACGCCTGGGTGCAGCCGTGACAGCGCCCCCGTTCGCCATCAGGTGCCACAGCAGAGCACCAGTTTCCATCGGCCAAGATCGTGCTCAAGTTACGAGGGTAGAGACACACCATCACCGGAGCCGAGCACGAGCTTCGCGTGTGATGCACCTTCGACTAGCTACCACCGTCCACGCTCACCGGTAAGTGTCACGAATAATTAACCGACGGAATACAACAGCGACTAGCTTTACTTAAGGATTTGGCACGCTGACGACGGTCTACGGTCAGGTCAAACTGAACTTAAATAAGTATTTTGGTTCAGTTTGACCTGCCCGCTGACCGCAGACCGTCGTCAGTGTGCCAAATCTAGGGGCACGGTAGTGCCCCCGCCAAGACGAGCAAAAAAGAAGCGGGGCACTACCCAAGTAACACACATAGCCTGTATAACACCTGAATAAGTTATGTCAATTACCCTTAAAGCTGAATACATTACCTGTATAAGTGCTGTATAAGACCTTATACAGACCTTAAAGCTCTTAAATGGGCACAAATTGTTCAGCCCTAAGTTCACATTGCTGCTTAAAAGCTGCTTAAGAGCAATTTAACGGTGGTATAAAGGGTATCAGGAGTTATAAGGGCTGAATACCAACTGACTAAGGGAGCACTAGTTACCCTTTATTCAGAATTTTATTCACATGTGCACCTTTATAAATCTTTTAAGCATACATAGGCTGCCACTGAGCTGTATTATGAGAAACTATTTTTATTAAACATTGCCAAACAGTAACATAATTGGTTCGAGTCAATGCACAGGTGATGGTGACTTTATTGTGTCAAGTGTCACAAGTTACAAAGTATTTTTTAATGGAGGACACATTTTTTTACTATCGGGAATGAAGCTGTTTTTCACAATAACGTGAAGAAAATGATTGGGAATGGGAGTTTACTGTCATTATACCTATATAATATATAAGATATTTTTGACGCGCCACGAAAATATTAATTTTTTTCTCTGACATTTGATATAAATAAGCCTTGGTGTAAACATTACAAATATTTTTTTTATTGCTTTAAACGTAAATATTAGGTTAAAAGTTATTACAATGATTTTAGGAAGTAAACATTAGTTCTTTCGGTTTAGTATTCACGCCTAAACCTCTTAAAAATAAAAAAATGATACGATAATTCCTAAATTCACAATATAAAATGGTGGCTTGATGCTAAGCAGCGATGTGAACCATTATACATTCAAATTCTTGCTAAGGGCTATTTTGTAGGTCACTTGTGTTCTGCTAATTAGCAAAAAACTGTGTAAAATTCAACACGTGAACTGTAATCAGCTATAACCTGTTTTGTTTATGTTTAATAGTTCACATGCTCGGTATTTAGCCTTGCCGTGAACATTTAAACAGGTCTTATATAGCAATTTAGGAATCCACATTTAAGCCTCTTGGATACTTTTAGTGCAATACAAATTATTCTTTGTTATTTTACTTTAGTGGAGCAAAATCCGTTTCTCAGCCATCAACAGATAAATAAACTGATTTAAGTACCACATTTACTTCATTTACTGCACAAAGGTCCACACCTACTCATTTATTCAGACAAAGTCTGATGAAAGTTACTTTTGTTAACTACTATTAAGTAAAAACCGGTATACCGGTACATTAGTGTACCTTTAAAGAGCATTTAGGCATCTAGTGAATGTTTAAACAGCCCCTATGCAGACTATATCAACGGCAGTATAAAGGTTGGTTAGCGGTAAATACGGTCAGCATTCCGCAGTATAATAAACCACATTTCATCCATTATACGCCTATTGACTGTATAATAGTTCACTCGTGGTACCTTAAAAGTCAGCGGAATAGCAGTTCACACATACCTCGTTATACCGCTGTCAGCAAAATTGTATCCAATAAACAGCCCTTATTCAGGTAAAGGGTCTAAATCCCGGTTAAAGCTGAATAGAAGCGATATAATGATACTTTTGTGGACATAATGCAGCTGTTAATCAGACTTAAGCTGAATAAAAATTACTGAATGCTACTATGCAGCTGAAAGTGGTAAAAGCTGAATAGAAGCGATATAATGATACATTTTTTGGACGTAATGCAGCTGTTAATCAGACTTAATCTGAATAAAAAGTACTGAATGCTATTATTCAGCTGAAAGTCTACCAGCGAACTCTTATTAGAGTCTTATTACACCAAGAGCTCTAAAATAGTCCAAATGTGAATAGTTATACAGCAACTTGTGTTACTTGGGTACCTACCTTTTCTCGAACCGTTTCGTCTAATTTTTAAACCCTCATAGCTTCGTCCCAGTTAACACCAGAGCGCCCAAATTCACAGGTTAAGATGCAGTTAGGGAACATATAAAATGTACTTAATTTAATTGATCTAGCTTTTATACTTTAGGTTTTATTGGTACCTAAAATACGCCGATTTTGCCACTCACTTATACACTGACGTATCAAAACCTCTGGGGTACTTCCCGATGACCTAGAAAGCTGAAATTTGGTATGTAAGCTAGGTTTAGTACATAAACAATAGAATAATTCTGAAACTTGGAACTTTTACCCCCCAACCCCTTAAACTAGGGGATGGAAGTTTGTATGAGACTTCTACAAATTTTGATACTAGAGGTCTAAAAATTGATATAGGGACTCCTTGTTATAAATAATAAAATACATGTTCTAGGATTTTTATAAAATCACCCCCCACCCTTTAAATAAGGGGATGAAAGTTTGTATGGGTTTTCAAAAATGGGGGATAAATGTGTATATATATGGGGTAAACGTAAGTATTTCTTAAATACACAATTATTACTACTTACCTAGAAACGCTACAGCACAAAAAAAACCTAAAAATTTAAAACTACTTTACAAAAAGAAATGAGATCCCACCAAAAACATTTCATGTAAAATTAGCGGCCAAGACTCACATGCTCATAACGCTTTTGCTATTATTACTACTAACTTACAGACGCTATGGCCCAAATAAATGAAAAAAACTAGGGTACCTTACAAAAATAAATTGAATCCCACCAAAAACATTTCATGTAAAATTGGCGGCCGAGACTCACATGCTCATAACGCTTTTTCTGTAAAAAGTTGTAAGATCCCTGGAAAAGCCAAGCCCCTAAGCCCTGAGTTTACTAATCCTACACCTTGGCTTCAAAGGTATGGCTTGGCCGTTTCATAAAATACCGTTAATAAGTCTAATGGACTGTCCAGCCTATATGGTAAGGAATTAAGTTTATATATATTATCATGAAGACATAAACTTAACTTCTTGATATCGTATGGGCCAGACAGTCCGTTGAACTTATTTACGTTACTTTATGAAACGGCCAAGCCATACCTTTGAAGCCAAGGTGTAGGATTAGTAAACTCAGGGCTTAGGGGCTTGGCTTTTCCAGGGATCTGATAACTTTTTACAGAAAAAGCGTTATGAGCATGTGAGTCTTGGCCGCCAATTTTACATGAAATGTTTTTGGTGGTCCTTTTATTGCGCAGTCTTGGCCGCCGAACAGAGTCACAACCGAGCACCAGTTACCGGGTTAGACACACGCCTTTCCCGCCACCGAGCACGAGTTGCGCTTGTTACATACTTTCGACCAGCCACCACCGTCCATGCTCACCGGTATTTTATCATATCATTTATTTATGTCAACAATAATATCTCTCTTACTCTCCCTCTTCAATCGTTACCTCACTGCTGAGGATCGTGACTCCTTTTGATTCCGTCAACTAGTTGTCTCCATCGGTTACGTTCCGTTGCTTGGCGGAGTGCAGCACTGACTGATATGTCCAGCTCTTCGGATGTCTGGTATTACCTTTGCTTTCTACTATGCAGTGATGTTATTTATCCTGGCTAAAGCGCTAAAATCTTGATATGCCAGGCTAAATATTTAGTTCACAGGTTTCCTCCGTGAAGGAAACAGTTGAATCTATCTAGAAATCTGTCCTGCCTGCAAAAACACTGTCTTACCTATAAATTTATGAAACATGTAATGTCTCTTTTTTTATGTGGGTACAAAGATCAAAGCTTAAAGAAAAATTTAAAAGAGTTACCTGGTGGAAGAGACCGGGCATCGAACCCGGTACCTCTGTATTGCCGGTCCAGCGCGTGAACCCTTCCGCCATCCACTCACAAGCAACAAGCAACCTATCGAATTTTTCCTGCGTTTCGATCTTTGCATTGTTTATTTGAAAAGCTTTACACCTTAGCGAGTGTGTTACCTAGTTTTTTTCTTTACTGTCCTTCAGACGGATCCAGCTCCCGGTTGCAGCCGCGACTACTACCCTCAACCCGGTACGAGCACCATGCCAGATCACACGTACAACAGTTCACCTAGTTCGCCAGTCAACTTGTCATGGGTAAGCGTTGTTGCATTTTTAGGGTTCCGTAGTCAACTAGGAACTTTTAGTTTCGCCGTGTCCGCCTGTCCGTCCGTCCGTCCGCGGGTTGGCTCCGTGATCATTCGTACTAGAAAGCCGAAATTTGGTATGATAATATGTGGGTATCACGCCGACAAAACGGGAAAATAAAAACTTAAAAAAAGTTTTTTTTTTCGGGTACCTCTCGAACACCTGCAGTATATTGATAATTAAAAACCTACTTTTTAAAGTGAAATCTATTCTCTGAGTTCTAGTTGGTAATATGGCTATTTCATGCTTTCAATGCGTGCAGACGAAAATAAGTTGAAAAAACCAGTTCTATGCGTGAAGTTTGTAATTTTCGAGTAGTTTTTGAAACGAAATATTATGAATGAAAAATTCAAACTGTAGGTTTCAAACTATACCAATAAAGCGCAATGGCCCTGTTCTAAGGAGTAACATTGATAATATGTTAAGAAACATGTTTGATCATGGAGAAAAATATCTAAAACAATCGGAATTTTTGAACGGATTAGGAGCCTTACCTTTGCGTTGTCGATTTAGATAACGCAAACACAGTTATTCTCTTTACTTTTGTAACCAGGAGCAATAGGCTCTGACGATGTCTCAAATCCGTTGAAATATTTACAAATAAACTCTGAAGATACGATTTCACGTGGCTGATACTTTAAGCGACCTTACCCTTTATTAAATTACACGATTATTTTATAGAGAACAATTTTACGCAGGAAAAGAAAATAATATGTTTAATAATTCGAGTTTTAGACCGCATGCTTACGGCGTTATTTGCTTTTACGAATAAAAACATATTGAAAAAAATACATCGCGTTTTATTTAGTAGCCGGTTTTCTCACACGGGCTTGCTATTCACAATCAACTTACTGTCCTGTCAAATTTTCATCAATTTCACTACCCACAGGTTTACAATGAAGCGAAAAATTTAAAAATTTAAAGGTTCAGACAGGATTCGAACCTGCGTTTCCAACGGCTATCCGGGCCAACACAGGCGTCCTACCAACTGGACCACCGAACCAGATGTCAGAGCCATTGATCTTTCAACCAGTTGTTGGAAACACAGGTTCGAATCCTGTCTGAACCATAAAAAAAAAAAAATTTTCGCTTCATTGTAAATGGTTACGTTAGCAGACGTTACTGCTTTAATATACATAAATAATACCCAAAGGTTGTCCGGAAGAGATCGATCGCTTTTTAGCGATAAGACCGCCTGTTGTCTACCGTTATTTATAAATTGTATTTGTCGTGTTTCCTTTTGTAAACGTTTATTGGTGTGCAATAAAGTATTGTTGTATTGTATTGTCCTAATTTTTCCCCAGAATTCCCCAATACCCGGCTGCAGCCGTGACGCCTCCCAAACTCGGCCCAGCACCAGCAGGGACATATCCAGGGTAACCCCGAGTCCCCCATTAGTCACGACCATCATCTGGGTAAGGATTCATGAAACTGTTTATTAAGCCGGAGCCCCACTGCTGAGCACGGTCGAGCTACACACGTGGGTACATAAACGCTTTGTATGGAAATGTAGGTGATACTTCCACAGTAGCACGCTGCGCACGAAATGACGTCACTGATACCAATATTACAACAATGGACCCACGTGGGCGGCGTGTATAGCGTGTCCGTGCGTAGCGTGCGCAGCAGTGGGGCTCTGGTTTTAATCGCGATGAACCGAAATTTTAACAATTCACTTTCAAACACCGCTATTCGTCTGTTGACAAGCAAACCTCACTAACAATAAGTAACAAATACCTGCTTAAAGCAAAGCTCGTATTTCTTTGTCAATATACTTACTAGATACGAGGTTTTGAGGAGCAGTGACAGAAATATTAGTGAGTTTGCTTATCACTAGGCGATATAATTCACTCGTGTCTTGAGCGAAGGGATTTGTAACTTTTTTTACGTCAACACACGTTTACGTCATTGAATGTTGAAAATGAAAATAGAAATCACTTTTTTGATTTTAATGTACTACCATTTTATTTCAGTGCAGAGTTAGCGTGTATGCACTCTGTAATAATGATTAATAATCTTGAATTGCTTGCTTTAAGTTGTTGCTTCTTCACTACTACAAATCTCGAAAGCTAGTAAAAATATCCGCTAATAAAATCAATAAATAAATAAATATTGAGGGACAATTTTACACAAATCGACCAAGTCCCAAACTCAGCAAAGCTTGTAGTATGGGTACTAGACGACGATATACATAATATACAAATTTTGAAATATGAATAAATCGCTTCAGCACGTGTGAAATCTCTATATATAAGTTTAACCCGATAAATTTCAGGACTCGATGAAAGAAAATTGCCAACTGCGAGCAAACGCGGCGGCAGCTGACTACCGACCTAGAACACCAGACATAAGTCCCGTGCCAGTCGACGATATATTCTCACCCAACACGCAAAGGGAGATAAGGTCCACCATACGAGACCTATTCCCCAACGGGCCACCTCCGTTGCCTCTCGTCAAACCTATGAGGCGGCCCAAGAAAGGCGATATACCTTACATAGTTGGCTGCGCTAAGCGACCACGGGTCCCCTCGCCACATTGTCTAACCGTCTTCCAAGGAGACAAATATGGTATAACCAGCGAGACTAACGTCGATGCAGACGATGAATCCACACCCGCCAAAAGAGGCCGGCGGAACCCGTGTGTACCCGGGTACTCCAAGTCTAGATTTAACGCCCAAACCGATGATATTGCTAGCAGGTTGAAACTGCGCGAGAAAATCGATTCGTTATTGAAACGAGGTTCCGGAGAATCTTCACAAGAGGAGCCGGTCGGTTACGTCACTAAAAAAAGTATACCACCACGAAAGTTCAGCCCCCTGCCTAGCACCTCATTCGATAGTGAAACCATTATGAAAAACGATCGGCATTTCAGTGAAAGTCTAGGTCAGAATTCAGATATGGAAGACGATGATGATGACGACGAGCTACCAGAAATTGTATGGGGATCGAGGAGTAAATGCGAGGAGTCTAAAAGCCGCAATGTTTCGCCGATAGATATGAATGATAATGATAACACAAACAACGACAGTCAGAGTGACGAAAACCCTTTGATAATTAATGAAGACGCCAATAATAACAACGATAGCCCGGTCGAATACGATGACGAGATTCAATTTGACAAATACATTCCGAAACCAAAGCTCGTCGAATCTTCAGACGTCGAAATAGTCGAGCCCAAACCGGAGGAACCGAACCGAAATGGGGAACCGAAAATAGTTGCAACAATCGATCTTCAAGATGGCTACTTTAAACCACCAAAGCCTGTCACTCCTACGCCCGCTGGAGAAGTTATTTGCATAGATGACGCAAAACTAACAAGAAATGCAGAAAACCGAAATGACGCACATGAGTGTGTAATAGATTTGCTGGGTCCCATAAACGCACAAGCGTCGAATGAAGGCCCATCAGTTCTGCGATCACGTAATAAAATGCGAAACGCTACTGAAACACAAACCGACCTAGTCATAGAAGTCCCAGACACAGAAGATTCAGAGTCCAACAATTATATTTTTAATTATACATCGCAATCATCAAATAGTAGTACACTTTCGTATCCGGGTGTGCAATTCGTTAGTGAGACCAGATCGGACCAAAGTCTGCTAAGCGACACGGAAACCCAAACAGCACAGAACATTCTAGATGTTCAGATCATCAGTTGTGATAATGAAAATGGCAACAACAAACCAAGACGTAATGAATTACTAAACGAGTTGCAATCCTGGTTTTCTATGCTCACGGACTCCTGTGAGCGTAGACTGACTCCGTGCAGGTCGCGGTCTAAGAAAAATTCGCCGAACCGTGAAAATAGGGCGCCGGCTTTATTGAACAACCCGACTCCGGAGTCGAGTCAACCAGCGCCGACCGCCGAGCCTAGTCGGGAACCATCCAACGGGAAGAAACTAGGAGACTGCCCTATATGCTTGGACAGTCTGTCGGCGAGCTTGCTTGCCTCGACGAATTGTGGACACGTCTTCTGCTTGGAATGTATAAAGAAGTCTCTCAGCGCGACTGGCAAGAAGTGCCCAACATGCAGGAAACAGCTCAAGGGGGTGGGGTACCATCAAGTATTTTTGTAATTCCTCCGAAACTTATTTATAATATCGTATACAAACCTCTAGTCTCAAGCTATACGGGCTATTGTTTATTTGTTATTTTATATTTGTAGCATACTATCATAAGGATATAAAAGAAAGTTGTTACTGGTGTGCAAAAAAACATTCCGTGTGATGTATATCACGTTTTCGATTTACATCGTTTATGTCCATTCAAGTGCTTTTGGTAATTAATGATTTACAATGTCTTCGAACGATTCGCGTATATGTTTCTGAATGTTGTCGGTCGATCCCAGGTTTTGTGAGGATCGGATGTCTATGAGGGACCAACAGGAATGGACAACATTTTTTTTTTTTTTTCATTTTAGCTCTTCTACAGAATTGAAATATTTATTTGCTTAACATGACGAATTTCTTGAAGTATAACTTGGCATTTACCGAAACATAACTAAATTGTATATATAACCTTTTAAAGAGTTGCCTATATATGTTCATATTCTGGTGAGATGGAGTTAAGACCCGAAAATTCTTGCCGAGTATAAATACATTATAATCATATAATAGTAAAATATTATCCCAGGGAAAGTTAGGTATATATATATTGTTTCCAGCAGAAAGTAAAGTTAAGTAATATAATATTAGTGTCTTGTCCAATAAGCTCTTTAGAAATGATAATCAAAATCGGATGAACATTTCGAGCGTTAAAAACGCACCAACCGAATTATAGGAATGTTTCAAGTCGGCATTTTCGCTGTACTAAATATATAAGGGAAATTAGGTGTTACCAATTCCTATGGAGTAAGAAGAAGGATTGAAAAAGTAGTTAGTTTACGTTTGAATAGTTTCTTTGCCAAGAGGGACGCATGTATTTTAAGAAAAAGGATGTTAATGATATATACCTCCGTTTAGGGCTGTGCCGTTTCCCGGAATTTCCTCCGATGTTCAAGAAATATTTCCAAATTATATCAGATCGTCGGATAAGCAGGCATTTGAAGGTGGGTCGTGTTAAGCGTACGATAAATGATAAAGCACCTCGGTTATACAGGGTGGCAAAAAAATATGGTCCACAGAGGGAATCTGACTTAAATATTAGGATAGCTAATTTTACTTAAAGAAAACATTAATTTGTTTTCAGAAAGGAACAAAACTGCATTTAAGTATTTTCTAAAATAAGCTAATCTCATCCGGTCAGCGAATCGAACCCGCTAAAAATTCAAATATAAATCCATCGCTATTTTATTTATTTAACTATCACATCAACGGGCGACAAGTAAACGACAAAAAAAATTGCCCAATTTCTGGACGCAGTTTTGTTTCTGTTCCCCATGCCCATGAATATTTCCCACTCTGTATACATGTCAGAAAATGATAAACGCTTTATCATTTATCCATCGCCTATACACTCGACCATTTTAGGCCGATTTTGTCAGGTGTATCAACCGGACTGTGGGGGCGGGTCCGTTTACCAAATTAAACGTTCCATTTACAATTTCACCTTTTTTTCACACATAACGGCAAAATCCACTTTTGAATATCCTACTTCAGAATTTTAACTGACGGTTTGTCTTTATATTTTCCTTTATGTCCATATTTATAACGGCACAACATAGTGGCTCCACTTCGCCTGATGGTAAGCAAAAAGGGGAGCCCAAGTCGCAATGGCTACTGACAAGAAAAAAACGGTGTCATGTCAGTTGACAATGCCATGCTGGCCCGAGAGATTTTTCCTTATTAGTATTGTTAGTACTTTATAGAAAAAAAGGTATTCTATTTGGAAATGACCCGCCCTCGTTCCGTGAAAATAAGACATGTAATAGGTGGCCCGCCTGCCTGACATATAATTGTGTATAAATGGGTGCGTAGCGGTCGCTATAACAACGTATGATATTGGTCAATATAACGATCAAGAATGAATGAATGAATGATATATTTATTTACATAAAATATGGTACAACACAGGTGTTACATAATTAAAAGTTTCACATATTATGCCGCTGGCGCGACGTGTAAATATGCACAGGAGTCAATACTATTTACTATATTCCTATCATACTTATTAAAATAAATAAAACATGTCCTATCTAAAACTAAGGTAAGTAATCTGAAATTATCATGTTAATTTAAATGCTACATACAATAATAAATAATCAGTATTACAATTAATCATTACATGTCAAATAAATTATATGCCTATCATGTCCTATTACAATTTAAGCGACGGCAAATATTACATAAGTAAGTCAAAATAAAAACTACAATAACAATAATAAAACACGGTCTTGCTTACTTATCTGACGTAAGATACTCGTTCACAGAATAAAAACATCTGTCCAATAAATAATTATTAAGTTGTGTCTTAAAACTAAAAAAAAATACAAAATCTAATATAGTCGGGTAGCTTATTATAAATTATAATCGCTGAATAATACGCATTCTTTTTAAATGTCGATAAGGGCGCCTTTGGAACATGCAGATTATGTGCGCCTCTCGTACGTGCATTAAACATTTCAAATTTTGTTTTAAAAATATCTGGGTGTTGTTTAACAAAAATACAAACTTCCAATATATATAGGCAAGGAAGAGGTAAAATACGCAGTTTTTTAAATAGTGGCTTTCATGATTCCCTATAACCGACACTACATAGGGTTCGTATGCATTTTTTTGAGCTTTGAAAGCTCGATCGACGTCTATAGAATTCCCCCAGAGCAGAAGACCATAGCGCAGAACTGAGGATACGTAGGCGTGGTATGTACTCAGTGCGGCTTGGTCGGATGCTACTTGTTTTGTTCTTCTGAGGGATATAATATACGAATATATGGCATATAATATAATAATGTATAATGATAATTTGATATAGTACGTTTAAAGGCTCGATACACACTTAAACTGCTCAAGTAAAAAATAATAACTGTGATAGAGATATGATTAGGTACGATGACGAGCGGAGCGAGGAGTGTTAGGTTATCATGCGAACATAAACGTTATATCAAATGTCTTTTATACTTAATGAGATTGTGCTTATTTTTGTTTTATCAAATGTGGTTATATCTAGTGAAATGATATAAAACGTTGTTATATCCATCATTACACACCCGTAAGGTCATGTATTTCCCAATAATGGATAATTTACTAAATATTACTCGTAGGCACACAGTGCAAGTTAAAATATTATTTTCAACAATATAACTGTGTTGTGTGTAGATGTTGTAATGTAACACTCTTTATGGTACAGTTAGGCTGTCTAACTGTGCTTCCTTTGTTTTTCTTTGCTCACATAGAATTCGTGTTTTTTGAAATATAAGTGCGTATTAAAAATTAGTGATAACTTTGTGTCAATTGTGTGATTTAGGCTTAGGTTCACATAGATGCGCTCCATGTACACTATTAGAATCCTACACTGGCGCAACACTACTCGCGAAGTTGACCGAGTCCCGTTGACCAAAGTATTACTTCCACCGAAGTGCCTCTACACACTATCATAATTCGCCCAACCTTGGTCTATTCGCGAGTAGTGTACAGCAAGCATTACACTCCGACTCGTTGCCTCATGTGGATCTAGCCTTATATAATTATAAAAAGGCGGGCCGCCTATCTTTTGTTTTAAATTAATTTAATAGAAACTAGATTGGTGTATATGTATCAGTGATTATTGTAATAGTCTATGCATGAATATCCTGTCGTAATTCCTCTGTGTATATATCATACAATTAACAAACTGTAACTCCGACTACGGTCAAAAAAGGAATAGTAGATTTTCGAGTCGATTAAAGCTAATTTTACGCGGATTACGATTACGAACCGATTAAACTTTCGTCGAAATCACAATAGTATACGCGTAATAGTACAATACAAGCTTCATACAAACACATACTTAGCAGGCTTTTCCTCAGTCGGAGAACAATACAAAAATCTTTTTATCGCAAATCGGCCTATGTAAAATGCACGTGTCTATGTTAAATTATGAATGTTAATTGTGTCGATGTGTAGAGTAAACATCTTTAACACTTTCGACACCAACAACCCAGAGGCCGGGCGCTCGTAAACTTTGTTCAGATGCCGGCCAACCCGGTAGCCGGGTTGATGCTATAAAAGTCGGCTCGGCCGGTTTCTGGGATATGTCTTACTTTTTTGTCTGGTTGCGAAAGTGTTAATTGTTATACAGGAGACACGAGGGTTTTTAGAAATTGTATCACCACTATATCCCCTATATTTGTCAATCACTGAATAATAAATATTAAAACCCGTTGTCCAAAAGATCTCAGTTATCTCACGCTGCAGTGTTACCGAATAGACACATGGGCAGATCCAGATTTGCGCTAGGTAGGGTGACTTACCAGCCTAGGGAGGTCAAATTGGTCTTGTTGGACACATTAAAAAAGACAGGCTGTTGTTGGAAACTGGCTCTTGCTTTTTTATAAACTTATCCCAATTTATTATCTACCAAGTACAGTCAGCATCAAATGTAGCTGACTTGTGTACAGCCACCGTAAGCGTTATTAACCCTTTGAGCGCCGAGCGGCAAAGCAATTCACCGTGCCACTGACGCCAAACCAAAAAAAAAAAAAAAGTGCTCCAAAATCAACAGAGATTAAGAAACACAGATAGTGGTTTGAATTAGCATGTTTTTGACCACTGAAATTTTGACGTCAATAGACGTCGTTGGCGTCAGTGGCACGAATTCCCGATGACCCGTCTTTGGCGGTCAAAGGGTTAATCTTATTAAAACTTTCCGGATATATATTAATTGTATTAAACGGTTTACTACATTCACGTGAAAATGTCAGAAACGGCCCGACATGTTTCGACCTCGTACGGAGCTCTTCATCAGGGACTGCTACCCGACCAGCGGCGCGGTAACTTCGTCACTGATTCGCTCCGCTCTAAAAGCGCGCGGGAGCTTACAAGCCTACTACTTGTTCGTCCCACTCCATCGTCACTTTTCAACTCACTTTTTCGCTCACGTCACTCGTCACTTTTTTTTTATTATTGACGATGAAGTGGGCCTTCGTCATTATGTTTAGAAAGTAACTAATACCTTAATGTGTGAGATTATTTCTAAAGACCCTCGCATCTATGTTACTAGTGGAACATTTCCGCCTAAACATTTTAGAATTAGTTTTACTACGTAATTCGTATACGTACGAAGTGTTGTTTTGTATGGTTTAAGTTAGCATTGATGTAGATCAAGCTGAAAGAAAAACGATTGATACAAATGATTCCGCTAAATTTACGGTTAGACCACAGAACATCCAAATACATTCCAAGATACGTATGTAAAATAATGTTTTGTAGTCGTATTTTGTCGAAGAAATTCGTTTTTATGTTAGGAATCCTTTCTTGAGGCCGAATTCCCTTCGCTTTGTTCTAACAAACAATGGGACACAATAGGTCAGTAGGCTTAGAATTGAAATCGGAATTAATCCCTACAAAAGGGTTTATTGTTTTAATGGCATCTGATGCCCAATAAGACTGTGCTATGTTCTGGCGGTGTTGTGATCAAGTGGTCTTATTCTATGCAGGACTAAATGCCCAACAACTTTATGAATTATGTTTTCGATATTGTAAGTCCTTTACGAGATATAGCCGAAAAACCTCAAAAATATCCCTTGAGGCCGCTGTTCATAGTGCACACAATACCCATCGGGTCCCATTGTTTGTTTGAGTTGAGTCGGAGAAAAAGTAAGAGTATAATATAATAAAAAAAAAACGGCCAAGAGCGTGTCGGGCCACGCTCAGTGTAGGGTTCCGTAGTTGCCCATCCTTCACAATAGACGGTTTAAAACCGCGGTTTTATGTCCGAGGTTTAAATTACGAGAAAGATTTCAAGCTCTATAAAAAAGTTCGTAAACGCCAAAGTTCTTACGGCACTTACGTCATTTTTAAAGAAAATTATGAAATTTTACGATAACTCAAAAACGGCGACCGAATTTATTCAATATAGTTTTCATTGAAAGTACTTATAAGGCCTCATTTTCATGAATTTTTCCATAATTTTTTGACCCGTGGTTAAAAAGTTAGAGGGGGGACACTATTTTTTTTATTTTCGGAGCGAATATTTACAAAACTGCTGACTTGATCAAAAAATAATGTTTGAAGACCCCTATTATTTTTAAAAGACCTATTCAATGACACCCCACACACTAGTATCGGAACGAAAATAAAAATCACCCCCACTTTAGGTGTACGGGAGATACCCGAAAAAAAGTTCTTTTTTTACTGTTCTATCGGCGTAAAACATACACATACTCATACCAAATTTCAGCTTTCTAGTACTAATGATCACGGAGCTAAGCCGCGGACGGACGGACAGACGGTCTTGGCGAAACTGTAAGGGTTCCTAGTTGACTACGGAACCCTAAAAACGAGCTTGTCCTACATAATAGGTGAAATTTTATCCAGGAATCAGGCAGCAGGCAGCTCGCGGCTTTTGCCAATGCCAGTTTTTAATAATATTAACTTTATAAAGAATAATAAACCATGCTTGTATTATGTTCGTATAAAAAAATACACCGTAGCAATCTCCATTTGAAAGATACCTACGGCCGCTTGTTGTAGCGCGACAGAAGGGAAAACGAACTTTTATTCCCTAAATCAATCTATACAGAAGTCTAATGGCGTCAACTAGTCAAGTCAAACAAACTATTGTAAAATTTATTCTTAGCGGACACGTTAATGCTCATCCGTTAAAAAATGCTGATTGTTTTAGACATTCTTCTCAATGATCATTGATCAAACATGTTTCTTAACATACTATCCATGTTACTACTTAGAACAGGGCTATTAAAATTTATTGGTATATAATTGAAACCTACAGTTTGAATTTTTTATTGTTAATTTTTGTTTCAATTACTACCTACTCGAAATTGACAAAATTCACGCAGAAAAGTGGTTTGTTTAACTTATTTTCGACTGTACGAAACGAAAACATGAAATAGTTAATGTTACTTTCTAGAACTCAGGGAAAAGTACCACGTAAAAAGTTGGTTGAAATTTGAAATTATCAATATATTTGTCATAATATGAAAAAAAAAACTAAATTTAACCCTTAAATACATGATGATGTATATCTAGACGTTACTGAAATGATACAAGTCAAAATCTGAAAATTGACAATAACGACTTTTGTCAAGATTGTCCTGAAGTCTCAAACTGACGTGGCTTTCATTGCTAATTACGTCATTTCGGAAATAAAATTAGTGTACTTGTATGCATTTAAGGGTTAAAAGGAATAAGGCCTCTTAAAAGTGCCGTAAAAAGGTCAATACCTATCGCTATTAGTTTTCTATACGGTTTTTACGAGTATACGATTTGCTGTATTCTCTGATGCGTTTCTTCTAAAGTCGTATCATGCCTTTTCTGTCACTCCAAGTATTGTGTAACAATAGAGCGAAAGAAACGTCATGATCATGATTATCCCTTCGTATGTTTACGCACGGATCCGTGCGGGACATTTTACGTTAAAATATCAGTTGATTTCAATTTAATTAGCAAATTTTTGACATGGCATACTCGGTTAAAGCTTTGGATTTGAATTTAATAATCGATTAGATTCCAATCACTGTCGATTATCTTAAAGCTTGATCTTTGCTAGTTTTATTTCGTTTTGTAAGTCTTACTTTTATGCAAAATTTAACCAAATATTTATTTTTAAACGAGAATTATATTTTTACGCGTTGTTATTGTGTAATTTAGATGGGTTATGTTACGAAACGCACACTTAAAAAAATGTTACAATTGCTTTTTACCGACGTTTAGCAGCGAGAAATGGACGATATTAAAATTGTATTTTTTTGCTTATCTTCCGAAACGGCTATTTCCTGTGGAAATGAATTAGTTTAATACTTATCTTTAGTGTACTCTAAAAATCATTGTAATGTTTACAATTAAAAAAACGAACACATATGTACAATGAGCTGCAGATTTGCATAACCTATTTAGAAATTAATTAATTCATAAATGGTCCATGCATTTGTGCAGCCCACAGTACTACGTCCTCTGCTGACTGCTAACTATGTATCCTAAACTAATTATTATCTATTTGGGTATTCTCATTATTTCTGTGAAAAAGAAGGAAAAATCATCAAGTAATTTTAGTTTAAGTTAGACTTTATAAGTGTTGCCGTCGAATTAAGTAATCGTATACATATATTAAATGTACGTGAAACTTATTGTAATCTTTATAAAAATAAAACGGCGTCTTTCAGCGTACGATTAATGATGAGGCCGGCATCGAACGAATTAGCATTTAATCGTAAATTATTTATTTTTCTCAGTCCCACTTATATATGTATAATACGTAGGTACAGTAGACTATTTGACTGTAGTCTGAATACTTATAAAATTCAATATCAAACTTTCGAAAATACAGGGAAAAATGAATATTTCCATATATTTTTGTACTTAAAAAAAGTAAATTAAAAATATACTGAAAAATTAGAAAGCATATTGGTTATTATTTATTAAATTGTTCAGTATTCTCTTACTATTCTCGTACTCAGTGGTTTGTTTAGATATAAAAAATATTTTTCGAAATATCTTATATTTTATATCGTTTTGTCAGTCAGATAGTCTATTGCAAACAACTCGAAACTGTTAAGTTTCAGTTGATCGCAGCCAATAATTTATTATAGACTTTATTACATTAGTTTGCATAAAACAAACACATTTAATTAGTGTAGTACGGATAGCTGCGGAGTAAAAAGACGGGCACAGATATTGCCATGCATATTTAGACAGATTTCCAAAGGCGGTATATCCAGGCCTATAGGAAAGATACATCACCGCACCACACCATATATACATACAGTCCCTAAGGGACTGCAGTACCCTTACCATGAGTTTACAGTGATAGTTGATAGTACTCGCTAGCGTCTGCGTAAAGGATTTGTATGGAGATTTGTAGTCCTACAAAGTAAAGCCTGAGAAATATATGAGGATGCGCCATATTGCGGAATTTCACTGGAACTAATTTCTTACACTGGCAATGATTTTAGGATGGATTGTCAACAATGACAATGTCATTCGTGGTGGTTTCTTCAAAGGACACATATTTAAAAATATCGATAGAAAATGCCGAAAATCATTCACAGTCGTGACCGTAGGTAACATACATTACAAATAAAGTGTACAGGTGTTTACTACACGAAAAACAGTCAGGAAAAGAGTGCATTCCATTACATGATATCACAAGGTTCACATAGTGGAATTGACAGGTAGATATTTAAACTAATGTCATTATAGTGAGTTGCGATTGGTTGCAAAATTGTTGCCATATAAATCTTATAAATAGCGCCCTTTTGACAATCCTCATATTTCTGGTCAGGCTTTAACCGCTAGGGGGCTGTACTATTCTCCATACAAATCGTTTACGCTGTCGCTAGCGAGTACGGTCACGTTAACTTATGGTAAGGCTGCTGTCTGACAGCGAGTATACGCCCCTAGTGACGTCACCGTGACACGCTGACGTATTCGGCCGGACACCGGAACAAACAATCTGTTGACATTTTGGTAGGCGTTATAGCATGATGACGAAATTTAAATTTGAATGATTGTTATGCGATACGAATATATGAATAAATGATGGGACTTCCGGTTCGTGTCCCAAGATGGCCGCATGCGTTTAAGATTAGTTGTTCATTATTTATTCATTTTAGTTGTTCAATGTGTAGTATTGATAGCGTATTGTGCAGTGATCTAACGTATGAGTGAATAGCTAATGAAGAATTCAACTTGAAGCGTTCATAGCCCTTCCTGGGTCAAGGCCCGATAGTCCGCGTGGTTTTTTGTAAATCGCTATCACTTTACAAAAAGCAAAACCTCACCGAACAACGGCATGCTCTACGAGCAAACTTGAAATTGGCGAAATCATCATTAACCTGATGGAAGCCATATTTTAAAATTAGAATAGAATAGAATAAATGATGACTTAACATAACGTTGAAAATCGGTTTATGTCGTCCATATTTGAACGCTACGGGGTGTGTTTGTATGGTGTCTCTGCAGCTAACCGTCCAACAGCGGTCCCTGAATCCTAACTACATAACGTCTCATATGGCTCAGTATCATTGGTCGATAGGAACCGCATGCGGGGTGCGGCAGATTTCCAAAACGCATGCCATAGGGCCCGCATGCGGGGAATTGTTTTCATTGGTCGATAGGTTCCGCATGCGGGGTGCGGTAGATTTCCATAACGCATGCCATTTTGAGATTCACTGTTCGTTAAACCGTCTGCGGGGAGTCCCCGCATGCCGTATATCGACCGAGTTATCGACCAATGAAACTGAGCCATGAAGGGTTACTCCGATGTTCGAAATTAGAACTTCGGATCGTACCGTACCGCTTCTTTGAATATTGTTTGACACGAGATCATAAGGTATGGCACGGTATACTTAGTCTGTTCGATCTCTAAGATCAAATGAAGTCACTTTGACACAAGGTAACAACAAACAACCCTATACTTACGTGTAAATTTAAGGTCGTTTTTCACTTGTGCCAGTTTGACATAATTTGATCTTAGAATTCCGGATAGACTATACAAATTTCGAATTTCGATCTTCGGAGTAGCCCTTCTGAAGTAGGTATAAGCCTTAATAATAATAACTTATGCATTCCATGAATAGAGGCGACCATATTAAATAGTATCCATTCCAATGTAATGTCATGCTAAAAGGCGCAGAGTAGGTATAGTTAGAATACTTAGAATAAATACGCCTAGAACGAGAGTCTTCATACCTACAACAGATTTGTGAAAGAAGAAGCTTTTGGTTTTATGTGAGCGTGTGACAGACGTTTTGGATTGTGACAGATGACAGATGCGCCAACGGACGAAACTTAGCCCATGGCTAAGTGGCGCTAACTAGGTTTCTACATGTAGTGTAGGTACTCCCTTTCTAATCAATATAAGAAAACGGGGACGACACTACAGTATTGCCACTTTTTAATTTCTTCTCTTTTTGGTCGCACTGTATGCGTATTTATTCTAAGCCTATAGACTAGCTATGTCTGGGTTTTGCGATGACTGTTTCTCACGCCCGGGCCCATCTATACCTAGATAGGTACCTAGGTATAGATGGGCGCCGGGTACAATAGGTATAATTACTGCTGACTGCATTTTACGGTAACGAACCTTTGCGGAACCCAACTTAATTTAATTTAGTACAAAGTTGCTTATTAGGTAATTTAATTACATCGCCAATAGGATCCTACCGAAGAAACCCAAAATATTTTTTATTTATACTTATACTTAAGAGAAAAAATTACAAGGATTACGTAATAAATGTCTTTAGAACCACAATCGTCTTTATTTTTCCTGTAGTCGATTGCAAAAAAATGTACATAGTTAAAAGCTTAGTTAACATAAAATACGATCGCTTCCTTTGTGTGACGAAAGTTAGTCATACAAAATGTATGGGTAATTTTCGTCACACATGCACAAAGGAATCAATTAACATTGTTTTAAAGCCCTTAACTATGTACAATTTTTTTGCAATCGACCCTGAACGCTTACAATGAGTTTACAGTGAGCGATAGCGACTGCGTAAATGACTTGTATGGAGAATTGTAGTTCTACAAAGTAACCGCTAGGGACGCTTTACTAGTCGCCATACAAATCGTTTAACCTATTGACCGCCAAGCGGTCTAGCAATTTACCGTGCCACTGACGCCAGAGTAAAAAAAAATAGATGTGCCCCAAAATCAACAGGGATTGAAAAATACTTGTAGCGGTTAGAATTACAAAGTTTTTGATCATTGAAATTTGGACGGCTGTGGCCGACGTGGCGTCAGGGGCACGATTTTTTGTTGACGGCCACAGCCGACTGTGGCGGTCAAAAGGTTAAGGCTCATGGCTCAGTTTCATTGGTCGATAGGGCTCCCATGCGGGGTGCGGTAGATTTCCATAACGCATGCCATAGTCGGGGAGTCCCCGCATGCTGTATATCGACCGAGTTATCGACCAATGAAACTGAGCCATTATACCGTTCTGCGGGGAGTCCCCATCTATGTTCCTGCTGGTAATGGACGCCAACCCCTACGGTCTACGAGTATACAGAGGTTTGATAGGGGGTGTAAAAACACTGCTGTGAGGGTTATTTTTTTATTAAAAAAATATTACACTTTATTATGCCCCGTAATCGGCCAGGGAGTTCCAACTCTTATTGACATTGAAAGTAGGTACATTTTTCTAAGGCAGAACAAAATCATGTAGCGAAAATGGCATTGATAATGTACAGTCCACAGTAAATAAATGTACGTCACCCTAGGCCGTAGGTGGGATTTCTGGCCAAGGCAAGATGCAACACTTTAGACAAACCACGGGCGGTAATTCATAAAGCCTTAGATCGCATATTTATAGCACTCGCTGTTGGACTGGACCACAAACATCTGCGATTTGGGACCTTCAGAAATTCACCGACCTAGGCATGTAATGTACTATTACACTGATGATGACTAAAACGACACAAACTACACCTAATACACACTGCTACCAATATTGCCAAGAGAGAGCTAATGTATGTATATCTGCTGCTAACTAGGTATATGTTATTAACAGTGAACCCACAAATACCAAAGATATGTATTTATACCGATCGTACACACATACACCGTTACAACGATTATATAGATTAATCATTAACAAATGTGATTGTGATTACAAATATATAAATAACCGCGTCGTCAAGTGATATATATATACTTACTTATATTTTGGGTAAGACCAGGTATTAAGAATTTACTGTAATTTGTACCTTTGGTACCGTTTGGTAGCCAAGTTTTGTAACTGGCTACAGAATGGGAATCCGAAATTCCCAGTTTGTAGCCGGTTACGTAATGGGCCTGCGTAGTGCCGTTTGGTAGCCAAGTTTTGTAACTGGCTACAGAATGGGAATCCGAAATTCCCTGTTTGTAGCCGGTTACGTAATGGACCTGCGTAGTGCCGTTTGGTAGCCAAGTTTTGTAACTGGCTACAGAATGGGAATCCGAAATTCCCAGTTTGTAGCCGGTTACGTAATGGGCCTGCGTTATGCCGTTTGGTAGCCAAATTTTGTAACTGGCTACAGAATGGGAATCCGAAATTCCCTGTTTGTAGCCGGTTACGTAATGGGCCTGCGTAGTGCCGTTGGGCACACACACCATGTGTGTCGCTTAACTTCAAACTCTGATAAGTCCACTCTTAACTACTTGTGATATTATTGAAAAAAAAATGTCAATGACGTTAATTCGGTGATTTGAAAGGTTGTATTTTGGTTTGTAACCGCGGTTACGAATCGGTAATAGAAAATTCCCGTTTTGAAGCCAGTTACAATACGGGATTTTTTTTCCCGTATCGAAGCTGGTTTGTAACCGCGGTTACGAATCGGTGATAGAAAATTCCCGTTTTGAAGCCAGTTACAATACGGGATTTTTTTTCCCGTTTTGAAGCTGGTTTGTAACCGCGGTTACGAATCGGTAATAGAAAATTCCCGTTTTGAAGCCAGTTACAATACGGGATTTTTTTTCCCGTTTTGAAGCTGGTTTGTAACCGCGGTTACGAATCGGTAATGGAAAAGTCCCTTTTTGAAGCCAGTTACCGAATGGGATTTTTTTCCCGTTTCGAAGCTGGTTACGAACTTTCAGTTACCAAACGGTACCAAAGGAATTTGTAATACATTTCTTTAAAATCTACACTATGCGTTTTAGATAAATTAAAAAGAGAAGGAAGGAGTATTTCTCTGAGCGCCCTCAGAAGATTTTATTGCTTGGACCTCAATAAAACATGTGTACTAAAAAAAGGTTCAAAATCAAAAACTTAGCAATGTAAGCATGCAATTTTCGACTTTAATCCGTTTAATGTTGGGACATATGAATTAAAGTCGATTACTTATTGCTTATATTTTAAGTGGAACAGACTTGAAATGGAAATGGTGTAAGTAGTAACCCATGATGACGCGAAAGAGACTATTTATTTTAAAGAAAACATAATACCCATCCCAATTAAACATGGGATAGTTTATAGATAAGGGATTTAGCCTACTTAAGAATAATCTTATTATTAAATATTGTCGGATCGAGATACTATAGTACGACATAAAAGAGTAGAAATTAAAAAGTGGCAATACTGTAGTGTTGTCCCTTTCTAATCAATTTAAGAAAACGGGCCGACACTACAGTATTGCCACTTCCGTACCGTACATTACACAAGGGCGTAGAAAAAAGACAGTCTCAGATCACACGACTTGAATGCAAAGAGGGCGAAGACCAGTTAGTATAAAATTTTTAACAAAAAAAAGAACCGACTTCAGTAAAAATAAAAAGCCAACAATAACCCGTTCAAGTACAGATTACATTTGACTCACCCTTCGAAGTCGATCCCAAACCACTCAGTTCTTATATTTATATATTATAGTTTACGCGAGGTTTGGCACCGACTTCGAAGGGTGTCAAATGTAATCTGTACTTGAACGGGTTATTGTTGGCTTTTTATTTTTACTGAAGTCGGTTCTTTTTTTTGTTAAAATTTTTTTTTTTTTTGCTTTTTAGTGATTCGTATGTGTGTTTATCATCAGTTTCCTTACACCAAATCCTATTTACTGAATGTAAATTCTTGACTTTATCAATAAATTACCGAAAGCGCCGTACATGTCCCTATAACATTTGAAGAGTTCCCTCGATTTCTCCAAGATTCCATCATCAGATCCCGTCTTAGTGCCAACGGGACCAACTCGGAGTTATACCCTTTCGATAAAAAAAAAATTGAAAATCGGTTCACGATTCTCGGAGATATCGAGTAACATACATAGAAAAAAAAAAAAAATTAGTTCGAGTTGAGAACCTCCTCCTTTTTTGAAGTCTGTTAAAAAGTGTTTGTCACTTTCCATTTAGTACATTACTTCTGTGGCGCGGAGATAATCCCATTAGCGGGTTATACTCCCACACAGTCCGACTCAATGGTAGTGAGGGCTAACCAGCCCTGATACAGTTCAAGTCATGTCTAAATTTTATTTTTTATACCATTTAGTACACTCCGAGAAAAATGGATGATGCGTAGTAACGTGCCCAGGAGGGTCACGGCCTGTGATGTTATCGCAATAATTTATGTCAATTATTCCAAATGGCTGTCTTAAGTTCAATCATGAGGTCTGAGGCTTCCTTTAGCACCACTTGTTATGTACATAATTTTGAGCCTACCCCAGCCAGGAAGCGGCATTTTCTGTCAATATAAAACACTGCTTACTGTCCTAGATAGCGCCAAATTGAAATCTATGGGCGTGGCCACATGTCCACGACACGGCGTCGTAAACGTAAAACGACACGGTGTCGCGTCGGAGCGCGACACATTATCCACCGTGCGAATATACGTTGCCGCGTCGTGAAAACACACGACACGGCGTCGTAAACGTAAAACGACACGGTGTCGCGTCGGAGCGCTACACATTATCCACCGTGCGAATATACGTTGCCGCGTCGTGAAAACACACGACACGGCGTCGTAAACGTAAAACGACACGGTGTCGCGTCGGAGCGCGACACATTATCCACCGTGCGAATACACGTTGCCGCGTCGTGAAAGCACACGACAATCCCAACATCTCCAGAGGTCGAACTGGTTTCCTAAATACATTTTGCCTTTTTAAACGAGGCGATATTTTCCATAATAGTTCTTCAAACCTTGACACAGACATTCTAAAATAATCATAAAACTTGTGATCACTTATTATTAAAGCCTCGTACTTCCTTTTGAAATGACTGCCATCATGGTTCATAATAGAAAGATATGGATTTATCCAACATTTTCGTTTCTTCTGCTTTTTCTTTATGCTTCTTCTTAAAAGCAACAAAGGGCAGAATACGTGTGATAGGATCCATGTCGAATTGAAAACTGATCGCAAAATATTTTGAACATGTACGAGAAGCTGCGGCGTCGTAATCGAACGTGGCACCGCACCGTGCATCTACTCAACACAGCAAAGTTAATCTGCCCGGCGCGCGGCGCGACCTGCGGTGCCCGGTGCAGCATGTGTTTTCACGACGCGGCAACGTATATTCGCACGGTGGATAATGTGTCGCGCTCCGACGCTACACAGCGTCGTTTTACGTTTACGACGCCGTGTCGTGTGTTATCACGACGCGGCAACGTATATTCGCACGGTGGATAATGTGTCGCGCTGCGACGCGACACCGTGTCGTTTTACGTTTACGACGCCGTGTCGTGGACATGTGGCCACGCCCTATAGCCTTAATGATTGAATTGATTAAAAACAGACCTTAGTATCAATTAAGGTATAATATATTTATAGTGAAATTATTTACAAGTACATTAAAAATATGACTTGGCAGCTTTTTCAAGCAGACAACTCATCCAAGGCAGAGACTTTGCACCTTAGCGACCACTATGTGAATATGTTAATATTTACATCTTACCGCACTACTTTACAGCAGTGAATGAGTAAGCGAGAGGGTGCTGCGAAGTGGTTAACACACTGGACTGGCAATCCAGAGGTACCGGGTTCGATTCCCGGTCTCTTCAACCAGATTATGCTTTTCAATCTTTCTTTGATCTTTGTATCAATGGTTAATAGATCAGAATATGTTCCGTAAAACTACTAAAAGTATAGTCCAGTTCCAGTTCACACAACTAGATGGTCCAAATTAAATCGAAATTTACTTGTTAATTATGACAATTATTATGGATCAACTCCATGATGAAAAACTTCACTATCAAATTTGAATTAAAGCCTAAAATTAGTGATTGATAGAAATTCAACAGTTTTTTGGACTGTAGTTGGGTTACCAGCATAGTAGGGTAGTTTTACGGTTCTTAATTAGATACTTTGTGCAAAATCTGCCATCAATAACCAAACCACACGCTTTTTATTGCTCATTTGAAATAGTCACTATGTTCAATAAAGCGATCAAATAGCACTAATTTTAAAACTTACACCAAGGCAGTCATTTGTTATGCAAATCATATCTCACATACATATAGCTCTCACTGCTAATCCAGATTATTTTTCCATTACAAAGTATGCATTTATAAAGTTCCTTATAATCCTATGCGATATTACAGTCAGAAGTGCAACAAATGGATACCTTGCAACGCTATAAATATTGACCTTCACAAAACTTTATTCATAACAACTTAACCCAGGGTTCTGTTATCATTCTGCGTTCAAGGGGCATCTAAGAGATCGGGGAATATTGGATGTACATAATTTACAGCTGTGTACATATTTTCCTTTTATCTGTCTTTTAAACTTTTAGAGACATTTTTCCGCAGACTATGGAACACCAGTACACTGCAGAACAGACTTTCCAGAACAATGTTCTAACCCTCCCTAGCCCAAACAAATTTGTGACTTCCTCAGTTCTAATTATTCTTTGTGACTGAAGCACTTACAACTTTCTTTATGAATCAACACGTAGCTTAATAAAACATGGTAAATATGAAATGTAAAATTGTGTCTTAATTCAAAGCAATAGAGCAAACCACCTAAATACCAAAAGCTACACACTATATAAACATATCACAATTGTAAGTTGCATTAACCTTAACTCAGTCATATCTACACAAGGAATATTTACGTTAATGCAACAAACAATGTGAATATTAAACACTAAGTACTATTTATTGCTGTTGGTTGCACTGAAATTACCATCTGAATGCAAATGTTCGATCGATGTTGACAGTTGTTCTAGACTTTGAACCAACTGAGTCATCTTGGATCTCGAGGTAGATTTGTCAAAACTCTCGTCAGTTGGCTTCTCTACGTCAGCACACAAGCGGAAGTGGAGCCTCGCTAGATGTTCCTGCTGATCCCTGATGTTGATCATCTGTTCCATACTACAGCCTGCACTGAACGCGCTCAATTTGCCCGAATGGAAGTCATCTAGTAAATCAAGGAGTGCTTTCTCCATATGTTTTACATCTGGCGCTTCTTTGGGCATGTGTTTGGGTCTGTTGTTATAATTGGAGCGCATAAGATCGCGGTGGAGACGTCTCTCGTTTACTATAGAAACCTTTGTAGAGTCATTTATGCTATTGTTACCACTGCTCGCGAACACTTGGCCCGGAGTTCTGGAGGTGAGGCTAGCGGCGCCACTGGACATCTTGTTGCTGTTTACAGGTGACGTCGCGGCTTGCGAGATCCTCGGCTCGTCCTCCTCGGCCTCATTCTGCATCAGTTGTTGCGTTTCGTTAGCTTCCTCGACATCAACACTCATGTAGACTACAGGATATGTTAAGCTTCGGCACTTGAATCACTGTTAAAGCACTATAATTTAACGGCATAAAGTTTTGTATAATTTATTATGACAAAAGTATTTCTTTTATTGCTCTGTGACATGATCATTTATCATGTATAATTCGTTTCTTTTTTTTAGAATGACTATGACGTGACGTCAAACTAGGAATTAATTCGGATATCAAATATTTTGATTTATCCTAACATAACATACGGTGATTGGTATCACTCATTCCACTGCAAACGAATAAAAATTGTATTCTTAATAAAAACTATAATCCCTATATTTTTTGTTCGATGTAGGTAATAGTAGATTATAAAGACGTTTGATGTAACGGTATATACGATGGTTGAGTTGGTTTATGAACACGTCTAATTCATCCTTTGACACATAAAACATCAATGTTTTACGTATATTGTGCATAGCGCGGTTTAAAATGTAGCTGAAACAAACGTAGAGGACAATATCTATGGACATAGCGTTTTTCAAAAAAAGTGTACACGTGACGAACCGGAAAACGTTTTTTTTTATAACACCGATTTTAAATTTTCTTGGCTTATTCAATTCCCCATAAGTTATAGTGTATTATTTGAGAAAATGGCATTAAAATATTAAAAAATATAGAAAATATCGACATTTTAAACTCAGATTGTGGTGAAACTAGTTCCGGATAGTCACAAATATAAAATTCATTATAAATTGATTGTAGTATTTTTTGGACCCGTTTTAGTTTACACATTTAAAATAAAGACAATAAACTATTTAAAACGGGTTTAATTTAAAGAATTAATGGAACGAGCAAGGTTTGAGGATAAAATAAAGGTCCAGTTCGTCACAATCGCCACCAAATGACTGCTAAAACATGTATTTTTTTGCATTAAAATGCGACAAATCAACGAATAATATTTTTTATTACATTAAGGAATATTCATTTAGTAATGTTAACGCTTAAATATGTGAATTGTTGCACTGCGGCAGCCAGAAATAATTATTTTCAACATCCCAAATCTTGGGACAGTAACTAAACGGAATCTCATGTGACTAACTGGAAAATGTAAGGAATAGTGTACATAGATATTATGCTATGAATCGTATTTATTGCAACGGAATCAAAAAGGTAGGTATAATATATATTGTTACTAGTTTATATATGTAATAATAAAACATGTATTAAACTAGTAATAATAAATATTTACCATGTATATTATTATGAATTACATAAAAATCTTTCATGAGTAAATGACAATCTCAATATTGAAAGTTTTATTAGTTTTATTTATCTATTTTTATAGATTATTAATAATGTTTTATTTTTATTTTTTTAAATAAAGCATAAAATGTTACTATTACCTTTAACAAGTAATAGCAACATGAACATTTCAAAATATAGAATAACAGTCTTAATTCTCATTAATAAAAAATTGGGCAAGTGCGAGTCCGACTCGCGCATGAAGGGTTCCGTACCATAATCTACAAGTTTGTTGTATGGGAGCCCCCTTAAATATTTATTTTATTTTATTTTTAGTATTTGTTGTTCTAGCGGCAATAGAAATACATCATCTGTGAAAATTTCAACTGCCTAGCTATCACCGTTCTTGAGATACAGCCTGGTGACAGACGGACGGACGGACAGCGAAGTCTCAGTAATAGGGTCCCGTTTTTACCCTTTGGGTACGGAACCCTAAAAACGGTTGTAATTAAAATACTTACATCGAACGAACTTTATTTTAGGACATCGCTTAGAACGCTGTCTGCCTCTTGTTTTCTTGATAGTTATAAACGAATATAAACCTTAATGCAATATGTTAAGGTTTATGGGTGTATACTTAAGTTTACATCGACATAAACCAATCACAATTTTTTTTATTCATTTCTGACAACAGTTTCAGCTGTCAAGTTAGTTCGCCTAATTAAAAACTCGACTGTAAGCGTGGCCCGACATGCTCTTAGCCAGTTTTTATAAATGTTTTAATTGTTATTTTGCTTTTTAGTCATTTCTTCCGGAGATAACAAATACTTTTCTGAAAACCGCATCAAAATCTGTTCTGACAAATGCGAGATAATGGCGGATAAACATGCATGTATAACAAACATATGGGTCAAACTAAGTAACTCCTTTTTTAGAAGTCGGTTAAAACATCGGTCACATTTCGATTGTGTACTAAGCTTTATAGTTCCAATTCGTCACAAACTCGTTCCGGTAGTATATCACGTCACTAACCGGACGTGACGAATTCTACCTCGACAATTTAAAATCAAAATTTCAACGTGTTCTGAACCAATTCAATGTGTTTTTGGTTTAGTTTCGGATACTACGATAGTTTCTTCTATGTCTAATTGTGTTTAAAAAGTTAATTATAATCTACTTACCGAAAAAACTGTTACTAACTCGAAATCCTATTTTTAGCGCACTGACACAGCGTCCACCTTTCGTCACCGTTTTCACGGAACTGACGTTTTATTTGCAATGAAATCCGATGCCTATAGCATTAAAATGTTGCCAGGATTGAAAAATTAACGCTTTTTGGGGAATATCGATTGCACAAGTATGTTAAAATCGCTTGTGACTATAACCGGAAGTTCCGGTCTGTCGATTTCTTTGGACAGTGGAAAAAGTAGTTTTTCGGCATTATAAACCGTATTTGTTTATAAATAAAGCACACGACTAAAATCTAGACTCATTACTTTATCTGTGTGACCACATTCAATATTCATACAAATTTATTTCGAGTTTCTGCAAGCCTCTGAACATGACTGAGTCGACGTGGGACATACCCATTTTAGCACTTTTCATATCTTTATTTTGCAATAAATCTAGTAATAAATATAATATAATCGTTTTAGAAATATAAAATGAATGCCCCACATCTACAGAATCAAATGATACCACTCATATACCCAAATACTAAAGGTAAAGTAAAAAAAAAACACGTTGAACGTGTGGGACATTCAAATTTTGCCATGTACACTTTTTTTGAAAAACGCTCGACAATGTTTTGGTTCGTCTGTCACCTCTGTCACTCACGAGACGACCTGACATCTGACAAAAGTTTGCTTTATTACACTTTTCGACATAATATGATGATAATTATTGAAAATAAATGTATAATTTGTAATAATCTAGTTCGATAGCTTTATTTATGAGTTTTATTGTAAACAACCCGATTTACTTATTGGTTTATCACACGAAGTGATAGTTCAAGAGGCTGGAAATAAATGCTCTCCGTAAGTATATTCCATTCAATGTGTTATTCAAACAATATGAAATTTAAATTTTATTGGATATTAACCACTCACGTGCTCTGCGCAACTACGGTTGCGATTTGTCAAAACGCAAAGTGCTCTCGCAACACTAGTTGCGAGCTGGAGTTCCAACGGTTTTTAAATGATATTTACGTGGATCGTGTGAAGAGCGCTTTTCTGTTGACTTATTTAGGTAGAGGATTGATGTGGCAACATTAAAAAAAATAAAAACAACAGTCTATGGAACAATTTTGCAAAATTAAAAAAGTAGTATTGGTGACTGTCAAAGTTCGGTGTGTTAGTGAGGGAGCTAGTGTTTAAAAAAATGCCGTAAGTATTCTATTTTCCATATTTTAAATAGTATTGTATATCAGATTAATCGTTGTTAACTGCTACATATGATGAAGCATATATTTCAATGCTAATTTAAATATAATGTGTTAAATTCTTGCAACAAAGTACGTAGAGTGATGAAATTTTTGCGTGTTTGATTTTTAATCGTGCATTATTATACGATTATACGACATGTTTTTGTCTGGGCTATTTGAATAAGTTAGTTTGTTTATTGACCTTAGCGTAAATCCTCTTTAAATGAATAATTATGTATGTTTTAAACAGGATTAGGTGAAAGAAACTTGTGACGTCTGTAAGTACAACTATACGCAACAGTAGTTGCTCGAAGCATTTTAACAGATCCGCACAAGGTCCGCGTTTTATGTCATAAGGCATGGTGCACACTGGGTTTTTGTTGCAGATTGGTTTAATTTGGCTTATTTTTGAGTGTTTTTATTTTTATTTGTGGAGGCTATTACTAAATATTTTTGGTTACTTTTAGTTTTCTTTTTATTAATCGGCGAAGGATGTTTTTGAGTGAATAGTTATTTGTGCAGCAAGAGAGAAAAGTTGTTTTTGCTGCGAGTGCCGAATTTGAATCACGAGCGTAGCGAGTTATTCTAGGATGGCATCTAGATTTTTTTTTTTAGTTTGGCACATAGATAAATAAACAAAATAGGATTATTAATTATACATTTTGAATCATAACAGAACTCTAATATAGTTATTTGTTTTAAAATTTTATATCGATCATATATTTTAATTAAAGTTTTGCTTACTGATTTCTCGCTGCAAAGGTGCCTTTCCGAACTGCTGAGGGTGTGTTGTTTTCTAACCTTAGATTTTTAAGCTATCTTTTATGGAATTTTTGGTGTGGCATGTACTTATAACCATTTTTTGCAAGTTGACAATGTGTTTGTCTACTAATAATTGCACATTAATTTTTTGGCTGGATTGAATTTTTATGCTTTATTATCGTAATTTTGACAGACGAACTAAAAATGAAAGGGGAGGTAGAGGTGGACAACGAGGGAGTCGAGGGAGCGGGGGACGAGGAAGAGGGGCACGTAAAGTTATGCCAAAGGAGCTGTTCCCTTCTTTGGACGATCCCCAAAACGATATTGCGATCCCCGGACCCAGTACAAGGTTGTGTACTTAAACATGTTTTCTAAATTGGTATTAGAGACAGTAACAGGTTTTCATATAATATTAATTTCTCAGTAGAACTTACGATGAGGAGTATGCGAATGTAAAAAAGTCGTCGGCGCAGACAAGAAAGGCTCTAAAAAGCCTACCTGTTGCAATGCAACATAAATTTAGCGATATGAAGCGGGCAAAAGAAATGGAGCGCTTTTTGCTGCCCGATGCCCCTCCACGCAAGAAATCAAGGTATAGTAAGATCCACATTTCGATGTATTTTTTTTTAATTTAATAGATATGTTTATGTTATATAAGGATTTTTTTTTAAGAAAATTGTCTCCAGTACGGCAAGCATGTCGATTACAGGAGGGCACCCCATCAACGCCCCCATCCCCAAAATTGAGACACTGGCAGACTAGGTACGGATATTATTTTTGTTGCAATGCTACAATAATACCTTATTTGAAATTTTATTAAGTCAGTTCGCTTCAAATATTATTTTATTACAGAAATCAGGAAAATGACGAACCAGATATAGATTTACCAACCACACCTCACCAACGTGACTGTGAATCTGTAAATTGGGATACTCCAACGAGGTTATACAGTGTTTGCATATTAAAATGAATAATTATATTAAGTTTAAAACAAGAAAGTGTTATATTCACTTTATATATTTTTTCTTACAGAAATCAGCAAAATGACGAACCACCAGATATTATAGATTTACTAACAACCCCTCACCACCATGACCGTGAATCTAATTGCGATACCCCAACTAGGTATGCCATATATTATAAAAACATTAAAATATTATATTTAAACGATGAGCTACCAACGTTTTAACGAAACCTGTTTATTTTTTTAGCACAATTAGTTTGGACAGCTGTATAGAAGTCCCAGGGTGTTCACCGTTGCGGGTGGATTGGACGACAGGAGATTTAAGTTAGTTAAAATATTTTTATAGTATCTTTTTATCGATTCTATTTTTTACGTGGAAATACCAAATTTTTACAAAAAAAAACTAAAAATTTAAGTTAGTTATATTTATTTTGTAATGTACTTTATTGTTTTATTCTAATTTTAATTACTAACTTACTCTTTTTATAGAAAACCAGATGTCTCCGTCGACAAGGAAGTTATTGAAAAGCTTAATTGAAAAGAAGCCAAAAGAAAAAGGCAATGGAACCAAAAGTATGACTCATTTCGTTTTTAGTTTTAGCCAAACATACTTGTATTTTCGAACCAATGATTTAGCAGTTTATTCTAAAACGTTATAAGATTCCAATTTAGATTTTTTGATAAACATTAACATTTATAAAATTTACATTGTTATAAGTGAGATCCTGAAATTGGCTCTTTAATACTATTTAAGCTACTACTAACATAGTTCAAGCTGTTGTTTATCCATGCATTAAATAATTAAATAAACATTTCAGAATCTAAACTGCCGTCTGTGACATCAGCATCATCAACTACATCTCTGTCACTGCCACTGCCGCTGCCGAAAAAAAGTATTATTAATGTTTGAATTATTCAAAGATTCCAAGGTTTTGATATCCATTTTTGACATTAAATTCACATTTCAGAATCAACACTACCGCACACTTCAACATCAGAACAGGCTCCACTACCGCCCAAAAAGCGAAGATACTCAACCCTTCCGCACACGTCATCTGCATGCAACACCTCTTCAACATCAGAACAGTCTCCACTTCCGCCCAAAAAGCGAAGACAAGTAATTCGTGGTTCAGGTATACATACATATATGAATATATAGCCATATATTGGTTTAAATCAAATCAAGCAAATCGTATAAATTTATATATATTTTTTAGATATCTTCACCAAAGAGGCGGAAGATATTTTTGACAGTTGGCAAGCAGAGATCGATGGTATCGAAGGTGATACTGAAGATGAAGATGACATTCCACCACCTGACTCCGAACCCAATTACGTCAATTCAGAAGCTGCAGCCTTTGTACAGGAGCAATTAGATCCAGTAGCACAGCAGTGGTTATCTCGGGAAGATGCAGAAGCAGACAAAACGATTCAGAGCTTACTGCCTGTTGACCATTTGGCTTTTGAATGGAACAGTGAACCGTCAACATTTAAAGGCAAACGAGAGGAGTTCCGTGGCACTCCAGGACCGACTTTTACAATGACAGAGAACTTGACTGAATTAGACTTGTTTTTTAAATTTTTTGACGATGATTTACTGGACCTCATAGTGACTGAGACGAACAAGCATGCAAAAATGACTTTAGCAAAGCAATCCCATGCATTACACTCACGTGCCAGTTTTTGGAAAGATACCGATCGTGGTGAGATAGTTATTTTCCTTGGTATACTCCTACTCCAAGGTATGGCTCCATTTACAGTGGAAAAGGATTATTGGAAAGAAAACGGATATCTCACCTTGAAATACTTCAAAAATTTGATGACGTACAATAGATTTGTTTTGTTAAAGAAATTTTTACATTTTACTGACAATGAAAGTGCAATGGAGGAACTGACGGCTGACGAACGCAAGCTCCGTAAGATATGGCCGGTGCTGAATCACCTGAATACAAAATTCAGTACACTATATCTTCCGCGGCAAGATATAGCCATAGACGAGTCACTCCTCAAGTGGCACGGACGGATCTCATTCGCTCAGAAAATAGCAACAAAAGCAGCTAAAGTTGGTATAAAGAGTTATGAGCTATGTGAATCCTCTTCCGGCTATTTGTGGAGTTTCTTTGTCTACACAGGCAAAGGACACACGCATACAGAAGACCAACAAGTGACGGATGACAATAACGGAGAACAAACTGATATCCAGGACGAACAGCAACAACCTCCAAACGAACCTGCTGACGAGAGCAGACATGCATGTCTGCCGCCTCCTGCTTCGACAGCTTCTACATCTTCCTTACCACCCGCCCCGATGAATGCCACAGCACAGATTGTGCAACATCTGGCCAAACCATTGCTTAATAAGGGCTATACCCTTATTATGGATAATTTTTACAATGCGCCACTTTTAGCTCGTTATTTAAAAGCCCAGCAAACCGATTGTTTTGGAACACTCCGCCTCAACAGGGAGTTTGTCCCAGAATCATTTAAACAAACGTCTAAATCCGAAATGCGTGTTGGAGAGGTCGCACAATCCTTTTGTCGCGATATTTTTGTTATGATGTGGCGAGACACTAATATTGTGTCCATGATTTCCACGTATCACGAAGGTGATATAGGTGGAAAAGAAAAATACGGACGGTATAAATATAAACCGAACATCGTTCTAGACTACAATATGGCTATGGGTGGCGTAGATAAAAAAGATCAACAGTTATCTGCCCATAAAGTGGAACGAGCCAAAAATATGGCTTGGTACAAAAAAGTATTCAGGCGACTGTTAAACATTACTGTCCTAAACAGTTACGTAATTTTCAAAATGCAGCATCCTAAAGTGACACAACGGGCATTTAGGCAAGCGCTAGTAGATGCTATGATTGAAAAGTTCTTGCCCAGAAATGTAGATCGGCCGCTGCAAGTACACACCACTTCTTTAATGCCGATGCCACTCGCTGGTGGTTTGTTGCGTCCGATATTAATCGGGAATCATTTCATCGGCATAGGCGAATCCCGGTACAAGGTATGCGTTTGGTGCCGTCAATGCCGCACCAAATATATTTGCAAGCAGTGCAAAGTATCTCTCTGCTTGGAGATATGTTTTGAAGAATTCCATACGGTAATACGATGAATTTTGTCATAGACGGAGTCGCCAGGCTGCTGTAGTGGCTGCGTGTCCACATGCAGGGACGGTCCTCACGGAGTCTTGCACGTACCTGTGTGTGAGCCGCGGTGCTGCAGTCAGGAGAGTGCATGCAGACACGTTCCTACGGGATTCTTGCACGTACCTGCGTGCATGTTCTTCTGCTGGTGTCGGCTGTCACATCTAGGGCTTCACTTCGTTTCTAAGCCAACGGTTATCAAGTGATGAGTCCGAGGCTGAGAAACTACGCTACTTTCTTAACCAGGTGATACTATTCCTTGTCTCACTTCTTTTTATTCGGGTTTTCTTGTCTGCGGCATTGAGTCAACATACTCATATTCTACACTTTACTCTTCATACTTTAAACTACTACTGTTATTAAACTACAAAGCCCTTCTACACAATCTTAAAACCATCTACAGTGTTAGTGTTAAATCCTTGTGATATTAGTTAAGTACATAATATTAAGTAAGATAGAACGCCTTCCCGCAGCACTGTTCTAGCAGTGTATGTATGACTGTTTCATGTGATTTCCCAATTGAGCTGCAATATAAGTACTGTACATAAACTTTTGTTTCTTTCAACTTGATATTTCAAGTTTTCAGTGAAATACTGCAGATTGTTTTACTTGCTTACCTTGCCATTTGTATTAGGTTAAAATGTGCTGGCGTCCAAACTACTACTAAGAAACATCTGTAATCTTTTCCTGGGAATCTGAAATTTGCAATACCTAAAACATACCCACGACCACCTGAGATTTCTGCCAAGCTTCCGGTGCATCTCAGTCTAAACCCGTGACCACCTCAAGCGGGGATAGATTGTTATAATTGGTATCAGACAGAGAATTTTTTTTTTGCTGACGACATAGTTATAATGGCAGAATCGCTGCAAGACCTGCAGGAAATGCTGTCCGGTCTTAATGCTGCCTCGAGACGCGTTGGGCTAGGGATGAACTTGGACAAGACTAAGGTCATGTTCAACGAGCACATCGTCCCTGTGCCCGTTTCCGTCGAAGGTGTAGCCATTGAAGTTGTCCAGGAGTACGTCCACCTAGGACAAAAGTTACAGCTGGGTAGAGACAACTTTGAAGGTGAAATCACCAGAAGAGTGCAGCTTGGCTGGGCAGCATTTGGAAAGCTGCGTCACATCTTCGAGTCACCCTTGCCACAATGCCTGAAGACCAAGGTATTCAATCAGTGCGTCCTGCCGGTCATGACATACGGAGCCGAGACGTGGAACCTGACAGTGAAACTAGCCCACCGACTACACGTCACACAGCGAGCTATGGAAAGGGGTATGCTCGGAATCTCGTTAAGGGACAAAGTCCGGAACGAGATTATCCGACAAAAAACCAAGGTCACTGACGTAGTTCAGAAGTGTAGCAGACTGAAGTGGCAGTGGGCTGGTCACATCTGTCGCAGAACCGATGATCGGTGGAGTAGACGGGTTCTCGAGTGGAGACCACGACTCGGCAAGCGTAGTGTAGGACGCCCTCCAGCCAGATGGACCGACGACCTGAAAAAAGTGGCGGGTGGTGACTGGATGGCGAAAACGGGAGATCGGGCCATGTGGCGAACCCTGGGGGAGGCTTACGTCCAGCAGTGGACTGCAATAGGCTGAAATGAATGAATGAATACGATGAATTGTTACTAGTCAAGCGTTCCAAAAATTTGTAATACGATTAGGATAGAATAAAATAGCCTTTATTGTATTGATCTTCAAACTGTTTAGTTAATAAATGGTTTTCGAAGAAGTCTTGTTTCATTTAATTTAGCTTAAGATAACAATATTACATGGATGTATATCATATACATATTTTTCGTAGGGTACGTAGTGTGAAGTAAGACGTTTTAAAATAAGAACTAAATTACTACTACTTATTAGCTAAAATTACTACCGTGCCCCGTGCCCTCGGATATTATATCGAAATTAGCTATTATTTTTAAATAATTATTGATTGTACTACAAGCATCACAGTTAACTGACCATTGGTAGACCTTATCTCGTTGCAATAAGTTTCACGAATGGTCAGTTAAATGTGATGCTCATAGTACAATTTATAATATGTATGTATAACAATAAAATTTAATAGGTACGCTTATTTTGAACATATATTAAATTTTTCATGTTAAGTAATATTTTTTAAACAACATAATCTCGTACGTAAAAAACTCTATTCAAAATTATTCAAATCGGTCAGTTAATTCTGGTTACAGTAGTTTACGAGTAGGTATGCTAAAATCCGCCCGTACCTACTATAACATCTATGTTATTCTCTGATCTCCGCGACTGTCACTCATTTAAATAAATCAATTAATTTAAATACTATCTTAGTCTTTGTTCTATATATCACGACGGCCTATTAAAATATAATTCATTAATTATAATTTAGCATTTTATAAGTAATAAGAATCTGTTATCATTAATTTGTTACAATGAAAAGTATATCATTTCAATGTTGAAGATGTGACTGCATGAAATTCGTGTCAAGAATTTTATTGTGATTTCGTTGCACGCCTGTGTATCCCGTCCTTATGCCGCCGCCATCTTCGATTTTACAAAATAATGGCCGCGCGAGAGCCGTATGGCGATTGGCGAGGTCTGGTCTAGTATGATTCGTGATGCCCTGCACGTGGGTTTGTTTACTTTTGTAATGAAAACAAAAGAGTACGTATTGAGTTGGTTATCGGCCTGATATGCATTGATATGTATTTAGTTGTGAAGTGTGACATGTGAGTGTATTTGTGTTGTGTATTTGTGGTTTGAAGTGGTGGGAATTGTCGGTAATCGGACGTCAAAAACGGCACTCGTTACGCTAGGTATGTAGGGCTATCTTTTGTTATTGATAATTTGTGACAGATATTGCTGCGAGTTTGACAAAACTGGCACATGTTATTTAAAGATTAATAGTGTCTTTATCTACGTATAACAATATTTTTGCCCTCTTCAGCCTAAATTATTCGTAAAAAAATCATAAACAAACCACCCGGTTTCGCGGTGAATTGCGAAACTGACATTTTAAACATTGCAAATGAAAAAGGTTTTATGCAAAATATTTCCTCGTGACCATATATTTTATTTGGTACCAATCGAAGCGTAAACTATTAAAGTTTTAATTAAACATTAAAAATACATATGTTATCGATTTAGATTTTTAAAAGAAAATATATATCTGGCAAAAGTCCCCATTCGAAACTGTACGTCAACTTTGAGATTTTTTTTTGATTAATATTACTATTGTGACCTATTTAATTATTTATATAAACAAATTGCCCGGTTCTTTAGCTTTACAACATAACAAGAATCGTAACAAAAAGTTCAGTGAAAGCCACGCAATCGATTTATTAACAAAACATGTCACGGCGCCGCTGGCGCGCGGTATATCTAGGGCACTTTACAGGACCTTTTTTTAAAACGCGAGCACTCAAGTGGTTAAATTCAGTATATAATTTCCAATGCTAAGTTAGGAAGAGATTTGCGTATGTGTAACCTTTAAGGCGTTGTGAACAGTCACAATCATGAGATGAACGTAAAAACGAGTCAATTTGCATTTTAAAATTTACCAATCTTTTAAATAATTATGTGTTTTAGGGCCTGTTGTTGGATGTGAAAGCAAGATGTTATTCTGCTTATATTAAACATGGAATATTTCATTAGGGACACACAGAAAATGGCTCAAAATGGTAAGAAAATGGTTCATATATTTTGCGTTTTTTTTTTACCACCATACAGGGTGTACTTTTTCAATTGCTTTAACTTTAAGGGGTAATTCTTTACGTCTTATTGAGTCAATTTCTCAAAGAAACCAAGTTCCTAACTCGCACCGTTTTCAAATTATTTAATATTCAAATTTAATCACTAATCTCAGTTTAACCAGTGTAAAATCTTCTTATAACCAAAGACTATTATCTGCTGGTTCGTATGTAAAGAGTTTTCAGTGTTCCTTATGTACGACAAGGTCTAAATCAATAAGTTCTTTTTTATTTTGCTCTCACTTGACTCGCATGTGTCACGTCAAATTGACAATAGTAATTTATTATTGTTGTTATTTACTTAATTTTTAATGAAATAATTGTGTTCACTTGCTTTGTGATGCCACGGATAAATTATACGGCCGAAGAAGAAGCCAATATGCACTTTGTTTACGGTTTCTGCAATGGATATGCAGCGGAAGCAGCAAGGGAGTATCGACGTCGATATCCCAATAAGAACTTGCATAATTTGGATTATTTCGATGATATTCCATTGGAAACAATGCGGACACACTGGATCCAGCATGACGGAGCACCCGCACATTTTGCTGGCCGTTTTAGACAATATTTGGATGTGCACTTTGCTGGGCGTTGGATTGGACGCGGCAGTCAAACTCTTGCGTGGCCCGCCTGCAGATCTCCGGGCCGAACACCCTTAGACTTTAATGTCTGGGGTACTTGTCTGGAAGAGATCGCTCTTTAGCGATAAGACCGCCTGTTGTCTACCGTTATTTATAAATTGTATTTATCTTGTTTCCTTTTGTTAACTTTTTTGGTGTGCAATAAAGTATTGTTGTATTGTATTGTTGTTGTACTTTAAAAGAAAAGTCTACTCCAAACCTGTGGCTTCGAGGGAAGACCTACTGCAACGAATTCAGGAAGAAGTCGATGCCATGCGTGCCACTCCTGTCAAACTAAATCGCGAGATACGATTTCGGTTGAATATTTGTTTAGAAAATAATGGCGGGCACTTTGAAAACAAGTTGTAGTAAATTATTATTTTGGTTTAAATAAAAAATATTGAGTGTTAAATACTGATGAGGAGATCATTTTATTTTATTAGGCCAATATTGTTTATGTAATTAAATGTTTATACTTAAACTTAATTAGTTTCATTTGTGACTATACCATAACCCGAAAGAATTTAAATAAAGTGAATTAAAATTAAAATGGTTTAAACACATCGCAAAAATTGTTCTGAAATAAAAAATAAGCACAAAAAATTTAACTTTCACTGCCAATGAACAAAAATAAATACAAAAAGAAAATTCTTTACCGGGGTTTGAACCCAAGACCATCCACACGCATTCCACCTAGCTAAAGTTTTTAACGAGCTCTCAATTCTGTCATCGATGAAGTTTTATCAGTGACGTTAAAATGACAACAAGTTGACTCTAACTATTGCCTAACTCAAAAGGACCTTTTACAATAGCCACCAATTAAATAATTAATTACTTTGTATGGGATACCAAAAAAAAATATTTTTCGAATATCATTAAACGGTTTAAGGGATGAGTTTACGTTAATGTTCCAAGCACTATGTCGAAGTTAAAGCAATTGTATAAAAACACGTTGTATATTTATGATAGTTAACAATAACTGCCAATTCGTTAGATGGAAGACCTGTGTTAAATTTTAACAAGGATGGTATTGTTTAGCATAACCTTATTAGATATTAAGCTGTTTCTGCAAAATAATGCAATGCCCTTTCAGGGTGTCAAGTTAAGTAGAGATAATCTTTAGAGTTAAGACATCTCTAAACTATATGAGAGCAATAACGATCTATTTGGTTGACTGGAGGTTCCTTACGAACTATCCAGGATTTTATGTCTGAGTGAAAATAATACTTTACATACCGTAACATTGTGATGGTGTTCACAGTTTATAATTTATCTAGTGAAGTTATAAACTAACCTAACCTTAGCTATCTGTTAGTTTATAATATCACTAGTTAGTTTATATAAATGGTGGTCACAATTATATGGTGTCAAATATATATTTATATCTATATGTATTTATATATTGGTCAACGCAGTTTGTAGACTTCTGCCTACTGAGTCGGCGGTCCCGGGTTCGAATCCCGGACAGGGCAAATATTTGTGTGATGAATTCGAAGATTTGTGCTTGGGCCATGGTTGTTCTATGTATTTAAGTATATATTTATCTATATAAGTATGTGCATCTTTGTCTAGTGCCCATTACACAAGCCTTCTTGAGCTTAATTTGGGACTAGATCGATTTGCGTGAGGTTGTCCGATATTTATTATTATTATTTCCTCAATGTCATTAAGGTCAATACTGGTGGCATTACAAGTCTGCTGAAAGTGATGTCATTCCTTTGATACTTCATTAATAAAATAATGGCATGTTTCTCTAGATACCTGCTATCATGTTTTTGTGGTACGATGATTTGATTTTTTGATGATTTGGTGTAGGGACGTCCGGCCGGAAACAGGCAGGCTGTCGATCGCTTGACTGCGTTCATTCAGCCCAAAGTTTTTGTGGTATACATTATACCATTATAACAGTTTTCTATGAGGTTTTTTTTTTTTAATTGACAAACCATTATTGACTGTTGTAAATATGACTGTTATCAATTTATTTTCAGCACCGAACATCATCAAGGTGGTTAATTTGAAGCGGTTTTTGCCGGAAACACTTTTAAAAACAAGACCTAAACTGAAAAGAATGTGGCACAACCCTATAAATCCAGGAACATCACAAATTCGTAAAGCTATCATTGAAACTAATGACGATACTAAAGAGTCTGTGATAGTAGGTAAAGATCCTGTTCCAGAGAACATAGAGGAATCAAGTGAACAAAACCTAGAATCATGTGAAAAAAGAGTAATTTCTAGTAGAAATAAAATTAGGTTTAGAAATTGCTCACACAGTCCTAAGGAGCTGTCTACGTTACATGAACATATTGATGACACACTAGTTAAGGTTGGAGACACATTTGAATCACGAGACTGTTTTAAACAGTACCTGAACAATAATGCGAAGAGGTGGCACTATTACTACGTTTGTCGGAACAGTAAGAAAAATATAATTGAGTATAACTGTATTTGTATGGCTTATAAAAATAAGGAAAAGGAAGTGGTGATAAGGAGGCAGAAGAAGTGAGTATCTTTACCTGTATTATGGTTTTTGTTGCACAAATGATTTATCACTAGGCTGACAGTAGACGTCAAATTATTTATGCACCCTGGGGTTATGGTTATGGGCTCCGTTTTCCGCACTTAGCCCGTGTATATTCGGGCCGTTGTGCGTGCATATTTGCCAGCTAATAGTCTAGCCAGCCTAACTCCGTCCAGAAGCGCAGGATTCTCCTGGTGTCTCCACAGGCTTCACAAAGTGACCTCGCTGCTTTGAGGATTTCAGCCCATACCCTGGGGTATGATTATAAACTAGAAAGTACTGTCTGTAACTTTGGCGGTTGGTTTTTGTCTTTTACCATAGTTAGGTAAAAATTATCCTAGGTATAGCGCTGCCATCTGTCTGAGTTTCCCCGGATTTGTCCTTGTTTAGGCCTTCTGGGCGCTTTGGATGTCAAGTTCCTTCCTTTAGATTTAATAAAAACTGTATTTTCTTTTTTATAAATCTCATACATAAAATTGACGCCATGGTTCCCAAGAACAGATTTCTCTATCTCTTTCTCTATTTGCGTTTTCTCCCTACTGACCCATTTGGATTGATAATCTGTATACAAACTATGTCTGTTTTCAGACGAACCACCGCTTGCCCTTGCAAGATTCGACTAACGATTGATGAGAACACAAATGAACTTGTTGTATATTATGTGTGTAACCACCATGACCACGAGACGACGGCCAGCGCGTTCTACAACTATCCACATGCCAAGTATTTACCGCAGAATGTGAAAGAAGAGGTAGGTTCTTTCCAACCAAAAGGCGGTTTTCAATTCGGTTGTATTATTTCTTTTTTTTTACCCCCGACGAAAAAAGAGAAGAATAAATCAATATTTTTTTTATTCGGAAGACATGTCCATCGACATGATTCTTAGCTATGTTTGGTAGAAGCTAAGAATTCCAAATTTTACAGTTATGTTCAGTTTTAGTAGCATTTTCTATATAACTCATTGTATGAGGGTCTCATGATGACCAGCTAGTGGTTTGGGAGGTGTTTTAATTTTTTTTAACCCCAATCATAACAGATAGGTACACATGTTAAATTTATAACACGTCTCTTTTTTTTATCGGCGGTTAAAAATACACTCAAACTTATTAATTTGGCTATGAATTTTGTAGGGTCCTTTTATTGCAGCATTGAAATATAACAACTTTCTTTTATTTTTATGCTGTTCTTTTCTTATGGAATAGTCACCGTATGTTTTTTTACAGTTTTTAGACCTAACTTACCTCGGTTTGGATGTGGATTTGATCCAGAAATACATTCACTCTGTCATAGGCCTGACAATCAAGAAAAAAGACATCTGGTCGTACACTTATAGATTCAAAAGGAAAATATTTCAAAGAAGTATAAGTGATGAACGGAAGAAATACATAGATGATTTAATGATGAGTAAGTGCCTAATTTATTAATTTTATTATTTTGTTAATCAACCTCAAGCTCTTGCTACCCGCCTGATTATAATCTAGACGACTGATCGCAGGCTAAGAAAAAAAAAAAAAACATAAACCAACGGAGCCCGCTAGACGGGCGCTTTTATAGTAGGTACAACCAGCCGGCGAGCTAGGTCGGCAGCTGAGAAGAAGTTACGAGCGCCCACCAGGCGGGTTGATGGTCGCAAAAATGTTAAGACACGAAAAAAAATTCTCTATTAAAGTTATAAAAAATCTGTTCCTATATTCTGAGTTTGCTGAATTAGAAACGGTTTAGCAGTTGATTTAATGTTATGTATTACGTATTTATCGTCTGACTTATAAAGATTAAAAAAATAAGTAAATTGTATAATTTCACGATTAAGGATCATGTATTACATGTCGTATTATCGTCATAGGTACATAATATTATGCATACAGTACGAGTCCGAATGACTCAGATTGCAATTCGGGTTTGGGTGAAAACTGAGAGATTCTTATCTGGATCGCGTAAGAGCGAGCGAGACAGGTTTAAAACGCGAATCGCATTTTGACAGCTCACGCACTGTACTTAAGTTCTTCTTATATTATAATCTTAATGTACTTATATTCATATTCACCGCTTATAATCGTTCATCAGGTATCCGCAAAAATTACGGCGAACCGTACGACTCTCCACCAGTTGAAATGCCAAGTAAGTATGACCACAAAACGGATAGGTACAGAAATCAATCTAGATACAAGCGCGCTCGAGCAAACGCACACATAGACATTGCTCACGGACACGATATCTCGGACCAGTTCAGACCAGTGCGAGCGCGAATGCCATCCGCTTGACGTGTCCGTGACGCGCTTGTATGTAGATTGATTTCTGTACCTATCTGTTTTGTGTTATGACAGTCTTTCATCTACATGCAATTTAGTTTTGCCCTAGATGAACCCTTATGAGGCTTTATTCCTTTTAAAATTTATTATTTTCATATTATGACAGATATAGGCACTTATTGATAATTTCAACCAACTTTTTAAAGTGAATTATACTTTTTCCTAATTTCTAGAAACTAACATACATATTTCATGCTTTCTATGCGTGCAGTCAAAACTTAGTTGAAAAAAAAAAACTTTTTTATGCGTGAATTTTTAAACAAAAATTATCAATGAAAAATTCAAACTTTAGTTTTTAAATTAAATACCATTAATCGCAATGGCCTTGTTCTAAGTAGTAACATTTATAGTATGTTAAGAAGCATGTTAAATCATAGACAAAAATGTCTAAAACAATCAGTAGTTTCGAACGTATATATGGAGCCTTAAGGATCATTCTGCCCCAATGGCCTTTTCTACGAGCTATGTGCCCCGGCCATTTTCTTGCCGAACAATACTGACTATCTTAAAACTCAATCTTTCGAGCGTCACATTCGGCTGTAGCCGACCACTAAATGACGTGCCACTGACGCCACGTTGCCCACAGCTGTCCCAATCAAAAATGATCAAAACTTCAAAATAAAATCCCTATTATTTTAAGCATTTTGTTTTAGTTTTTGCAACGGCGTCGTTTACCGCTTAACGTTCAAAAGGTGAAACTCTGAACGTTTGCGACAACCTTACTCACATCATTCCTATTTTGATCTCGTAAATAAATTTCGAGATACTTGGTCAGTTTTTGAGGAGTTGAAAATTATATATATTTTTATATATAAACTAGAACGTGCAAATTCGTATGAACATTTTTTATTTGTTAACCGTAGTCGGGCAACAAGTCCCCTATAGCAATCTTTGGATATCCATCTATCCCTGTACCAGAATTGGTTAAAATCGGTCCAGCCGTTTCAACGTGGTGAGACGACAAAAGATCCCCACCGGTGGTTCTGTGCACTTGGCGCCGCGCGCCTATACTAATCCTGATTAAATAGACAATTAAAATTGTGCATTTTACATTTTAAACACTGACTAACCATCCTAGACAACATATCAAAAATTCAAAACTACCGGACCGTTTGTAAGGCAAACTCCTTTATTCACTGGATTATTGTGTTGTAGGTGGAGTAGATGCCCAATACGAAGAAGTTGAAGGCAAAATAAAACGGAGGAAATCATTTTCTAATCAGAAATCAGGTAAGTGTGTCTTTCTCTATCTGGAACCAGTAAACAAAGACAAGTATTGTTTGTATTCTTTGCGATTCAAGTTAATGCTGACGGAATACCAGTGCCCTTACCATGAGTTAACGTGACCGTACTCGTAAATTATTTGTATGGGGAATAGTACAGTGCCCCTAGTGATTGCTTTGTAGAACTACAATTCTCCATACAAATCGTTTACGCTGTCGCTAGCGAGTACGGTCACTGTAAAGTCATTGTAAGGGGCACAGGGGCATTCGACCAGAATGTCGGGTACTTGACGCCATTCTTTTCATAATCTAATAATAGTAGGAAGTTAATTTTGGCATGTCAATAATCTATGACTTTGCTTCTTTATTGTTAGCTATTTATTGGACTTTCTATGTGTTGATGTCATAGTCGTCACGTGCCGGACAAAATAGACTATCTGTACGTGTAGCATTACTGTGACTCGCGGCTCTTTGTCGTCTGACATATACTAACTGTCGTCTTCCTTTCAATACCGTGCAGGCAGGATAGGTGACGATAAGTCACGTGAAAAGCGGGATCGCGGCAAGATATGTTAGTGTACCCCACAGTAAAGACTTAAATCAGGAACTCGAATACTTAGTCGCGAAGTGTCCCGGTCAAGACGCGAAGTGTACCAAAATATGGCTCGCTCATACTAATCCTGCATCTCGCTGTTAAAAAAATCCTGTCATAATTGACCCTATTCCGTTTCAATACAATTTTAGTATGTTCTAATCTTATACCGGGGTTTATGGTGTACGAATGATTTAACACTATGCTGACAGTCAATCCATACTAATATTATAAATGCGAAAGTGCGTCTGTTTGTCTGTCTGTTACCTCTTCACGCTTAAACCACTGAATCGATTTTGATGAAATTTGGCATGGAGATAGTTTAAGATACGAGCAAGGACATAGGATAGTTTTCATCCTGGAAATTATACCTAAAAAGATTGAAAAGTGAGTGAACATTTCTGTTGGGGTGCGGTGACCCTGTAGGAAATGTAATTATTAGACCAAAAGTACAATTGCTCTTACATTTGCTTAGGCGCTTTTAATAATCCCTTTTATCAAGTTCCACGCGTACGTAGTCGCGGGCAAAAGCTAGTATTATAAATGCGAAAGTGTGTCTGTCTGTCTGTTACCAGTTCAGTTTATAATACTTAGTAATAGAAATAGATATACATACATTAAATTATTTGTTACAGATAAAACTAGTATGCTAGACCCATTATCTAATGATCTAAATATAAACGAGACTGAAGAAGAATTACTCTTAAGAGAAATAGCTGAACTGAACGACACTGAAGTTATAGTCCAATACGTAAACGAGCAAGGAATATTGTGCGACGAAAACGGCACACCGATAACGAACAGCTCAGCTATAATGCAGTTCATAAACAACTATTCCCAATGTCCACCTGAAATCCATGTTACCGATGATTTTCTAGAACAAGGCACCATATTCAGTGAGCTTGTAGACAGTATACACGAAGAAGTGTGCCCGATAGATTGGGAAAATGTACAGATTAAATCCGTAGAGGGCGTGGTTTATGACCATGCTGAAGTTGCTGGCTCCGCCTTAAAGGAGGAGATAGTCGAAGAAGCAGTGACGGCACTTGAAGACCCACCGGTTAACACTAATATGGAAATAAGTGATGATCAACTACAGAGGTAAGACTTACGGTTTACGATATTGACGGCAAGCGGCAGCGACGGGAGGCGTCCCCAACCTCTGGTTTCATGTAATTTTTGGTTTAATATACAGGATAGCGGTACACTGGAATGCCGAAGATAGTGTGTCATGGAAACAGCTCATTAACAACGCCTTCAAAGTGTTTATAGGGCGGACATGACCTTTAGTAATGAACAAAACGAAGAAGCAGCGAGCAGCGGCTATAGGTGGGAGTGGGAGGTCCTAGCGCGGCATCTCGCTCTCCAATGGCTACCGCTGATGACACTGCTATGCTATCCTAGGAAACCAGAGCTTTAGGTGGGAACGAGAGTCTGCGTTCTCACCTTGCGCTCACACTTATGGCGACGGCTTGTGGCTACCGCTGGCCATGGATGTCGTGGCCGATATTTATTGATAAAGCTTCGAATATGTAGCTTTCTAAGTAACTGTTTATCAACCGTTTTTATGGCGACGCTGTTTCTGAAATGTGGTTTATTTAAGACTGCGCCGAGCGAAATGTGAAAAAATAGGCAGTTGCCGTTAAGTAGATAACGTCAACAATAGTTGTTTACAGTTACAGTTACAGTTTGAGTGAAAAATACTTTTGGCGAAATGAAACTTTTGCTAAATGAAACGTTTGACGAAACGTAATTCGGCGAAAAGGCAGAGAACCATTTCAATCATTGTTTGATATTAAAGGTCCAGATTTATCAAAAAGTGCTTTTTATTCTCCATACATTTTTACTATAACGGCCGCGCGCCGATCTGAATTCGCATTCCCCGCGCTCTATGGTTCAGTCGCTAACGCTCGGCGCAGTCTTAAGCTTTATTAGTAAAATATCAAATAAGTATTGTTTGTATGTTGTTTTAGGTTATCACCCACTCCTGAGACATCACCTGTTTATGCCGAAATGAGTAACTTCTCCAGATATTACTATGTCGACCATCGATACCTCCCCTACAGCGATGAGAATCGCAGAAAAGAAAAGGCAATCCAGATTAAGAAAAATCATTGGTATGTATAATTAATCCGTTATCGTTTCTTTACCGTGTCTTTCTTACTTTATATTAATTGATAGCGCGATGAACACGCAAATAAATATCCTTCTTTTTACAATTTGTTACGACAAAGATCTCTTTTTACATATCGCCTGCTGAAAACCAAAAATCTCACTATCTGTCTCCGCCTTTCAAAACCTCGTATCTAAATAAGTTCATTGACACTGAGATACGAGCTTTGTTTAAGTAGGTATTTGTTACTCAGTGAGTTTTGGTTGTCAACAGATGATTACTTTTCCAAAGATAAAGTATTTATGTTGGATAATGTTTGCTTTGACAGCGCATCCAATGACGATGGAGAACTTGTCTTGGCTAGGGAAGAGTACGTGAAAGGTAACTGACATTTAATTCTAAATCAGTACGATATAAATGAGACAATTTCTATTTGACTTTTAAATTCCCTTTAGGATACTATTGGAGCATGGAAGGAGAAATAACAAGGTATAATAATGTCAAAAAACAGTTTTTGAAAACGACGATATGAAAAAAGGTCGAGGAATAAAAATGTCGAAACAGAATTTAGTCGTTAAAGAAACTCATTTCACTTTGCCTTAAAATGTGCGGGTTCGGGCATCTGAAGATAACTAGTGCACTACCTGGATCTAGGGCCGTTGTACATCGCCTATATTAGGAGCTTTTCAGAATTACAAGTTTAATTTTAGACCATTATCATTTCATGTCTATTCTTCGTCATATTGGTAATTTTCATTTCTTGAAAATAATTAGTATTTCTTAATTTTTATACTTCGTAATTTTTCCTGTTGAAACCCTTAACCCTTTGACCGCCACAGTCGGCTGTGGCCGTCAACAAAAAATCGTGCCCCTGACGCCACGTCGGCCACAGCCGTCCAAATTTCAATGATCAAAAACTTTGTAATTCTAACCGCTACAAGTATTTTCCAATCCCTGTTAATTTTGGGGCACATTTTATTTTTACTCTGGCGTCAGTGGCACGGTAAATTGCTAGACCGCTTGGCGGTCAATAGGTTAAAGAGAGTTAAAAAATAAATGACTCAGGTGGGGTTCAAACCTACGTCTCTAACGGCCTTCCGGGCCAACACGGGCGCGTCCTCTAAGTTACCGAGACCATGCATTTATTGAAATTTTCAACCAGTTGCTTCACTTATATGCTGAGGGCGACATCGAAGCGCCATATTTTTTGAATTTTCGCTTCTATATTAAAATTCAACGAAAAACTACATTTTCTCAAACATGCTCGGAAATGTTTAGTTTTCTATTTGAAAATAGAATACGCATTTTGCAATTTAAGTAAAATAAAATTTGAAACGCATAAACGATAATTATGGAAGCGGGCAAAAATGAGTTTTCGTACATTTATTTTCTCCTAGGGAGCGAATATTTATTTTATTTTATTTAAATTGAGAAAATATCTATTAAACTATACTTTTGTGTAAAGGATTGTTGTTCGTTTTTCTTGTTGATCCTATTACTTGTTATTTTGCAAGTGTAATCTCGGCGGAAAGGAGATTGCCTCGTGCAGGCAATCCCCTACTTTCCGGGCCTCGGCAATAATGTACTATTTCTAGCTCCAGAATTCGTGTACTGGCCGACGTCCATCCGCCACTGCTCAGGCCACGATCACCTCACACTCCTCACCGACCAGGAAGCCATCCTTCCTGGAGCCAAGTTCCTCACGCATGAGGTCTTCCTTACGTACATCAACGAGAGAGCCAATCGGTGGTTCTTCTACTATTCGCTGGTGGAAAGTGGGAAGACACCTGAGAATTATGTTTATAAATGCGTGTATGGAAAGCATAGGGTGTCTAAGAATGCTTATCGCGCCAAGGGGCTCAGGAAGAGGTAAGTGGCATTGTCACTAGACCGTTAATTACTAGACCGTTAAAAATTATCCTATAACCATTTCTGAACGTCCAGCTATTCCTGTATCAGAATTGGTTGAAATCCGTCCAGCCATCTCGGCGTGATGCGAGGACAAAGGAAATTATAAAAACAGATGGCGCCAGACTGGCATGGCGCTGCGCGGCCTTACAAAACAAATGACGACCATGCATCACGCTCACAGACAACCCCCACTAGACGGAGCATGTAAGGCGACCCGCGCGCACCAACGATATGGTACGGCAGAACATTAAAGAATCAACACGTCGGCCACCGTTTAGTTGCGTCTTTGTTTATGATCCATGCGTACGTCAACGACAAAAGAAATTAAATAAATAACATGGTAAATTGTAGTGTTCAGTGGTGTAGAGAGACCTCATAAACATGGACGCAACTAAACGGTGGCCGCCGTGTTGATACTTTAATGTTCTACCGTACCATATCGTTGGTGCGCGCGGGTCGCCTTACATGCTCCGTCTAGTGGGGGTTGTCTGTGATCACGCTATTAAGACTTTTCTTGAAATCATTACCCCTCTCCATCCTCCTCCGAAAAATGATTTACAATTTACTATACCTACGTTCATTTTGATCTGCAAACGGAATATTAGCAGGGCTAGCACATTTATTATCCTAATGTGATTTTATCTCGTTTCGACATTATTTTATACATAAAATGAATTCTGAATGAAAATTAGCCATAAACGAAAAGTTTGGTTATTTTTTAAAAGACAGGTGTTTAAGGTTCGATTGCTATGTAAAATTCATAATGTTCGTTCCCTTTTCTGCGACGACTCTTCTCTTTCCGCACATGCTCTTCACTTCACAAACTTCTCGCTGAATTTATAAAATCAAATGAATTTCCAGAAACAAGATAACAACGCAGTGCCCTTGCCAAATCCGCCTGAGGAGATTAGACTCGGACTCGGCCTATCTGACCGTTCTGTATTCCTGCAACCATCACGACCACGCGTTAGACGAGCGGCAATTCAACGCTCAACCGCACAGCCGCCGGCTGCCGCAACACATGAAGGAGGAGGTAAAAGATTGTCTTTGGACTAGCACCTCTAGCATAATTGTCATACGCCATAATTACCCGTCTCTTTCTGTGCAGTAGTGTGAGAGAGTGACGGGTAGCGCTATGTCGACAAGAGTCGCGAAGCATAGTTGTGCCAGATGGGCTGCGGTTCCCAAACTGGACGCCTGCATAGAGGTAGCCTTTGACTTATCCGCGAAAAAAAAAAAAGTCCGCCATTTGTACTCTTACTTTTGTATTTTGTGCAATAAAGTATAAATAAATAAATAAAATAAATAATAATTAGTAATCTCAGGAAAAATATAAAAACAGTGATTAAGTTCTCTTTCAAAGCGGAATTCAGAGAAGTAATAAAATGGTAGTCTTAAGAATATTAAATGTTGTCAATTGATTTTCAATACAATTTTAGAATTGAGTATATGTAGATAATGTACTATTTATATTAGGTAAAGGACCTGCTAACGCTAAACGTGAGCGTGGACATTCTGCGCAAGTACGTGGCTGCGGAGACGGGAGTCAGGGTGTACGGGAAGTACTTCCACAACGTACGAGTGGGGATGAGGGGGCGGAGCGAACAGCGGCATTTTACCGAAGAAAGGCTGCAAGCGCTCACTAAGAAGATCAGAGGTGAGTGACATAGGTAACACCAAAAATAACCGAAAACGCTAATCACGCTAAACGATCATATGTGCTGTGGACGGTATGTTACACGGTTGGGGGTTAGGATTATCACACTAATATTATAAAGGTGAGTGTTTTGTTATTTCTTCACACTCTAACGACTGGACCAATTTTGGTATAAAGGTAGCTGACACTCTGGATTAACACATAGGCTACTTTTTTCCTGAAAATATGAAATGTTTTCGTGGGATGAGCGGGTAACACCACGAGGCACAGCTAGTAAGTATATCATATATAAAAAAAAGTATTTCATCAGAACATGATTTCCGGAATTATGATAATTCGGAATACAAATGCATTCGCACAAATGAGACTTTGGAATGTTGTAGTGTAGGTACTTACCCGCTTCTAGACGCTAGCATGGTACTCTTATACAAGGTGTTGCACATTCGACGTCAGTACTCTATGATTGGTTGATTCTATCAATCCGTTGCCGTGTTACCCGTGTTGTATCATAATCCTCCCCGATTCCCTTGTTACCTGTATAAATCTCATAAAATACTGAGTGTTTTTAATCAATTATTACGACAAAATAAATTTTTCTCAAACATTATGTTCTAATTCCTATTGTTTTCTGTAGATTTAGAAGTTACATTTGGGAATGCAGCCAATGAGAATCCCGAAGCCGCACTTCCACAAAACCAACCTAGAAAACGTAAACTACCATCCTTACAAGGTTAGTGTTATTTGAATATTGAACCTGCATAATATTTAGCGCACTCACCGTTGACTCATGGTAATATTTTTATGAATATTGATACAGCGGTTACAGCGCAGCGCAGAGCTACGCTACAGCCACGTTACGCACAGGGCGTAAACTTAAGCTCTCTGTACCACTTTTTGTCATTTTAACATTATGTTTGTTTCATTGTAAGTTTTACAATAATTAAAGGCTCAAGCATTGTGTTGAACGATACATATGGCTCAAAACCACGAAGGTGGCGAATTCCGATTTAGTAATTTGCACATAAAATTTTAAAAGGAATAGCAAAATTACAGAGTTAAAATAATTGCCACATTATTGTTCTCAATAGATTTGAAAGGGGCGCGCTGAGATTTCATAAATATTTATTTTGCAGCGATTTTAAGCGAACTCAGCAGAAAAATTCGTCATATCGGGAACGATATTAAAAATATATTTTTAAATAGAATTACTTTTAAGAACATCAGTTAATTGTTGTTTCCTACAGCGTTTTATTATATTAACTAAGTGCAAAAGAAAATACTTAAAGATAATGAGCATATTTCCAAAAAAATATGATCGGAAAATCAAAATGATCATTATTTTCAAATTTCAAGCATGAAAGTTACTTTTCTATAGAATACGAAAGACCTTTAAAGTAAACTTGGTTAGGATCATAACAAGGACTTCATTATGTTTGTATGTAAGTATTTACCTGTTAAAATATATGTAAAATAACTAATAAAAACCAAATACAAGTGGTGTTCCGGTACATGATTTAGTGTTCCCGGAATGACTGGGGCGTTCACTGAATGATGTAATCGGGATTTTGTTACTGATAAAGGTGTTTTTTTAAGTGAAAAATGCTAAAATATTTATTTTATGTATTTAATCAATAGTCGTAGTTACATTAGGTCGGAAAATTTTCGAAATGTTCAAATTGGAATATCGCTCCGTGATCAAATTCCTGACAAAGGAAGAGGTCAGCCCGACCGATATAAAAAAAAGGTTAGATGCCGTGTACTTCGTCATTTTCCACGGTAAAATAAAGAAGTAAGCAGTTTCGTTTAGGGCGGGAGTCCATTGACGACGAACCTCGCTCCGGCCGGCCTGTGGAAGTACTCACCAAGGGCTGTGTCAAATTAGTGGAAGAGGAACGTCTGAGTGATCGAAGACTTAAGACTAAAGAAATAGCGGTAAGAACCGGGTTTCGAAAACTTCAGTACTTAGGATTCTTCATGAACATCTTCACATGAATAAAGTTAGTGCTAGGTGGGTAACCAAACTTCCTTCGAGCTTGCAGCGAACTGAGCGAAAAGCGTGTTCTCAAGAAGTTTTAGATGCGTATAGGCGTTACAGAAAAAGTTATTTGAGTCGATTCGAATTTCGAAAAGGAAATCGATGGAGTGGCGTCGTCTTGGTGAAAAGCCACCTAGAAAGACCAAGGTAATGCAATCCACCAAAAAAAATAATGGCAATGGTATTCTAGGATTGTCACGGAATACTAATGATTGACATAAAAGAAATGAATACCACGGTAAATGGCACCTACTACGCCACCCTTATTAAGCAAATTACGAGAGGCGATCAAGCAGAAGCGACGTGGAAAACTCAGTAGAGGTGTTCGGCTTCTCCACGATAATGCTTGCGTTCATACCGCTGCGATTGCCAAAGCTGCTGTAGCAAAATGTGGCTTCGAGGAAATTCGCTACCCGCCTTACAGCCTCAACCTGGCCCCAAGCGACTACTATTTGTTCTCGAGACTTAAGGCAGACTTAAGGGGAAGACGATTTTCTTCGGATGATGAAGTAGCTCAAGCTGTTTTCGCCCATTTTGAGGACAACTCCAGAGTATTTTTTATTTTTTTAAGTGGATAGTTATGCTTATCACGGGATATGCAAAGTGCGTTGAAATAGAGGGGGACTATATCGAAAAATAGAAAGGTTTTGTATTGGCTTTTTCTCTGTGACGTAAATAACCTAAACTATCCTAAAAAGGATAGTTTAGACTATTTAGCACTTAAAAAAGTGCTTTTTTTTAGACTTTTTCTTCTTTTTTCCATTTTCATTTGTTTTCATGTTTGCTGCAAGTGAATAGAAATCTCTAATTTCCATATAATACGAATTAAATATTGTTACAGAGCTAATAACGTCATATCGGGAACAACGAAGTCATTCCGAGAACGTGTCATCATGCTCGGGAACGTTGCCATAATGACTGTTCCCGAAATGACGTTTTTAAACCTTCGCGCGCTTTATTCCGACGCCCGCCATCATAGATGCCTTATTAAGAGGTTAACCTCAATCTAACAATGATAAATTCAAGAAATGCATCTTAAATAACAGGAATCTTAATTTAACAAACAATTACACACGTTCCCGTAATGATTTCTAATAAACGTACGGTAACTAGAAGATGATTACAACTGTACTTACCTCTTAAATTGGAATATATTTGGGAACAAAACAAATAACGCCTGGCTCACAAAACACCTCTTCACTACTACAGCGCACAAGCGCCAAAAGTTGCGTTCAGAAATAAAAGTTTTGCCTATTTATTGATTCGTTCACAAACATGACTTATATTTTGTTCGACAAGCTTTTTACTAATCCTGCGTATAAAATAAATTTATTTTATCCATGTTAGTTTAAAAAAACTATTTTTTAGGGACTACAATACTCATAAGGAATGTTGAAAACATTTAAAGTAGGGTTTCAATACATTTTTAAGTAAGTTGAATTTACAAGTTGGTATTTCGGACGCGTTCCCGACATGACGTTTTGACCTCGTTTTCTGTTAAATTGGTGACAATTACTTATTTGTGAATTAATCTTCTTAAGGTATAGATATATCTAACTAAAATTAACATAATCAAAAGCTTATTTTCTAAAATTCATTCAGATTTATTTTTTTATAACTTGCCAAAGCAAATTCGCCACCTTCGTGGTTTTGGGCCATATGTGTAAATTATGTGTACTTGCAGTAAAAACGGAAGATCGCTTCACCCAAGTCGGTCTGGACGAGACTGGGACACAAACACTAGGTAATTATCAATTTATCACATATCGTTGGGGATAGTGCAATACCGCGTAAATAACAGCAGTCGATAAAGTTCTCATTTCAATAAATTACTTGGCATTTGTTTAAATATTGATTCGTATCTGCACTTGTTACTTACGCGATATTTTTGATTTTTAATTTTCATAAATATAGTTTTATCTTTATTTAATTTAACTTTGTACTTAATTTAATTTAATAATTAATATAATTTAATCTGCGAATTCTGAGTTTTAGTAATAATTTTTTGACATAAGTAACAATTTGAAATATGTAACAATTAAGTATTTGAATATTGTTTTATTTGTTTGCATGTCTTTTTGGTAGAACATAAGCAACACTGTATATACCTGTATCACCTAATTAATTACTATGTTCTTGCAATAAACGAATTTGAACTTGAATTTGAAATAAAATACTAAGCATTTGTTTGAATATTGATTCGTATCTACACTTGCTACTTACGCGGTATTGCACTATCGCCGACGATATAATAAATGAAGCAACGTGTTAAGAAAATCTAGACTCTGTATAGTCTTTGCGGAAAGAGAAGAGTCGTAGGATTTGAAGGCGTTCCAATGCTATTTTATGGTTTTTGCCATGTTGACAACACTCATTATTTGTCAGTTTTTTTCAAATTATGAATGACCTGCTGCATATTTATGGTAATTAATATGTTTTGAATGAATATGCTTACCGATTTTTTGTCAAAGACTAATTACTTAGGAAGAGTATTAAATACGTTATAATTAAATATTAAATACAACATACATACCCGTCATAGCGGACTATTTCACGATGTCCTAAGGCATCGCCATTAAATTTTGGGTATAGTAGTAATCATTGTTCGAGGCCGAATTTTTTTTTTTCTAACTGCTACTCTTTTAAAGGAAAAGTGTCATAAGCGCAGTTTGTGGCTGCAGTTCATAATGCACATAATTCCCATTGAGTCCCATTTTTAGAACAAAGCGAAGTGAATTCGGCCTTAAATAAGGATTCCTTTAATACTTCCTTTACACTAGTCTTTGTAGTAATCTATTATTTTATTTCAGAATACTGTAAACTATCGGATAAAGACGACTTTGCGGAAGAAGTGTACATCATGCAAACAGGTGAATTATTCTGGATTAGTATGAACATAAATTATAGTAAAATGTTTTTAATTTTTTTTTTATGTTTTTTAATACGAAAATTTACTAGACAATTTCAAATGATTAGACAATTTGATGAACACTAAGGCTTGTCAAGTAGCCGAGTTAAACCGATGGCATTTTTTTTTCCCGGGGTATTGTTTGATTGTAAAACATAAACGTAGAAAATATTTTAGAAATATTAATTGCCTTTTTCATCAACTTTGATATTGGTCATTTTTCAGTCCGCTATATGTGTACTCGTTTTTAATGTCATCTACGTCATCCTAGGCCGTAAGTGTGACTTTCTGCCCGCTACGCGGGGAGAAAATCTCGCTTCATGGCCAAGGCAAGACGTAAAACTGTAGACAAACCCCGGGCGGTAATTCGTAAGGACCCAGATCGCATATTAATGGCACAAACACCTACGATCAGGGACGTTCACGAAATAACCGCCCTAGGTATGTTATGTAATTCAAGAGATCGGACAAATGTGCGTCATTATACACGGTGTCCTGTATTAATGGGCACAACCTTCTACCACCAACCGAAAATATCAAGATAAACTATTTGAATGAAAGTTTACCACTATTTATTTATTTATTTCTTCAACACAACGGATTTAACAAGTTAAAAAATATATAAAAGCGTATTTATTCAATTAACATATGTAAAAAAAAAACCTGGGTACTATAAAGTTCTAATACACGCAAGCTAGTATCGCTATTATAGAACAAAAACACAGCAAAAAAGTCTTCAACTGTGCTCCCAATCATTGAAGAAAAATATATATAGTCCGATTATCTTTAAACTGACTTTTTGCTAAAAAAGAGGCCAATTTTCTGGACCGTTCTAAGGTGTCACGTAGTACGTTAGAAGGTTGCCCATTAAATACAGATCAACGTGTATAATGACGCCCATCCATCCGATCTCTGACTATTACTCAACAGATAGTCTACCTCCAGAAGACGCGGAGCGCAGTAGACTGGAGACGCGGCTGCAGAATCTGTCCCGCCGGGAAATCCTGCTCAAAGTGAGGAAGCTGCAGGAATCTGTGAGGCGTGACGGTCTGAGAAGCAAGAACGTACATGTTATGAACACTATAGCGACTCCGTGAAATTGTGCGTTTTATTTTAAGACTGCACCAAACAAAATGTGAAAAATATGCAGTTGCCGTTAAGTAGACAACGTCAACTAGCTGTTTAATCCATTTCTAAACTATATGTCACTTCGAAGAATGTGTTATCAACTTCTCCGTGGAAAAAATATAAGATTATTAATATTTTACCCTAGAAAACTAAGTGACGTTGGACGAAAACTGTAGAATCGTAAGCAAGCTTTAAGTGTTTTTTTATACTTTAACAATGGAAATCTATTCTGATTTTCAGTTCAAAAAACGATCAAATATTTCAATTATTGTTTGGTATTAAAGGTCCTGATTTATCAAAAAGTGCTTTTGATTCTCCATACATTTTAACTATGGCGGCCGCGCGCCGTACTATGGTTATAGCCAGGTGCGCTGGCGGCTAACGCTCGGCGCAGTCTTAAGATACATTTTGTTATTCTTGAGACGCGGCTGTAGAATCTGAAATCAGGTTTTTTTTTTTTTTTAAATGACAAAGGTAAATTAAGAAAGAAAAATTGAATGCGATACACTACAATCCAAGCGGGATTTGAACCCGCGACCTCTGCGTTTGCGGCGTATTGCTCTTCCAACTGAGCTATTTGATCGCTACGTCAATCACACCAAATCTTTCTTTTTTTTTTCTTTCTTAATTTACCTTTGTGTCATTATTTATAAAAATAAAATGTGGTATTACCACATAAAAATATGAATCGATAAAAAGATTCTATACAAATAATTATTTATTTGCAAAGACACAGTATAGGGCTGTTACAGTAGGTACATTATGTTATGTCTCGTGTATGTCGACGTGCAAATATTGCAGTCAATTTTTAAGGCTCCTTATCCGTTAAAAAATGCTGATTGTTTTAGACATTTTTCTCTACGATTAAACATGTGTCTTAACATACATAACATAGATGCTTTTATATTTTTCCTGAGATTACTAATTATTTTACTATTTAATTAATGAAAATTTTTTCAGTCTAAAATGTAGTAAGTACCTAAATCCAAAACTGACACAATGGAAAGGTTACTTTAGTCTGGTGTTAAAAAAAAAAAATGACGTTGAGCGTTGACATTATTGACAGCTTATTTTATTTCGCGGGTAGGTCGAAGGTTACAACTCTATGCAGGCATAGCTGTCATTGATTTCGGTTATTTTATGTATTTCGTAATATTTCTTTACATACAGAAAAATAAATCATAGTTTTTTAGGTAGTCACGACATAAAGCTTTCTCGATCTCTATTATTAATTTCCACCTGTTATGGGGCTTCTAAAAGGGCCATTTTTTACTGCAATTTGTGGCCGGCAACTATGGCCGTCCCTCTGACACCGTACGCAAGATGGAAATAAGGGCCGGGCCACAAATTGCAGCAAAACATGGAAGCCCCTTATATGAAATGTTGTCAATTTACCTCTGAATCCTCGACTCTTTCAGCATAACTGGACTTGGAATGTGTTGAAGTGCGACGGCAGAATAGTTACGGATGTCAAACCTAGATGTCGCTACTTGTACTTAAATATGGCCGGTTCTATTACCAACAGTTTATGCCGCATTCAGCAGATTTTTGAATAAAATAATTTAAACGCATTATATCGCGTATTTTTATTATGTGAGTCTCCCTGAAAAGTCGTAGAAACCGAAGAAAACATCATATTATTTTTGTTGCTTTTTCTCAATCTCGCTATATACATGTGGGTATCGGCGAGAGACTGAGTTCCGATCAGCCCGTCTAGCACAACTACGGTTCGCGACTCATGTCGCGCGACATAGCATCACCCGTGACTCTCTCACGATACTGTACAGAAAGGGATAGTAACAGGATAGTAAGCGTATTATCTCGCGCGAGAAAGAGTCCCGTGTCAAAGTTGTGCGCAGGTAGCAAACAGTAATTTAAGCTGTATTAAGTGCTTAGGCAGCTTTATTAAGCAGATATATTAACTTCGTCCCATTGTGAATAAACTCTACTCGACGCTGCACTGCAGAGTTAAATAGCATGTTACGTAGTTAAGTATATGAAAACCAAATATTATGTAAATAATATGTATTCAACGTTTTATGAAATATATTGTATTTTTATAAATAAAAAAATGTTTTTAATCGTATGATAAATAACCTAAATTAAAATCGGACTATCCATTTGGGAGCTACGTTGTCACAGACAGATACACATGTTAAAGTTGTAACACCTTTCTTTTTTGTCGGGGGTTAAAAATTAAGCTAGAAGATGACTATTTCGAAAAGATATTACGATAGCAAGTTCAGAACTATAGGTAGTAACTAAAAACCTGCATTATTTGGCGGTGAGGCATGGATGATCAAGATCAGAGGTGTTATTTAATAACATAATTACCTAGGATATCTCGGGTGGGGTCGTCTTAAGATCCTCAACGTCTTATGGCGACCCCACCGGCGCCCACGCGATCGTCCTCTCATTCCTCCTCTCAGCGGGACTTACTGGTATCTACATAAAAGAAAATCTATGATATGATGAAGAATATTTTGTATATAAAGCATTCTAAGCAACACAATTAAGCCTTAAAACACTCGTGTGATCCTATTATGAAACTCGTCTTCGGCTCGTTTCATAAAACTACAGATGTGCCGTTCTCGATAACGTTTCCCGAACGTTTTCATATGGGAAATGTCCTCGAGAATGGCACATCTCTACATACAACCTCATGTTTTATGACCTCTCATTATGTAACAGTTGCATAAACTATCTACTATAAAATTATTGACACTTAACGTCTTAAAAGCTTGTGTATCTGCTGCGGTCTCAACATTTAATGCCACATATCGCGCCGGGAGCAAACACCGCATGCAAAAAACCTTCACTTTGAGAGATACGTCAATCCCCAAGTGAAAGTGACTTATCAGAGTGCATTGTCTGCGTCCTTTCAAATATGAAGCCAGTTTCGTTTATGGTAATGAAGTGATGAAATTATTGAACCGTGGAATGAAAACAGTATGACGAATCGTTTCAGCAGCCTAGAATATTTTAGTGACATGTACCCCCGTACATCCCAACGTATGATGAAATTTTTGAGCATGTCAATCGATCCTATTTTATATTGGAATCAAATGTCTGCATGGGGACTAACCACATTAGACTGCTCTAAAAGTCAGAAAGGACCGTTAAAGCTCGACATTCCTACGGAGCACTGGAAACGTTCCATGCGAATGGCTACATAGGTACAAGGTCATTAAAAATTGTCTTGTAAACATGACCCCACAGTGCCATTGTTTTACTAGTGTAGGGAATCTAACTTTAGGACCAATGGATGCAAGTAATAATAAAATTAAACAAATTTGGAAAAAAGAAGGTTGATATTGCTGTACTTAACATAGGTCTTTCGAAAGCGGAAATCAGGTATATTTTCGACCCCCCTTCGGCTTCAGTGCCAAAGTAGTATATTCCAAGTAATTAGGATATTGCAATTTCAACCTCATGACTTAGACACGACATTTGACCCAAGAAATAGTTATTTGTTATACAAGGGGGGAAAGTTGTATTTTACCCGCGAGTGTTTATTTGAAACACGAGCTAGCGAAAGGATCCTATGATTGACCACGAGCGAAGCGAGTGGTTCAAAATAGAATCCTGAGCGTAGCGAGTGTTTCAATACACGAGACGTAAAATAACTTTTCGCCCGTGTATAACACAAAACTTTTCACCTCACTACAGCGAGGAAAAAGAATAAGGGTTTGTACTATATCTTTGAAAAATATCTGCAATAATGAACCAATTTGCCATTTATTAAAACTAAGGTCTAATTAGCTTTCATGTAGGTATTTTAAACGGGATTTTTCAGAAAATAAGCTCATGTCAAATTTTACTTTAGCTGCGTTGAAACGTCAAAACTCTTTCTCCACATGTGGATAAAAAGCGATTTTCTCAATAGATATCAAACCAACAAACTGGCCTTTCCGAGCTAGTGAGGTGAAAACATTATTATTATTACTGAAGAGGGCCCGGAAAGTCCTGTCTGCTGGGTATCTAGGAACTGTGATGGTATACTGGAGCCGCGGGCACAGTTAGTATTTTATATACGCATAACAAAAAGTAATTGTGGGGTAATTTTTACAAGATAAGTCCCTTATGCTAATGCATGTCATCTTAATATGTAATTGAAATATATAATGCTATAAAACTATTTTTCTTATAATAATCTTCGTGTAATGAAACACCTATCAAAACTTGACCTCCTGTTACACCGAATGTCGCGCACGGTTCGGCCGGCAATAAAAACATTTCCTATATGAAGTAAACCGCTCTATAAAAGCCTAAATATTGTATTGCATTTTACCTCACCGTGGCGATACGGCAACTAATTTGGCAACTACCCACGTATCACCGAAAGGTCTTATGTTATTGACATCGTAATTCAACATAGTGCATTATAGTTATTTATTATCTAGCAATAAACGAAAATTAACGATTGTTAGTATTGTTACACCAGGTGACCATGCTTAGTGATGTAATGGTTTTATTTGACGTTAGGCAAATACGCACCTTTTCATTTTGTAGTTCCGGTTGCGAATTTTCAAAGGTCAGGCGTTTTGCAATGATAGATGTCTAGGCATAGTGCTAAAGGCGGGTTGATAGAAGGCTCAGTTGCGTTTGACATTATGTCTTCATATTAATTTACCCTCGTCAACGATAATACTATTTGTATGGGACAATCATACACAAATCGACCTAATGCCAAACTAAGCAAAGCTTGTACTTATAGAGATCGAAATCTTTAAATTCAAAGATAACCAACTATTACTTAAACTTAAAAATACGCCCGCTGTCGTTATGGAGGTAATTATAAAGACAAAATCGAAAAAACTAATCCCAGTTATAGAGGTCTGTTTTGTCCCACTAACAGAGATAATTTAGTGGTAAAGTGTCGGGACAGCAGCACGAGTTCCAGCTTTGGAGGTTTCTCATTTATCCAGGTCCCACTTATCCAAGTTTCACTGTAGTAGGTAGGTAGTAGTGGGACTGGGGCCCCTAGGCTGGCTGGGCCCCTAGGCATGGGCCTAGGGTTAAATACGGTAGTGCGTGAGAAGACTGATGATGATCAAGAGCACAGATTCTTATCGCGGTTGAACGATGCCGAACGCGTTGGCAAACTTTCGTTCGATACGTGGAAAGTGCATGGTAACTCCCTTATTTGGTTGCATTATATAATCACGCATATATTACGCACAGTTAAGTTGTTAAGTAGGTAAGTATGTACATAATTGAAATAAGATTGAACGATAAGGTAATGTCTGAATAGAATTCGGCTGACTTTGAATGATTTCACTATTTTAAGTATGCTCTATAGACATTGTTGCAGCATTTTACGGTATTCGAATAATTAACGATTATCTACTAATATCGATTCATCAATTTTTACTTAATACCTATACTAATATACATAATTTAACAATGACTGTTTTGTAGCAATTACTAATTGCACGCTGCACAGGTAATTAAAATATTCGAGAGGGACCTATACTTGAAACGTGTTCTACCCGACTACAACAAAGCCAAAAGAAAACATTTTAGCAGTCTATGGAAATAAATGTTGTAATGTAATGATTGTATTGATTATGTATTTTATATTGTAACACTTGTAAGACTCAATCGTTCTGATGAAGGTGGAGGTGGTCCCAATAGATGCGTTATTTAGGGAATGCAAACCGGTAAATTTTTGTATTCTCTTCAAAATTGACTTGGTATGGAGCATTCCATGATGTTGTAATCGACATTCGTACTTAATTTTAGAACTTTACAAGTCTGGTACTCTTTACATTTGAGTTGTAGTAATTAATAAAAAAGTAAAAGTCTAGTATATACTTTTGCTGTAATGTTTAAGACCTTAAAAAAATAAGACGAAAACGAAGCATGTCGTAATCGACACTCAATCAACTAAGTCCAAATCCTAAGTAGTAATTTCGTAAATTTTAGCAAATTATGAGACAAATATTTAAGTTTATAAATATAATTCACAAATATATAGAATACTCTTTTAATTCTCAGCAACATAAACAGTTACGCTCATCTAGTAATTAAATAAAAAAATAAAATGTACAGCATGTCGTAAGCGACACCTACATGTTGTAAACGACACGTACGAATTCAAACAAATAATTGCACATATTTTCGTCAAAATAGATATATCTGCGTATCGATTGCATGTTGTTTCTCTTTTATACTTCTCCATTACAATACTAAACATGAAATTTGGAAATTCCATGTATCGTATCCACTTTTTCCCAAGGTATTTTTTGGGCCACTGTCTATCTCTACCCGTAATATTATTAGGATTCCGTACCTCAAAAGGAAAAAAAAACTGAACCCTTATAAGACTACTTTTTTGAGCGTCCGTCAGTCTACCTGTCTGTCAAGACTATTTATCTCGGGAACGCGTGGAGGTATCAAGTTGATCCGGAATCAAAATTTAAAGGGCAATTCCCGTTGACCTAGAAAGAACTATAGAATTTGCTAAAACTATTATTATAGTTTTTCCAAATTCTATGTGTACGTCAGTTTTCCTACGTTGTTAAATTTAAGTTTGTCGCTCAGTATAGTACTTTTCGTAAAACAACATCTATATGTGCAGTAATTTCATAGCTCGTACGGCACCTTCGGTGCGCGAGTTCAACTCGCACCTGGCCGGTTTTTTTAAACTGCCTTGCGTCATGTTTCAACGCATTTCTACGGATGTAGGCGTGAGGTAGACTGTAAACCTGATAAAGTTTACGCTAGAGCCTCATTTGACCTGACTGAAGCCACATTTTGGAGTTTTTCTTTTCCGTTCAGTTCACTTTTGCTTTCTTATATTAACCCTTCATTCTTCCGCTTGTAATAAGTTAGACACGTCTTTTTTTATTTGTCTGAATAGTTTTAAGTCTCTCGCACTCCCTTTTTCTGAAGTCTAGAACTTCAAGGAGTTTTTCAGACGTGATTTTCTCAATTTAAGTGCGTTCGAGCTACGATGTGATTGATCCATTAGAAAATTGGACAAATCAGGCTCGTATTAAAGTAAAAATAACGTATAGTTTAACGACTTTCATAAACACATGTCGTAAGCGACCGTTACCTTTGAAAGGGATAAAACTAAATAAACACGCAAATAACTAAAGTTACTCCGCTCCACAAGGTGACCCGTGACAAACACTGTTTAGATTATAGGCTTTGAAAGACATCTGCCACCAAGTTCAGGTCATAAACTACAAATTATGTTCCTTCATGTCGTAATCGACACTGTTCAGGTGCGGTTAGATTATTGCTAAAAACATTTCTGAAAAGGGACATATAACATTATTTTTTGTTGCAAATTAAAAAATAGGGGGCTAGTTTTATTATAAAGCCGGCAGTTCACATTTATAGTACAAACAACTCTTATTATCCAATAAAGAAATCGGGGTCATTTTCAGACTTTACACGACAATGAAATTGTGCTGCTTAAACATGGCTATTGTTTAAAAGTTGGTAATATTATAATTATAATGTTTACAAATATCAATAGATAATACTCTTGACCGTAATTTGGCATTGCCGAAATATTGGAATTTGGAATAATAAATTAGACGAGATAGTTACCGTTTTTCATGGAATGATCCGTATGCAAAATTTTAGCTCAATCGGTGGAGATATCTGCTTCAAAATTGTTACAAATATACAGTTAACATAGTTACAAATGTACATAATGTACCTACATACATTGCAATTTAAATAAAAGCTTGTATTCATACATTTTACCAAATTGACCAATGTGATTAGGACACTCAAAATTTCAGAAATGGGAGTCAAAGCGAGACGTGTCGACTGGCTGTTAAAAACACTCTATGTAAAAAGTCACGCAGGTATGACGTCACAACGTAAGTGTATGGAAACGCATGCATTTTGCAATGTACCTAGTTCATAAAATACTCCGTTGAAGTGCGTATCGTTTTTTTAAGTCTTAAATAACTAATTAACGATTACAGCCATTGTTGTCTGTGGAATAAATAAATTATTATGTACATATGTCGCACCCGTTCACGGGACAATGGTGTCCCGGACCTTTGGGAGGCGTGCACGGAGCCGAAGCCAACGTGCAGAGGCCCTTTCGAAAGCTTAATGAATATACATACATACATTTGCTCCCCTTGCCATTGTCATGGGACGCACACAGAGTCAGCACCCGCTAGATGCAGGAACTATTGTGGTTGTATGGAGTCTAAACATGCAAACAAGCCGGACGTCTACCATGAAAAGCGTCTCATAGCGAAAATGGGACTTGCAGACGATGACTCGCCTCCTGCTAGACGGGCCCCCATAGAGAGCGCGATACACAGAGTGGCCTAAGGGCAACGTCGGTGCGGAAGGCTAAGGGTGGAGAGGTGTAATACTGGGCTTTAAACCGAAGCCAACACACCCCTTACGTTTCCACATCAACCCCCGAGCCGCAACTCTCGGTACTCCGTTCCAAATTATTATTATTATATGTACCTATATAGTGTCATACATAAATTGGGAGGATTGGATTGGACTATTTATATATCTTCTTAATTTTTAGTTTCATTATCAAAATATAAAATAGGGGTCCAATTTTTTTCAAATATAACTGACTTATTTTCATATCTTTTTGATCTACCTGACTAAATTTTTTGCCTATTTCGATTGCGGATCTTTTTTTAAATTAATTCTATGGTTTTTAAAACAATGCGCCAGGCAGGGCGTTCTGTCGTGGCGTAAGAAGTAAAGGCGGTTTACTTTTATTCGGAAATTAAGCTACGTTATTTTAATTAGCTAAAGATATAATTATAAACACTTTTTTACTTCTCATGATCGTAAAGTTGTCAAGGCTGCATACAATGGCTTTTTATACTCTTGTGCATAAAATAATCTTCTAATACAAAGGCAACTAGGCCCAAACCGGGCAGGCGCGGCGGGTTAGCCCCGCCCCCAGCCAACTATTGACGGAAGGATGCAGCCATTTTAGGATTCCGGCTTCACAAAGATACGAAAGAAAAAAAACTAGGCCTTAATTTATTATATTTACTACCTAAATATACATTTGAGATTAATACGAACGTGCATTTACGTCATAAATAAATAACTTACATATATATTTATAACTTGACATTAAGAATTTAACCATAGTCGAAAAAAAGTTTAATTGCGTGGGAACTAATTATTATCATTCATTTATGAATATGCGTAATTCTTGTTTTATTTCCTTGAAATAGAAGTGAAAAGCAGAATGTAACTAAATAAATAAAAAAAGGGGACAATATCTCACATAAATCGATCTAGTCCCAAAGTAAGCTCAAGAAGGCTTGTGCTATGGGTATACTAGACGACGATATACCGACGTACTTATATGCGAGGCCGGATAGGTATGAGGCTGGGAACCCCATTTCTCGCCGAGGTATGTACCTATAGTGCTTTTCTCAAACACGCAATGAAATAAAAAAAAACTTTAAAAAATTATAAATTTATTTCTATAGACATTATAAGTAAGCTACCAAAAATAATTTTCGTCGGAACTCATATTGAATTATGAATACTAAAATTAACAACGCACAACAAAACTCATAAAACAATTACAGAGAAAATATTTCAAGTTTCCCTCCGAAATTATTGAAAAAATCCTACGCGTTTTTTATGGTTTGAGTAGACAATTTTATCGCTAATATTTAGATGAAATATATATTTTTTAATAAGCATGATGGCAGAATGTCATAGTTAAACCAAAAAGCAAATGTTGCTTTGTTTTTTTTTAATGGCTGATCGACATGATGCCATGTCACAAAATTATGTGGAATAGAAATTAAAAAAGAGCATGTTGCCGGCCTAGGCCTCCAATTTTGTATGAAATTTCATTAACGACCTCTAGTCAAGCTGCATCGGAAACGTCATACTTCGCAGCCTTTTACAAGGAACATAAATAACATCAATATTTCATTGCATGTTTGAGAAAAACCCCTTTTACCTTCGATGTGAGTAACATGAAGGTCTCGGGAAAAAATGGCTGGTTTTATGCTCTTTTTATAGTCCATGTCCTTTGAGTGTGCCACGAACTGAGTAAGAGGAATCCCAAGACCAACTTCAGTTAAACAATGTTTTCTGTTGCATTTGTAACTTACACTCAAGTTCCAAGTGATGATAACAATGACATGCGTGACTATTTTTTTTAACTAGAACTAAGGTCATTGACCTCGAGCTGGGGTTCGTCGTACGGTCATTCAAAAGTAGCTGTTCAGTTGCGGACCTTTTCACTTTTACTATTCAATAACATCGAACTGTCGTGGCATTGTTAAGTTAATGAGACCAAGTCTAACAGTAAATAATCAGTAGGAACACCGTAGCGGATCCAAAACCTTTTTTAGGGTTCCGTACCCAAAGGGTAAAACAATACTAAGACAGTAATACACTCTTATCTATGACGAAGACTCCGCTGTCCGTTCGTCTGTCAGCCTTTCACCAGGTTTTATCTAAAAAATCATGATAGTAAGACGGTTGAAATTTTCACAGATAATGTATTTCTGATGCCGCTATACAACAAACGGGGCTCCCATACGACAAACGTGATCGGTTGCGTTAACTTTGCACCTCGGCATTTGTATTCGGCGCCATACATACCAGGTGCAAACTTAACTTAATCCGGCCAGTTAAGATGGGAAAAGTATTTGTACGGAATCCTCGGGACGCTAGTCAGACTCGCACTTGACTTTTTTTTAGGGTCGATTAGATCGGTTTTTTGATCCCCTAGTACCTACCCATTAAAACTTGAATGCATTCGTAATGTACTTATGTATAATAGTCAATACCTACGTTTGTATGTTGTATGACAAATCTTCCAAACTGAAATATAGGCTAGTTGACTCATGTCAAATTGTAATAAACTAATGTTTATTCCGTATAGTATTTAGCAAAGGAAACCTAAATATATATTTTTCAATTCATACAAGTGAAAGATGGCTGAAAAAAATAAATTAGAAAATATGGTTTTTAATCTGTATTTTGAAATGCTTAAAACGCTGTCCGCCATTTTCGCTTATGATAGTGACGTCATTGTCATTTGCCACTGACATCCATTAGATTTCTTGCCACTATATTTCTACTTCAGAGATATGCGCTATTCGAACGTTACCGTAATGAAATGAAATTACATTTTTGCTTTAATTGAGATGAACACTTTATTGGATTAAAATGTTTTAGATATCTAAACTTACCATATCCCGTAAAATCGTCCAATTTCGGAGTGGATGGAATGGTGGATGCCCACTGGAACATGACATTTTCCGGGGTAAAAAGTAGTCTATGTGTATCCAGGGTTGGCCGGGTGCATGACGTTAGCGCCACCTAGCGTTCACAACTTTGGAGGGGGTCTGTCAAAAGTGTTAAATAATGGACGCAATAAAATTAAGGTAAAAAATTGAAAATATTGATTGTAGAGCACCTAACAAGTGCAAAATCTGTTTGTTTTTAATGTGAAACACATTTGGTTCTTAGCTTTATTGAAGAAAGTAATTATTATATATGTGTTTAATATTATTATGTCAATTTACTTCTTTGTTGTTTCCTTACAAATTAAAGGAAAAAAATAATGTTTTATTATGTTTATTTTCAGATAATTGAAGGGGTAAGTAATATAAGATATAAGAACTAAAGCTATAATATTCATATTATATACGCTCATATTGTATAAGCTTGTTTTGTATACCGTTCAAGGTGTATAAAAAACGTTGGATATAACATCAAAATATCTATTTTTGTTAAGTATAACGTTATTTAAGTATAATATCATTGTAAATAACGATCATAACGTATAACGTTCATAATATCTCAGATTTATAATGTATATTACTCAATACATCTAACACCAAAATGCATAATGCTCGTATAGAATAACCGTCTGCACATCAATTGTGTACATACTTATGCTATAGTTCGCTGTAAAATTTTAATATAATTATGTACCTCCATGCAAGCAAGCATTTTAACGCTCCGCTCGCTTCGCTCACTCCGCTATCCATGGTCATAAAACAAACCTAACCTAACCTACAGTTTTCGGTTTTTGACCCATATTCCATTTTGTCGCAGTTCTTCCAAACGGTATACTCGTATTCGCCAGAATTTCATCTGCCATTATCATTGTGTAAATACTTATGCAATAGTTCGCTGTTAAATTTTAATATACCTCCATGCAAGGAAGCATTTTGACGCTCCGCTCGCTTCACTCGCTCCGCTATCCATGGTCATAAAACAAACCTAACCTAACCTACAGTTTTCGGTTTTTGACCCATGTTCCATTTTAGGGGCATAGGGGTAGCAGTTGTAACCTATTTAGTATATCATACGCTATTATGTTTTCTAATCATTATACTAAAAGAAAGTATATACTATGATCGATATAGGTTATGTATGTTATATCAACTGAATTTAGAGTATTTGAGTGTTATATAAAAAAATATTCTACAACATGAGTATTATGCTAATTGACCGTTATTCCTAATAAAAATATTGATTTTGATGTTATAGCAAAAGTTCATTATATCTTGTGAACGTTATTAATATGAAATTATATATTATGTAGTTATATCTCATGGGACGCACCCAATTGAAGAATTACTACTATTTTCAAAACTGGCTTCCAAAGCATCGGTCAGAACATAAGGTTTCAGCCTCAAACCGAGAGTAAAGGGAAGCTGTTAGTTTTGGCACATTACTAAACAAACAATAAGTAACATTTACAAATTATAAGTAATTTTACATTTCATATTTTTGAAACATTGTAATAATTCTATGATAATAACATTATTGCACTAAATAGATAAAAATATGTTCAGTTTAATACACTTACTTTATTTTTCTAGCAACAGCGATCCAATTCATTTTCTGATCTTGTTTCCAACTCGGTGTAGGAAAGCATAACATTTGCAATTGCTATTTCGTCCTGTACCTATTATTGCAGTTTACCACACAATTCCACCTATCGTGACCCATTTTACTTATTTCAGTTTCTTATTTTATAGTACAAAACGTAAGCAAGCAAGTATAACTGAAAAGTATGACGTTTGACAGAAACAGAGAGGCCAAAGTTACCACTTTTGGCCACATCAAGCGCTGCGATCATTTTCGCTTTCCCTACGCGACCTCTGCACCCGGCCAATACCTTCATACCAAATATTTATTAAAATTGGTCCAGCTGTTTGAACGTTAAGAAGTAACAAACATACTCACAAACTTTCGCCTTTATAATATTAGTGTAAAGTGAAGTATAAATATAGCTATATATACATATAAGGTGATCAATCTAAATGTGTCAGTAGGCAGAAACTAAAGGAGATGGAGAAATCTGTTCTTAGGAACAATGGCGTTGATTTTAGATTTTATCATACCATAGACATGTGGCACAGGATACTCGATTCCCGGTTATGTATACGTATGAGCAAGAAAAGATGTCATTTTTATTCAATCCAAAAACGACGCCACAGTTTTTAATAACATATTGCACTAACTCTTTTCCAATTATCTAGTATATACATATATATATATAAAAGGAATAGCGAATATGGACTAGACATCGAATAAGTAATTCAAAGCGACCAGTTCCAGATCGTAAGTGCTCAAATAATTTAAGTTAACTTAGTATCGAAGACTCAAAGACATATATTAAGCAAATCTCGGGGTTTTTGGTGCGCGAATGATTTCTCGCTTACCGTCGGCCCAGTGTAAAGCACCCGTGCCCCGAAAATCCCGGGGTATACATATAATATAAGCATACCTGTGCTAACTCGGGGCACTGACACTAAAGTGACGTAGCAAAATATTTTATCGACAAAAAATGTATCGATGTTACTGGCAACATCTAAATGTTAATCAACATAGGTAAACATATATTTTTTCTCTTTATTTAAAACAAAAACAATAAAGTAATTAAAACGCGCAGGTACTTATTTGTTTATTTTAAAATAATTTTCATAGTAAGTACAATCAATATTTTTTCCATATCATCGGTATTAAATATTGCCGTCTACATGAAAATATCCACTTTATCAGACATGATATCGAACCTTTTTATAGTAAATTTTCAATGAGATCTATTAATATAATATCGATATCAAATCCCTAGTAGGTGCCCCGAGTTAGCACATATAAGTCATATAAGTCATAGAAATATGGCATGAGCGAGTTCCTTGTAAATTGAATACCAGGGCAAGAAAGACAATACATTACGCCCGCCGTCTAACGGAATGGCGTACGTGTATCGAAAACGTGTGACCCATTATTCCTCTAAATGTTTGGCCAAAGAATACTAAATGTCTATGCGAAGAGCCGATTTTCCATCTAGTGCCATAAAACTGTCCAACTAAGTATAGTCCAACCAAACTAAGGTTGAAAACTATCATCATTCATGCGCATGCTACCGGTGGTTATAGGGCTGCAGAGAGAGGAATCTCCTGAAGCTGATCCGTGCCGTGTCCAGGAGTACCGCCTTCTGTATCTGACCCTTGATCCAGCCATCTAGAGATTCTCTTAGGTATTATTATAAGAAGAACTCTAATTAAATACCATCAAATGTAAGTAAATATTGTTACGAAAAAATTTTTTATAAAAAAATTACCGACTTCAAAAAACTGATAAACCAAATATAACCCGTTCATGTTCAAATTACATTTGAATCAACTTTTGAACTCGGTGCCATACCACTCAATTGTTACTATGAAAAAAGATGCCGCGCATACAGCCTTTAATGATTACCTTTTGGTATTAACGAGTATTCTTGTTCGATATTCATATAGGTATCATAGATCATAGTTTACGTGAGGTTTGGCACGGACTTCAAAAGGTGATTCAAATGTAATCTGTACATGAACGGGTTATTTTTGGCTTTTAAGTTTTTTTAGAAGTCGGTTCTTTCTTAGGTAATTTTTATTTTTATTTTAAGTGATTCAAATAGAATACTTTTGGCAGGTTAAGCGGGGCAGTCTTGTTTGCATACATCTCGTTAGAATTATCCCCTAACTCCTAACCTTTAAGGAGTTATACCTTTCAGCGTCGGAAGATGAAGACTATCAGACGCAAATTAAAAAGTTGTTCAAGATTAGGTTGTGCGAGGTTGTTCATGAATCATGAACAACTTCATAATCGCGGAAAAACATACATTAACTACATATATGCGGGTCAAACTGTGAGGACCTCTTTTTTGGAAGTCAGTTAAAACCGCATCAAAATCTGTTCATTCAAACGCGAGACAATCGAACCTATTTTTATTTGTAAAAATGTCCTTAATATATTATTAACAATGGCGTCTAATATTTACATTAAAACTTTATAATAAATAGAATAGGTGCCTACTTATAAGTATAACAGTTTAGATATACGACGAATGTTAAAATAATAAAGTACCTAGTTAGGAACTCTCCTTATGGTAAAAAAAAAACAAACAAAGGCCTTGACAAATTAAAAAACATTCCTTTTTTGAAGTCGGTTAAGAAAAAAATATTATCTTTCAATTTAAGCAGATGTAAGTAAATAATAGAATTCTTCTATTTTTATTGAGGATAAACGTAATTATCAGATTTTAAAACCACTAAGCATGACCGTAACTAGAACCTTGATAAAAAATAAATAAAATAGTAGTTTTTGATACAAGTGTGGAAAGTATGTCATTTTGAACGAGTCCCGAGGAGTCTTGGCCTGAGCCGCAAGGCGAGGGTCAAGACTTGGGACGAGTTAAAATGACACTTCCACACGTGTACCAAACAACGTTTTTTAATACATTTGCGAAAAATTGCAATAATACAAATTTAAAACAGTAATTGAAAGGGGCAATTATATTTTTGCTGTCTGATAAAAAATAAGAGTACCTACCTACCTACAATTTTTAGAGCAATTTTCAAGGGTCGCATTTAAGGCCTTTGCTGGAAAAGTTTAAAGTTTTATTCAAGTTGTTAATAATTCTCTTTTTCTCGTTTCCAGCCAATAAAATGTTCATAGACGGCAATGTAATTTTTCTTTCGATTTTGCGGGTAAAATACTCTCACTTGCAATTTTTGCCTTGGCTCGTATATAGGGCGGTGTTAAATCTATTCTGGTAACATCGGGATCCATCATTTTCTATCAAAAACTCTTATTTTATAAATCTTACGTGTCATTTACACATAATTAAAACAATCTTGAATGAAAAAGAAAGTTTTACTTTTAATTGTCATATTTTTTTTTCAAGATGGCGTCGGCTGTCATCATTCAGCCAAATCAAAAGAAATAGTTTTAATATTTCCGAAGAGATATGATAATGATACACAGTAATTTAATTGATAACAAACAATAAACATCGTGAATCTGTTTTTAGTTCTTTACACTTCATATAATTGTAAATAAATATATTATTTAATACACAAAAATAGCGATTATTCATAATTATTATGAATTTATAAAGCAGCGCGTGGGTCACGCTTAATACTGTATTTTCTAATCTGTGACAATACTTTTCTTTTAATTTTTTTTAGGTCACGCATAATACTCATTTGCTCATTAAATAATAGTCACTCAAACAAATTATTAACACTGTTTTTGAGTTTTTTTAATAGATAGCCCTTTGATTGATCCAACATGCAATTTAAATATTTTAAACATAATTATGAGATATACACCTGCAATGCTGCATGACGTAATAAATAAAGTCAGAAAGTGATTGACCTTTGTTTGGATGTATGAGGTATGACGTGTTAGTACAACAGAAAATTAAAAAAATTTGAAAAGTAAAAAGCACTAGTTCGAAATAACCAACTTTTCGCACGATTTGCAGCTACGAAAAGTACCACTTTTTGAGCAACTGTATTAAAAAAAACTTTTCTCAAACATGCAATGGAATGTCAAACGTGCGTTATAACAGGCTTCGAAGTATCACGTTTCGGGCGGAAAAAACTCGAGAGAACTGTAAAGGAATTTCATACAAAATTTAAGGCCTAGGCCGGGAAGTATAGGTAATCTTTTTTATTTGTGAACCAGGCTAAGCAGCTGAATTATATTTTTTTGGGTTGTGTATTTTTTTATTTCATTGCATATGTTTGGCAAAAGCACTTTACATGCCTTAGCCGTGAAAACCTTTAGTCCCATCTCGTAGCCAGATTTGGTAGCTAGCTACAAGATGGGAAAACCCATTTCCCATTTCGTAGCTAGCCACCAAATGGGCATTTAGTCCCATCTCGTGGTTTGATTTGGTAGCTAGCCACGAAAAGGGAAATACGTTTTCCCATCTTGTAGGCAACCAATTGCTAAAAATGTATTCTGAGGGCTAACTGCGAAACATTTCGAAGTTCTATATATTTCCGTATATGCGAGTAGGACATTTAATCAGGTTGAATCCACGCGTATGAAGCCGCAGGCAAAGTCTAGTATTGAATAAAAGTATTGAAATTATGGATTTCTGATTTTTTTGTGAATAAGAGTAAAATAACTTCAGGCTGTTTAGCTGTTACACTTAAATGATAAATAAAAGATAATACTTATGGACCAACTAAATTCGACTCTTGGTTATATAAAAAAAATATTGCAACAAATAGAAACTACTATTTTGACTGAACATTAAACTGAAAAAGGTGCAATCATTTCGATGCAGTGACAACGCTGCTTTTTTTCCTGTTTTGTGCTACTATTACTTATTCCGTGGTTTTGTTACCAGCTTCGGATCGGGATGATTTCTCTTTAATATTCCCGTTTCGTAGCCAGCTTCCAATTGGGATTATTTTTCCCATTTGGAAGCCAGCTTCAAAATCTGGCTACGAGATGGGACTTTAATATTCCCGTTTCGTAGCCAGCTTCCAATTGGGATTACTTTTCCCATTTGGAAGCCAGCTTCAAAACCTGGCTACGAGATGGGACTTTAGTATTCCCATTTCGTAGCCAGCTTCGAATCGGGATTATTTTTCCCATTGCGTAGCTAGCTACCAAATCTGGCTACGAGATGGGACTAAAGGCGTGAAAAGGGCTATCCATCTGTACTATACCTACTACTATACTACTTAAAATATAATATAAGTTACATTAAAAATTACTGTTTTAAGGCGTCGTATTTAAGGCATGTGTATCAGGAAGAAATTCCGAAGGCCGTCTAGCCGCGGCTGAAAATGCTTTCAAACCGCCGAATTGTCCAAAGTCAACGTGTTCTTAAGTTTTAACCATACATCATAAAACAATGAAAAAGGTTCTGTATTCGACTTTTAAATATTTTAAATCAATGTTTATCGAAATACCGTAGGCAGTCCGTAGAGAATTAGTAAAACTGTAGAAACCATAGAAATTTTTACACATAGCACTCTGTCTTTTATAGACCTTGAAAAAGAGGAGGTTCTCAAACCTACCTTATATTTTATAATTTCAGCACTCTTTCGTTTGTGAGCCGACTTTATTTATTTTTATTTTAACTATTGATACAAAGATATCAACGCTCAACTATGAGTTGAAGTCATGAATTTCTATGGGTAGGTAACCCAAAATCCTGGGGTGGGCACGACCCACCCGGCCACCCCCCTAAATACGCCTATGACCGGGAATCGAACCCGGTACCTCTGGATTACCGATCCAGTGCGTTAATCACTTTGCTACCCGAACTCCAACCAACCTTTCGAATTTTTATTTTTATTTGTAAAATTGTTATATTTGTAAAAGAGCTGAAATTAAATAGTCGGTAAACGAAAAATAGTATGGGATGGGTTATTTATATTATAGTTTTTGGGATTATTATTTGATGACTAAAAGGGCTACTCCGATGTTCGACATTCGATCGTTATATAGTGCCATCCCTTTCGATCTCCTGTCAATCTGTATTTGGATGACTGGGACGGCAATATACCACGGTAGAATTTCGGACATCGGAGTAGCCCGTCAGGAAAATAAACCTGCTAAGACTTAAAAAGCGTTGCTAGACTCATCAGATCGGTGACAGACAATATCACAAACCGCAACGCAAAGCGGAACGCTTACGAACAACTATAATAAATTCGCAAAACAACTAAATTGCATCTCGTTACAACCACAATACTCCATTAACCACAAATCTTGCACATTATCAATTACTTTCACAGAACGGCATATGTTGTACACAAAATCATGGTACTTAGCATCTTCTTTGGTTTTTTCTATGATGCAAATACTTAGTTAACGAACTCATCATGATTAAGACCGCAAATATTTTAAGTTTCGGCTATACTACCTATGCTAATGCACCAGAAATGTGCCTTATAGGGTAGAACATACGGTGTAGCCGCGTGTATTTGTTGGATGCAAGAAGTATACCGGTTTGTCTGAAAGGAAGAAAAGGCGCGCGCACCTTCGCCGATCGTCAGTTGTGCCAACGCCGGCAGTACCGTCGGGTTGCGATCTAGTCAATTTTTTAAAATATTTTTTTAATTTCTAAAGACCACCATGAAAGTGTTCATCGTGTTGGCGGCCGTCGCCGCACTAGCCAGTAAGTTTTGAATTTTCTTTTTTTTTCTTTTTTTTTTTTGTGCACCGCGAAACTCTAAAGCTTTATTGTGCCTATGTCTATAAAGTACTAAGTAAAATACGCTCATTTGTTTCTTTTATAGAATCTGCGTGGTGTACTGTAGACGTGGCAATCTAGCTTTATTGGTTTCAAAAATGAGCTTTTGTCTTTGGCGAATTATTTTCTTTCGTGCCCTTCCAGATATATATTCAACCATGCATTCCCATTGAAATCATAATGATTAAGCCGCTAGTAATTTTATTTCATAATTTTTCGTTGTACATTCGACAAAATGGAATCTTAAATGAGCACCTGTGACGTCTTACATTAAATCGTGATACCTATCTCACAATTCGACTATTGAAGTGAATTTGATACTGTTTCTTAATTATGAGATTCCATATTGCCGATGGTACAATAGTAGTAAAATTCATTATAGAAAACATAACTGCTAATTCATTGCTTAAACGAACTCAAAATAATATTTCAGCCAGCGTGGAAATGTTTAATGCCTTAATTCAAATATATTTTCTATCAAGTAATATTGGAGAATTGACGAATTCAAATTAATATTAACATCTTCCTTATGAATAATTATCATAAACCAGTTAAGTATGTGACCTTTAAATCGATCGACCATATTGCGAAGACTTTATATAATCTGACCCGAATCGCAAAACTACCTAGAGATTGCATAAGGTCGTGGGACCGACATAATTTGTCACGAAGAAAGGTATCAAAATGATCAAATAAATAAATTAAAAAGTAAAAAAATAAATAAATAATATTAAATAAGTTTTCCGCAAAAGGACGAAGCAAAGAGTATTCCTTAAGTGAGGTGATTATTTATAAAATTATCGACATGTAATGTAATTGATTATGAATAAATTAGTTTATGAGTTTGATAAGTTAAAATATAGAAGAAATATTTTTCGAAGAAAGAAGAAATTTTATTCGATTTAAAACGATAAGTATTCAAATTTCTTTGCTTGAAATAATAGCTGTTGTAACTGCAGGGAGAAAGTACTTAGGCATTTCATACCTTAACATTTTTTTTCTTCAAAATTTAAATTTAGAACTTTGCAGTTATTCGAGTTTTCAAACTGTTCTTTATTCTCTTCAAGATTGTAGGTATTTTATTCACAATCTGACCTATTCGATAAAAGTAATGTAACTATATAGATTTCATACTAACTTCTGCCGTTTTTCTTCTAAGCCCATACATAGACATACGGTGCAACGGAACATATTGATGGGGACAATGAACTCCGAAATGTACAGTCGAAAGAGCGTCTTAGGAAAAGTTTTCGATATCCACGATGGTCATATACACGTTAAATAATACTAGAGCGGAACTTATTTATTTAATCAAGCAGAAGCGTGTATTTAGTATCTCACAGTACTGTACAGAAAGAGATAGGTAGTGTATATCGCGCGAGAAAGAGTCGCGTGTTACAGTTGTGTTATAGGTGATGGGGTGATATGGTTTTCCGGCTGACATGCACTGTGCGCAATTTGGCTAGCTCCTTTATTTTCTATGGTCCGTTCGGCCTTATACTCGTGCGCTCCTAATAAAATATATTTTGTATCAAATTGTACCAAAAAATAATTCATAAAATATACCTAAACATAGGTAGGCTTACTAAACATACAAATAGAGCAACTTATCTTCGTTACATAGCTATCAGTTTTTAATTATCATTTGGACACGGTACGTACAGCGGTATCGGTTGAGGGCGGCGCAAAACCGATCGTTGTGGAGAACTTTGGGGGAGGCCTTTGTCCAGCAGTGGACTATCGGCTGATATGATGATGAAAGTACAGCAACATATAAAAAATGTAATACTTAACGGATCTAGATCAAAATGACAAGCAAAAATATGCATATTTTTGCTTGTACCGTTGTTGCTCAACCGATACCGCTGTACGTACCGTGTCCAAATGATAATTAAAAACTGATAGCTATGTAACGAAGATAAGTTGCTCTATTTGTATGAAACGAAAGTTTTAAAATATAACAAAACTTCCTTTCCACTGTCCAATGCACTTTTAGGGCACGTCGAATTAGATCTAAAATCTCACTTTTAAAATCCTATCTAATCTAACATCTAAATTCACAGTTATAGAGCCCATTGTAGACTTTGCTGTGAATAGGAAATTGTTGTCCGACATTGACATTCACTTGATTATCTACGAGCTTGTGATCGGTTGGCAACCAATGTCAAGATAAATATTACTATTTACAGGCAGTTTTCTCTAATAATTTCCGATACCTTACCTAAGATAGACAATCTCTACGCATTTTCTGATTTTTTTGACAGCGTTTCTTTTTACAAACATAGACCTTAATTAATCACAGTTGTACCACAGATACTTATCAATGATAATACCATACCAATATAGAAATTTAGATAAATTCATAATAGCAAACATCGAAAGAAACTTATTAATCAGTCATTATTTATTAGTAAATTATGTAGGTATGACTTTCGGAAAACTATTGATACCAAGGGTAAACAATTACTTTGGGGATAGATCCCTAAAGAAACGCATCCCTTACCTAATCAATAGTTTATCGGAGGAAATACGACGAGAGCCAAACAAAAAAAGTTCAATAGAATGTTAAATAAAACACTTTTTCACACTACTACCGTATAATACATACTTTGTACCTAAAATAGAGATTCCCTAACAGAGATCCCACAGTCAAATCAGCCACTGGTTTTGTGTATTTAGATTTAAGGAAATTGTAGTCTCTAATAAATAAATAATAATAATCAATTATTGATAAGTGATAGCTTTGTATGAGTAGGTATAGATTGTGAGTTTTTTAATAAACGACACGGTCTGTTGCGCTTTTTAAGTGGTATTGGAAAAAGCGGCGATTGTGTTGACACTGGGTGTATTGAAATTTACGCAAATATCGAAACTTTTGCAACGTAAACATTGCTATTTTGTACTAAACCGGGGTCAGTAGGCTTTCATAACGATACATTATGACATTTATAAGTTATGCAATAATAACAAAATAATGGGTATTAATGGGCTTTTAACGAGTCAACATTTAATTAATCCACGTCTATTACCTGAATTGTCATAATTACAAATAGATAATTAGTAGTTATGACAAATTTAGCATCGCATCAATTATCCTAAATATACATTCAATGTGATTATGTAATACTAGTACATCGTTATGCCAGTAATTACACATGCGTAACTAATTAATAAATATCGCATACCAATTATTAAATGTCCTAAAATAAATAATTTACAAATAAAATTTCATCCCTAAAGGGAGATGAAAGAGAGATACCCACCCTCTGATTTCAAAAAGTCATATGTCTTGTCTATTGGGTATAACGTTTATTTATGCTACTCAAAGTCGTGAGAATATAACCGGTAGAGAGAAGTATAGATTTATGAAGAGCTTAACATTAAGACCTGTTTAGTATTTTTGCTTCCAACTCTATTTTATTTATTAAAATATCATGTCACCTCAATTTTAGAAACCTCATTAAGGTTCTCCGTGTCTCATGATAGACGAATAATTAAAAACTAGTTTCGGGACATAAATATAACTTAAAGAGATTCGGATCTGGTTTAAACGTGACTAGATCCTATATTATTCAAATGATATGTATTTGAACTATGACATAGTTTTAAATATGGGCAAATATATGATAGTAGGTACGTCAGTTTATTGACGTTCTAAATTATTCAAGTTATAATAATTTAACGAATTTCTTCTCCTTAGATGAAGATGAGAGATAGAGAATTTATCAAACACAAGAAATTAGGTATACCTAGGTACCGAACTTGAATTTTAAATTTTGACTTTTAAAGTTTCAAGGTCTCTGAATGTGGTCAATAAATGAGTTCCACAATTCGAATCGAAGTCTGGACACACTTAATCCTTCAGTTATCACTTTTCAGTCAAAATTTTCCTATTCTGATATTTTTTCTGGCTGTTTATGACAAGCGTTTCAGCCAAGCACGGTCAGAATTAAAAAGTTACCAAAGTTCCAATTTCAAAAACTGTCGAGGGAAGCCCGGGTCAGTCCGGTCCCGACCCGCTGCAGCGTTGCATGTTGTAACTGGGACTACACTTTCACTTCGTTGCGTCATGTGTTGCGATAGAGTCGATATAATCGTGTGTTAACAATGCATCTGCGTGAGGTTAGGAAACTCGGGGCATCGCTCCGGAGATCGCCCGAACAATACGGCGGTGTTTGACATGTCAAATCATACTGTTCGATCTTTTAGTATGAGGATGTGTGTAGTGTTGACTATCCTAAAGACAACACCTATATCTATACCTCTATACCTACTATTATAAAACTCAGGGTTTGTATTGAAAATCTGTTTTCTATAGAGAGGGGTCATGATTTCAGGAAAAGTCTTAATAGCGTGATTTAGGATCGTCATTTGTTTTGTATGGGCGTGCGGCGACAAGCCAGTCAGGCGCCATCTGTTGGTCATAATTTCTATTCTCCTCTCATCACGCCGAAACAGCTGGACAAATTTTAACCTATGTTGGTACAGGGATAGCTGGACGTCCAAAGAAGGTTATAGGATACTTCTATCCGAGTACGGTAAATAAAAAAATACGCCAACGAAGTTGCAGGCAGCTCCTCTTTAGTACGTTCTAAAGATAAAGATTCTAAAGTCAATTTGGAGCGGCTTTCACCTATGTTTCTACTCGTTTTTTCAACGTGTTAGGTTGCGAAATAACGAGATGATTACACCGGGTGAGTACACGTAACGTCGCGGGAGTAGACTAACTATCGACCGGTTTGCGTTACATTGTTCGATTACAGAACCTCTTTACATTAATTTCGTGATTTATACCAACTAAAGATTTAGGCTAATACAAGAAAGAAGTTCGCACGAATGAGAAAAAAGAAAAATAACAAAAAGTCAATACATCCCAATTTCATACAGTTCAATTGGCTCAAAGTTCAAAGATCATATCTAACACTAGTATAATGTGAAACTATCTGTGTTGCGGGGTGTTACGCCGCGTTTGAGATAAAAAGTAGCCTATCCTATGTGTTAATGCAGTATAACTGTAAGCTACCTCCATACCAAAATTGGTCCAGCCGTTTGAATGTGAAGAAATAACAAACATACAATCACAAACTTTCGCCTTTACACCCGTAATAATCCAACGTTCACATCAAATTTTGACCCGGGAACTTGACATTGTTCGATAGACTTCTCTGATATCCAAGGGCGGCCTAGAAAGATCAGTCCGTTAGTCAAGAGAGAAGAAAATTTTTAGATATTAACTTTGTTAGATTTGGCACAACATAGTGGCTCCACTGCGCTGATGGTAAGCAAAAAGGGGAGCACAAGTCACAATGGCAACTGACAAGAAACCAACGGTGCCATGCTGGCCCGTGACATGCTTATTAACGCTTCGTTTGAAGGGTCCCATGTTAAAAGAAGGAAGAACACATGTCCAGCCAAAGAGTTCAAATTTTTAACAGTTCGGCAGATGATGGAATTGCCAAACTGCTTGTTGCTTCTTATCTTTCAACAAAGACACTTTCAACACTGACAATGAAAGCAGTTTCGTAGTTCCTGGTTTTCTTGTTTGTTACCAAATCAGCTTTCGAAAATTGCTAAGAAAGTTCCTAGCATGCTGAGTCAGGCCACAATTAATCTTAGTCATCTAGGGAATTTGACGCCCACTTATATTAGATTCTCTCGTTTCTATTGTTACGTAATGAAAGCCTACACAATTACTAAACCCACGCAGTTGTCGGTATCATGCTAAACATATACCTTATTGTAATAATAAAGAATAGTGTAGTAAGTACTAGTAATAGTCGTTCAATAAGTAACTTATGTATCTTTAATATAATATCTTAGAAAAATAACTTTAAACTACGTTATAAATCCGGATGTGGTTTATGTAAACGGTTCAGGAATGCATCAAAGTCCTGCGCGCTTAAGACGCTTTATGATTAATTTAAAATTGGAACTAATTTTTTCTTTTTTTTCAGGCGCGCAGTTCAAATGCCCGGCCAAGGATGGCCAGTACGAAGATGACAGGCAGTGCGACAAATTCTACGAGTGCATCGACGGTGTTGCCACCACCAAGCTCTGCCCTGATGGACTCGTGTTCGATCCCCTCATTAGGAAAATCAACAAGTGTGACCAGCCCTTCAACGTAGACTGCGGCGACCGGACTGAACTCCGTAAGTATTTTATTAATAATGAATGTCACACAAACTGAAGGTGTGATCCTGTCTAGATAATCCTGAACGCATTACGATTATGTGCCTTCATACCGGTTATCGACTCACATTCGATTCCTTATTTTCACAAAACACAAGAGACAAGAGAGGCCAACAGATTGTGACAATGCAACACGGATGGAAAGCATTAACCTTCAACCAAGCGCATTTCCGCATCCATAGTAAAAATAATAGTAAGGTCAGCAATGTAGAGGTATATAATTCGTAAATACTAAGTGTCAACCTTCTGGAAGGATATTTGCATAATTTGTATATTAACCAAATTTCTCGAACGCAAACAGTCATTACCATAACCGGGTGTTTTAGCTTAAAAGTCTAATGAAATGCAAGGTTAATAAATAACAGGGTCACTGTTATCTATGACTATGTTTGTAACTAATTAGAATAGGTATAAACTATATGGTCACTTGAGACTATGCTTGATGCTCGTCGGCCTAGAAAGCCAGCCGCGCGCGGTGACCTCCTGTCAGAGGTAGACGAGACACCTTCTCTTTATAATAATAGTACACACATAGCACAGTACACAGTATAGAATTATATATCTAGTGTAGCACTGGCAAGCATTATAAGCTCCTTACACAAAAACGTATTTATCACAATTTGATGTGCAAGTCCTCTGCTCAGAGAAGCTCTGGTAGGTCGTAAAAGATATCGTAAATGCTACCGCATAAATTAGTCGGATGGTAAGATCGACTATGCAGTACATTCCGTGAATTGAATGTCTATAGCCAAAATGCTAATATTGCCTACACTTAGGAATGTTTACTTATGGTAAAGGCGCACCTTTGAATTGCGATGCGTTTGGTGATGACAATTCTGGGCACACATAACCACAAGTATAAATAAATTATTCCGGAGAGTTTGTCTTTTAAGATGATATTAATATTCTTTCAATCGATTTATCTGTTTTATTTGTCTAGTCACGGAAACGAATAGAAAGGGCAAAATGTATACTAACGTTTACAGCAAAAATACCTATATATTTTTTATACGATGTCCAGTGGCTAGTTAATCCGACATAATCGGATGTTACTAAATGAAGACCTTGTCAAAACTATTGACTTATTTTTATTCGAGAACGTTGAACTTTCATTTTTTTTCGATGAATGATGAAATTTCCTGGTCGGTGTTTTTGCGCAAACTATTTTAATTCGGCCTTGCGAGTAACTATTATAATGTCCGCTTTGGACTTGACAAAAGTATCAAGAAAGTGTATGAATCCGGGCTGACGTAATAATGTCGATTTCGAGATTTAATCCAGTTTTTAAAAGTCACTGCTTTACCTTGATTCGTGTTAATGCTTAAATTAATGCGGGTCCGTTAATGATTTCGCCGAAAAAAAGTCCGTCGAGGTAATTTCCTGTCTGCGTCGGAATTTTTCTTCTTTTTTACTTGGATATCTGTAATCAATAAGATATAAGAATTTATAGCGATCGGTTACTTACGTGAGAACGCCCTGGTGGAAAAAGTCATTACGAGTAATTTACTGATCGGCAGTTTTATTCTTCAAGGAGTATGGTGCTCATGTTAATAAATCGGACAGTTTTTTTGTCTACATAGTGTTGATGGACGGCAGGCCTAAGAGAACATTATTAGGGCCTTATTATCCATAAATCAATGCAGGCATCATTAGACCCATCGCCCTCTAGGGGCCCAGTGGCGTACCTAGACCCTTGACTCGTATTGCCTCGAGGCCTCTCTACGGCGTTATCCGGGACGGAGCGTCTTCTCTATTCTAGGCTCTCGTTTGACAGGTTTTAAAAATACATAATATATTATTCTTTATCATGGCACGATTGTTGTTTCAGAGCCCCCCAAGCCCAACCATCAATGCCCGCGCCGTAACGGTTTCTTCGCCCACCCCGAGCCATCCGTCTGCAACGTGTTCTACAACTGCATCGAGGGCGAGGCCATCGAAGTCAAGTGCACCGCTGGCCTGCACTTCGACGAGTACTCCGGTACCTGCGTGTGGCCCGACGCGGCTGGCAGACAGGGATGCGACGTCCAGGAGAGTAAGTAGTCCACCCCGACTCCATCTCTAGTGGTCACAACTGTATCGAGGGCAAGGCCATCGAAGTCAAGTGCACCGCTGGCCTGCAGTTCGACGAGTACTCTGGTCCCTGCGTCTGGCCCGATGCGGCTGGCAGACAGGGATGCGACGTCCTGGTGAGTCCCGACTCCATCTCTAGTGGTCACAACTGCATCGAGGGCGAGGCCATCGAAGTCAAGCAAAATTTGGAGGAAGATGTGTCATTTACTTGGTCGGTCCATCTAGTTGGGGATCGTCCACGAGGTCGTTTACTATCTATTTTATTATTAAAACTAACTGAATTTAAACTTAAAATTTTCTTTATGAAGGCATATTTTATACGAACTGGCGATTGCCGTTTTGAGTTCATAGGTTTAGTCGTTTCGTAATCGTTTCGGTATAGGTAAACCTATGCTTAAAAAATGGTACCGTTATTAGCCAGTTTGGTTAGCTAAAAATTTCATGAAATAGCTGCAGCCATTTGGTTTAAAATTTAAGATATTTTTGAAGAACTTGCTTATTTTTTCTAGAACCTTAACATTGTTATCAAAATTCCCTGGTTTACAAGAAGAAACAGTTTTTTTCTACCAAGTATAGGTTCCAAGATATGCATCAGCATCCTGAACTTTTTCTAACCCTTTGTAACCTTTCAGAGAAGACCAAGGATGGTTTCGAGTGCCCCAAGGACACGCCAGTAGACCCTAAGGGCCAGCCCGTAGCCCACCCCAAGTTCGCGCACCCCACCGACTGCCAGCGCTTCTACGTGTGCCTGAACGGTGTGGAGCCCAGAGACCTTGGGTGCCAGGTCGGAGAGGTGTACAATGAGGAGTCTCAGAAGTGCGACGCTCCTGAGAACGTGCGCGGATGGTTAGTATGCAAAAATGTTAAGACTTGTAGCTGAAAAGATTTATCGGTAGGTCTAGACACGACTTGAAATAACATGTTTACTATTCGGACCACGTAGTTTGCCTTTAAATTTTACATTTAACCTTTAGAGCGCCAAAGACGGCAAATAACTGGCGGAAGGCCGCTATACAGTGTCATGATATCTGCTGTCAGCTTTATTTCTGAGACACAGATTCCCATTTAAGAGGTTAAAAAGAAACCTTAAGCTGAGACGCAAACATCACAATTAGTTCAATATGTAATTAGTTATTTTATTGTATTTATTAATTGTTTATTTTGTCCACAGTGAGGACTGGTACAAGGACTCTGAAGAGGCGGCGCCAGCCCCCAAGGCGAGGTCCTAAACACACATAGTGATACGCATAATTTAGTTACAAATTAAGACTTAATAAATGTTAAGAAATTAAAATAATCATGTTTATTTTTATTCCGTGACGGACATTTATTTATAAAAAAATATTGACTTAATCCTAATCTCTACTAACCATGGACCTTAGAATAAATACGCCTTGAAACCTAGTCGGCGCTTGAAAGTGAAGCCAGTTTTGGTGAGCCACGGCCTGTCACAAGCTCAGTTTTGCCCGTGTGTGCATCTATCTAAACGTCAATATCACAAGCAAAACGTCTCTATGATTGGTTCGTAGACACGCACACATACAACCAAAACCATGCTTCTCTTTTCGCAAATCTGTTGTATGAAGACTATCGTTCTAGGCGTATTTATTCTAAGCCATGATTAAGACAAAAGGGAAGGGAAGGAAAGGGTCATTGTTGAAAAACCTAAACTCAGAGAAAATAAAAGAATATGGCACATTCTATTAGTAATAATAATATTGTCATAATTTCGACGAGTCATTTCAATATGTCGGGGTAGTTTTAAAACAAACCTAAGCTATTTGGGTTATACTGGAAGGGGTTTTAACCCTTTTGAACGGCAAGCGGTGAAACTATTTAACGTGCTACTGACGCCGCAGCAAAAAATAAAGATGTGCTCCAAAATCTACAGGAATTGAAAATTGTGATAGCCTTTTTAATTACAAAGTTTTTTAAAAATTTATGAGACATGTAATGTCTCATTATTTAAATGTGGGTACACCACAATTTTTTATTTAAGCCTTTGATACAAAGATCAATGCTTAAAGAAAAATTGAAAAAGGAGCTACCTGGTGGAAGAGAGCTTTAAGCTTTGATCTTTGTATTAAAGGCTTAAATACAAAGTTTTTGTTCATTGAAATTTGGACGGCTGTGGCCGTAGTGGCGTCAGGCACGACGTTCAATTGACGGCCACAGCCGTCTTTGGCGATCAAAAGTATAAAAATCTTGAAATTCATAAAAACGTCAACGAAGTTCCAACTCCCGCAATGTCACAATTTGTGACCGTAGGATATCGTTAAGAGGGTATATCATTGCTCATTTACCCATACTATCAGTGTGCGCCTGATAGCTACAGCGTACAAACTTAACGTAACCGTAACCGGACTATAAATGCTTTTATTAGAGAAAAAAAACAACACAATATAAAAAACTAAACCTTAAGAAACTTATGATCTAATTAAACCTAACTTAAACTATTGGGACCTAAACTATATGTACACTAGCTGGCTACCATTGGGTTGACAGTTCACTTGCTTGGTTAGTTTGGTCTGACTCTATGTACATAAGGTTTATTAACGATTCGCATACTGACCATTTTGTAAAGTATAGTACCGCTTAGGATTATTAATAGCTCATTTGGTATTTATCGTAAAAGTATTTTTGTATTTTAATAAGTTTAGTTATGATGTAGTAACATAAATCACGGTATCTTTATAATACATCGTTATGTATTATACTACGACTTTGACTTTGAAAAAAATTACAATAAGTGATTCCATGGATTTTAGAACCACGGTATGCTAACAAACAATCCTAACCCTAATTATTGATAAAAATAGGATCAAATTGACACATTAAAAGGAGGCCGATGAAATAGAACAGAGCTAAAGGAGTCTCACGCATGTCTCTGTGGAGCAGTCTTTAATTGTGTTGTACAGAAAGGTTTTTCATTAGGAACCATCAAATACAGTATCTATTAAATATTAAGTACTTACGGCGAAGGCTAGAACTTCATTTGAGACTCTATTCTACCATTTTTTGCTGCAGAGCCTTCGTCCTATGAGTTAAACTGAGCTGATAAGTGCCAACCATCAACAATTTTTTTTTATGAAGTTTCGATGTCAAAGTTCCCTTCAGCCACTATTATTGAGAGCTGTCAAATTGTCAATTAAAAAAAAAAACATTTCGGAAAAACTACGGTATAGAAAAATGAATGACCTAGATCCTTACAGCAAAGACTAGGCTTGAGCTTCCTTTAGGTTTGCGAGGATATGTGACGAAGCCGTGAACTATTTTTACATGTAAGTAGATGGCGGTGGTATGGCGTAGTGGACTATTTATTCTAAGCCATGATATAAGACAAAAGGGATGTCGGATGTACGGGGCAATCTTTCTCGTACATTTGCCCTCCCTGGGGGAGGACGCAAAGAAAATAAAGTGCTTATTAAAGTGTCTTGTGCTTTTTTCTCTGTTGCTAAACTAGTTGCGAACTAACTTTGTACTTTCATACGAATCAACCGTTTAACCGATTTTATTTTTTAAATTCTAAATAGCACTGAATGCCCGAATACTTTTTGCGTAATAGTTTTATTGGACTATTAACTTTAAAAGTGTGCCCCGAAAATATGTACTCATATGAAATGTCTTGCATTACTGTAGGTAATTGGTCTAGAAACCCATTTTAGATAGCTATTATGTTTTACTTCGCTGAGCAAAACATAATGTGTTAAAATTTTATGTAAGTAGAGACAAAAGTGGCCCCTGAGTTCGAGTATCGCGCCGGTCAGCCTACTCAAATGTATGTTAAGAGTTTGTGCGGAAAGAGAAGATTCGTAAGATATTTGAGGACGTGTCAGCTAGAGACGTGCCGTTCTCGAGAACGTTTCCTGATTTGAATGAATGAATGAATGTATGGGAAATATTATCGAGAACGCTATTTCCCCATACAAATCTCTAGTGCCAGTGCTATTTTATGGTTTTTGCTATGCTGACAACTCTGTGAATTATTTTAAGATAGTGAAATTAATGAATGACCTTCATAAGTGCATATTGATGAAGGTAAATAAATATATTTATAAATGTAAAATTCATAATGTTACTTCCCGTTTCTGCCACCTTTCTTCGCTTTCCGCACAGACTAAAGTAAACGCGAAATGGTCGCCATTACACCTCCATTTCGTGTATAACTTTGATCCTTATTGTATAAGCATTACTTAATTTGGATCGATGTGTGAAAGATTGTCCCTTAACATGTAGCAACATAATATAACATGCAAAATTATGGACCACATTACACAATTTCGAATCGCAAGTTACTGAAGTGATAAATGATCGTATTAGGTAAAAGCTTTTTCTGTTCCACTTTTATAAAAACGCAATACGGTAAGCGCAAGCGATTCCGGATTCAATTATGGGTGTCAGCACAGAGTAAATCACTACAGAATGTTCTCTCTCTTGATCTTCACCAAAGCGCCTGAAAATAGCATTTTATTGGGTGTTTGTGTAAAAAGTACCCTGTTTGCGCTTACTGGAAACACTGGAACTCGTTGCACATGGACTCTCGAGGCACTGTGTATAATATTTTTTAAGCACTGTTGCAATTTAGTTTAATTTTATTTTATTTCATTTTATTCCGCACCATGACCTGAATACTTAACTAAGTTATTTTTAATAAATGTAACTAACATATTATGGACCACAATCTCTAATAAAGTATTTTGTAAAAAGAATTGTTGTTATAGAGTTCACGTTTTAAAAAAAAAAATCGTAATGACACCGGTCCATAATTTTTTATCTTCTTCAACATAATTTAATAAACATACTTAGGATAACTCGGGGCACCTATACGAAAGTGACGTAGCAAAATATTTTATCGACAAAAAAATATATCGATGTTACTGTCAATATCTAAATGTCATCGACATAAATAAATATTACTTTATTTCTCCACATTTTCAAATGAAAAAATAAACATATTAAAACGTGTATTTACATGTTTATTTTAAAATAATTTTCATAATATTACGTAAATTGACATTTTGATTGAAATGACATCCTCATACTTTTATTATCTTACTTTAAGAGGCTCGATATCAGCTCTGTTATGACATCGAACCTCTTTATAGTAATCCAGAATGTTCATTGAGCACATGTATTAATTTAATTATATCGACATCTTTTTTATCGATATCCTATCCCTAGAACGTTCCCCGAGTTATCCTAGGTAGGTATGTTAATAAAACCAGTAATTAGCTTGCAATTTGCTTTAACAAAACTGTTTACAGAAGTAAGAGGGTTTGGTCACCTTTTAGCTACTTCGCAGTTTCTGCGAATAGGTTGAGTTTGAACAGCTAAAAAATACGTGTCCGTTATTTTAGACTCCTCTCTAACATTAAATCTAAAATTATATCTCTAAAATTAAAATTAAATTAAATCGGAGCCGGACGGTTGGGTATCTTTCCTTGTTAAGAGGCCTTATTTTTTTTTAAATGATTGTTTTCAGTCATTTTTCTCTATGATCAAACTAGTTTCTTAACATATTATTGATGTTACTACCTAGAAAAGGGCTATTGGGATTTATTGGTTTTGATATGTTTGAAACCTACAGTTTGAATTATTCATTGATAATTTTTGTTTCAAAAACTACTGGAAATTGACAAAATTCACGCGGAAAATTAGATTTTTCAACTTATTTTCGACTGCACGCAATGAAAGCATGAAATAGCTATGTTACTACCTAGAACTCGGGGAAAAGTATTATTCACTTCAAAAAGTTGGCACATGTATAATTTGTTATAACATGAAAAAAAAAATGCCAAATCCAAAAAGTTGTCGTGACATTGACAGCTAATTCGACGGCAGCTTCTGAGTCCAAATATCCGGGGGAAATATAAAAGTACTCAGGAAAACTATGTTCCCAAATATCGCCTTTTTGGTCCGGGAGTTAAAAAATCCAGCCAACTTATTCCCAAAGTTACCTGTGTACGTTTTCATTTAGTCTTCTGATCAAACATTTGCTCAGAGCAGAGGGTTAATGCTTTGGATTTAAGGGTTCCGTAGTCAACAAGGAACCCTTATTAAAAAGTACGTTCGTTTTGTACACTAAATGAAAACGAACCCTTAGGGTGCATCTTCACTGAAGCGGGACGGAGCTGAGACATGCGGAATCGACCAATCACAAGTAAAGCGGAGCTGAGGATACAGATTTCAACTCAGGTGGTTGGTCTATTCCCCACATCTCCGCTCACTGTGGGAGCGCTTCTTACTAACGGTTGGACATTCTCAAAAATAAAAAGTTTCGCTTTCTTGGCGTAAAACTACATTTTTGTAAACTTTAACGCAAGGAGCATTATGTCTTATAATTATTTTTTCACCTATTTGACTTGTTGGTCAATAAAGATCGGGTAAACATAACTACGAGTATCCGGTAAACCCGCAAAACTCGGCCATACTGCTACAAACTCTTGTAACTTTTGTGTACAAGTTGAGGTCCTTTTTTAGATTTTAATACAAAGACGATATGTTTAATAAGTATAGCTTTAAGAAACAATATGTAGCTGTTTAGAATTTTAATGAATAATAATTGCCATTTTATCATTCATGTATAATTAAACTAGAAAATTACGATTATTGAAAATGTGCCAAGCAATTCCAAGATACCAAGTATTACAAGTTACAAGTTAAAGCTAATTTTAATGCGCTGTAGTTTAAACTTGGCCGAATTTTAGAAATATTTACATTTTAAGGTAATTTTTCGAAATCGCATATGTAAAGTTTATAGCAATTTGTTTCATCAGTTCCCTAGGGATATAAATACTGTCAAAAATGTCACGTAATTTTTATTTTTTATTTTTTTATTATAATATTGGAGGACTATTCTTATGTCTATTAATTTATGGCTAAAAATGCACTATACTAGCATTACGTTTTAATTTAGAGGCCATAATAACAGCAGTTTGTCTGTAATAAATAGTTTACTGTCGCGAAATCTCATGTCTAACCGTTAGTTAGGAGCGCGCCCACAGTTCGCTCCGCCTCGCTCTAAGGAGACGCACCCTAGCTTTAAAAGCAATCCGCATTAAATCCAGACACGGGCTAAATAAATTATCTCCTTTCTTTCAAATGCGACCTCCCATCTGACAGACGTGTCAAAATGGTTGCAGCAGCATCCTCCATCCAAAAAGGTCCTAACTGACATGCTTTCCGTACCATGACATGTCATTTATTCTTGGGAGTTCTTTACACTGACATTTCCGATCATTCACGCTGCGAAGCCCTCATTGCCATGCATTGGTGTCAAAGACAATGCACTTTCAAAAAGACGAAAAGACTTGCTTGAAGAAAAGGGTATTTTAGTAGGATTCGGTTGGCGCTTAGGTCTTTTAACTGCGGAGGTTTGTACGGGTCCCTGTATCTATGACGAATTTGGCGCTTCATTGAGGCATTGTTTCGTAAGGTCTCCGGTTTAATTTCATAATCGGATGTATAGTAATGTGATCCTTTTTCAGGCCGAAAAAGCTTTTGGTTTGCAAAATCACGCAGACTCCGTATATCCATCGTGAAAACGTGTGCAATTTCGTGTTTTATAAAAACAAAATGCTGCATAAAATCGATTCCACCTAATCCTTGGTACTCTGGCAGTTTAATCCAGAGTTAGCTATTATCAATTATAACCCTAAACTATGGAGAGACAAAAAGATGATTAGGGGAGACCGGGGATGGAAGTCACATTTTAATTATTTTGCCGTTTTAGTACTATTTGTTTTAGTCAAGATGATAAATAATATATTAATGAATGTTATGGATAGTCCATTTATCTTACTTTCAACATAGATAAATAATTTGTCGCTAACATTACGTGTGGAGGAAATATTTATATTTTTATGAAAAAAGAGAAGTGTGACATTTAACCCCGTCTCAGGGAAGGTTGTCACAGGTACTGGGGTAGCTAGTCACATAGTAACATAAGCAGGAATAACAATAATACACACATATACGAAAAAACGCGCATGGTACCGTCATGACATACCGGAATGGATTGAGATGAAGTACGTATGGCCGGGTATAGCTCTCGCGATCTTTCAACACCGGTCGATGAACTCATTCGTGCGTTTAGTTGTCAGTTATGGCCTCTGTGACAATCAACCCGTGTGACTTCCATCCCCGTTCTCCCCTACGAGATTTTCTACCGTCCATTGTTGTCTCGTAATAATTTAAAACTTCAAATAGTATAAGTAAGTTGTTTTTACTCTCAAAACACCATTCACAACCATTCAGAGGTCGTTGACCTCACTATTAAGAGCAAAAGCAATTAATCTCTTTAATTTAACCTCCATGCACGAACTCGATGTCCTTAACTACCAGCTGGTAATTTTTTATAGCAAAGAGAAAGGAATGAACAATGTATAACGGTATTAAATGCAATGATATAGGTTTAGTTAGAGAATAGGGATGATGATTTTCAAAAAAATTACAAATGAGGTATTTTTTTTTCGCTGACAACTTGAATCGAAAACTATCCAATAATTTTTTTTGAGCTCGATTTAAGAAACGGAAAAAAATCTTGGGTTTGAATTAAACTACATAAAGTTTGAGCTATTTTAGTAAGCGGGCGGACTTTAAGAGACCTTTTAAAATGCAGATTGTTTTAGACATTTCTCTCTATGATCAAACATGTTTTTTTACATATTATTGATTTTAATACCTAGAACAGGGCTATTGGGATTTATTGGTATATGTTTGAAACCTTCAGTTTGAATTTTTCAATGATTATTTTTGTTTCAAAAACTACTTGAAATTGTCAAAATTCACTCGGAAAATTTGTTGTTCAACTTAATTTCGACTGCACGCAATGAAAGCATGAAAGCATGAAGCTATGTTACTACCGAGGACTCGGGGAAATGTACCTTTTATTCACTTCAAAAAGTTGGTTGAAATTATCAATATATTTATTGTCATAATATGAAAAAAATTAAAGGAATAATGTGTCAAGCTTTCGCGCAAGAAACCCAGAAAACAAAATTATATTTTTTTCATATGCTTTCTAAATTAAATTCTCAGTCCCTTTGATAGTTGTCGGTAGTTTGTAGATCAGTAGTTTTCAGACTTTCCCTTCCGGTTAATATTATTAAAGCGAAACATTGTGTGTGCATGTCTGTTAAGTACTTCTTCACGTCGAAACGGCTAGACGTATTTGCATGGAACAAAATTAATTTACACCCTAATAATGATGGACTTCTATACATAAGCTTATTTTACCCTAAAAAGCATGGTTCCCGTATGATATCATGTTTTTTTTAAACACGATCGAAGCGTCGGCTATAAACTAGTCTTTTATATATATAAAAATGCACCAGCTTCTCATGACATTCCACATTAGACCACAGCATCTTATGAAAACTGCATATCTGTGTCACGCGACTTTTACGCGACAAATACTACCTGTCAATACCGTAGGAGCGAGACAGGTGAAACTGAGTCGCGCGACAAGCGAAGTTGCGGCAAGATATACTAACCATGCTGGCCACCTTATTAGGATTTCTTTATTGTTTTCTCAATGTGCCAATATATGAATATACGGCCTGCAAAATTTCAAGACTTTATGTAACATCATGCAATGTTGACACCGATTGCACACACACAAGGTATTTAATGAATACCTTAATTATACAGCTTATCTAATAACTTCGTATACATATCCTATTTTGACAACAAAGCGCCCATAGTAAAATTAGCGGCACACTCATTTATTTATTACCTACATAGATCTTTACAATAAATACGCCTAGAACGAGAGTCTTCACACAACAGATTTGCGAAAGATGAAGCCGGTTTTGGTTTAATGTGTGCGTATCTACGAACGAATCATAGAGACGTTTTGCTTGTGACAGATGCGTGCACGGACGGAACTGAGCCCGGGACAGACCGTGGCTCACCAAAACTGGCTTCACTTTCAAGCGCCGACTAGGTTTCTAGGCTTATTTATTCTAAGCATAGGTCTTGTATTGTGTAGATTTTTAAATCCACTTTAAAGTAAGGCTCTGTCAAAAATTAAAAACCGAGAACTTGATACGCATCTGTCACTATCCGGAGATCAACAAAAGCGTTGCCATAACATAAGCTCCATTTTGACTCATTTAAGTGCTTCACTTTTTGTGTTAGTAACTGGCTACTTATAAAATATCATTGATATTTAAGCAGACACCGGCCACTAAATTACTTAATTTGGTAAAAATTACAATACCTACCTATCAAATTTACTATATACTTTACGTCTCATGTGAGCGTCGTAATTTGTGGCTAATCAACAGCATCATTAATTATTTTGATGAACAATAGAACATTAATTAAAACAAGGTTACGCTTTCAACTTTTTACCCCAAGGGTATAAACATTAGCAAAATCTCTAAACAGTCTAAACCATTTCTCACAAGTGCACAAAGTGAACATTGTTTGAATGCTCTTTCAATCAATCATCCACTGTAACAATCACGATCAACAAGTGAAACTAAATAGCAATAAATTGTTTTCACATTACAAAGAACCTCTTGCATCACGATACTACCCACATTTACCTGTCTCCCGTCAATCAGAATCACACAGATATGAATGTGCAAAAATATTAATGCCGTATGTATATGTCTGCATACTTACTGCATTCATTTATATCTACATACTTACTCCATTCTTAAGTATTCTGAATATCTTGGTAAAGCAACCAAATATTTAAGAAGGGGCTAAATTCGACTTTTCTAATGCCATTTGTCAGAAATATCGCCACCAGTAGCGTCCATTAAACCTTGATTCCCGCTGGCTTGCCCACTTCAGAACGATTAAGCACCATACAATTTGAAGATAATTGCTGTAGAAGAAAAAGTAAACGAAACAGACCCCGGCTTGCCCGAAGTTTTTGTTTGACGCCACGCGACTGATCGTATATATAAGTACTATAGTGATGTGCTCTATACAATGACTCTTTCTTTTGTTTAAACTAAATTTAAAAAACAAACGAAATATAACGTTATAGTATCGTTTTTTTTAACGTTATAACGGTCTGGTCTTTCCTTATTGATGTCACCTATATTCTATATATTTTGATAGACGTCAAATTCAAGATTGCTAAATAATTTAAGTGATCATCATTCATCATTCACAATCTCCTTTGAAATGTCTGCTTGTCAACGTCATTTATTATACTAGCTGTGCCTGCGGCTCCGCACGCGTGGAAACCAGTCTGTGTCGGTTTTGCTTTATCACAGTTGCTTGATACCCCGTAGACAGGACTTTCCGTGCTGTCCAAATCTATTGGGATCCTAAAAGTTGTGCGAGCCATTTTGCCACCAGGCAGCAACGTAGCAGCGATTATATTAAATTATGTTGATATCCGTATCCCCTCTTCTAAGCTTAGAATTAATTTGGCAAAACCCTTCCTCACGGGCTTACTCATGTCACAACATATTAATTTCAGCGCCATCTTTTAGTTTATCGTCGCAGCACATGTTTGAAAAAGTTTGCACCTCACTAGAGTAGCGCAATAAGATTCAGGTGCCAACTTAACTCAATCGAGTGTAGTGGCTACCCCCCTTTCATTGGTAATATTTTATAGCCTAACCGGGAATTTTCTTGACAGATAAATGAAGTTTTCATCAAAATCCGTTCAGCCGTTTTTACGTGATGCGCAGTCAAATAAACAGACAAAGAGATAAACAGACAAAAAGTCTAAAGACTGTGGGAACGTGTTCTGTTATCGATTATAAGTATCCCCTGCCATTTTTTTTCGAATATCTTCCATGTACAGACTTTCGACCCTCTTCAGCTTTATTATATGTATAGATAGGTATATGTATGTGCTTATTGAGATATTGCAATACCTTATCGAATGAGGCTGTAAATATAAGTTAATCATTCCTTTTCATAATGACTTGACGAACTATTATTGGCTTTTTCGGAACTGTTACGAAAACCCGAAACCGATTTCTTATGCACGATGACGATCATAAGACTCTAAAATTGTATTGAAAATCAACTCCTATGGAGATTTTCTATTTTTCATGATTTCAGGAAAGTGGATTTGCTTTGGTTTTTGCATTTGTGACGTTTGTAACTAGCTTTGCCATTAATATAACGAAAAAAAAAGAAAAAAAAGAGCTTTTGTTAGTTAGACTCTAGTGGGTTCTGGTACATTACACTACTTTACATAGTTTATCACCAAAGAGAGGTAAGTACAGCTTTATAGCGCAAGGATCCTCTTGGTTTTATACCTACCCTGTTGGTGTGTCTTGCGGGGAGACAAATTGCAAAAATCTGATTTTACTCCCCAAAGATTATCAATATAACTTTAAAATTTTATAAATATGTATATAAATTCTGGCTATACGTTCAGGTTTTGAAGGAAACAAAAAACCGGCAAAGTGTGAGTCAGATTCGCGCACCGAGGGTTCCGTAACACTTATCCCCAATCTTAACAGCCGGGTTAAGTTAAGATTACACCAGTTAAGATTGATCACGTCTTTTGTATGGGAGCCCCACTTAAATATTTATTTTATTCTGTTTTTGGTATTTGTTGCTATAGCGGCAACAGAAATACATCATCTGTGAAAATTTCAACTGTCCAACTATCACGGTTCATGAGACAGACGAACGGACAGTGGAGTCTTAGTTACAGGGTCCCGTTTTTACCCTTCAGGTACGGAACTCTAAAAATGTCCAAGCTACAAAATAACAACTGTATATTAGTATTGCTTTCACCCATTACAAGTTCGTGATCAAAATCATAATAATCTCATAACGAAACGGTGAATGTTTTGCGAGAATACAATGAACTTAGTGCAGTTAAGTCTGCATAGTGCAGAGGAGAGTAAAGATTTTATCTGGCAATGTAAAGTCTTTTATTTTACTAACAATGTCGTGTTTAATTAGGTATGTATTGTTCTGTTTTAATTCGCAACAGCACGAGAGGTGGTGGTGTAGAGAAAATAGACTATTATTTAAGGCTCTTTATCCGTTAGAAATGCTGATTGTTTTAGACATTTTTCTCTAAGATCAAACATGTTTCTTAACGAGCCTACAATGCCTTGCGCGTACAATACAACAATGTTTTCAGAATGCTGATGGGACTACCTAGCAGGTGTTCTGCATCGGGCATGTTTGTGGCAGCTCGCACGGATAGCTTTCAGGCTATAATTCGTAAAAATATAGTCTCATTACTAAGTCGTGTGAGATGTAGTCCCAACAGCATTCTAAAGGAAATTGCTGAGAGGTTTGGTTGTCCAATCCTCAAGCATTGGACCGAGAAAATTAAATGTGTGGCACAACTTAACTTTATTATATAGATACCAACATGTATAATATATATTGTAAATTGTTTATGCACATACTATTTAAAATTACCAAGAATCTGTAAATACTAACACTAGATTAAGATATTGCTTGTTTTATTTGGATACCTTATTTGTCCGAAATAAAGAAATTATTATTATTATTAACATATTATCAATGTTATTACTTGGAACAGGTCCATTGCGATTTATTGGTAAATATTTAAAACCTACAGTTTGAATTTTTCATTCATGAAATTAGTTTACAAAATTACTCGAAATTGACAAAATTCACTAAGAAAAATGTTTTTTTTTTTTTTTTTACTTATTTTCGACTGCACGCAATGAAAGCATGTAATAGCTTTGTTACTATCTAGAACTCAGGGCAAAGTATTATTCACTACAAAAGGCTGCCTGAAATTATCAATATTTGTCATGATATGAAAAAAATAAACTTTCTTCGACTAACTTTTTGAATGATGCATCGTTATCAAAGTATGGAGTGTAGAAGAGAAGGAGTAGCATCTTCGATAGGAGAATATTTCAATAAGTGTCCAGCGGTAAGGAATAAAACTTTCAGCGGACACTGTTGGATACATGCTGCTACTCCTCCCCGTCTACACTCGATAATCACAGGCCCTGTATAAGTCCACTGCTAGACATAGGCCTCTCCTATGGCACGCCATTGAGCTCGGTTTTCAGCTCTCCTCCAGTCGTCACCCACTGCCCTACGAATATCGTCACTCCAGCTTGTCAGGGCGCCCTACACTATATTCCCCGATCCGCGGTTTCCACTCCAGAACGCTTGCCACCCCGCAAATGTAAGAATAATACGTGACGCGAACGTCAAGCGTCTACTGTTTTCAATGACGTTTATCTTTACCTGAAGTAGCTTTTATGAAAATACTAGGAGGTCCTCGCAATTTCGTCCGCGTATTTTTTTCTTTACCGTGAAGGATAAAAAGGATCCCATAACCATCTTTTAATATCCAGCTATCCCTGTACCAAAATTGGTTAAAATTTGTCCAGCCGTTTCGGCGTGATGAGAGGGCAAAGGAAATTATAAAAACAGATGGCACCAGGATGGCGTGGCGCGCCCATGTAAAACAAAAGACGATCCTGCATCAGGCTATTAAGATTTTTCCTGCCCTTTCTCATAGAAAACTGATTTTAAATACAAATCTCTAATTTTATAACAGTACAGATATTGTTATTTTGAATAACTATACCTACCTACTTAGTGAAAGAAAGTGGGGACAGAGCTGCCGTTAAAAACATTAACGATTTTTTGTTCTCTAGTTCTCATGCTTGAAATAAAACTTAATCGTTATTTTTACTACTTATTTTGAAAGTCTGTTCATAATCATTTAGTTAATTAAGAATTTGACCTGATGATAAAAAAAATTACACTGGAGCTGATAATTTGGAACCTACTACCACCTAATGATACCTACACACTACATCTTTTTAAAAATAGGGCGTTAATTCTACCGCGATTTGATATATCGCCTAATAAGCAATCTCTCGCATATATACCTATATATTATCAATTATCAATTTTCATTGCCTTTTCTGCCAATAAATGGTGATGTTGTCATACAAGCTGATGACATTTAAAGGGGCTTTGGTATGATTACTTTTTAACTAAAAATAACCAACGTTAAGAGGCCTTATCCCTTTTAAATTGCTGATTGTTTTAGATATTCCGATAGCACTGTTCTAGGTAGTAACATCAATAATATGGTTAAGAAACATTGTTTGATGATAGATAAAAATGTCTAAAACAATCAGTAATTTTGAACAGATTAGGAGCCTTAAGCACAATTAGCACTTATCATAATTTAGAAATATAATGGAAACCTCAAACATAGAATTGAGTTCACACCTAGGAAGCGAGCCCCGGTCGAACTAACGTTGAGTAACATATATGTAGTATGTGTACTAATCGAGCAAACACGGCGTAACAAGCCGATGTCGTGACCACCAGGACTAGACGTCTAGCATGTTCATTTAGATCTCACAATAAAACAGTTCAGACGGAGAAACATATTAGTATTTTTATGGGAACACCTCAGTAACTCCAAAATCGTACTGCTGGCAGTAATGTAGGTTAGGTTAGGTTAGAACTGCGGCCACACCAGCGCGCGAGCCGAGTGATAGAACCGATCGTACCGCGGCAGCGGTCGGCGAAAGCGCCATAACCGATCTGCTACCAGTAGAGTAAGTTAGGTTAGAACTGCGACCACAATCATGTATGTATCATGTTATTAGTGGTCTATGTATTGGCCCCCAGTTTGAAACATTAAGTTTGAGGTATACATATTATATTTTTTGGCAATAGTATACGTTATTTGGATTCAACATCTACAAACCGTTTATTTTTACGTAGTATAGTTTTTTAGATAAATTGCTTTGAAACCTCGATGTGACATTTGGTCACATTCCGAAAGTATACAACCTTGGTCTACAAGGAATTAGTAAGCAAATTTAAAAATAATCGTAACACTGACCGGTATTTTTTAAATTTGCCTTACTAAATTCCATGTAAACGAACGTAATGCATACCTTCGGAATAACCTATAAGCACAGACAATCTTGTCTGTGCTATAAGACATAAAAATAAACTATTCGTAGATTCTGGATCCAAATGACGCATACTATCGGGAAAATTGAATTTGTAAAAGTGAATATTTCCAATACAAAAGAAACTAAGCAAACGCATGCTAGCACGCCTCAGCCTGAGTCACAATGGCTTAGACCAGTTTTCGATAGAAAGGCGGGTTTGTCACAAGCCTCTTTGATTGTATGCGATAAGAGTGAGGAAAGATGTAAATTGTGACCTCTACATGACAATACATTGGATCAGATGGAGAGAACGGTGATTAAACAGTTTATCATTGTCTCGCATAATTCATCGAGCGAGCAGTGTCTATGTTTCAGCTTCAATAAATTTAATTGATTATATCCGGATGTTCGGATTCCCGGCCGTTCTCGCCTACAGGCCACATTTCTCAACCGATTATCACATTTTTTGTCGATTAAGTTTTACGAAATTTTGCAAAGACGCGCAGATAACGACCTCTTTCAACTATTTCGCCAACTGGTGAGCAAAAATTATCTCATCGGAATATTCGGTCGAAATTCTTCACGCAGGTCCCGATATAAGGTCGAAATAACTCGATGCGGTCAATTTGTGGTTTCAATTATGTTCAAATTGGCGAAAACCGGTTTTACACTCACTATTGTTTCACGCTCAAATGGTGCTGTAATACGCTATCACAATGCAGATGTGAAACGGTTGATTGTGGCAAATTAAGCAACATTAGCACTAACTGGGGTCGGGGTAGTGGTACGGTCGGTACCAAAACCAAATAACATACATACCTACATTTTTTCATATGCCTGTAGGTATACCCAGTATACCACTTTTAGTCTAGACATCTTTATATAATAACTACGAGTAGGATGCGCCCACGTTGTCTGCGTATTTTTAGGGCTCCTTAGTAAACTAGGAACCCTTATAGTTTCGCCATGTCCGTCCGTCCGTCTGTCCGTCCGTGGCTTAGCTCCGTGATCATTAGTACTAGAAAGCTGAAATTTTTTGGGGTACCTCTCGAACACAAAGTGGTCGTGAATTTTTTTTTTCGTTCCAACACTAGTGTGTGGGATATCTTTAAATAGGTCTTTTAAAAATAAAAGGGGTCTCCAAACATTATTTTTTGATAAAGTAAGCAGTTTCGTAAATATTCACTTCGAAAAAAAAAGTGTCCCCCCTCTAACTTTTCAACTACGGGTCAAAAAATTCATGACAATAGGCCTTATAAGAACTTTCAATGAAAACTATATTGAACAAAATCGGTTAAGCCGTTTTTGAGTTATCGCAAAATTTCATAATTTTCTAAAAAGGACGTAAGTTGACTTCCAGAAGGTAATAAGTAACTACAGTTACTTTTTCGTTTACGACCTTTTTATAGAGTTTGAAATCTTTCTCGTAACTTAAGTCTATTGTGAAGGATGAGCAACTACGGAACCCTACACTGAGCGTGGCCCGACATGCTCTTGGCCGGTTTAATTTTTATTTACCGTAGCGGGGTAAAAAGTCAAAACCATCTTTGGATGCCCAGCTATCCCTGTACCAAAATTGGTTAAAATCCGTCCAGAGGAGACATGATTTCAGCAAAAAATCATTAGTGTGATACAGGATCGTCATTTGATTTGTATGGACGCGCGGCGCCACGCCAGCCTGGCGCCATCTGTTTTCATAATTTCCTTTGTCCTCTCATCACGCCGAAACGGCTGGACAAATTTTGACCAATTTTAGTACAGAGATAGCTGGACATCCAAAAATAGTTATAAGGTACTTTTTACACGACTACGGTATACGAAAATTACGCGTACGTCATTGACGTATCTAAGATTATTTTTCAGGTGGGGCCTGGGTGGGGCCTGGCCATGGCCTATGAGTTGAAGTCATGAATTTCTATGGGTAGCCCAAAATTCTGGGGTGGGCACTAGACCATATTGGGATGGGCACGGCCCACCCGGCCACCCCTCTAAATACGCCGATGCCTTACGTAGTTGCGGGCATCTTGTAGTAGGTTAATACATTCTTCATCGTGTCCAGTTTATAAAAGTGTGATTTGTTTGCACGGCGATGGGTGGTTGTGTGCACTGAATGTTTGCGATTTTGTGAGGAATTGGATGATCGATGATAATTGCTTTTGTTTGTATTGCTGTTTTATGTTTGTGTTTTTCATTCGGTTGCTCTATGATAATATTGTTACTACTTAATAATATAAGTTTCATGTCGCATTAGTTAAGAAACTGCAACGTCATGTAAACGTGTAAGTAAATAAATCAAATAAATAAATAAATAATTATACAGTCTTCATGGAAGTCTTAATTACATTTTAGCTATGCAGCCATGTCTTCAGTTTATCTCAAAGCAGCAGTAATAGGAAGACGAGTTATGATCTTTCTTTCGGCGGCCATTGGGTAACAGATCGTCAACACGGTTATATGAATTATTAAAATAGAAAGTGATAAATATATCGTTGTATCTATGTTCCTTTAGGCATTATTCATACACATGTGTGATGTTTTAAAGGGCTGTACGAGAATAGTCGGGCTGATCGTAGGTAAAGCCTGACCAGAAATATATGAGGATTGTCAAGAGGGCGCTATTTATAAGATTTATATGGCAACAATTTTGCAACCAATCGCAACCACACTATATTGATATTAGTTAAAATACCTGTCAGTTCCACTATGTTAACCTCCTAATTTCATTTAACAGAATGCACTCTTTTCCTGCTGTTTTTCCTGTAGTAAACACGTGTACACTTTATTTATAAATTACGTTCATGACTGGTTTTCGGCATTTTCTTTGGATTATTTTAAATATTTGTCTTATAAAGAAATCACCACGAATGACATTGACAATGTTGACAAACCATCATAAAATCATTGCAAGTGTAAGAAATTAGTTCCAGTGAAATTCCGCAATATGGCACATCCTCATATATTTCTGGTCAGGCTTTACAAAGATTGAACTGTCCTTCTTAATGCATTATGAGTAGGTATCGCAGGTATTCCCAGATGAACGAGAGCGTTTTCCAAAAAAAAACCGAATCCCTGTTTTTCCATAACGAGACGTTTTTGGGTTCATCCTACTCTGAATCGATAAAATTTCCAATGTGAAGAAAAAAAAAAGTATGCCGCTCGTGCAAATACAAAAGTTCATATATTATTAAAACGTTACGCAATGTAGGATGGGCAAAGAAGTATGAGCAAAACGTCCCCACGCACTAACGGAGATGAGACTTATCTCACTTGTAGATCTCAATAACGTGATTGTTTTTCACTATGGGAACAATCGCCGGAAGTATGGGGTTTTCCTGGGGAAGTGGACCAAATTGGTACCATCTAACGCATACAAAGCGACTGCTTACATAGGTCGCGCCAAAACTCCTTTACCCAAAAACTTCAACTTCTGGGAGAAACTGGAATTAGGATTTTTTAAGCGCCCTTAAGAGTACTTATACATCGGCGTCGATATAACGTCATGTACTCGGTCATTATTACAATTTACAAGTTACCGTCATTTTGAAAATGATGGGTCATTTGATACGACACGACGATCTAATACAAAAGATAATGGAGGGGAAAATTGAAGGAAGGAGAGGAAGAGGAAGGCCGAGGATTAGCTATTTGGACCAAATCAAGAAAAAGGCAGACGTCGGGTCGTATCGGGAAGTCAAAGAACTGGCGTTAAGTAGAACGGACTGGAGAGAACTGCACCGACAAGAGTGAAACTCTTAAATAATAATAGTAAGTACAAGTTACCGAATACTTTCAGAACTACATATAAACCCTAAACTTTTCGTCATGTAGAGTCACAATTTTCTAAACTTAAATATGCTACAGTTATTTAATAGATGGGCCATTGTCAGATTTACGTTCGAGTCTTTCCGGTGGATATTTGCGAAATTAAGGATTCCAGGGCCTAATTTTCTTATAAAATCCCTGTGAGAATAAAGAACGTTCCCTCTTCTATGATCCGATGTAATAGTAACATAACCTAGATTGATACAAGCTCTTAACTTTAGACCACCGGAGGGACGAATTTTGTTTTTTGAACTGACAATGACCCAGATAGCGAAATATTCCACGATCGTCGGCTGATGCTAAAACGGACTTATTGACATCATACACGGCTACCGGACGACTTTCAGCGCAATGCCATGTGTAAGTGCAAGGTCGGACTTAGGCTAGTTGACTCATATTAAATTGTATTAAACTAATGTTTATTTCGTATACCTAGTATTTAGCGTGGGAAACCTAAATATATCTTTCAGTCCATAAAAGAATATGAGTGAAAAAAATATATTTCAAAATATGGTTTATATTCTGTATTTTGAAAGGCGGTCCGCCATTTTCACCCTTGATAATGACGTCACCGATCTCGTAAAGAAAACTGGAGGGCTACTCCGAATAGTAACGTCACTCGCGATCTCTTGTCAAAGTGTATTTCAGTGAGCGGGAAAGCACTATACGACAGTCAAATTTCTAACAACGGAGTAGCTCCGTGTTTAGGATTGAAAATGAAAATGAGTATGAGAATGAGAATGAAAATGAAAAAAAAAAGAGAATAAGAATGAGAATGAAAATGAAAATGAGAATGAGTGTAAATGAAAATGAAAATGAAAATGAAAATGTAAATGAAAATGAAAATGAAAATGAAAATGAAAATGAAAATGAAAATGAAAATGAAAATGAAAATGAAAATGAAAATGAAAATGAAAATGAAAATGAAAATGAAAATGAAAATGAAAATGAAAATGAAAATGAAAATGAAAATGAAAATGAAAATGAAAATGAAAATGAAAATGAAAATGAAAATGAAAATGAAAATGAAAATGAAAATGAAAATGAAAATGAAAATGAAAATGAAAATGAAAATGAAAATGAAAATGAAAATGAAAATGAAAATGAAAATGTAAATAAAAATGAAAATGAACATGAACATGAACATGAACATGAACATGAAAATGAACATGAAAATGAACATGAAAATTAAAATGAAAATGAAAATGAACATGAACATGAAAATGAAAATGAAAATGAAAATGAACATGAACATGAAAATGAAAATGAAAATGAAAATGAAAACGAAAACGAAAATGAAAATGAAAATGAAAATGAAAATGAAAATGAAAATGTAAATGAAAATGAAAATGAAAATGAAAATGAAAATGAAAATGAAAATGAATGAAATGTAACGAATTGAATTGAAATAAAATTAAACAAAACGAAATGAAATGAAATGAATCGAGCCGGCAAGGTTGTTTATTAATTTTTGACTGGCCATAAACTGCTCTTCGCAACCTGATTTTTATCAATAAAGTTATAGTATATTGTGTCATAAGGGTAGTAAGTAAGGGATTACTAACGAAGGTCTATTAGAAGCCCGACGCCGAAGGCGGAGGGCTTTTAATGTCCTGAGTTTGTAATCCCCTTACTTCCCGCCATACACACAATATTTTTCATCACATTTGGGAGTAAATAACAAATACATAAGACAAAAATAAACATTAAACTAATTAAACGATAACGATTGACAGCAAATTTTTTTCTGCCATCAGCTTAAAACAGAAAACAAATATACACAGAATCTTACCATCTATCATTAAACAAATAACAATTAACAATATTATGCAGGAATAATTAACACCGTAATATATTATAAAACTTAAATACGAACAGTAATTTTGTTACAAAACTAAATAGTACCTAACCAATAATTTTATAACTTTTTTTCTGTTTTTGTGTCGTCTACCACAGATAATGCTAAGAACTGCGTTTAGTTTAGAAACATGACAAGCCATACTGCCAGATTGTAACGATAATTCAAAAATAATTTTAATAAAATTATTGCAAATTACACTTAAATAATTGTAAAACATAAATATTAATGCAGTACATGTACCGTATTAATTCAATACACAATAAAATTTGCTGGTAGGCAAGTTTTGTTCGTACAACAAAAAACCTTGGCTGGATTGAAACCTCCTTAGTCTGAAGTAAACTGCGAGTGCGTACTATTTATTTTTAAAACTAAAACCATAACTCCCTCGGGAGTTATAACAATTTATAACTCCCGCGGGAACAATATAGGCCTTAGTCCTTCAGTACACCTACATGTAATACCATCTTTTACGAGCAAATGTGATGAAAACATAATTATGAACTCGAATATTTGCTCCTGGCTCATGGATGTTATCTATATAATGACATAAGTATAGAGGTCTCGGCCCCGAATATATTTTTATTCTTTTCGGTGCCGAGACCTTAGATCCGTGGGGTCCCAGCGCCCACAAACTTTATTAAGAGCTTACCAAAATATTGAAAAAAACTACTGGGGACCGAAAAGCTGGCAGCTTCCTCATACAACGCATCAGCATTGCGATTCAGCGAGGAAATGCTGCCAGCGTCTTCGGGATCATGCCGCGGGGGGGCACAGTTTTTCACACCTATTTTAGTTATTTAAATAACTTAGTTTTAGTTTTTTTTCATTATTTTGAATGAAAAATACTAATTGATTTAAAATGAAATAAACTATAATAATAATAATAATAATAATAATATGTATCTTCGTCTAGTAACCGTATTACAAGCTTCGGTCAGTTTGGGATTAGGTCCATTTATGTAAGATTGTCCCTTAATATTTATTTATTTTTTATTTATACCTGACCATTATTATTGAGAAAAATCTATTTCTGAATCTGCAGACATCTAAAATGTCTAAACTAAATAGCATGGGGCCTAATTCGAGTGTCGATCGCCAAACGTCAGATCACCGTTAGATAACAGTCATCTCTCCGTGATCTCGCCTTTGAACTGTCATTAAAACGCGATGATGAAGCTCATCGCGTTTTTATGACACATGTGACATATCTCATCTCAGTTTTGGAAATACGAAGGCGATAACAATTGTCAAAAATGCTATTCATGTATATAAATTTCTGTTTTGAACGAAACGTAACGGACTAATTTCACGTACTACGCGGTCAATTTAAAGTATGCGCCTGTTATTTATGCCGTCACATACAAAGGAAGCGAAAATTTTGCGCGTCCGAATTGACGAAGTTGCGATGTTCTAGGGATATCGCCACTTGTCAAGTAGGCACACGTCAAAAGTGACGGATGGCGATGAAAAGGAGAGATCTCCATTATATCTCTAAAATTGGTCGAATACCCCCCCTGTTTGTCTTATTTTCTTTAACACATTTATTTGAGAATACACAATTTCGAAAGGGCGTGCTTTTATCGCTGATGTCAGCAATCATCAAGGAATTAGACAACACGTTGAGAAAGGGTATTTACTTCATCATATTTAAAAAGTTTACATAATTATATGATGATATTGATGATATAAGAGGTGTATCCTTTTTATTTACGAGTATTTTTCTAGGACAGTTCTCATATCGCGATTTATTTAAAAATATATATTAACTTTGACGACGCGGTTGGCCCAGTTTGTACTGCATACCTACTGACCCGGCGGTCCTTGGTTCGAATCCCGGCCCGGGCAAATAATTGTGTCATGAACTCGAATATTTGTTCCTAGGACATGAATGTTTTTTACATATGCATTTATATATTATGTATATCGTCGTCTAGCACCCATAGTTCAAGCTTTGCTTAGTTTAGGACTAGGTCAATTTGTGTACTTAATTAATATTTATTTAAAAAAGAAACATTCGCAAGCATGAGTGACGGTGAAATCATTTCATCATAACCGATTAAGAGATAGCTCTAATGCCTCTAATATTGCATCCAGTTTTAAATTAGACCAGGATTACTAATTAACTCAATCATATCATTTACCAATCTAGTTCGTTAGCAATGATATTAAAAGCACATAAAGGCCATTACACATCGGTAAAACCGAAACAAGTGAGTTTACTGTAGCCTTATTTTTGGAATGCAGTGTAGGCGAAGGCAGCTATCGTGGGGAGCGCGACGGTTGGCAATGCACAACGACCTCTGACGCGAGACACACGTGCACCAGAAATAAAAAAAATATTTCTTTTTAATTTACTACCAGAATGAAGAGTTTCATTTTCTTAGTGGCCAGTTTGGCGTGTGCTTTGGGTAAGTTTTACTTTATATTTTTTAATTGTTACTTATATACGTTTTAATTTCTATAGTATCCTTGTTATTTTGTTTATTTTAAAGCGAAGCAAAGCGAATTGATAAGTACCTATGAAAGTAATATAATATTCAGTATCGTTGTTTTGTATAACTAGTGCACTTTTTATAATCGACACTTTTCTTAGCCAGTTTTTACTCACTTATGAGCAAAAACGCTAATTTCACTTATTATGCCGGCAAGTTTGTGTAAAAACGCAGAGGCTGTTTTACTTCTGTCGTTCAGTTTCGATTATCTATAAATAAGTACACAGATTAAGCTTCAAATATATGAAAATATATTGCGGCAGGCCGATTAAAGGTTCTCTTAATTATCATTAATAAATTTGATAGGTCTTAGGGATGTGCCGTTCTTGAGAAAGTTTCTCGATTAGTAAGGAAAATGTTCTCCAGAACGTTCTTCCCCCACACAAATTAGGGAACGTTCCCGAAACCGCCACATCTATTGCAGTCTATACCTATCAGATTAAAACGCGCATATTTCCAAGTTCTAAATAGAAATACTTGACAGTTCCGTCACTTGACCAACTGAGATAATTTTGATGATTTGATTATAAAATTTTCTTTTTTTTTGTAAGTTTGATAAGGAGCGCTAAAATTAATGCTTTTGTTTTATGACCGTTTGCCGTAAGAATATAATTAATAAAAGACAACTCGTACGGGTAAGAAAATTTTCGTATTTACAAAAAGAATGACATTCAAATTACTAGTAATAATCACAATAATTATTACAATCCCTTGAAACAGGAAATACTTACTTTTTACATTAAATACAAGTATTTTAGTCATTCTAATGATACTATTATTAAATTTCTTGTTGCAACGATTATATTAAATAGAAATGTGTACGTTATCAGATCACGGACGTGATGAAATATAGTAGTTTCTCTGTACGGTTTTGTATTGAACAGTAGCATAAAGAATACAACTAACCCTGAGAGCCTATGATCATGGAGGGTGGTATTCAAGGAACAATATCTTATATATGAGAATAATTCAAAAGTCTCTAGCGGCAAACAGTAAATAATAGTTTTAATACCGTCCGCAATAGCGGTAGAGTAGCAAGATAGTAGGTATAGGTATCACTACGTAGTATAAAACAAAGCCGCTTCCTGCTGCCTGTCTGTCCCTATGTATGCTTAGATCTTTAAAACTACGCAACGGATTTTGATGCGGTTTTTTTAATAGATAGAGTGGTTCAAGAGGAAGGTTTATATGTAAATATAATACATGCATAATATAGTAGAGAAACACTGATAATTTTAGAGGTTCCGTGTGAAGCCGGGCGGGCCGCTAGTGAAAAAATAATCCAAGTATTAGACGAGATGAACTGCCTGGATACAGCACGTGTTGTCAGGAGGTTCTTTCTGCGACGCTGACCTTTGGTAGATTGAGTCCTCAGAGCCCTGTTTCGTTTTCTACGGCACATTAAGCTTTGTCACATTGTACATAATTATAACGTATTAAATAAACATCTGTTTATTTTTTACGAAACTATCATGGAACCGGCATAAAATGTGTAATTTTAGGGGACGTTCCCATATTGCATAGACTAGTGTTTTTCAAACTGTGGGTCGCGACCCCCATGGTGTCGCGGTATATATCAGGGGGATTGCGAGGATTAGCATCGAGAAAGTCTCGTGACTACAAGGAATGCAGATTTTTTCAAGCATGTACATTTAAATAAAACAGCAGTCATTCTTAGACAATGTTAATTTTTTATACCTAATATGTATTATTTTTATATTTTTACGTTTTTTATATTTTATTGCAAATCAGTAAACTACCTTCTGAATTTGAGATTCAAAACGCATACGCATGACTGATTGAATGATAGGCGGGTGCGTTCCAAATCTGTTAAGTAAGAGTTGGGTTCTCAAGTTTAATAGCAGTGATGAGCAAATGAGTTTTAGGGAGTCGCGAAGGAATTTTGATGGTCATTCAGGGACATGACACCAAAAGCTTTGAAAAACACTGGCATAGACTGGCACAGGCACTGACATAGTTACTATTATACTATTTGTGGTACTCGGGTAGCAAGTTAGTTAATAGTCAGTTGCGTGGCTTCAAATATTTTCTTAACAAACGTAACGGAGGAGATCTAGATATTTTTTCTTGAGTGGTATAAGACCCTTGAATTCTTAGAAAATAAGCATGCCGCCGGGAATCTGGGCCTGTAAAGTGTAAAAGATACCCGCAGTTATGTGTTATCCACAGCCGATTATATAATACTTTTTACCTTATAGCAGTAATATATTTTTTTGTATTTTCTTCCAAGCGCAAGAATTTGCAGGCATTTTGGATATAAGTATTTATCTTTAGGATGCTCATCACCACGCGTATTCGCCTGTAGTTTACCAAAAATCAAATGAAAATGATCATTTGTTTTGTATGATAAAATAATACACCCTTAGATATAAGGGAACATTTGGAACTTAATCACCTTGAACATAAACTACGTGACATTCTCCACCAGGTTTAAGCAACACCAATCGAGTTGAATTTTAATTGGGCAGTGAAACTGGTCACGAAACAAAATGATACCTACGATTATGATTACGTTTACTTTTTTTTTGTTTTAATTATAATAATTAGATTTTAAGGAATATTTTAGAGAGACCACAAAAATGGTGGTTATATTAGGTCTCTTTGTCAATATAGAATATGATGCCCGGCTCCACCTTTGTTTAAAATCAGTTCGCGTTCGGAGCCAGTCGTATTACACCCTCGCGTGTCGGGTGATTGTGTAATGTGTAACACAAATAAAATGTAGTTCTCATGTGTGTCTTTAGCGAATATCAAAAGGAAGAACTTTGTGGTCAACATTTCGGGAAAAATCTTAACTAGCTACATCTCATAATCTTAGTGGCGTCATGCCGATCTGGCGCAATCTGTTGGCCATAATTCCTTAGCCATCACGCTGAAATAGGTACCTAGACGAATTTGAAACCATTTTTGGTACAGAGATACTTTTTACTATGATAACGTAAGAAACACGGATGAAGTTGCAGGCATCTGCTAGTATCATATTAAAAAAGGAATTTGTTGGCCACCATAGAGAATAGGAGAGTAAAAATGTTTGGTCACAAATTACACTTTTATTAGGTCAACGCCTTAGAAAGATTAAAGGCAAGCAAGGGGAAGACTGAGAAAAAAAATATCAAAAAAAAAAAAGGTAGACGTCATGTGAAATTAAAGAGGTGGCTTTGGATAGGTTTAGGTTACAGTTACATACTTCATCAGCCGTCAAGAGTTTGATTTGAAAATTTATGATCGTTTCAGTGTATCGTAATGTAGATAAGGCACCCGACTTCCTTCCTGTACAGGTAACGAATAAATTACTTAACCTCCCCGATCGGAAACGCTTTCTAATCTGAAATAAACAATCGCGTGCGATGCCATGATCGGATGAAGTAATATCAACACTCAGTGCCTATGAAAATATGAAGTACTATAGTGGACCTAGTCAGAAGCGACTCCATTGCAGCTTAGCTAAAAATTGTTTCTATATCTGCCTTTGGGTTGTCCGTCTTCGGACGTAAGCCTCTTCCAAATATTTCCATTTCTTTCTATCTTTAGCCACTCTCACTCAGTTTGTTGCGGCTATTCGCGTTTTATCGCTACCCATCTCAATGAGGGACATTTGCGAGTGTTTTCCCATGGTCACCATTCTATTCTAGCATTCTTGAAGTCCGAATACCGGGTGTCCAAACAGCCGGACATAAAGATCGCATTTCTGAATCATTTTGTGAACATGTTCAATAATTATATAAATTTCTTGACGAACAGTTCTTCGAAATTCAAAATGGCGGTTCAAGATGAGAGGGTTGAAAACATAAAAACATTTCATTAATTTCGATGCAGACTCGTGAAGTGTAGAGCTCACAGAGCCACTATCTATCTATCTCTCAGCCACAGACATCCATTGCTGAACATAGGCCTTCCCGATGACTCGTCACAAAGTGCGATCCCGAGCAGACTGCATCCATTGATTTCCCGCTACTCTCACGAGGTCATCCGACAACGGTCCACTAGTATCAATATATAACGGCATCTTATCTCAATTTTGGTAGGTGTGGGTATAGTTGGACAAACGAATAGGGTTCTTGGATATTTTTATCCAATTACGATTATCTATAGATAAATAAAAGTGGGGTTATTCGGATAAACTTGCCTCTTAATAGGATCTAAATAGTGTTAACATTAAGATGTTTCCAATAAAATCCGTCCACTTGGAACATAATACTAAATTGTATTTACTTTGGCTTATATGTATGTACAAGTAAAGTACAGTATATAATATTATATGTATCTTGGAACATAATACTAAATTGTATTTACTTTGGCTTATATGTATGTACAAGTAAAGTACAGTATATAATATTATATGTATATACGCAGACTGTATATTAAAGGTCGCAACTCCATTGAGAAATAAAGGACAAACATATAATTAGTTCTATGTCTATACGAATATATGCATTATGTAATAGATACATACATTACATATGTGATATGATAGGTCGCCTTCGCAGATTATAAATATTGAATATGAATAATTTATCCAATAATATTGGATATTCGGTCTAACGCGGGATACGAAATACAGGAAGGATACGTACGCATAAGTGAATAATAATATTATCATAAACATATAATATTACTGTCCGAGTAGTTTGGTGTGCCAAAAGTCATCTTAATAGGAGGCTAAAAAAATATTTTTAATCATTTATTTATTCAATTTTAATTGCTGAAAAATGCCATGAGGCATTCTTTACCAGCCAACCTTCGGGGAAAGCAGATTAATAGAAGGCGGTGCACACTAACTTATAGAATTTTAGATAAATAGTATTTTAGATAAAATACTTATTCATATAATACAATATACGTATACCTGCGAATTTATTCTTTGATATAATTTATTCCGAGGTAAGGACACATCAAATGATGGTTATTGAAATCGATTAACTTGATTACGGAAAAAAGTAGTTTCTAGATTGTTCTCTTTTTTTTGAAGTCATAAACCAAGAAAGTGTAATGTATAAATTATTATAATTCCAGACTATTCGAAATGGGTAGTGCCTTAGATTAAATTTCACATTGTGACTCATGACTGGTTAATAAACTGGCTGACGTTTATTGCAAAAGCCAATTGCGATTAAGTACGTTCATGGAATTTTAGTTTATTCTCCTCTCTATATTGGCTCGCATTCAACAATTTAGACTTATATACGTAAGATTGTATGGCGTTAACCTAAGCACAAATATAGTGAGACAATCGCAAGCTGCTAGCATACTTATTCGAGTTTACACATATTAACGAATTAAGCGATATCTCAGGTAGGTATATCGCCTGTTATTAAAACGCGATGTTTGCGATTAGAATTTTCATAAAGCGACATTTCACGTTACTGCCCTAAGTTTGCACCTAACATCTACTTATGGCTTAGCGTCGCGGCCGCCACTTCTGAGATCTCGCTGAGATATCAAAGAAATGGAAATGGAATAGAGCCTTGGGTCTTTTCCACCGGGCAAGTAGCTTACAATTTTAGTATGCAATTTGATATAAGCCAGTACTACAATTTACAGCTAAGTGCTTTTGATGTCGACCGTACACGTGTATCAGTGCATTAACGGGATAGTAAAGTCATAAAGATGGTATCAGAAGTGGAATTTGACTTTGGAGTGAATGCGCATCGATTGTTCGCGAACACCATTCGATTACAAACATACATACATACATACGATTACATTAGGTCAAAGGACTATACAACCTTTAGTCGACACGGGCATTAACCGGCTCTGATGGACCGATTAGCAATCGACTCGTCCTCCTTTCACTCACGTCCTAGCGATGAGGCTTTTTTGAACTCGATTGAGTCGATAGCGACTAGCTTAAGTCACGATTCTATACGGATAGTTTGAAGCGAGACGAGTATCTTTAATGTGAAAAGAGACATCATTATTATGTTCGAGATCGAAAGTTTGAGGGAGGCTATTTCCAGAATATTCCGTAACGATGCACAGCCGAACTACTAAAGACATGTGTAAGATATGAGTGTGTTGTGTGTGCGTGTATGTTTGATTCATTGAACACGTGTCGTATTAAAATAGTCGGACCGATCTTGACCATGTTTGTACAAGGATAGCTGGAAAAGTAGACGTCAACACTTATGCAGATGGTTATTTATAGAATCCATGGAATAATACTTGTAAAGTTACAGGGTTAAAAAGAGGGGCCATTTTTTATTCAATAAATAAATTGCACGCCTTTTAATATTGATAATATTACTTTATGGCTTCGAAAGCACTTCTATATCGAAGGCAGTAAACTACCCAAAAAGCACACAGCCCGCATAATCACTTATTCAGCCTTTATACAGCTAAAATTAGAGTTATAGGTGTATAAGCTCTAATAAAGCCTGTTTGCTAGCTGGATTAGTAGTTCTGTGAGCTGTAGGTAGACCTCCCGAAAATTGTATATAATTATCAAATCTGCTCGCAAAATATCAGGAGATCGGGTGAGAAAAAGCGACCTGTAGAAACAGTCAGACATTTGAACATGCTGTCACTTGCAATTCGGACTATTTTTGGCCAGTTGAAGCGGCGACGCCTCGCTCGCTCGGTCAAAAGAGATTTCTCAAACAATGCAATGAAATGACGACATAACGTACAACAGGCCTCGTAGTAACACGTTTCGGGAGTCAACTCAGAGAACCGTAAAGGAATTTTATACGAAATTAAAGGCCGGGAAGTAATTTTATCAAACATGGCGTTTGTATTCAACGACTGGCTTGGCTTCATTCCCGGCGTCTGCAGTAATGTACTATTTAGTTGTAGTAAAAGAGAAACAAAACTGAGAAACGGTTGCTGTCATGAATTTTTTTTCCTCATTTATTTATTTTACAACCCTGTAATGGCGCATTCATACACATAGCTAACAATGATAGCTAAAATTTTAAAACTGAATCGACGACGCAGGATACGTACTGATTTGAGTTTAAAGGTACGTGGCACACTACGCTCGTGGGTACATTACTGGGTTGCCACACCGCTTGAAAACCAGTACGATACAAAAGGAGTCGTGTATTATAAACCGTGGTAAACGTTCCAGTAATTTCTTAAGTGCCAGTGTTGCAACGCTAATTTGAGTATTGAGTGTTGTCACGGAAATAGCGGCAAATGACGTGATGTGGTGCTTTAATGAGAGCGTTATACTGCACTGAATATAAATTTTTATTTTTTTAAATTGAATATATTTAAGTCACAATGCCGTTATATAATTCTAAATTTGGTTATCTTTTTCATCGTTGAGTAAGGAAAATAGTTTAGTATATTTTACATAGAGAAGACGAGAAGTTGAGAATTTTTACCTAATTAGAAGAAAAGGAATATATATAAATATCTGTGTGCTTTTATCGTGTAGCGCAACGCCAGATGGTTGTGTTATAGGATAATTTTTACTCGACAATGGATAACTTAAAAAATAGGATTAGTTATGGTCTTCCAGGCGAGGAAGTTCGCAGGCACCGTCTAGTATATTCTAAATGTGAAAGTTTATGAAGATGTTTGTTATTGAATTATGCAATAACTGTATAAACCTAGCAGTCAGCTTGAGCATCATGTAACGCAACACATCATGAGACGAGCAGTCATTATCATAAGTAAAATCGAATTTAGACTCCAATTGAGTGCTTAACTAATTTATTTTAAGTATGAAGTCGATTCGTACTATTATAAATACATACTGAATGCTCTCTCATTACGAGCAACCTGTAATGTACCAAAAAACAAATGGAATTTTCAATTGTTTTATTGCATCACGCTAATAATTAAATTACGAATATTTAGATCGCTCGGGGAACTTAAGGAACAATTAGTAAACTACAATTAACATACATACGAAGTCGAATGGCGCCCGTCTCTTTCTGTGCAGTAATGTGAGAGGGCGACGGGTAGAGCTATGTTGTGCGACAAGAGTCGCGACGCATTCGTGCTAGACAGGCAGCTACAGCTGCCGGCAAACTTAAGCATGACCTTGACTGCGCAGTTGCCGATTTACGTACAAATGTACATGCGCATATCCGCCATTTTTGTTCTAAAAGTTTGCCGGCAACTATACTTGAGGGACTAGCATATCTAACCGCGACTTCGTTTGTCGCGCAAGTACCTAATCACTGTCTTGCCCGCACGGTATTGAAAGGAAATTGACTGGTATATGGTATTTCTCTCGAGGCAAATTCGCATAGTTGTACACAGGCTACTTGAGTGACTTCGCTTTTCGCGCGACTCAGCATTGCCTGTCTGTATCGCACGGTATTGAAAGGAAAGAGACAGGTAGTATTTGTCGCACAACAAAGAGTCGCGAGTCTCAGTAATTATGCTAGACGTACAGGGCTACCATACGACATTCGCTTGTCGGACAAGTAACCATCTCCTGTTATGCTGTTTTGCTCGCACGGTATTGAAAAGAAAGTGACAGGTAGTATTTCTCGCACGACAAAGTCACGTATTATTATGCTAGACGTACTGATGAATCTCGAACCGAATCGAAGCATGTCGAGCGGCATTTGACATCTATATTTTTTTTATTCGACGTCTACGACGTATGGAAACCTGTTTGGTATGTATTTTGTTATGTCTGCGAATCCCGGGAGTTTTCCTATACAAAATAAACTATAATTAAACTTGTATTCGAAGCAAGTTTACTGCGCGCAAGAGTAACAGGATATGAGTCAGATCGGTAGCTGCTCCCTTGTTCTCGATATTGTGTTACATACAGTAGTTACATAAGGGTAAGGAGGCGTAAACATAAGAAATCACCTTAACTGTTGTCACAGAGTAAAGTAAAGAACGCTTTCTCTTTTGGTATAAAACCGCCTGACGACAGGGAACGGGGGAATTTGAGTGTAGTTTGAGATATCACCTTTTAATCGCCTTTATATCGCCTTTGACTGTCATTTAAACACGATGATTGCATAATAGTACATTGCAGAGGTCGGGAAAGAAGCGCTTTGCCGTGTGAGTGTGAGTAGGTATAGACGGCCGATAGTGATACAACGCCGGTAAGCCCTTTTCACGGCTAGGCATGTATCGTGCTTTTCTGAAATACATATATGCAATAAAATAAAAAATACACCACTTAAAAAAAATATAATTCAGCTGTTTAGCCTGTTCATGAGCACAGACTCCATTTTCAAAAAATAATTTACTTCCCGGCTCAGATTACATTTAATATTTCTAACAGGTGTAAATTAATATAGATATCGAAAGAACTTTACCTTAAAAAATTTGAATTTAAAGAAATATAAGAAAATACATAAAATACCCAAAATCTACGACAACTCTGCCTGTATAGAGTTGTAGTCTTCGACCTATGCGCGAGAAAAAATAAGCTGTCAATAAAGTCAAGCTACGATGAGCTTGACTTTATAGACAGCTTATTCATTCGTTTTTTATTTATTATACACCAGAGTAAAGTAACCTTTCCATTGTGTCATAGTTTTGGAGTTAAGTACTATATTTTAAAATAGGTTAACGTTACTAAATGAATCATAAAATAATTAGTAATCTTAGGAAATACAGAAAAGTGAGAATTTTTTTGTCTTATAACTATGAAATCTTATTAATTAAAAAAGACAGACAGCACGTATTTAGGTAGCCTTATTTGCGATTCCGTGGACTTGTCAAAAGGTATTTGCAAACGTGAATAAATTGAGGAAGACCACGTAATGATTGCGCAATGTTTAGTGTTATTACAGGCACGTTTAATGGAGAACTGTGATCAGACATAGTTACGACGACACTAGGATCGTGTCTGTTTTAACAAAACTTTCCAAATAAATAATAAGCAAATATACGTTTTTCTCAATATCAAACTACAATTGTTGTGTGGGTAGGTACAACTGCGGGAAGCCCAAGCATTTAGGTACATGATAGGTACAGGCGAATTCCCAATTCGAATATTAGACATTTCAAATTGCTTAATATTGGTTTAAATAAAAAAAAATTAAAAAACTTAAAAAAAATTGTCTTGTTTTGATGAAATTTCGTATTTCTAACAGGTGGAAAATAGTGTACCTAGATATCGAGAGAGCTTTGCGTCGTGTACAGCCTAAAAATTATTTGAATTAATTTTTCTGTATGTAAAGAAATATAAGAAATTACATAAAATAACCGAATTCTAGGACAACTATGCCAGCATAGAGTTGTAGTCTTCGACCTGTCCGCGATAAAAACCAAGCTGTCAATAATTTCAAGCTCAACGTCATTCGTTTTTTTATTAATTAGACACCAGACTAAAGTAAACTTTCCATTGTGTTATAGTTTTGGAGTCACTGCATTTACGAATGATATAATTTTAATAAATAAATCATACCTAATAACGTCGACAAAATGTGGTTATGTCATAGCATACTCGTATCTACTAGATACTTAAGACCTCTGTCCGTAAGTCTGTTCGTTCGTAGGTCAATTTCTTTAAAAGAACATATACTAGTCTGCCTTGATCCTGTTTTCTCCCGGGCGTTTCCCCCGTGGCAAAGGTAGGCAAAGGCACTGTCCCAATGGATAGCATTGGGACAGTGCCAAGCACTAGGCGGTTTATATTGTCCCCGGCTCTCAGGGTTGATGATGATGATGATTTGGTGTAGGGACGCCCGGCCGGAGACAGGCGGGCTGTGGATCGCTTGGTTGCGTTCATTCAGCCCAATTCCCAATTATTGGAGCCAACGGTTTACTGTACCGGCGGCGCTCCCATACAACCTCCTTCGTCGAATGTTCTTATTCTCCTGCAGAAGGAAAGGACATCTTTAAGATTAATGTCCTTCAAGCTCATTCTCTCCTAGTTTATCTTCTCTGAAGATGCTATAGCGTACTGTCACATACATCACTCTGCTATAACGTGCTTACTTGTCTCCTCCTGGCCACAGTGCGAGCACTACGAATTACTTACTATACCCATAATGTTAAGGTGCCTGTTAAGGCTATTACTCGTATGTCCCGTGATTATGTTATGTAACAATACAATTTCTAAACCCGTTAGGCCTCACACTGCTTGATAATTGACTTGTGTCATTCTTTATTCAAATTAAGCAGTTGACATAATTATGACACTGATGGCGAACTTTATGAGAAAATACTGTAATTCTCTGTTGGCAATTAAAAAGTGAAAGGTTTCGTTAAATATACGTATGTGTGTATCCTTTATTATGAATGTAGTTTTTGTTTCTCAAAACTTAAAATCATTACTAAAACATTCATAATAAGACTCTTAATACATGAGAAAGTCTAAACTCATCATTACTTATATTCAATTTATTGGTAGATATGTTTGAGTACGGAACCCTAAAAAACCACAATGTGATAAACTTTTACGTCACCCTAGGCCGTAAGTAGGATTTTCTACCCGCTACGCGGGAGATTTCACTTCCTGCCTAATAAAACACTTAAAAATTTAGACAAACCACGGGCGGTAATTCGTAGAGCCCCAGATCGCATATTTATGACCCTCACCTTCGGCTCGGCCCTCAAATTCCAGCCATCTGGGTCATTCACGAATTTACCGCTCTAGGTATGTAATGTACTATTAACCTGACCATCCAAAGTACCATACTCACCTTGGTTTTAAAAATAACCTGTTTTAAAAAAAATGTGTCCTTTTCAGCGCAAGACTTCAAGTGCCCCGAGAAGAGCGGCTTCTACGCTGACCCGTACCAATGTGACCTCTATTACAAGTGCAGCAAAGGTCAGTATCTGATTGGAAAGGTGAACCAGTGTCGGTATGTGAAAGTACTTGACAACCGTCGTTTTAACAGAATGTAAGGTCGTGGTTTGTGAGGCGGAAGCATGAGATAGTTATCAAATGATAAAAAGGAAAGGAATAAATTGATAATGATAATTTTCTAAAATCATTTTTAAGTTAACGAGAAAAACCGACTTCAAGCCTCCTCCCATATTTTGGTTATATATACATGAATATATACGAAAACTTACCACAAAACGGTGGTTTTTACCCCCCGATGGAAAAGGGTGGTGTTATAAGTTTAACGTAGGTATTGGTGTCGTCTGTGGCATCGCAGAACTATTTTATTAATCTGTGTCGTAGCGCCCAAATGGATAATCCAATTTGAGTGCGTTTTTTTTTAATCTTAAGCAATGTGTGTTAATATAGTTCTAAGCTACATTCGGTGGAAATTAAAACAGGTGTCTCCACCCTCCAATATAGTCAGCTACTACTAAATTTAAATTTAGGTTATAATTTACCTTAGAACTTCGTAATTTAGTAACTTACTCTGAAATTATTTTTGGCTGAAAGCTAGAATGGTCCTTGTTAATAGAATTGTGACGTGATATCATACCAAAACGCATACTTCTCGATAATCATGTCGAAAATACAAGTGTTAAGTCTCATTTTCTACACTCGTATTGAATTTATTTGTTGTCAAGTTTATAACTTATTATAATTCACAAGTTTATAAATAGGTACGTTACGTTTAATGTTGTTGTTGTTTTGGATTAAAAAAGTTTATATAATTATGATGATGAAAACCATTAAAACGACGTCATAGCGAATAAACAAAAGCTACACGCATCTTGCACACCCGTAGAAATTTAGAGATATTAAAACGAAAGCAATTATAAAGGCCACGTAATTTTCGATGCATATTTTAAACTCCTAACCACCGATCACCTTAATGAACTTAAAAAAAGGATAAACTATCAATTGTATATCTGTATATCTATGTGTCTGTCTGTGGCATAGTAGCTCCCAAACAGATGGACTAATTTGAGAGCGGTTCTTTTTTAAATGAAAGACTTCTCCGTCGAGATGGTTCTTATGTTTGGTGGAAATACGACCAGTAGTTTCCAAGATATTCTTTAATTGGAACAAGTGACATGATCTCAGCCAATATTGAAGCTAAGAATTCCAGAATTTGTATGTGTGTATGTTTTAGTAGCTTTTTTATTGAACGAGCTTATCATAATGAGGGTCTCATTATGATAAGCATACTTTTATCGGCGGTGATTAAAATTTAGGTTATCTTTTGCGCAGTATAGTATTTGCTCCCAGAATAGGTTTAGGTATATTGTCGTATTGTTACAAAGTGGTTAAGAAGTGGAAACTATGCACCTTAAGCATTCGTGTCAAAACGTTGTGGCCTGGACACTTGCGCTATGTGCTTAGAACGGCAAATAGAGTGTGAAAACTTAGTTTCCACACAATTACGACAAGCAAAGGAATTTTTACTGGCCAATGAAATTTACCGACCATGGAGAATTGCACTTGGCATTGGAACTGTTGTGAATGGCTTTGATATTATAACTCGTTTACGTAATATTTTCACTGTTAACTAGTACAGTTCACTAGAGAAGTGTGTAATAAAGTTAATGATTATCTATTAATTATTTTGATTTAATTTTACTAAGCATGCGTGATGGAAAATTTGTTTCTGTTAGAATTTCATTTATGTGGCAAGCTTTTATAGCCGGCTGTACTTTTCTTTGAACATTTTTCGATTGCTCACTGAGGCGATACGATTGCTTTACCTATCACAGACTTCCTAGTGTCACCTTCCGCCTCCATCATCAGACCAGCTCCATGGTACCATATTATTCTATTGTTATCAAAGTAAATTGGGTATGCAAATTTTCAGCTCAGTCGATTAAAGATATATCTGCTTCAAAATTGAGTTGCAAGATTTCACCCGAACAATTAATATACTTACATATTTAGTTACATACATACATTGCAACTTAAATTAAAGCTTCTAAAATAACCATTCTGTCATGCTAATTGTAGGAAAATGAGAGCTTTATTGTGGCTTAGCATAATTTGACACCCTAACAAATCCTTTGTCCAGCAATCATACATAGCTGTACCACTTCTCCAAGAAGTCATAGTTTTAACACGTTCAGAGACACAAGACCATTCTTTTTGTTTTGCCCAAAAATGCACGGAGTAAACGAAAAAACATAGCCAAAACGGTACAAGATATTTGCCTTTATATTAAAACTATGAGACATGTTTCGACAGATTGCCAGTTTAACAAAGAAAAAAGTCGCCGTACATAGACGTGGTGCCGTATCATGAGGTTACTAATTCACGTCTCTCGACGTACTGTTCATGAAAGAATTAAAACTATGAAGATGTTAAAATACAAACCAGTTTACTTACGTCGAAGAAGTCGAAAATTTTGTATTTTAATATGTCTGAGACTCACTATGAAGATAACTTATGATGCCTTATTCCTTTTAAAATGCCAATTGTATTAGATATTTTTGTCTATGATTAAACATATTTTTAACATATTATTGATTTTACTACCTAGAACAGGGCTATTAGGAAATATTGGCACCTATATATTTGAAAACTACAGTTTGAATTATGGATTGATATTTTTTGTTTCAAAAACTACTCGGAAGTTACAAAATTCACGCGGAAAATTAGTTTTTTTCAACTTATTTTCTGCACACAATGAAAGCATGAAATAGCTACGTTACTACCTAGAACTCGTGGGAAAACTTCAAAAATTTGGTTGAAATTAATAAACAAGTAAATAAATTAAATTTGAAAAAAATAAATTTTAAAAAGGATAAATGCCCTTAAATTTATGTATCTAAACGAACGAACAGTGCAGTATAAGCGGCAAATGAGTAAAAAAAGTGTATTCTGCATACTATCTCAAGGAAATTAAGCCTCTAAACACTGCCCCGTAATAAACAGAGCAGTTTTAATGCGACCTCATAATCTTTATGATTATTATAATAATTACGCAGACCGCATTTTAGAGCGCTTTCGTAATTTAAACAAATAAAAGACTGCGTTCTCACCATTTGGAATAATTAAAATTGTTTAGTTTCACAACTGGTTTAATTTCAGTACGTTCTTATTTTTAGGAACTCAGTTTTTTTTTTATTTTATTATACTTTTTCTTTATTTTACTCTTAGTCAGATTGTGTTCATCTCATCACAGTTTTAGTTTAGGGTCGTAAAACATTATTAGACGGGTCTAAAACTGTCTCACGATTTTACCGAATAGTGACACTTTTGCTGCTGTTCTCTAGTTACGAAGTAGTAAACATAATATAATATAAAATATCTTAACGTTCGTTAATCGACAACGATCTTTGATTATAGAGTTGTTTTCACATATCTAAGAACCATTTTGCTCAGAAGTTTAAAAAATCGACTGTATAATAGCTTTATTTGGTGACTTGTCGCTCTGTGTGCCTTCTACATTTTCTTGAATTACTAACTAAGAGGTTTAACATTGGCGGCGTTGGTGTGAGCAAAATCCGGTGCACTGGGTCGGGGCGTTTTGTTTGACCAAGTCTAGGGAACACACCATGAATAAACTTACCCAGGGCTATATGGCCCTTGCGTTCAAAACAATTCCTTACCCACCTTAAAGCTTGGGGAAAAAGTGGGCGCCAGTGATGGTACTAGAACAGATAGACGCTGTTTGATGCCAAGTTCGTGCAGTCAGAAGATATTACAGATTTTAGTGGGCTTTAACCTTTTGAACACATATAACACACACCCAGTCATCATATCACGACATCGGAAAAGTGCGTCACTGACGCCAACGTTGTCTAGTGACGACAAACTTTCAACTATCAAAAAGCACTGTATTTAAAACTCAAGAGGTGTTTTTTAGTCCCGTCGATTTTTTATTACTTTTTATTTTTGCTTTGTGTGTGTCGCTTAGAAATCAATAAGTTAACTGTTTTTTTTTCTCTATCCAGGCACGTCAGAAGCCAAGCTGTGTCCCGACGGTCTGGTCTTCGTCGACGAGAACCCCATCAAGGAACGCTGTGACATCCCCTCCAACGTAGACTGTGGTGACAGGAAGGAGCTTCGTATGTATTGTTTTATTTTTTATAGTTGTTTTCCTCTAAAATCACAGGTTACTTGTAGCGAAGTGGTTAACGCACTGGACCGGCAATCCAGAGATACTGGGTTCGGTTCCCGGTCTCTTCCACCAAGTAACTCTTTTTTTTAATTTTCTTTAAGCTTTGATCTTTGTAACAATGGTTTAAAATCACAAAAGTTGGTCCTTTGAACGAAATCCAGCATCCACGCTTGGAAAGTCCGTTTTACACTAAGAATATACCAGATAAATTTATGAAACATATGTGATGTCTAATTATTTTTTGTGTGGTCACACAACACAATTTTTTATATTGAAATGAAATGAAATGAAAAGACAGAGCACAAAGATTTTTTTTAATGCGTAACCTGGCGCTAAGGTAAAGCCTAAGGTGTAAATTCTTTCACATAAACAATACAAAGATCGACACACATAAGCATAAGGAAACTTTCGAAAGGTTATTTGGCGTTAGGGTGGTGGAGAGGTTATCACGTTGGATCGGTAACCCAGAGGTACCGGGTTAGATACCCGGTCCCTTCCAATAGGTTACGCATTTAATTTTTTCTTTTTGCTTCGATATTTGTATCAATAGTTAGTTCAATCTACTAGATGTTACTAAATTTAATTAAAGCAGAACCTGCTAGGTGTTCCCGGGACTGCACACCCTCCTAACAACCCCAATTTATTTGTAAAGAAAAAAAACCACGTATTAAGAAACTTTATATGACATATGATCCACCGGCGCGTTTTTAAGTATAGTACATTAGCAGATTGACAAGTTCACGAATACAAGACTATTGGATATTGCGCAGAAAAAACTCATACAAGAACATTTACCTAAAATCGGCGCAAGACATTTGCCTTTGATAAAACGGCCGGACGGAACAGCAGATTTGCGTAGATAAAAGTCGTAGTCCTAATTTACCGTCTAGTGACTTTTCGTGAAAGTGTTAAAAGTATACCTAATTTTAATTTTTCAGAGGAACCTCAACCCACCAAGGACTGCCCTCGTCAGAATGGCTACTTCAAGCACCCAGATTCACAGGTAACACAAATTTGGTCTACCTTAGATACTTACCTCAGACTTAATTTCTTGGAGTTAGGGTTTCCTCACCGCGAGTTGACGAAGCGGTTAGCGCAGTTTGTAGTGCAACCGCCTTCTGAGGGGTCTTAGGTTCGAATCCCGAATGGGGCAGAGATTTGTGTTACAAATCGACCTCGTCCCAAACTCAAACTAAGCAAAACTTGTACTATGGGTACTAGACGATGAAATGCGTAATATATAAATACATATATAGATAACATCCATGACCCAGTAACAAATATTCGAGCTCATCACACGAATATTTTCCCTGGCCGCGATTCGAACCCAGGACAACCGACTCAGTCGGCAGATCCAAAAAAACTGGTTTGGTAATTATAATATACTTAGATATAAATTAATTTGTTCAACAGGCGTGTGACAAGTTCGTCTACTGTTCTGACGGCGTCCCCAACGAGCATCCGTGCCCACCTGGTCTGATCTTCGACGAGGAGAGCTCCAACTGCGACTGGAAAGAGTCTGTCAACCGCCAGTGCGACCACCCCACGAAGGGTAAGATTTTTCATATACAGTACTTTTATCTCACGAGCGCGGGTGAGCCATGTTTGTGTGAGTAGAGTAGTTACATGCACATTGGCTCTGTGTGGGTGAGCCGGCACTGAGCGCTCCCGAGCTCACCCACACAGAGCCAATGTGCATGTAACTACTCTACTCACACAAACATGGCTCACCCGCGCTCGTGAGATAAAAGTACTGTACTAGAAAGTCCTATTTCGTCCGCGTTACTCTTTTTCCTGAGACCTTACCATAAGTGAAGAACGTGATAACCTCACCACCATAACTGGATAAAAAGTATCCTAGAATCTTTAGTTGTCCAACTATCTCTGTATCAAAATTGGTCAAATTCCATTATATTCAACTAGCTGCACCGCGCGGTGTTTCCCGCCCATCCCACGGGAGCACTACATTTTTCGGGATAAAAAGTAGCCTATGTGTTAATCCAGGGTGTCAGCTACCTTCATACCAAAATTTATCAAAATTGGTCCAGCCGTTTGAGCGTGAAGAAGTAACAAACATAGACATAAACACACTAACAAACTTTCGCTTTTATAATATTAGAGTGATATACAAAACTTCGCGCTTTTACGATCTTTGCCGAAGTCATGACCGCTCGACATAGAAAATAGGCCATTAACATTGACTTAGATGACTTGCGGAAAAGATCCATTACTGTTTCGTTGTTTTTTTTTTATAAAAGTGATATCGTTTTCAATTATGTAACTTTCATGTTATACAGATGTCCTCGACGATGGTTTCACGTGCCCCGACGGTGACGTGATGGGACCCAATGGCCGCGCCCTGCCCCACCCCACCTTCCCCCACCCTGAGGACTGCCAGAAGTTCTACATCTGCCGCAACGGCGTCCAGCCCCAGAAGGGGAGCTGTCCGCTAGGAAAGGTGTACAATGAAGATACGTTCATGTGCGACGAGCCTGAGAAGGTTCAGGGATGGTAGGTTCTCTTTACTATCAGACTTCTTCTTCGTGTGTCGTTTTCCTCATTGCTGAGGGTCGTGACCCCTGTTCATCACTCTTCGGACTATCGCTCTCCGCTTATTTCGATCTCCTGCAGACTGCATGGCACTATCAGTCATGGCAAGGTCTCTAACGAGCATACTTTCATCAATGATGAGCCTTAATCTAGCTGTACACTACTACGTCTCTTTATTGCATCTCTTTCCTCTTAATATCGTGTGAGCAAAACGGGTGATGCTAAGTCACGCGACGTACGACTAGGCCCGAATGCCCGGTTTTTTGGCAAGTGACAGAGATGTTATTAATTCCAATATTTGAATATATGCTAGCTCCGCTAAAATACATTCGGATAAATAATAAGGTTAGGATAAATTTGATGTACATATACCTACAGCAATTGAATTTTTCGAGTTCCCGTGTTGTTAAATTGAGTAAAACACGTACCTATTGTTAACAGCGTAGAGGCGGTTCACTTATTTACGATAAAAAATTCACTTTTACACAATACAGTTGCATAAATGTGATCAATTATGTTTGTTTCAGCGAAAACTTCTACGAAGGGCAGACGTTTGAGAAGAGCAAACCCTCCAAGAAAGCTTAGTGCCGTAGTTATGTTAAGTTATGATATGTACTTTAAATAAATTAAAAATAAGATTTGTATTTGGTTTTAATTATTTATTTAATAATATGGTTGATTGTAAAGAAAAATCAATCGAAAAGACTATCTCAGGTATCTAACGCGAACAAGTTTCATTTTATTTTAATTATTGTTGTACGCGAGATGTAACAAAGATGTCTCAATTAATAACTTTATTGTAGTACCTAACTGTAGATTGCATGCACTCCCTCTTACAACACATGGTTTTAGCAGATTTTACCCATACATAAACATAAATACAGTATTACTATCTGCTGGCTCGTTCTTGGTCCGATCCTTAGTGGTACTGTGGCGGTACCTACTTGTAGTTCCTGTGGTGCTTTATCTTCGTAGTTGTTTAGTGCAGAAGAGTATAGTATGAGTAGAGTATGTTTGCCACCAGCAACTGGCTTCTTCATTTATCCCGAATAATTAAAGAAATTATCTTTAACCTTTTTGAACGGTCAGCTTTCTATAACTATTCGCTGGGTGCGCGATGACAGCGTCAACTAGCGGTTACAATTACGGCGGGCTTTTTAATGTCAAATGGATGACTGTCTTTACGAAGAGTAAGTAAACAAACAAATAATTTCAATGAAATATCGTAATTTTCTTTCATTTTATTCGATTATGTTAATCTATAGTGTCGATAAAACGTTGACCTTCTTTATTTCCCGTCTAAAATGGCAAAATCAATAACTTTCAGATGTAATTCACACGGACCTTTTCATGGCTGTCTTCACGAGAAGTAAGTTACAAAATAAACAAATTTAACCGAAAAACGCATTTCATGCATAATGCAACCGATCATTTATGACTGTATTTTCGTAATAATACAGATTATTTTATTTTTTCAGTTAAACATGGCCAAATTAATTATTATAACTGGATTCTGCTCAATCAAACACAACATCGCTTTCAAATCCCAAACTATAATAAAATGAGAAACAATTAATTTTTTCTCAACATGTCCAAAATGTAAAAGAAAATAAATGCATAAACGTGCTACTCCCTACAACATACAAGATATAATATTAAAAATGTTGTTCTATAGGTTATATACTAACTTTTGCCTCTTGATAGCGATTATCCATTTAATTCGTTGTTCTTGTTTCCAACTTGCTTGTGGAAATTTATTTATTTATGATTACTGTTTTTGAATTTGTGATTACTGTTTTTGCCATTGTTTTTGCAATTAACTACGGTGCAGGTTTCGTGCCGCATATGCATTTATTTTTAGATGCCTTAATTTCGCTACTAAAAAGTGACAGTTAGCCTGACGAAAGTTCCTTTTTTGGCCACGGTGCGCGCTGCGATCGATTCGTGGTTCCCCCACCACCTACTTCGCACCCAGCGAATAATTAATAGTTTGTTGGAGTACTACTACCTACGCATACATACATGTGTACATTAAAAACTCACACGCCATAAGAGTTTGGTTGCCATCACGAGGAATACTTCCAATGAAGCGAAACGACTTCAATTCGCTTAGAAGCATCCCGTTTAAAACAATAGCTTTGCCACTACGGGTGGCTACCCTTACCATACTCGCTAGCGACAGCGTAAACGATTTGTATGTAGAATAGTACAGCGCCCCCAGTGATGTTTTTGTAGAACTAATTGTCTATACAAATCCTTAACGTTGTCGCTAGCGAGAATAGCACTACGGTAACTGTAAACTCGTGGTAAGCGTAGTACATGTCTCCATACCAATCGTTTACGCAGTCGCTAGCGAGTACAGTCACTGTAAACTCATGCTAAGGGTACTGAACAAGCTGGGATTCGCGAGCCACGTGCGCGCACACGCCAGAGACAGTGACAGGTCTTCATTGGATACGCCAAGAATCCTTTTCATCACTATTATGATGAACCATCTTCACTTCGAAGATATCTGTTGATAGGGTGAAGTGGATGTAAAAACATGGAGAAGCGGACCGGCCCCGGACGGGACAAACGCTTGGAAGCTGATAATGAGCCAGAATCAGAATGTATCTTGAAGCATATAACTATATTTGTATAGCCCAACAATTTGGTTTATAGCCCACGCCCTATTGCGGATTTTTAGTGGTAGGTACTAATTTATTTTACAGACAACGTAAAATTTTTTGTAACTGCGTTGAAAGTCAATGAATGTCACTGATGTAAACAAAAAGAAAACAGGACTGAATATTCCACTAATTTCAGTTAATTTTCGCATGATAAAGCCAAAACTATTCCCAATGATGATTATGATAGCCAAGTATTTTTCAATAAGATTCAGTATTTATTTCCGACGAAGAACGGAGGAGCAGCATTCCGGAAAACAATGTTTTGAATTTGATTGATGACAAATCCTTGACAAATCGCTACTGACGTTCAATAATGCAAATATATGACATATGCACATTATTGCCATATGAAAGCTGTTTGTAGCGCCTCTATCCTAGGGCAAAATCGCAACTTTTTAGCCTATACTTTTGGAAAACTACCAAGAGATGGTGTTGGTATCGTCGGTTACAGAAATTCGTTTTAGTTGTAAAGAGTCAGGGACACCACGAGTCTTTGCAGGCACAGCTCTGCGTACGTGTAGCACACTATTAGGATCTTTTTTTTCATATCTACTACACCGATAGATGCTTAGGTCTCCAAATAATTACCATCAGAATATTTACAGTAATCTAGTACTTATCTTCTTTGGGAGCCATCTCTTACCGTAGTTTGGCAAGCGCCCTTCCAATGAATAGATTCTTTATCAACGGCTGCTCTGAATAGCCATCCTAAGTTCCCGAAATATAATAATGTTATACGTTATATTCTTAATAAAACTTTTGTGAGACGTGTTTAATAAAATGTATTAAGCGGTTTACAGTCACGTGAAGTTGTCAGGAAAGGCCTGATAAGTTTTGAACGCGTATGAGGAGCTCCATACTATTTCAAGATGAGATGAGAGACGCCTCTATAGGTACTGGATTATACTGTGGTACAAATATACAATATATAACTACAGTTTCGTCAAGTACTGCCATCTGTTTAAACCAGTTGAAACCTAGTAGTAACACGATAGTTCCAAAAAACTTATCGATTAACGCACAATACTGTACCGGCTGATCTTGTGAAACTTTAGTGAAGTGGCGTCATCTATACGGTATTGTAAAAATATCAAGTGGTGTTGGTTGGTGCAGTATTGGCTATGTGCGCGATTGCAGCGCCGAATAGCTCTCATAACTAGACGGAATTCTCAAATAATGTAATCGTGATGAAATATCAAACTAATTTAGATAATGGAACCAATTTTTACTCCTTCTTACTTGCATTTAGCGATCCTTTATTCTACTACTGTGAAGTCTGTCACAAACTGTCTAAAGGCAGCTTTCTACTGTTGCTATAAGCAGATTTTGCCACTGTATCAATCGGAATATGGTCGGATCATCGACCAATAATTTAATTTGTAGATGGCGCCACTATACACTTTGAATAGCGCTGTTACCTCTTCTAGTGTAATTATTTATCGAAAATCTCTAAATAGATCAGTAGCTCTGCTAGCAAGCCAGCTGAAAAGCTGGGGGTTGAAATAGAAAAAGCAGCAATGGTAACCAGTGAAGTATAAAAACCTTTGGGTTAGCCGTAGTCGGATAAAATCTAAGTATAGTCACTACATAGTATAAATCAAAGTCGCTTCCTGTTATCTGTCTGTCTGTCCCTAGCCCTATGTATGCTTAGATCTTTAAAACTACGCAACGGATTATGATTCGATTTTTTTAAATAGATAGAGTGATTCAAGAGGAAGGTTTATATAATAATACATGCATAATTTATCAGCATTGCACCCGTGCGAAGCCGGGGCGAGTCGCTATAGTTATCATTATTGTAGCGATTGTATCGAACCTGAAGGCGGTAAAAGTTCCAACCAACCACTTAATCTTTAAAAGTGGTTATAGGTCGAGAGGCCCAATTACTCCCCCCAAGCGGTCGGAGTTGCGCAAGCGAACCGATGTAAGAATACGAGAAACGAGAATAACCAGTCTGACAAACAAATAGGTCGGTCTATTGTCAATTTTTGGGGTTCCGTGGATAAGGCAATAACCGGACGAGAGCATATCGGTTGTTGAGGTATGTTCAATGAAATTATTGGAACGAAAGGAATCGCATTCTAAAAGGTGTTTACTTATTTAATTAACTCGACGTTTCGGATTTGATGTTACGTCCATGGTCTCGAAGGGACTATAATGTTTGAAAATAGTATAAGTTTAAATTATTATGATCAATGGAAACTCCCATAAGGGTCGATTATTGTTTTATTGTAGTAAGTTTTCTTTAGATTTTATGACATGAAAGTACATAAGTTTGATTATTAGGTCGAAAACGTAATTACCCGATATATATCCCAAAAAATTGTATTAAAGGTTCCATTGAGTTCTAGAAATCAATGATATTTGTATTACTACCCTCTTTCCGTCGTATTCCTCATTGCTGAGGGTCGTGAAGTTATCGTGAAATTAACTTATCTCTGAAGATATCCCGCCATTTGTGCCTGTTCTTGGCATCGTATAACGTGACGTGCAGTCGGGTGTTCAGGATAAAAAGATCCTGATCTGACCATCGGACGGTGACCTCTAAGTCGTTTGTCATCATTCATCAACCTTGCCAGTGATGAACCGTTCGAGATTGTGGCCTCCTTTCCTGGCTATGCATTAAAAAAACTTCAGTTCTCTGCGCTGGTTGACAGCCCGATCTCTTCAGTTCGCGTAAAATTTATGCGAAAACCAGTTTAAGGATATTACTGCAATTTCCTCCAACACATTTCGAAAGCAGCAATACGGCCGCGGTCAGCTGTTTTCAGTGTCTCAGCTTCGTAGCTGGAGAAGACGAGAGTACTGTGCGTGCTGTCAGCAGAGGTGTCTTTACATATGGTGCAGGGTGTAAATAAAAACATATAAAATAAATATAAATATCGGACGATCTCACATAAATCAATCTAGTCCCACAGTAAGCTCTAGTAGGCTTGTGTTTGTGTATTAGTTAGACGATGATAAACATACTTATTTATCTATATACATACATAAAGACAAATAACATCCATGACCCAAGCACAAATATTCGAGTTCATCACACAAATATTTGCCCTTGCCGGGATTCGAACCCAGGACCGTCGGCTCAGTAGGCAGTTGTTTAACCACTGCGCCAAACGCGTCGTCGGGTGTGCGTTGCACACGGGCACATCGGTCCTAGGCGGCGCCCAGTGGATCGTATCGTATCGTAAATCATGGCTACCGAGTAAGCCATGATTTACGATACGATACACAATCATGGCTTACTCGGTAGCATTGCGGCTGTAACCGACATCGTGTTGCTAGGCTGTAGGCAGCGCACTGCCCCTGCGCCTAGCGTGTGAGTGGCCCTTGATCCAGCAGACGTGTACCAGCGCCGCTTGCTCCATTTTGATCGCGCGCTTACTAGGTGGCGCTAGGGTAATGTTTGCACTCGGGCTATACATGGGAACATGGGCTAGAGACACCCCTGGCTGTCAGAATGCGATTCGCGTTTTATATATGTCTGTCGCAATCTGGGAGCTCATGAGCTGTACTGACCAATTCAGTTTTATTTTGTGAGAGATTTCTATTACAGTATCCACGATTTATTTCTCTTGAATATTATCAAACTTCTTTGATTGCTACATTCTGACATTTTTGTGAAAATATACTACGAGATTTTTCTGTGTCCTGGGGTAGGTAGATTCTTGACTTTAGTGAGTGGAAATACAATGATATAGTATAAATAGTAAGTTATGGAATTCTTTAAGAGGGGGATTTTATATATTTATATCAGGTATGATCAGGTTCAAAGTTGGTAACAAATGCATAATGCTGTTGGCTTGCAATGTTGCGGTTACGCATTAGTAGAATTCCATACGTTACTTTTTTAAACGATTCCGGTGATCCCATCGATTTGATAAAATTGGGGGCTTCATCATTTGGGTACGGAACCCGGTGCGCTAGCCCGATTCTCACTTATCCAGTCTATAGGAGACACTCATCTGTGGATGAACATGACCGTGTCTATTTGGTTCGCTGATTTGTTCCGGATTTAATACACTAGACTAGAAGCAGCATTGAAGCCAATTGGACATAATTTGGGCGAAATAAGCTTAACTTGTTTTATGGCATTTAAAGTTTTTTTTTTATCAAATGTTAATGCCGCCTTACGATGTTTCTGTACACTTGACGTTTGCAATGCACATTGCACAGGACATTTTATTTAAGTTATTTGGTAACCAAAAGAACAATATGCTAATTGAAGCCAAAACATAGATGTACTTAGCTAGTAAATAATGTCTTCACCATCGTATTTTGTTGGAAAACTATTTTTTTTTTCGGAAAAACTTACGATAGAAGGATAATAAGTAGTGTAAATGGATTTCCAGTTCAGTAGATACATAGATATTGGGATATTGTTAGACATGGGATAAAAGGCAGCAAACACTCAATATATTTTGGCGCTCAAACGTTGTGAGAGTGTGAGTTCGGGAGTGAAATTGGAGCCTTTAATACGTGTTGAACACTCTACTTCTCATTTCGAATATGTGAGAGAGAGAAAATGATCAATTTTTTTATAATATCCATGAAAACAAATTTTAGTGTATTTTTCATACTTTTCAATTTTACGGTTGAAACGTGTTACTTTACTTTCAACCCACTATTTAGATAAATAATGATCTTCTTTGAGAATAATGAGGAATTAAACACAATATTTTCAACACGCTTCAAATATGATTGCTTGCATGTGTATGATATAAGTGTGAGTTTATTTGCGAACGATTGGGAATTGATGTTTGTGGGGGTGTGCTTAGTTGTAGGTGGAAGTAGGGGTAACCAGAATTAAACCAATTCATTAACCATAAGGCAAATTTGCTACTGAACCGAACCGAATGACCTTGTTGTTGAAACCAAAAAAAAGTTACTTTGTAGGCCTAGGCCTGAAAAGCAGTATGAAATCCCTTTACAGTCTTCTCGAGTTGTTGCGCCCAAAAAGCGATACTTCCGAGCCTATTTTAAGGAACGTAAAGACATTTCATTGGATGTTTGAGAAAAAGCCATTTTGGTGAGCATTTAGTTTTTGCCTCAGCAAAAATTACTAAAATGGAAGCATTGAGGTATGGAAGTAATAATATAAAATATTGGTGACATCCATTTAACAGTAATTTAGATTATTTGGTCTGAAATTAACTTTTTAGGTGTTCATATATTTTTATAGGATGTAAGAAAAAGAATTATTTGCTGTATTTATAGAAAACTTTGGGGTACACTATTTGGTGAGCATTCATCCGTTTTGGTGAGCATTAAGAATTTATTGGTAGTAATTTATCAATATATTTGGTAGGCGTTTAAACCCAAGCCAACTGAAAATCATGAAATCCAACTATATTATTCCGCTACCTTAGAACACAATCGTACTAACTTTTCGAAAAAGGACGTTGTAATTATATTACATAGGACGTGAGTGCACAACTCTATGTAAGAAAGAAAGAAAGAAAAACATTTATTCCGGGACAAAACACAATTACGCAGATAAATAGTGACAAACAATGAAAAAAATAAATAGGTAATAAAAATTTATAAGTGTGTGTAATCTATGTGAAGTTTCATTGGCAAAATAATTGTATTTAGTACGAGTGTGAACTAAGCTCCCCATTTATATCGTTGGTTATAAAAGGTAACCGTTGTTGGACAAGGCCCAGAGCGGGCACTGCGGGCACAAAGTAACACTTGTTGTAAGCAAATAGTATTGCTTTTTGTGGTAAGCAAGTATGCGGTAACGTTTTCTTTGATTCGCAATTTTGCGTGGCGACTCGTTTGAGCCTTGAAAGACCGGTCAAGTGAAAACAGTCGTAACTGTTAGGAACATGCATTATTACCAACGTTTATAAGAAATTTTCAACACCTCTTGATACATATGAATAGTAAAACATGAAAGTTGTTAATTATTATTTGCTACCTATAACTTACTGTATAAAAATTTACAAACTTACCAGACATATACTATTGTTGAAACTGCTTGTAATTCTACTATAGGAATTGTATTGCTGTTCTCCGTATCGTCGAGGCTGTCACGTCACGCCTAAACGGCAGGATTACGGCAGACGGGACAAAAGCTTCACCGGGTAAAGTGAGCCACCGGGACAAGTGACCCACCGGGATAAGAACTCTCAAACTTTCCATTCCTTCGTACCATACTGGTTTCATGTCTAATTCTTTCGCCGTTCAGGCATGCCGTCTCTGGAATTCACTCCCTCTCTCTATCAGACAAGCCCCAAGCAAGGTAGCTTTCAAGTGTATGCTGCGTAAGCATCTGCTGGAACAAGAGCTCGAATAGTTCATCCATCATCCCATGCTGTAGACTTTCGTATATATTTATATATATATTTTATATTATGTATATATCTATATTTATATTATATTATAGTGGGTAAATGTAGGTATATGTATTTGTGTATAAACAGTCATATAATATTTTGTATTTACTTGTACTCTAGATCCTCTCTGTACCATCAGATTTCTGATTTGCACCCACTTCTAGTATCTCTGTTTGGCCCTATGGTTGACTGGTAGAGAATGCCATTTGGCATTAAGTCCGCCATTTGTACTGACTTTTGTTTTGTGCAATAAAGTTTAAATAAATAAAAATAAATAAATAAAATAAGTGCGCCACCAACGGAATGCTAGGCTTTCTGGTAGAGTTGGGTTGACAGGAGTGGTACCACCATCCTTGACGCAAAATAGGCGTATTGTAAGTTGTAAGACGTCGAGTTGAGGAAAACCAGCTCACGATAATCTAACCTATACCTACTACTAACGCCATCTTACTTTTCCCAACTACCTATATTTGTGTGGTTGTATAAGACTTAAGAGTGCGTTAGTAATGTAATATAATAATTATGCACGTTTCGATATGCCCGAATGAACTTAATTTCAACAATTTTCGTCACTGGAATAATACGTAGGGATTGTTAAAGAATATTTTTTACCTAGCAACCCTGAATCAAAACAGGGGCTTCAGCTTACAGATATAAAGAGGTTAGTGGCAAAACCGTGTCACCAGTTGCAATGACAGTAAATGTGAACGGCCTACTCGACCGCAAACTGACCGCCACTATAATTTTTACGTCTGATAAATTAACCGGTTCCTGTTAAGAGGCCTCTAATAGATGACATAAAAAAAGAATCATTTTTTTTGTAGGTAGATTTTTTTTAATGCAGTGATGGAAATTAATATTCTTGACGTAACTCTTGTCACAGTAACAAATCAGTTTTATTTACCGTAGATATATTTGAAGCAAAAATAAATGAATGGTGAAAGAGTGTAACGTCCTACATTCTGTTAATTGACAGCAAACATTCCGAATTTCCAGCTGCCCTGAAACATCCTTAAGAATGTTGAGAAAAATTCAAGATGTCATAATAATAATTATTAGTAAAATTCATTTAAAACACCCCTGAAAATACCTACTTAACTACATTTGAAATTCTTAGCATAAATACTGGCTGAGATCTTGTCATTTGTTCCAATTAAAGCTGAATATCTTAGAAACCACTGGTCCTATTTCCACCAAACATATCTAACCATCTCGATGGACAAGTCTTTCGAGTAAAAAAAACACACTCAAAATGGTTCGTCTGGGAGCTACCATATCACAGGCAGACACACAGATACAAAAATACACAGGTTTACAGATACACAGATACACATGTTAACACCTCTCTATTTTCCTTCGGAAATTAAATATCAAGCAATGTATCATAAAGGGTCTCTTAAGAGGCTTTATTCCTTTTAAAATGCTGATTGTTTTAACATGTTTCTTTATGATCAAACATATTTCTTAACATATTACTTATGTTACTACCTAGAAAAGGGCTACTGGGATTCATTGGTATATATTTGAAACCTACAGTTAGATTTTTTCATTGATAATTTTTGTTTCAAAAACTACTCGAAATTGTCAAAATTCACGCGGATAATTAGTTTTTTCAACTTATTTTCGACTGCAAACAAAGAAAGAATGAAATAGCTATGTTACTACCTAAAACTCGGAGAAAAATATTAGGTATTCACTTCAAAAAGTTGATATTATCAATATATTTGTCATAATATGAAAAATTTTTTTTTAAAAGGAATAAGGCCTCTTAATAAAGTATATAAAAGTTCTTTAATATGCACTGACTTCCACACGTAACGTGTCATATAAGCAGCTGAAAGAGTCAAGGTTTCACAGTTTAACTAGTACTTAATAACTGCCACACATTCATATTTAATAGCAGAATGTGTGTGTATTTTCTAAAGAAGTTTTAATACGAACGCGAGGCTTGGGCTGACCCCCACAACCTTCTGTCTATAACTCGTGAGATCACTACCTACTGTATGCTAAGTAAGTTTTTATCATACGTAAGAGTAGTTTAATTTTATTGTTGTGTATTTTATAACAAATTCTGATAGAGTTTAGGGAACAAGGAAACGACCTTGATTGATTAGAAACAATTTTAGTCGTATAGACAAACATTTGTAGTTTGTCGCCCCGCTATTTTTTATTTATTCTTTAAACCTAGTGGTTTCTATACAAAGTAATATTGAATAATCTAACAATAAAATTCATCTTGATTAAAGGACATATTAAAAAAAGAAGTCCAGTTAACAGCGGCTAGTGGCAAAACTGATAATTGGTCAATGACATAGTTATGTAAAAAGTAAAACTAACTTCATTCGTAAGAATCTAGGGTATCGACCCTGGGTTTTATGAACGGTGTACCCTGCCGTCCCCCGTGTAATCCCCTGGCCAGAAGCCATGCGAGCATCGTCAACCCTATCGCGCTACGAAGGGTTAACTCAAGTGACCGCATAGTGGGAGCCACAACACTGCCAACGTCGCGACACACGGCCAGTGGTACCGCTGTGACTACGACGCGCGGACGTGAACATGAGGACCAGTGCCGGAATAACCCTGATCGCCTGCGTGGCCTTTGGTAAGACTCTTTTGTTTCTTAAACTGGCCAGCACATGTGGCTATAGAACTGTTTTTTTTTTCTGGCGTTTTTAAATTACCAGCCAGCTAAAACTCTGAATTAATACTGGCCGTTATTATGAAATAATTCGGGGTAAACAAAACGCGGTGCTAAATAAGTTTGCGTTTTTGTTTTTGGAATGTATACCAACACTCATCTTTAAGCTCAATAAAATTTATTTTAAGCTCTTTTATTGTGAGATGAATACGTGACAATTTATTGTAGATCAAAATATTTAGTATTTTTTATTAACGCCATGCCAAAGGAGGAGGTTCTTAGTACCAATTGTTTAAGCGTCATTATTTTAAAACTTCTATTGCCTTAATTAAAATCAAGTTTATGTAATCGAAATTTAAAAGTGTTACTTAATAAATTAACAATTTAAATCTGGTCGTCGCTACAACTGGAACGAAGAACTCTCTTTATATTCCAATAAACAAGTTTAGCTGAAATTCTGTTAATCTATTAGAACAACAAATCCGTTATAATTACTAAAGTGTAATCGACCGTGATTATTGATTATCTGATTACTTGTTTCAAATGGAGCGGAAACTTTTTTTTTACTGAACCCAGCTGTCTATGAATGTGTGTATTTGTTCCCATTTATAATTCTGAATTATGGACACGTAACAAACTAAAACTAGTCATTCTTGTTTACTTATGTGACTAGTCTTTTTTTTAAATACCGAGACACTATAATGCGTTGCGATCATTTGTTTCTTTCGTAAAAAATCTGTAGTTAAATAATTTATATAGATGAAACAGACTATACAATGATGATCGTATTTAAGAGAATTGAAGATATTTCTAGTCTCCAAATATTAGTAGTATTAGAACATATATACGTACCTACTCGCTTCGCTCGGCCGTTATATAAAATAAGCGTTGACATGTAGCTGTTATCAAAAGCATTTAAATGGTTAAGGTTCCTGAATTTCCAATAGTTAAGCTAATTAGTATACTTCGGGGTTTTCGGGGCACAAAAGATTTGACAGTAGCCGTTAAATCAATAATCTTTCGTGCACCGAAAACTCCGAGGTATGCTAATGAGAAGTAAACCTATTTAAATGCATATATGTATCACACGTGACATGCAAGTATGGTAATAGGAAATCAAGTTAAATACCACATAAGGTGATTTCTTAGTCTCGTTAGTAACGTAAATGCGAAGGTTTGTCAGATTTTTTTTCACGGTCTTATTTATTTATAAATCAAAATGGCAGATATTAATATTTATACGCCTGAAAAATTATAAGTGCCGCGTGAATTTGATGCTCATTTTAAACACCTTACCACATAAATAAGAACAACAGGAATTTGAAATCATAGACACTCAAACTCTTATTTATTTATAGTAATTTAACATTAAGGAATCCTTATATCTAACAGTAATGTTCATACGCTTACTCTTAGAATAGAACTAGTTTGTAAAAGCTCCACGGAAGGTGTTGCGTCACCAAAACCAGTTGCCATAAGCAATAAGCATTCTTATCTATCTATAGAGTAGAGTATTCACTAACTCTAGCCCACTAGCAAAGTAAACAGTAACAGGAGAGAGTGACCGAATTTGACAACTCCAGTAGCTGTTATAGAGTCAGTGTAAAATATGGGTGTCCTTCTCAAAAATGTGTCCCGTTTGTCTCATGCCAACGTAATGACTTGAAAATTTTACCGACCATTCTCCTCATGAGGGATATGTCTTAACGCTGACACTGGCGAAATACCTCTGGCCGAATCAGCTAGAGGTGAAAACCATAAAAAGAAAAATAATACTTATAAATAAATAATACCCTAATTCAATGTGATGAAATGGTATAATATAACCAATGAAAACTGAACGAGTTACTTACTACAAAAATTAATGGTCATTGTTGGGCGTGTGGTGTTTGCTTAATTGCCTTAGATTCCTCGTGGATATTCACCGAAATTTCATGAGAGCAACTAGGGGAACAACAAAAAATAAAAATCGGTTAGTTCTGAGGTAACAAACATCAACAAAATGTAACTAAAAAGAAGCTTCTCTTTTTGAAAACTAGGTTGTGAATAAATATTTGGTACATAAATATTTACAAGATTATTAGGATTAGATTTTTAACTTTACAATTCACGTGAATATCTAGATTCTAGGGGTAGATAATAAGGGGGGGTATTCTACATTTCAAGGTCATGTGGTACCCATTACCGTCGTCGTTGAGTTGTTAACGTTTTGTAATCATATTAGGTTTTACAGCCCTTGCGAATTTCGATAAATTACCTTACATTCCGATAGGTATGCCTGCTCATTTTGTTTATGGCTGTAAAATTGGCTGTTTTTGTCTCTGCAGCTAGTTATGTACCTTATATGAGTCACGTACGACGTTTTTCATCACACTGAGAAGGAAATAAAACAAAAGTAGTAGTAGTCAATACCAAAATTATTTACCGCCAGAGGGCGTAATATACGACTTATCGCCCGAGGGCGTAACATGCGATTTACCGCCCACTTTTCTAGCATGTAAAACATTGTTTACGAGCAAGTGTGATGAAAAAAATATTACAGATTAGGATATACAGTCATATCATATCCCACTTGGCACACAGGCTGCATAAGAGCTTAAACAACCCTTATTCAGCTTATTACAGCTGTTTAAGGGCTGTATAATGCTCTTATATTTGCTACTACTACTTGGGATAACTCAATACAATAATGGTTTATGATTGGATTGGAAGGATTGGAAGCTATAATTAATGACAATATTCTGTTACTTACCTTAGCCTTCCTTATGTTATAAATTAAAACGTATACTTACTTTACGACATTTAAAGCTATAATTATCGATAAGAGTGCCGTAACCAGGATCGTAATTGTAAATTACCTACATGCTAATACATATATCTGGTTGAGTATCAAGTGCCTTTACAGATAACTACATCACAATATTTTATTTTAATTTAACATTATTATATCTAATACGAGAAGACTTGAATTTAATTAGTCGGACAAGAAAAAACTGTATTCATATACCGTATCTCCATTATAATCTTAAAGCACTCTTCTACAAGGTGACCCCAATCGCCAATATTTAAGCGTAAATATGTTGTATCCGCAATTGTTTAATTGATGTTTAAACGTGAAGGAAATCTATTTTTCCTATAGGTAAAGTATGTTTATTTGCTTCTCTGCGTTTTCGCAGAATAATTATTCGTCGAATACCTCATTTCGCAGATATGTCATTTCGTTCTGAAGCATTTTTATCTGAAACTGTAAACTAATCTTAAGGGCGATATTTGCAACAATTATCAAAAATGTATGACCGAGGAATAAAAAATTCTGCGAAGTGAAAATTCGGCGAAATGAAACTTTCGATAAAAAAAATATTCTGTGAAAAGGCAGACCACCTGTTTGTTAGGGTTCCGTACCCAAAGGATAAAAACGGGACCCTATTACTGTGACTTCGCTGTCCGTCCGGCCGTCCGTCTGTCACCAGGCTGTATCTCAAGAACGGTGATAGCAATAAAATAAAATAAATATTTAAGGGGGGCTCCCATACAAACAACTTCCTAAAGATTATGGTACGGAACCCTCCATGCGCGAGTCGGACTCACACTTGCCCAATTTTTTATATATTTACTAAGTAGCACCTATAATTAAATTGTCTATATTTGTCTAGCATTGTTTGTTCTAGTGTAATGACGTTTCCTTTCCCATTGATGAATAATATAGTTATGGTCTTTTTTAGCAGATGTACAATTCAAAATATGGCGAGGCACATTGCTAAATTAGTAGTGACAGGAGCGAGCAGTTTGCAAAACGACTACCTTTAAGATATAATCTTTTACATAGGTTTTATACATACGTTTTACTTCTTTATGAAGTACATTATTTAAACCAATATTAATTTTATACTTATAACTCTAAACTACAGGTAACGAATATATTTCACATCAAGAAATAAGTAACTTTATAAAAATAAATAAACAGAAATAGAAAACTCGCGATCTAAATAAACCTAACTTAACCTATTTGGAATCTGAACTATCTTGGTAATCCATCTTTTCGTTGACATGGCAACTTGGAAATATCACTCTGTATTGGTATTGCTCCTATTTTAATACAACCTGCCTCTGACTATGAAGCTTTAGATGTAAAGTTCGATTCTACTGACTTAACTGATCTAGATATGTTTTATGACATTAAAAATAATATCATTTACATAAATAAAGTCAATGTATCGTAAATTTCGATTATTCATTAGACGCCTTTTAAGCATTTAATTTCAGTATGCTCTCCATTTGGCCTTTGTGTCGATTGGACTGCGTACATTGAAGATAATATCTAACTTTTATGAAAAATAAAAAACAAATAAGACTGGAGATATTTTTAAAAAGTCGCAGAGCAAAATCCATGATCAGAGACACCCTTTGATATGATAAAAATATATTGCTAGAAATATAATGAAGTAATAAAAAAAAAACATAGTGAAAGGGGGATTTAGTTCTCCCGTCTGCCGGAAAATTATGGACGTGGGCTTAAATACTGCTCAAAGCATACTTTTTTATTTTTTAAATTATCTTATAAACATTTGGTTTACGCTATCAGACGTTACTTACTACTTCAATAAAATTCAGATAAGTTTAAGATATTGCCAAGTTCAATCGAGTTGGCACCCAGAACAAACTAAATTCTTATATTCTTTCTTCGTAGTTGGTTATAAAACCGCAGCCTATATACCTAATTGTGGCGAATAGCGTTAATGGTTTCCTCCGGCCGCTTGCCCAACGATTGGAAAGGCTGTTCAAGGCCCACACCTGTTCGAGCGACATTTAAAAAAAATCGGGCGCGGCGTGTGTTTTAACAATGCCTAAATATCAGCGGGCCTATGGCGGTTGCGTTTAACACGCGATAAATAAGCGACAATGCATCCGTCACAGTGGCAGATGCTTTGTCACTTATTTATGACGTGATAAACGCAACCATCATACCCCCCGGTGTTTCAAGTTTTATGTTTGCGACATTCTAGATAAGTTTGATGTGGAAAGATAGCCTATTCGAGAGGTACAAAAATATAAATCGGGTGCGGTGTAGGAATATCGCCTGTTTTAAAAATGTCTAAATATCAGTGGTTTCACCTAGTGTTTCAAGTTTTGCAGTTGCTTGTGCATTCCATAAATATGCTATCTATGGCTATACGAACTACCACCCGTGCCCGTGGTTTGTCTAAAATATTACGTCTTGAGGGGAGTCCTTACAATGAAAGGTAAAAATCGTAACAAGCACCTTTCCTAGTTTCTATGTGCACAGATTTAACGCCATTTATCAACGGTCAAAATATTTTTGCGTGGTTCAATACTGCCAGATAGATTTTGACCAATTTTAGTATAGCGATAGACGGACATCCAAAGGTGCTCGGTTTATTTTTATACACCAACGCACAAAAAAAGAGGTTTAGGTCCTTTTTTTCTTCCACAGGCAAAGTTGCGGACGTTTTTTATTATCTTAATAAAGTTCTAATTACAAATTACCTAAGTAAGGCTTACATACGGAAACGGTGTGAAATCCTTCGGACAACCGGACGGACATTAACACTTTAAGATTTCACGATTAGAAATCTACTAGCTCTGAGAATAGCTTTGTTTACATTGTTAGATTTCGTATGAAATACCTATAACAAAAAATTAAACTATAATTTAAAAAAAAATAGTCTCAAACTTGTGTCAAATGAGATGAATATACAATTTGTTAGTTGACCATAATATCATAATTACAAAATAACTAAATCCACATAATTATATCTGAAAATAAAAATAAAAAACATTAAAACCTAAAAACTTAATAACTAAAATAAAGGCTTCTAAAAGAGTCTTCTTAAATTGGGCCCCTTTGGCATGATCCCAAAGACGCTGGCAGTATTTCCTCGCTGAATAATAGCAACCATAATTATAATTAAATAAAGTATTTCACATTAACAATACGGCATTCGACTATAGTGAAAACTAATTATGTCATTAAAACCTCTTTGACGACGCGGTTGGCGCAGTGGTTAAAGCAACTGCCTACTGAGCCGACGGTCCCGGGTTCGAATCCCGGCCAGGGCAAATATGTGTGTGATGAACTCGAATATTTGTGCTGGGGCCATGGTTGTTCTATGTATTTAAGTATATATTTATCTATATATATCGTCGTCTAGTACCCATAACACAAGTCTTCTTGAGCTTAATTTGGGACTAGATCGATTTGTGTGAGGTTGTCTGATATTTATTATTATTATTATTATATTATAAAACCTTCAATCATACATTCAAAAATACACTGAACCAAATAAACTACCACCAATTTTTCGATATTTTACTATTTTTAATTAAACAAAACTTTAAAACGTGTTTTGACTACAGATGTTTATGACGTCACAAGCCAGTATCTTCATAGAAACTTCATACTAACAAATCGTTTTTGACATTTTATAACGAGTAGCTGATTTGGGCTGTCATCAAATAAATATTCAATGAACTGAGCGTGCTATGGCTTAAAGGATTTTTTATACAATACTTAGAATTCACGCTGTATCCTTTTAAAGCTATAACCTTAGGTAGGGTAGGTACAGCTTTATTTATTGTATGCCGAGCTTATGACTCACTTTTAATATTGTATGGAAGACGGCTTTAGGTGTTAAGAGGCCTTATTCCTTTTAAAATGCTGATTGTTTTAGACATTTTTCTCTATGATCAAACATGTTGATGTTACTACCTAGAACAGGGCTATTGGGATTTATTGGTATATATTAGAAACCTGCAGTTTGAATTTTTCATTGATAATTTTTATTTAAAAATCTATTCGAAATTGATAAAATTCACGCGGAAAATTAGTTTTTTCAACTTATTTTCGACTGCACGCAATGAAAGCATGAAATAGCTATGTTACTACCTAGAACTCGGGGAAAAATATTATTCACTCCAAAAAGTTGGTTAATATTATCAATATATTTGTCATACAATGAAAAATATTTTTTTTTAATGGACTCTTAAGGTGCATAGGCATACAGTCTGTACCCGACTTATGTCCTAAGCAATTTAATCCGAAAATATTTTCCCTTAAAATTTGTGATTAATGAAATTGAAAATCATCTGTGACGTTTTTGCCCATTTAAATTAACACGCTTTATTTACGAGTTAAGTATAATCAATGAAAGAAAGAAAATTACTAGTTACGCGTTCAATCCATATGCAAAAGGGATTGAAAACCTGACTTGACCAAAGGTTCTATATGTTTACCGAAGAATTGGTTGAGAAAGGCAATCTGTAGGTAAGAACAGCCGGAAATCCGGACAAAGCGGCATCCAAACTACCGGATATACTTGGCCTAGCTGAAATGGAGACGCTTTGCTCGTTCGATCAATTACTCGTAAGCTTGTGTTGAATTGGCTTTTATTTACAACGCCAACAAACTGTTTCACAGTTTGGCGCACTTTAAACACATTGTTAAGTATGTGCTAATATTAATAAAAAAAAAAAATATTCAGTCAGTTTAAAAAAAAAGGGAAAAAAATGTGTAGGCACTTACCATGCTCGCTGCGCCAGTAAGTCACCTTAATAATGCGATTGTACCGACCTACGTGAGATGTTACCATAATTTTTTGTTAGTTGCATTTTACTTGTATTCGGTCGTGACATGAATACTAATTTATGCCGAGTTCAGCACAACAAATGAATTTAAAACTCACACAAAAATACACGTAGGACGGTCCGCTTCAACCATAATATTACAGCGGGCAACCATATATAATTATGTCAAAATACGTACCAAAATTATCAGCAACTTTTTATGAAAACTGAACCTAAAAAAATATTTGGTGTGACTTTTGTTTTGCGATGGTAGATAGATGACACTGCCCTCACTTAGTGCGATATCGAATAGCACTTGTTCGTATTTTATGTACCTACATATTTACCTTTAGAAATATTGTTTTTGACATTAATTTTGCCATGGTAGTTAACGTCGAATTAGGGCTGTCAGAACACTGTCCTCAGTCCGTTTAATATGGATACTAGCGTTAACGCTAATCAAGCAGCATTTGTCCACGGTGATGTTTGATGAATGAAATAGAAGCATTTCAATAGTTGCTAAATATTTATGGTCAAATATATATAGGGAATATATCGCTCAATTTTATACTCCACATAATTTCAGCGTTAACTCAAGTCAAATGCCACACGCTTACTATTTTTTTGTCTATCTTATAGCAAATATAGCGCCACAAGAATACATATGTTTTTAGGGTTCCGTACCCAAAGGGTAAAAACGGGACCCTATTACTGAGACTTCGCTGTCCGTCCGTCCGTCCGTCCGTCCGTCCGTCTATTACCAGGCTGTATCTCAATAACGGTGATAGCTAGACAGTTGAAATTTTCACAGATTATGCATTTCTATTTCCGCTATAACAACAAATACTAAAAATAAAATAAAATAAATATTTAAGGGGGGCTCCCATACAACAAACTTGTTATAGATTATGGCACGGAACCCTTCATGCGCGAGTCGGACTCGCACTTGCCCAATTTTTACCCTAGCTTACAATAAATATATTGCCAAAGTAATAAATTAAGTATGACGTTACGTCTACTAGCGTTAACGCCAGGCAAACACTACTTGTTTGACTGGCGTTAACGCTTGGCCTGAAACTTCTTAATATGTCCAGGTGGATATCCGTCTGTTCTCGACTAGTGCCACGAAATTTTGTGAGTAGGTTCGATAAGTATATAGATCGTCTTGCCTACTAACCCACCGCCAAACAGCAATGTTCGCATTTTTGTGTTCTGGTGTGGGGTAAGATAGCCGGTGAAATTACTAGCATAGAGGCATTCTATCTTCGTCCTCCGAGTAGGCAAACACTTGTGACTCCTCTGGTGTTGCAGGTGTTTATGGGCGACGGTAATCGCTTTCCATCAGGCGGTACGTTTGCCCGTTTGCCTCCTATAACATAAAAAAAAAAAGATTTTGCCGAAACATTGGTCTACAGCAATATTTACAGCACACAGTTTATAGTAGTTATAGCGAAAATTGTGTCCACTTTTTGCCTCGGACATGCGTGCATTTGTCTCGTGGACGTAGAAACGTTTGCATAACGCAGGAATGGACAGTAATTAGCAAGCTATTGAATTGAAGAGTATTACGGCAACACGTAAGAAGGTCAAGTCGGTGTAACTGCTGTAAAGCCGCTTGCACGGTTTAAACAGCCTATATCGTTTCATTGTGAGGTATTAAATGTAATTGTACATTACACACCTAGGGCGGCGAATTCGTAAATGTGCCAGATCGCAGGTGTTTGTGGCCCATAGGGTAATAATATATTATAACGTACAGAAATTGTGATAAACCGTCATACTTTCTTGTAGTTTCTATTTTTTTTTACACTTTCCCTCATTTATATCTTAAGATACACTTTTAATATGTTTTCTTCGATAACTACGTATAGTTAAGTTCATATTATTGTAATAGTCAAGTACTTATGCTTTCTGAAAAAAAATAGTTACTGTTGAGTTTCTTTCGGCGTTTCTTCTCAACAGTGGTCTCGTCTTGTGAAATGCCGGTAGACTCAGACATGAAAGTGCCTGTGTGGCCTACTTGCAGAATAAAGTTCATTATTTCATTATTATTATGCGATAGGAGCATTATTACGAAATCTGCCCGTGGTTCGTCTAAAATTGTACGTCTTACCTTGGCCAGGAAGTAAGATTTTCTCTACGCGTAGCGGGCAGAAATCCCACTTACGACCTATCGTGACGTATAATCTTTACATACATATAGTTAGAAACTGATTATCGTAACAAATCACAGTTCAAGTTCAGTGAATTGAAACAGAAGGTACCACACATTCTGGTTAAATAAAAAAATACATACAGTGAAACCTAGAACCACCATTTTTAAAAGTCGGTTAAGAATACAAAATAAAGCCTGTCAATTGAGAGGCTCGCGCACTGAGGGTTCCGTACTTTAAGCACTGTATATTGCACTAACGAAAAGATCAACTGTACTGGGCGACAAACTTAACTTTGGCGTTGGACAACTGTTGTCCCCATACAGCAACAAAGGTCGAGATTAGTTTTTCAACGAATTATTGCAATGCAACTAAAATTTGACAGTTTGGCGGAATAAGGACCAGTAGTTTCCAAGATATTCAGCTTTACTTGGAACAAGTGACAAAATCTCAGCCAATATTGAAGCTAATAATTCCAAATTTTGTAGTTATGTTCAGTTTTAGTAGCATTTTCTATATCACTCATTGAATGAGGGTCTAATGATGACCAGCTACTTATGTTGGGGGTGTTTTAAAATTTTAATTTATTTATCATAAGCGTTGCAGATGAATGTACCTTATTTGTACTACTGCTACAGAAAACAAAATGGTATAATTAATTACTGGTTGTGTAATACCAAATTAAGGTCCTTGCTTTCTACATGAACGTGAAACTTGATTGAAACGTATGATGTAAGTAAACCATTGTAAGGAAATTCAATGAATTTGAAAAGGTGTTTTTTTAAGTTGTTTTTAGTTATGATTAAGAACCGTCAATAATTACAAATAAAAATAATTTCCAAGTCATCTGAACCTACTCACCCGGTGATCCGTTCTTACCCGGCGTCTGCGGTAATGTCCTATTTCTTTAATTAAAATGAGCCAATCTACGTACGAGTATTTAGGGCAGATTTCCTCTAGGGCCCATAATTTTATTCCACACTTTATATGCCCGTTGATGATGCGCCCGCGCAGGACTTCCTTGCATTAATTCGAGTGCCTTGCGTAACAGTCGACAACTCGTTTCTCCGTCTTCCGCCATTTCTCAATTTCATTGAGTAGGTTACCGACGAACAAGGTGTGTATGCCGCCACAGAGGTATTATATTTACGCAAGTTAAGGCACGTTAAGGCTCCTTGTTCTCTATGATCAAACATGTTTCTTAACATATATATTATAGATGTTATGTTACTACTTAGAACAGAGCCATTGGTATATATTTGAAATCAACAGTTTGAATTTTTCATTGATAATAATTGTATGGAAAACTACTTGAATTTTTCATAATTCACGCAGAAAACTGATCTTTTAAACTTATTTTCGACTGCACGCAATGAAGGCATGAAATAGCTATGTTACTTTCTAGAACTCAGGGAAAGTATTATTCACTTCAAAAAGTTGGTAGAAATTACCAATATATTTGTCATTATATGATAAAAAAAAAGGAATAAGGCCTCTTGAACTCGGCCCATGGAGCTACACACCAACTTAAGCGCGCTCTGAGCATGAAAATTAAAAATGTAACTATTTCTCAATTTCATTGAGTGGGTTATCGACGAACAAGGCGTTTATGCAGCCACAGTGGAATTATATTTACGCAAGTTAAGCTCGGCACATGGAGCTAAGACCCACCGACTTGAGCGTGCACTAAGCAAGAAAACTAAAAATGTAACTGCATGTCTAGCATGACAGTGACACGCGTCTCTTTGTCGCGCGACAATGACTACCTGTCACTATCCTTTCAATACCGTGCGAGCAAGACATGATATGCTAAGTCGCGCGACAAACGAAGTCGCGGCAAGATATGCTAGCCCTGAAAGAGACCATAGGGCTGGCTAGTACACCTGGGTCGTATCGAATTTTCTGTAAAACGAAACGTAACGTTTTCACAAAAAAAAAACTGTTTCTAGAAACCGTTTTGTTATGTAACCGATTTTTTTATTTAGCCCCGTTGCTGATATCACTGTCTCGTCCGTTTCGTTTGTTTGCAACAATGGTGCGATGGCGTTTTTGAGTTTTGTTAATTTTTTCCGAGTTTCGCAGAAATGTTACTAGTTTTACGATTAAGAATTGAGTATTTATCATGTGATATGAGCACCGGCATTGCTTAGTTTGGGACTTGATCGATTTGAGTAAGATTTTCTCTGAATATTTATTTATTTTAATATATTTTTCGAAAAAGTATATATAACATAATAACTGCAACGCATTTACTATATAATAGTATACGCGCCGCTGTCAGTGTATCATTGTTAAAGGTTTTTTGTTCATAACAGTGTTTAGTGCCAGTAAAAAGTTTTCTTTTTAAAAAATCTGTTAAAGCCTGACCAGAAATGTATGAGGATGCGCCATATTGCGGAATTGCACTGGAACTAATTTCTTACACTGGCAATGATTTTATGATGGGTTGTCAACAATGTCAATGTCATTCGTGGTGATTTCTTTAAAAGGCAAATATTTAAAATTATCCAAAGAAAATGCCGAAAACTTTTCACAATTGTGAACGTAAGATTATAAATAAAGTGTACATGTGTTTACTACACGAAAAACAGTCAGGAAAAGAGTACATTCCATTAAATAATATTACGAGGTTAACATAGTGGAACTGACAGATATTTAAAACTAATGTCATTATAGTGGAGGTTGCAAAATTGTTGCCATGTAAATCGTATAAATTGCGCCGCCTACAAGAAAAAACGTCCAGCCCTATTGTACTCTTTAAGCCGATAGCTCAGTTAAAAAATATCAAGTTTACACTAGTATTGCACCTAAATAGACTATTGTTTGATACTGCTGACAATGATTGCATGTTACGACGCGATTACAAGCAAAATAACGTTGTAATGTATCGCGAATTATATCAGAAGTGTGAAAAGCGATCTTCATTTAGTCTGGCAGATAACGGGGTGAACGTCATCGTTGCTATTCAACAGGCGACACAGAACTACAGTAGGCCAATCAAATCGAACATTGAATAAAAATATACCTAAAAAACACTCAATATTTATTAAAATCGTAAAGTATAGTAAGTATAGGCCTATTTATTTAAGATACCTACTACATTTATACTTTTGACGATTAGATACTTCTATTGTTGTTTATTTTCTAAATAAGTATTATGCGATAACGTCACTATTTGACATGATTTGTACTGCAAAGACGATAAATTAAATGTGAATAACTTTTCGCAGAATGACATATTGCTGTTTATTGCGGTAAATGAACACTATTGGTTTCTGAATTTACATGAAATGTTGTTAATAAATTGGAACATCCTGATTATTAATTGTGGGGTTGTATGAAATATATTGTGGTTTTTTACATAATCGCCAAAAACAGAAAACGCCCCGACGGATTTTAGGTTTATTGCTTAGTACCTATTTGAGGCACAGTATTACTCCAAAAACTTTATGCTACTTTTTACATTTTTGTTTGTAAAAAAGTAAAATTCACTTAGTTGTCTTGAAACATAAGACCTTCAAACGTAAAGTTAAAGATTTCATCGGTGCACATCAATTTTGTTATTGTGATTCTGTCATTTTGAAACCTATCAATAACTAGATCTACGCTCAGACTTGATTACAGAGTGGCGTCGTCAGCGAAATTATAATATTAAGCACATATATTAATATCATAAAAACGAGTTGTACAACATTTTTTTTTCTGTATTGGAAAAGACAGACATAGACAAAACAGTTATCACCATTCAGACAACACTTGCTTAGCAATATAGTAAAACTTATATGAAATCATAATACTAACTTAAGGTAACGTAGAACTAAGTCTTCAAATATGATCACGACTACATCGTTAAAATCCTATATATTATTTGGTGCTACTGTGCCCATATCTATTGCGTCGAGCGGCGTCGAACCGTGTGCATTACGTAACCATCGAGATGGAAAGCACTGGCTAAGACAATAGACTCAGTAGCAGTAGTACTCAATAAGGAAACGAACGGGTCATTTCAACACTTCAAATGCTAAGCTACTTTTTTCATATGTGCAATGAAATATTGACATTACGTTCCCGTTCGATAGGCTTGGAAGTCTCACATTTCGGACGCGGCAGGAGTGACGAGCTGACGAGATGTGGGGCGCATAGTACCTAATGATATTTCAACTAACGTTTCAGGCGCCGGACCGGGAAAGTGGCCTTCTTTTATTTCAATATCAATCGCTGACACAGATTTATAGCGTTCGGAAGAAAAATACACTTCTACTTTTTATAAAATAATAAATGCGGCAATACTGGAATTCAGTTTTGATATATAGTGGCTAATAAAATATTATCTGTACTTTTTTCTTTCCTTGCGCCATTTTTGAGAAATGTTTATATATGTCTCAGCCGGATCGGCAATTGCTGGCTTCGTATTAAATTAATCGGACTCCCAAGGTCGGCCTATTTTCCACGCTTCGACAATGATGTACGCTATAAGTCCTGTGTTTTTGTTTTAATGTGAGAAAATTATGTAATTAAATCCACAAACAGTACAGATAAAGAAAACTAGCATCAGCTAAGTATTTCCGAACGCTATTGCATGATCACGACTTATGATAATAAATGACGTTTTACGACAGTACAGTGACATAGCGATTTATTATGAACTTTATTTTATTAGTGTGCATGTCAATTGGCAAAGTGAAAGTTTTTGTAGCAGATAGGTATTGTGTGAAGTTGTCTTTGTAAGATTTCCTTTTCGTCCTTTATTTATTGACATTAATTAAAAATAATAAATGAAACATGAAATTAGACTGTTATTTACTTGGATTGTAATACGATCATATAATCTTTTTACTATTAAAGTAATACCCAATATATACTTATCTACCTATATACATAAAGATCAATTGCTGTTCAACTCGAGAACGGCTGGGCTGATTTAGCTGATTTTGGTTTTGAAATGTTTGTCGTAGTCCAGGAAAGGTTTAAACGGTGAGGTTTAGCAGCTTACTGACACAGACCGAATTTCACGCGGGCCGAACCGCGCGCACAGCTAGTTCATATAATATATTCATATAATCTTTTTACTATTAACTAATCATCATCATCTCAGCCATAGGACGTCCACTGCTGAACATAGGCCTCCCCTTTGGACTTCCATATATACCGGTTGGAAGCGACCTGCATCCAGCGCTTTCCGGCGACCTTTATAAGGTCATCTGTCCATCTTGTAGGTGGACGTCCTACGCTGCGCTTGCTGGTCCGAGGTCTCCACTCGAGCACTTTTCGGCCCCATCGGCCATCTGCTCTGCGTGCTATGTGGCCTGCCCATTGCCACTTCAACTTGCTAATCCGGTGAGCTATATCGGTCACTTTAGTTCGTCTACGGACTTCCTCATTTCTGATTCGATCACGTAGAGACACCCCGAGCATAGCCCTCTCCATTGCTCGTTGAGCGACTTTGAGCTTTGAGATGAGGCCGATAGTGAAAGACCACGTTTCGGTGCCGTAAGTCATCACTGGTAACACACATTGGTTGAAGACTTTCGTCTTGAGGCACTGAGGTATGTCGGATGAAAAGACATTGCGTTGTTTCCCGAACGCTACCCAGCCGAGTTGGATTCGGCAGTTGACCTCTTTCTCGAAGTTGGACCTACCTAATTGGACCACTTGTCCTAGGTAGATGTATGAGTCAACAACTTCGAGTACCGAGTTTTCAACAGAGACTGGGATGGGCACAACCTTGGCATTTGACATGATACCCAATTATAAAATGTCTATCTATCTATCAGCCACTTCTGAAAATAGGCTCCCGCATAGCTCGCCGCAAAGTGCGGTCCATCGATTCCCCGCTACCCTCACGAGGTCATCCGTCGATCTAGTCGGGGGACATCTCACGCTGCGCTTTCCTATACGCAGTCGCCACTCTAGGACTTTGCTGCCCCAGCGGCCATTCAGTAAAATGTAGGTATAATCATTTCACATTTTGAATACGTTTGTTACCTAATGGATAAAAATCAATTCGGTATCGTAACCTACCAATCGCTAATTAAATCTATCGGAAATGTCAATCGCAAATAAAAACGAAGGTCAAATAAACCAGAACATTTAATATTTATGTCTATACTGATTAATGTTGTCCTCAATCGCTGAATATTTTTAATTTAGCCTATATTTAATATGGTATCTGTATTCGACATGAAGGTGTAGAAATTAAGAAGTATCAATACTGCAGTATTGTCCTGTTTTCTTAGATTGATTAGAAAGGGGTGACACAACAGTATAGAGTCTGGCTAGCCAAATAATGTTGACAGATATTTTCTTGTGGTATCACCAGTTGTCTATGATTTAAACAATTTAGTTGGTGGGTCCTCTGTAAATAGTTTTGATACTTTATGTACTAGTTCTAACATTCCAATCGAGTTGAAATTTGACATAGTACTCATGTAATTTTTCTCTAGGTCTTATTTACACTACATTTAATTTTTCGCCTTGTATATGGTTAGAAAGTGTAAACATATTCGTTTGTCGTTGACTGTACTGTACATGTGGTAGAAATTATGTGATCTGACTATGAGTGCACGTCAATATATATTTAACCTATTTTCTAGTATCAAAACTATAATTTTATTCCTACTACACAGAGTGTGACTAGCCGCAGATTTTTAAATTTCTCGCAAAAACTTTGAGTAATATTTCATTAGCCAGACTATAGGTATCCACTTTTTAAATTTTACTCTTTGATATAGCTCTGTACTATTATAAAAATATATAAAAAGCGCTTTAGCGAAAACATAGTAACGTTGATTTACTTTATGCATGTAAAATACCTTGAAAGTGAAGCCAGTTTTAGTGAGCCACGGCCTGTCACGGGCTCAGTTCCGTCCGTGCACGCATCTGTCACAACGTCAATGTTACAAGCAAAATGTCTCTATGATTTGTTCATAGACACGTACACATAAAACCAAAACTGGCTTCATCCTTCGCAAATTATTGAATGAAAACTATAGATCAAAAGTTAAACAGAAGTCTACTTTGATGACAGTGGAAGTCATTTCCGTGACCTTGATTCACTACTCGACCCCTTACTTTGGTAATAACGTGTCGTTGCTATCTGCTAAAATGCTGCAACGACAATGAAAGCTGCTTGAAATAATTACATATATATTTTTAAGTTGTTCTTCTTAATATATATTACTAATATGTAAATAATATGCAGCTGTCTACTGAACCGGCGCGCGGCGGTGGGATTCAAATACCGGCCGGGGCAAATGTTTGTGTGGTGAACTCGAATATTTGTTCCTGGTTCTATAACTATATATGTATCTATATACTTGCTGCTATAGTGAAAATTTCAACTGTCTAGCTATCACGGTTCATGAGATACAGCCTGGTGACAGACACACAGATGGACAGTGGAGTCTTAATAATAGAGTCCCGTTTTTACCCTTTGGGTATTACAGAACCCTAAAAAGAGCGTTCTCCCATCTGAAAGGCTAGCAAAGAACTTGTAACTTTCTGGTGTTGGAGGTGTGTAGACACCTAATAAAATAGTGAACTTTACTCTGCAAGTAGGTAAGCCACAAGGGCACTTTTACAATCTGAATCTACCGGTATCCCTTACCATCAGGCGTTTCGTCCACTCGTTTACCTCCTACATCATATAAAAAGAATACCAATTGATACAAGAACGGTTCCCACGCTCACTGACATAACATAACAATGCGACGAACTTTCGACGCGCTCGCATTTTTAGTGCCAATTTATTGAACTGAAGAATTTCGTAATTATCGCTTACTATGTAATGAGTTGACTTGAGTGTAATTTTAGCTTACCTATATCTATTTATCTAAACCGTTTTAAGAAGAATACATGATAACAGAGCGGTGTGGATGTCTTATTATTTAATCGTATGGCAATATGTTTCATGCAAGCAATCAAAGAATGACGAGTGCGGCGAGGAAGAGCAGACCACTGAACATATCATCCAACGATGCCCACTTCACTCATAAGCTGGATCTGCTGAGGACCTGTATTCTATGTAGATGTGTTAAAAAAACACGTCACAGCGCAACGGACCGTCAGCATTGAGCATTGATTTGGTGGTCCTGTAGTTTGGTTTCAATGTTTGTGATAAGGTTATTGAGATGAGAAACGTAATTTTTATCCAGTCATTTTCTTCCGTTTGCAACTTACACTGGTTTAAGTGAGGATAAGGCTGTGGCTTAAAGACCCCTGCTTGCAGCCAAGCCATGAAAACCCAAAAATAGGAGCAGTTTTAGTGACCCACGCATGAGCCACAGCCTGTCATAGGCTCAGTGTCGTCCGTGTACGCGTCTGTCACAACGGCAATATCACATGTAAGCAAAACGTCTCTATGATTGGTTCGTAGACATGCACACATAGAACCAAAACCGACTAGCAAATCTGCTGTATGAAGACTATCGTTCTAGGCGTAGGTATTTAAGTCGAAATGTCTGTAAATTAGATATTTGCGTTAACTTACAAGGGGATTACTGCTGCTACTAAGAGTACTAAGCTCCGCCCTACGTTTAATAGTGATAATATTGAAAGATTAAAGTGGCCGGTGTGGCATTTTATCGGTCGGGGCAGGAGCGAAAGTAACGAGTGGACAACCTTGGCGCAAGCGACCGACTCCGATTTATTCATTGTTAAACATACGCGGAATTTTTAACATACTCGTGTTTACAGAAAAATGTGGGCAATAGATATGTACTTATTTGAAAATTTGTTGGTATCTTGGCTTATTATGTATTTTCAAAGAGAATATCGCTACGATACCTATAATAAAAAAATGGGGCTCACATACATGGAAATAATAATCCGAAAGAAACTGTCAAATTGTAAAATAACTACACTTACCCCATAATACTTGACTTTCGCCTAGAACAAAACGAATTTCACCAGTATGCAGCAGAATAGCAACACGTTGAAGTGATTTCATAAACGATTTGATCATCATGAGTTTCATGAGTTTCGGTGATCGCCCCTTATAAAAATTTAAGTATGAAGAGTCAAATCAGCGTGTAAAAAAATCAGTATCATATATTGACCGCATACCAGTAAGACCCAGCGAGACAGTAATAAACTCGAAGGATATTTTAAATACTTAATTTTTTTTTCACCCTAATTAAGTTACGTATAAACCGGCCGCGTATAAAAGCGCAAGACTTGAGAACTAAACCCCGGCCAATGAAGCAATCGGGGTTATTACCCCTTCGACCCGATGTCAACACGTCACGCTCCACGTGAGCGATTACACACGCCTATGTGCTATTATATCGAAAGCCGCGGGGCGAGTGCGTAATAACCCCCTAGTTGCCAATTCGATTGGCCCAATTAAAGACAGTGCGAATTGCTCCAGTATTTGTATCGAGGTGAAGGCCATATGAAGGGTATTAAAGGGAAAGAACATGTCTAGTCACTTTTAAATTATAATTTTAATACGAAAATGCTCGCGATGTTGAATATTAAGTATGAGTTTAAGATTAAAAGAAAGTTACTGAACTGGAAGTTTTTGTCTGAATCATTCATACAACCACTGGTCGTTGCAGTAAGGATACTGATACTCTGTTAATTAATTAATGAAAAAATAAATGTGTTCATTATCTGTGTACATTTTGTTTGCGAGCAGTTCTAACTAACACAACTTAAAAAACGACCGAATGCATCAATACACTATTCCGAATTTTCAAAATTATGTCGTTTCATGGAACGTCTAATCGTTTAGTTAGGTACCTACCGTACTCACAGGTAAAAGAATCTAAAAAAGAAAGTCAGACCCGTTAAAAATAATAGTATGGTGAAATAGAACCTTAGATATTTGGGTTGGATTTGAAAATGATTATCTTCAGATGGGATCACTTATTTTGACAATACTCCTATTTTCTATTTCTATTTGGTTTGTACAATGTTTTTATTTATTTTTTACTTTTTTATAGCCAACGCTGGCATTCTGCTCGAGCATGCGCCGGAGTGCCCCGAACACTATGGAGTTCAGGTAATATTTTCGATTATTATATTTACCGTGTAGAAAAATACACTAACAAAGAAAGGACCACTTTTACAAGCATAACTCTGCTTGTAAAAGTGCTCTTTTCTTGCGTTTTCCTAACCTGTGTTGGCAAATAAGTTGAGAGAAATTCGAAGCAAATTATTTGTTTCGAATATCATATGAAATGAAAATCGTTCAATTCGAGTAACAAGGCTGACTCATATTATTGGTTAGTACAAATTTATATCGAGTGTTAGTAAAAATAGTACAAAGACTTACACAGCATACACGCTTTTTGACACATGATGCTCACACCAGTGTCAAAAAGCATAAAATACTACAAGACACGTCAAAGATACTTGAGCATTTATCTAGAATCTTTTTAAAATTAAATAACCCTTTTTAATAAGTATCTAAAAAGCAATACTTTCTACTTTATACCATTATAGAATAATAATGCATTGCTTTGCGAATTATGAAATCTGTAGATAGAAATTATTATGCGTATTTAGCGACGTTACTTGAGTAAGCCATTGCGACTGGTACTATGCGGTTAATTTATTAGTTAATTACTTGCCTGGCGATGTTCTCTATTTTATAATTATTAAGAGTATTGAATGCGAATAAATCCTATAACTATAACCCTATTAATCACCGTATCTTTTTGATAAACGAGAGAATTACACTTACTATATGATAACACAGGTAAACATCAACTCATATCTGAAACTACTTAGCATAGCGAACTATTTATTCCATAAACGTTAATTATAACACTGACATTGTACCTAAGAAAATGCCATATAAAGATTAATACAAACTGGTGTCAAGCTATAGTAATAGAAATCGCACTTTTAAGATAAGTGGGGAAGACGGCCACAGTGCCTGTTAGTCTTACCTTACCCAATCAGACAATAAACTATGTTAGTCATATCCCACCGTACCTTAAATGCTGACATTAATGTCAACATTTTATTTTACTGGGCATTTTTCTGAGTAATTTTAACTCAATACCATCTTTTTCGTTTCAGGCGTACGCCCACCCCGAGCTCTGTGACCAATTCTTCCTCTGTACCAACGGAACCCTGACGGTGGAGACCTGCGAGAATGGTCTCCTCTTCGATGGCAAAGGCGCCGTCCACAACCACTGCAACTACCATTGGGCAGTCGATTGTGGACACAGGAAATCTGACCGTAAGGCTCCTTATTTGCTCAAAAATGCTCATTGTTTTAGTAATTCTTCTCTATGACCAAACATGTTTCTTACAATATTATCAATGTTAATACTACTTAGAACAGGGCTATTGAGATGTATTATATTGAGGTATATGTTTGAAATATACAGTTTGAATTTTTCATTGATATTTGTATAATATTTGTTTTAAAAATTACTCGAGAGTGACAAAATTCACGCAGATAACTGGTTTTGTCAAATTTGTTTTTGACTGCACGCAATGAAAGCATGAAAAAGCAAAGTTATTTTCTCAGGAAAAATAAGCCTAAAGTTTATTTGGAGAAGAAATATAACAGAACAAAATAAACAGTACCGTCGATGACCGTAACTTCGCCTAGGCTTCCTATCTTCGCCTACCAAATATTTCTAGAGTTTTCAGAAGTATCTAAGTGTTTCTAAGAGATATCTAAAGGTCGTATGAGGAGCTATGCGCATCTCTTAGAAACACTTAGATACTTCTGAAAACTCTAGAAATATTTGGTAGGCGAAGATAGGAAGCATAGGCGAAGTTACGGTCATCGACGGTAACCAATTAAAATAAGTGTATCTAAATCTAAAACTAAATCTAAACTAAGTCTAAAAATGGCCCCCGTGGCATTGTGCCAAAGATACTGCCAGCATTACCTCGCTGTATTGCTATACTAAGACGCTGAGCGAGGAAGCTGCCAGCCCTTTGGTCACCAGTGGTGTCGATGAGCCGTTTCTCAAGTTTTTAAAAAAAAGTATTACTATCAGGGTAAAGTAGGTATTATTCACTTCAAAAATTTGGTTGAAATTATCAATATATTTGTAATAATATGAAAAAATATAAAATTTAATACGAATTGGTGAGCTGCGAAAATGGTTCTTGGGCGCAGTGTCGGTCGGTCCTATGCGGTCGAAATATCAACCTCTAATTTCTCCTGAACGCGAAGGATATTCCAAGACCTCAGTCTTTAACTACTCAGTTGTCTTACTATCCGGTGTTCAGCCTTTTCGTGGAATTAATTTTCGTCGAATGTTTTAATTTCGCCGAATTTTCAGCGTAGTTACTTATACATTTTTGAAAATTGTTGCATACGATATCCTATTGATTAGGTTAGGTTAGGTTTGTTTTATAACAATCCCAAATCCCAAATAGTTTACGTTTTCAGAGAAAAATATTTTCTACAAAAAGACACTTCTGCGAAAAAAATAATTCGGCGAAAAGGCAGAGAACCCTTACTATCCCTGTATTAAGGATTGTTAAAATCTCTTCAGCTGTTTAGGCGTTCTGTGCAACGAATATGTAATCTTTATGAAGTCAGCGGAGACTGGAATCCACTGGCAGTACAGTATTGATATATATCATTATAATGAGTCTCCAGCTGTAGATGTCTTCTGGTTGATGATGATGACTTTTAAAGCTGATCAGCACAACATTATTCCTCATATTGACAATATATGTAAAAAATTAAATTAATTTTCCTTTGCATTGTATAATTTAAGGAAAAAAAGTTGCCAATCCACTGCGTATCATGCATTTGTGACATCAACTCTAAGATACGGCATAATATTTTGGGGAAATTCACCAAGTAGAGAGGTTGCATTTCGAGCCCAAAAGAAATGTGTTAGATCTTTATGTGGTATTAAATATTTCGATTCCTGTAAACCACATTTTCAAAATTTAAAAATTCTGACGCTTCCTAGCTTATTTATTTATGAATTAGCAATTTATGTAAAACGTAACTCTCATCGATTTTCAAGTTTCAAAAGTACCCGTTTACGCAATAAAATATCAAATATAACTGTACCTAAAACCATGTTACTACAAAATAGTATTGTGGGCATGGCTCCTAAGATTTTTAATAGATTGCCAAAAAACATTGCAGATATGGAAGATCTATATACATTTAAAAAAGCTTTATATAAATTTTTAGTTGAAAAAGCATATTACTCTGTAAAAGAATTTTTAGATGATAAGTTTTAAATTGTGCCCGTGACATGCATGCCACACACAATTTGTATGCCTTTTGGCGCCTCATAGTGAGACACATGTAAAAATTGTAACACCTTTTGACCTATGTTGGACAAATTAAATATATTCTTATTCTTATTCTTATTCTTATTCTTATTCTTACACTTATTCTTACACTTATTCTTATTCTTATTCTTATTCTTATTCTTATTCTTATTCTTATTCTTATTCTTATTCTTATTCTTATTCTTATTCTTATTCTTATTCTTATTCTTATTCTTATTCTTATTCTTATTCTTATTCTTATTCTTATTCTTATTCTTATTCTTATTCTTATTCTTATTCTTATTCTTATTCTTATTCTTATTCTTATTCTTATTCTTATTCTTATTCTTATTCTTATTCTTATTCTTATTCTTATTCTTATTCTTATTCTTATTCTTATTCTTATTCTTATTCTTATTCTTATTCTTATTCTTATTCTTATTCTTATTCTTATTCTTATTCTTATTCTTATTCTTATTCTTATTCTTATTCTTATTCTTATTCTTATTCTTATTCTTATTCTTATTCTTATTCTTATTCTTATTCTTATTCTTATTCTTATTCTTATTCTTATTCTTATTCTTATTCTTATTCTTATTCTTATTCTTATTCTTATTCTTATTCTTATTCTTATTCTTATTCTTATTCTTATTCTTATTCTTATTCTTATTCTTATTCTTATTCTTATTCTTATTCTTATTCTTATTCTTATTCTTATTCTTATTCTTATTCTTATTCTTATTAATCAAGCCTCATTTCCCCAGTGGTTCCCCTCTCCACTCCTGGCTGCGAGTACCAGTTCGGCATCTACCCTGACAGTGAGGAGTGCTCCACCAGCTACATGAAGTGCGCCTACGGCATCCCGGAGCAGGAGCCTTGCACCCCTGGGTTGGTGTACGACCACCGCACCCACGGATGCAACTGGCCTGATCTGCTGCAGCCTTTCTGTAACCCTGAAGGTGAGAGATTCCTCTAGAAATGTGCATGAGACCTAGATCATGATTCTATATTTCTGTTTTGCTATATGATTGCCTCATTCAAGGAAGCAGCCGGGCTGACCTACAAGTCTTCTGTTTCGCTGAAGGTGAAAGTGTCCTCTAGAAAGCCGCGGTCAAAAATTCAACTTCCCTGATCTGGTGCAATCTTTTTTAACCCTGAAAGGTTCCTGAAAGGTGTGAGAGGTTCCTCTAGAAACGAGCATGAGGTTTAAGCCAGATCTTAGCACCTTTGTATTGGTGTAAGGTTGCTGCATCCAACAGCTTTTCTGTATCCCCCAAGGTGAGATGGTAACACAATACCGCACCTTAAATTATATTTCAGTATTCAGAGTAAAAATTGCAATATAAGTATATCTGAATTGTGCATCATAAAAAAAGAAGTGAAATGAAAATGTCATCAAAACGGCAATTCCGGATGGTATCCATTCGGATTTAAACATTAAATTATCATAACTGTCATAGTTGATATTTACTGTTATTGCTTCGGTAGACTACTCACATATGGTAGTTATCCAAGCATTAACAGACCATTAATCAGGAATTATTCCTTTCCAGCGGTCGTCGGCTTCAAGTGCCCAAGTAAAGTGCCAGCCAACACGCAATCCGCGAAGTTCTGGCCGTTCCCTCGCTTCCCCGTGCCCGGAGACTGCCACCGCCTTATCACCTGTGTCGAGGGACAGCCCAGACTCATCACCTGTGAGGAAGGCAAAGTCTTCGACGACCAGAACCTGACCTGCGAGGACCCTGAGCTGGTGCCCCATTGCGGACATGCGTGATTGCGATATGCCTGCGTTGCGAAACGAAATCTTATTTCCATTATCTTCCTTTGGATCAAAATCTCATTATGAATTGCAATGCAATAACAAATAATTATGTATGACAGTTTACTTTCTACAATTGCTTAATTTATTGAAATAATGTCTATACAGGTGACAATAGGTAAAAAAGAATTTAAATCAGTAAAATGAAATAGCTTTCAACGTTTCACTTTTGCACAATTAAACAAGTGATAGATTACATTCAGCGTTATTTTATATGACAAACCGAACGTGTACAAGAAATAAAAGAGCCTTGTTAGGTGTTACAGTGCTAAGTGTCATTATAGATTATGATTATGACTATGAGACATATTAAAACAATCATAAAACTGTCAGTTGCGTCGACTCGCTATTTGCCACACTTTTCGTTTTGCAATGCCGTAATTCCTAATTAATTTTAATGCACCGTCCGTTTTCGAGTAACTTATGAACTCATATGTATCAAAACTACATTTTTTTTACTGATACCTATTTATTTCCCTACAAATAATATACATGGTATAAGTTTTATGAAACTTCCTACATAAATTATGTTACCTAAAAAAGTTGCCAAGTGACGATAATTCGTGATATTAGTTACCGTAGATATATATTTTTGATACGTCAATGTTTATATGTATTTTCATGTACGCCTCTATGTAAATAAAACAGAAAAAAGATGGATATGTAAATAGGAAAATAAAATATACAGAATATAACTTTGTTTCAATGTGAAAACAAATAATATTTTCCCATAGAATACTGTATTTTGAGTGTACTTTGGGCACAAAAAGACCTATTCAAGAGAACTTTACAGCCCAACCACGACTATGGTCGACTAGACGCAGCATATGAAGCATGCCTCTCTCTCCCTCTTCCCGACTATGTATCCCACATGGTGGTGGGGTCAGCCTTCCTTACCTTCCTCCGCCACTTCGCCCTACCCCTGATGTCGTCTTCGGAAACATCGCATTCTTTCATGTCTGTCATCAACACATTTGTCCAGGTGGTCTTAGGTCTCCCTCTAGGTCATTTTCCGGAGACGGGCAAATCAAGCACAACGTTGTCGACCTAATCGGGTGGCCTCCTTTTGACATGTCCATACCACCGCATCCTGCTTTCCTGCAGTTTATCGGCGATGTCATGGACTCCCAGGCTACCTCGCACATATCCATTGCGGATCTTGACCAGCCATGAAGCATGCCACTTATAAATACTTAATTTTTAACGCGGCAAGTTTCATTGAGTAAATAACCCTTAACCACCTACCTTCCGTCTCACAGACTCTTTCAAACCTAAAATTGTTTACATACATATGTGCGAGCATCCTACAAACGTTTGTGCCCTTGTACCTTCTCCCCTCCTGCCTCAGTGCCGCGTTGTCGATCGACAAGGTCGGTCGTGTACGCATTTAATTTTGGTGAGGATATTACTGTCTCTGACCGTCTCTGAGACGGGTGGTAGGTCGATACGTATTTTTTCTTAAGGGTCTCGGAGACGGGTGGTAGGTGGTTACGTGACTAATGCTTACTTTTTTTCTTTACTTAGCCGACCGCTTAGTCAGTTTAGTAGTGATTGGAAGTACGGAAAACCTGTTCTACTTGTGACCCGAAAAAAAACGGGAACCAGTACGTATGTTTCTAATGCAAAAAAACGATTTGCCTAGAATGTGCAAACAAACTTATATTCACTGCCGCGAAAAAATCTAATAAATTAGTGGTCTGCAATTTTATAATAATATTACCTTTATTTTAACGAAATTTATTGATTTAGCATTGTTAATTATTGAATAATTAGAAATAATTACTTAGATCTGTATATAAAGTCAACATTTTTGTTGATCTCACCTTCCAAAGGATATATAGGTCCTTTAGTAGAAATAAGGACTGTTGCCATATGTTTACAGCAAAAAAATGTTTTGTTAATGTTTCCAGAATGATTAATAGCTTAATAAATATGTTAATATGTCTATATTGCCATTATTATTTTAAAATTCCCATCTGATCTATAAAATTTAACATATAAGGCCGACATTATGTATCCGTCCTGGGGACGGGAGGTAGGTGTTTGTGTGACTAAAGAAGCAGGTAGGTAGTTAAGGGATAATTATGTATTAGTAAATAATTTTAGCTATGACAATTTTTTCCTATCAAATGTCCGGTTGATTCAAGCAATAGCCCATAATAGATTTTGCACTTAGCGGTTAATGTCCCTGTGTGCACCCCATCATGCTTCCCTTGCATATTAAACAGTGAAAGGCCTTGGGAATTACAAAACTAAAATCTCGCTTAGCTGTCAGCCGCCAACAATTGATCTAAGGTAAGGTGGGATGAGACTATCATAGTTTATCGTCTGGTGGGATAAGACTAAGTCTATTCTAATATAATCTAGTTATTGGACTGTGGCACCCTTCCCCCGTTGACATTTTTATCCCACCCTTATCTAAAGTCTGTCTGTAGATGGTGCGCGTTTGTTAAGCAGAGGTACGGGACTTTGTATCTGAAATTGATCTCCGGTAAATAAAATTGGGTTGGTAGAACATTATGTATAAGCGGGCGCTAAAGTCGAGTGAAAATTATCAGTTATTAGAAAACAAAGAGGGTGGTTATGAGGGTTGAAATTTAAAAAGTAAGTACACATTACAAGTCAGTCTACAGCACACAGAGCAGAGTTATAAAAAACAACTTAACGCTTATACATAAGCCACGTAACAAATACAACGAAATATAATTATTATTATTGCCAAGAAAACGTCGAGAAAATAAGATAATTAAATGAGCAAAACGTAATTGACTATTTTATATCACGGCCACAAGTATTTCCTGTTTTTTCAGAATGTAATTTATGTCAAGGCCGATATAAAGTATTTTCTTAGAATGAACGGCGGAATTGGTTGTTATTTATGTCCGGGAATTGACTTAAAAAAACATTGCGGTAAGTTTTTTAGCAAATTACGCTAACAGAAAATAACTAGGTACTTATATAATAATTGTATCCCGTTAACGATAAATACTTTAGTAGTATATTCGTTCAAGAACACGTGCAAGCAAAAGCATGTAGCATTCTCTATCTTTTGGTACAGAGATTATTTAGCATCTCAGCACCTCTATCATAACTGTGACATGTGACTGTTTGCTTGTTCGCGCGACATACAGTACCTGTCGCTTTCCTTTCAATACTGTGCGATCATGACAGATGATGCTGAGTCGCGCGACAAGCGAAGTCGCGATAAGATATGCCCAGAATGGTTATAGGAGACTTTTTGAACGATTAAGGCAAATAATAAACTAGTGCTGGTTATAACATGTCGCTTTAAGTAAGCCCCAAATATCCATGTTTCGACAGAAAACTATTTATTCTTAAATTCACTATTCACATCGATTCATAGGCCTAGGATGTTGTTTTTTGTCACAGGTCTGCAAATGTTGGTAAAAGGATAGAAAAACAAGTGACTACTTAAAAATTAACCCGTTTATTGTTCGAGGGGCGCTGAGGCTTGCGGCGGCTTTTTATGGTCACAGGTCTGCGTATTAACCTTTTGAGCGCCACAGTCGGCTGTGGCCGTCAACAAAAAATCGTGCCCCTGACGCCACGTCGGCCACAGCCGTCCAAATTTCAATGATCAAAAACTTTGTAATTCTAACCGCTACAAGTATTTTTCAATCCCTGTTGATTTTGGGGCACATCTTTTTTTTTTTACTCTGGCGTCAGTGGCACGGTAAATTGCTAGACCGCTTGGCGGTCAATAGGTTAATAGAAAAATTGGTGTAGTGCGAGTCCGACTCGCGTATGAAGGGTTCCGTACCATATGGTAAGTTTGTTGTATGGGAGCCCCCCTTAAATATTTATTTTATTTTATTTTTAGTATTTGTTGTTATAGCAGCCATAGAAATACATCATCTGTGAAATTTTCAACTTTTTAGCTATCACCGTTCTTGAGATACAGCCTGGTGACAGACGGACGGACGGACAGCGAAGTCTCAGTAATAGGGTCTCGTTTTTACCCTTTGGGTACGGAACCCTAAAAACAAGTGACTATTTAAAAATTAACCCGTTTATTGTTGTAATAAATGGTTATTCCTCCTCTATGGCCTTTCTCTTCGAGGGGGCTGAGGCCTGCGGTGGCTGTTTATGGTCACAGGTCTGCAAATGTTGGTGGAAGAATAGAAAAACAAGTGACTACTTAAGAATTAACCCGTTTATTGTTGTAATAAATGCTTATTCCTCCTCTATGGCCCTGCCCTTCGAGGGGCGCTGAGGCTTGCGTCGGCTGGGCTGCGAACCGGAGGGCTTGGGCTTCACGGTGGGGGGGTTCTCCAGTGCTTCCAGCTCAGCATCGGTCAGCTGGCCCTTGTACCAGTCCGCGCTGGAATGGAAGATAAAGGTAAACTTTACTTGCGGAGTAAGTAAGCAATGATTAATTCAGTAAGGAAGTTATCGACGGGTTACCCTCATCTAGCAGAAACTTGTTTTACCGAAAGTAATGTTTCGCATAATACTTATTTCGCAGAAATTTTCTACCGCTTAAATGGGAAATATATTTTGAAATCTTTTTGTGTATCCTGGTAGATAAGGATAGGTTAGGTTAGGTTTATTTTATAGCTTTTCAGCAAAATGTATGGTAAACAAGTTTCTGCCAGATGAGGGTAAACCATTTTTGATTAATGCTAAACAGCCGTTGTTCAGCTTGAAGGGCAGAATCTGTGTTTTAATTTATTAACCTTGTTACTCCAAAGTCAGCCAGTCCTCGGGTCGGAAACGTATAGGCAACCTGCCACGGCTCTCACTATTGAAACATGATACAGAGAAGAGGACGAACGAATAGATCTTTCAGCAACTTTGCCTATACGTTTCCGACCCGAGGGGTTTTGATTTGAGGGGTAAATTAGAAAAAAAATAGCAAAGTATATCGTGTGACATATCAAATGAAAGGGTACATTATGGACATCTCAAAAATATGTATTTTATAATTCTAAATTAAACGGTTTTGAAGTTATTTATGAAAACGAGCAAAACATGACGATTTCCCCACACATCCCTTATTTCCTCAAATAGTAAGTCTAAAAAAAAAAATACAGAATATAGTTCAATACTTGTAGAGTACAGAAAAACATATAAGAAGTCTATGGTATTGGAAGTAACACCGTTTAACTAGTACGAATTTTTATATTTCTCATATTGGCCAAATGGCTTAAATTTTAAAAATAGCACTGCAACGGTAAATGAAAGAGTAACAGAAATAATATATACATTTTTAGAAAGAACATTTTCTATTCTTTACTTTTGTCATACATATTTTGGCCGAGAAGTGTGAAGTTTTTGAGATACCTAACTAACCTTTTAGCAGAAAAAAAATATATAATTAAAAACTTTAGTATTTGATAACAGATTGCGCTGATTGTATAAGTGCTATTGCTTTAATATGTATGAAAGGTTTATAGTAAATTTATTCAGGATTATTTCGTTCCTAAACACTTTGTACGTACCGTACACGGTTTTCTTTTAAAGTGGAAAATACCGCGCTCCGGGACACATTCGAGAGCGCGGGGGGTGACGCTCACCACTGAGAGGGGGGGGGGGGGGGGGGGAGAGTAGATAAAATTAAACTTGGCTCTATAACCTTAAAATTAAAGGACGACTTTTATCTATCAGGATATGTATCCTGATAGATAAAAGTTGTCCTTTAATTTTGCCAAATTTTACATATATTGCAATCTAATTTTCTTGGATTATTGGTCTTGGTCCAGCCCACACTCGCTAATACCTCTCGAAACATAATAATCCGTAGCTTGCTGGAATTATTTTAAAGGCATTATTTTATCCTGAATTGCCAAATCACTCGTCAAAAAGCAACATCGCAGCGTAACGTCAGTATTACGTCGGTGGACTCTCAGATTGCGATTCGGGTTTGGATGTAAATTTAGAGGTTCTCATTTGGATTGCGTAAGAGCGAGTGAGACAGATTAAAAAGCGAATTGCATTTTGACAGCTCACGCACTGTAAGTCGCCTAGTGATTCGTGAAGCAATTTTATCCGAAAGAATTCCAGGCGCTAGCCTAGTAATTTGATAAGTCGAAACCATTATACACGAGTAGGTGATATTTTGTTATTTGGATCTCGACTTCATGGCATTGTGCATAATGTATAGAAGCCAACTTAGCAGAAGTTTGAGAAATGAATGACTTACCACTCAGGAATCTTCCTGGCCCACTCGCACTTCTTGGTGACATCATCGAAGGCCTGACCGAGCTTGCAGCCAGAGCGGCGAGGAGTGTTTCCATTGATGCAGACGTAGAAGAACTGGCAGTCTTCAGGATCGGCGTAGCGAGGGTGAGTCAGGCCGAAGGTCTCGTTGACGGCGGGGCAGTCAAACTTGAAGACATCTGTGGAAGGGATATTATTATCACTCGTATATGTGTGTATGGGTCTGGTTATAGGTTATCGCGGGCTAGTATTCCGCAACTCGACGTCTTACAATGCGCCTATTTTGCGTGAGTGTATGGGTCTGATAATAATATTCGTTGGTATAATGTTCCAGAAATGCAATGAAAGAAGATGCCACTAGTGCAGATTTCATTTTGCGCTAGACGAACTGCTTGTCGAAGTTTCTCGAGGAGCCCCACAGGGGAAGTACACTACACCGATGGCTGTAGAAGTAATGAATAAATCATACCTACTGATAAAATCACATGATTATGTTGTAATTGCATTTATGTGGATATTATGAAATACAAATCAAGTGATGACATAGGTAAACATAGGATAACGGCTTGTGAAGCATCGGTACAATTTAAGATTCCAACAAGGGAAATTATTTGTTTATCGAGCAAAGTGTATCCTAATTCTTGCTTGCTTTTTTATAAATTCTTTTATGTTTTTGTCTAAAGCAAGACGAGATAGCTTACTATTCGATGGATTTTTGGACCAGGTCGATTTGGGTAATGTCCCAGGTAAATAAATGGAAAGTTACCAGCGGAACAACATCCCTTCTTCTTGGGCTCATCAGGCAAGGTATAAATGCTGGTCTTCCCATTACACACCAAGCCGTCGGGTCAGCTGGTCATGTAGAATTTGCCGTTTGCCGTATTCCTTCGGGCGTTTGCGGGATTAAGAGAATAGTCCCTAGATTCCCTTACTTTGGTACCAGGTCGATGTTAGATTGTCTCATCTCACCAGGTGTAGAGGCTTCGATTAGTACCCGTAGTAGTATATGGTCCTAATCTTCACTTACCTTGAAACTAGGTCGATATAAGTGTCTCAGATTAAAAATACGGAGTAGATTTGTGATTGGCCTAAATTAAACAGAATTAAGCTTACCAGCGGCTCCGCAGCCCTTCTTCTTGGCCTCATCGGGCCAGGTGCAGATACCGGTCTTCTCATTGTACACCAGACCGTCGGGGCAGGTGATCATGTTGAACTTGCCGTCCACGCAGTAGTAGAAAATGCCGCATTCCTTCGGGTCCTCGTGGGAGAAGTAGCCGTTGAGACGAGGGCAGTGGAGAGTCTTTTTAGGCTCCTCTGTAAAGATTATATTACTCGATATTAAAATAGTTCTAAGTGACGACCAATTTCAGTGTTCCAACTGCATAATTGAATTGGTCTTCATATTCATCAACTCAAAATAAATTGAGGTGCTATTTTCGGTTATCTTGTAGACATTGTTGATTTATATTATTTTTATCAAAATGATGCTGTTTGATTTTATGAGATAGCTAAAAATTGCACCCGGGTTAAAACCCTCAAATACAGTTATGGGTATCATTAAAGGATAATCAAATATAATCGGTTAGCTGGATAAAATCCTTACATACTCAAAGTTTTTTTACTCGTCTACGATACCTAAAGCAAAAAAGAAGGGAATCTTGTGTTTTTAGTAAAAATAATAATATCCACAACTATGATGCGCACAGTATTCATTCATAATATCAGCAATCAGGTTCACCTTATTAACTAGAAAATATAGTCTTTCAAACGCAAAACTTTTAGGAATGTCGAATCGGCCTGGCCGCCTGCGAATTAATTAAAAGAAAAATTAACGAACTGAGAAACTCCTCCTTAATTTTAAAACGACATTTCCCGATCAACGATCATCACAACACGTGTAATTAAAAGTTAGTTTATTATTACGCGCACAATGTTTATTAAGACCCGCTCCCCTTGAAATTGGAAAGTAGCTCTGAGCAAGCGACCCCCACTTTATAATACAATAATCTGTTATTCCGTTGATGAGACACTAAAACCCGACGAACACGTGATATACACGTGCAATACTAATGCTTTGCCCCAGGCAGCGCATTAAGCGTCTTCAAAGATCGTATCTCGAAGAGGCTTCTTAAAGCTACAGAGCGAGGAAACACCGCCAGCATCATCGGCACTATGCCGCAATGGCAATTTTTAGATTTAGTTCATCTTTATTTTGTTATAAGTAGTTTAGTTTTATATTTTATATTAGTTTAGTTAAACTTTAAGAGGCCTAATTCCTTTCTTTTTTTTCATATCATGACAAATATATTGATAATTTCAACCAACTTTTTGAAGTGAATAATACTTTTCCCCGAGTTCTAGGTAGTAATATAACTATTTCATGCTTTTATTGCGTGCTGACGAAACATACCCTGGACTAAAAATTTGTTAGGCAACCCATATGCAATATATTTATTGACATATTCAATTAAATATAAAATACATTTCATCAAATAAACTTCTCGGTGAAGGTCGTTCTATATCGGGATCTTAGACTATAAGTATGTTTGTACCACTATAAAGAATCCCCTAAACACACAATGAAAATACAAATGTGCCAGTTTTTAGTCGTGACTCGGCGAGCGTTACTGGAAACTAGGTATTCTATGTTTTAATCAATGAGGCTATTTTCGTGCCAAGATTCGTTTAAATCCTGCTGACGGTTTTCAAGTGATTGTGATAGTACTTAGAACTCAGAACTAGTGTTCTGTTGTAATTTGAAATATATTTTACTAGACTTTTCTGTAACCACAATGGTAACTATACCAGGCGTAGCCTGTAACAGTAGCAATAAATAAGTCATGGATTCGGCTGTTCAAGCAGAATATCATATCGTAATGAACTTTTAAAAATAACTTGTAGCTACTATTGAATAACCTGTAGTTTTTTTTTTATCAAGGAAGCTATGTACTTATTGTGACAGCCATGTGATGTAAACACTGCTTGTCGTACATTGAAAATACTATTTAATTTGTCCGAAATAATAAACAACTAAAATGTTGGAACAAATGTTGAGGTGTAAAATACATGTTTAAAATTGCTCCTGGTACAGTACACACCCGGTGTACACTTTAATTTTCCTTGTTTCAGGTTTGAGGTTTAGGCTGTGCTGTCTAGGCTTGGATGAGGGACACCTTTATATATAAGAATATTCTTATAAAAAAATATTCTAAAGAGTCAATTCTGATGACACTTTGCTCTTAAATTTTCTAGAAACGTAAAGCCTGAACGGAATTACTTAACTCAAATGATAAAATTAAGGCACTTGTATCCATATTATATCGGGATAGATCACGCCTAAAAATACCTTTACTAAATATACAGTAAACTTATATTCTAATGCAAGATTGGTCAATGCAAAGGTTCAACCTAAAGTCGCACCGCAAACAGGGGGTGTTTGGAAAATAGGTATCGAGCAAATATACTTAGGCCGTTTTATGTTTAAATTATTTAATTAATATTATTATCAATCGACGTCGCCGTTTCAGCTTGGTCAAAAAATCTTTAATATATCCGGATGTCCAGCTATTCTCGCATGGAGGTCGCATTTATCAACCGATTCTCATAGAACTTTGTGAATCAGCTCGACAAGTATATAGAATTTGTTGCCGATTCAGTTTTTTGTAATTTTTCAAAATGGCGGAGGTATGGGGTTGAAAACGTAAAAAAATTACGAATTTCAGTAACTTCGAAACAATTCGCTTTATAGAGGCTTGGAAAATATGCTATTTTCTTAAGGTTGAGTTTAGAATTAGGTCTTGTAGCCAGAGTCTGAAAAAAAGTGTCTAAGAAAAATTGCATCCTGGTAACACGAAATGAATAGTAATGTGTTAGATAAGTCTTATTGTTTGATAAGTAAACGTATTTCTAGCAGCCGAATCTGAACAGAATCCTAGTTAGGACACAATTTGCTGCATAATTTTAATGCCATAACTCGAATAATTTCGGTATGTAACTATAGATACTTGATATATCAACCAATTGCTTTTATTAAGTAGTTGTTTGATCAACGCGCCTATGATGGTCGTGTTTATCGTTTACGACTATTATAGAATATGGCAGTGATTAAAAGTTTATCATTAATATATCATTCGATAATCACGATCATCATAATCCCGCTAAAATTATTGTTAAGTAGATTGAAATCGACTTTAAAAACAGAAAGCGAAACATGAACCGACAAACTTACGTAGTTTAGGCCTCTGGGAGCAATCCAGATTGAAAGGAAGGTCACATTTCTCATCATCGGGGTTGTAGTCGTTGAACACCATTCCATCGGGGCACAGTTTCTCTATGATCTCACCACGTCTGTGAATTTTGAACAAAATTTTAGAAATTCTTCTTATTAATGGCGTCTAATTCCATCACCCGTAATGTTTAATTTGAATCTTTAACTGTGTTCATCTGGTCGGCATTGTCTTGTCAAAATCAGAATCAATAATTCAAATCGAATATTTTGTTTCTTATTACGAGTAGGTACCATTATAAATATGCGTCTCCCATTAATCTGATGTCATTATTACCAATACACATACCTCTTTTCTAGCATATTAGGAGGAAGAGAAGAGGCTGCCGCCGATGTTGGTCATGTTTCTATTTAAAAATTGTAAAGAATATGACTCACGTGCACTCATAGCACTTGTCACCCCCTTCAGCATTTTTTAAGAAGTCTGCGTCTACACATTAGTTGCTTTGCCTGACCTGGCTGGCTAGTTTCCGGGCTAGTGTAGATTTGATCCTATTGGTCGTATTGGTCCTATACCAGTAGGTACTATATGAACCTTACCTGCACTGATAGTACTTGTCAAACTGCTAGCTGCCGTCTGGCTGGAGTAATAAGCTAAGTGTACTGAGGAACCAAACTACTCCAGTGCTGTTAGTTATCTCTGCATGACGGTTGGCTTTGGTCGGTGTCCTGCCTGGTTGGTTTACCCGCATGTGTATGTATGTGTATATAGAGCCTATTGGCCCAATCGACCGTATAATATGACTGTATGAACTTTACCTGCACTCATAGTACTTGTCGCACTGTTCAGCATCAGCGAAGAAGCCGTCATCTGGACAGGAGTTCGTGATCTCGGCGTCACGATCAGCTTCAGCCTGTGGCCTGGGTGGTGGGTTTGCCGGTTTGCGGTTCTGTTTCTTTGGTAAGGCGGAGGATGCTAGCACTGGAAAGAAAACACACAATCTATGTTATCATCATATGTCGTTTTGGTTGTTACTGACAAGGTACAGTCATCGAAGAGTGCCATGCACTATGCAGACTGTGTAGTCCATCCGTAAGAACTAATCGAAAATCGAAGAAAAGAGGGGTTGTTGTCCACGCGTCCTTCTAACAAAATAAAGTTCTCAGCAAGCTTCATGACGAGGTTTGTGACCTTCCGAAACGCATGCATCGAACCCTGAGTTTTAACATAAACAATCTAGATGCAATATACGTACAATCTAGATGTAAGTAGATTGCAACTGTATGTTTGATTTTGGATTTCATAAATTGAATTTAAAATTTTATTTAATGAAGTCACTTGAAAAATAAGAAGTTTGGTTTTAATTTGAACTTAAAATATTAAGTTTCAGTTTATACTGAAACTTTGTATTTGTATGCGTTTTATACAGTGAACTGAAAATCTGGATAACCGTGCGGCAGTTGAGTATGTCATATGTTTACGCCATGCACCTTGACAGGAAAAAGTTTGCAGTTTAATATCAATGCCACGTCGAATGACGGTCGGAAACCATTTTGAGTGAATTAAACATTGATCTCATGAATTTAATGTTAAAAGCGGCTCACATTGAACATACTTCCTTTATGTTGACAATGACTAAAGGTCGGCCATTTTCTAATAGACCTTTCTCTTATAAGACGAAGGCGAGTGTAGCGCTTGCAAGCTTGCAACTAAACATCCATCATTCCATGTTGTAGACTTCCGTATATATTTGTATTAGTTGCTTATATATATATTTAAAGTGTGTATTAGTTATTTATATATATGTAGTTATCCATGTATATATCGCACCAATATTATAAAGGCGAAAGTTTGAAAATGTGTTTGTATTGTACGTTTGTTAGTTCTTCCCGCTCAAACAGCTAGACCAATTTTGATAAAATTCGGAATGGTAGCTGACACCCTGAACTAACACTACCCTAGTGTTTCTCTGAAATATAGTCGGATGAGCGGGTAACACCGCGGGGTTATAGTGTGTAAATATATATATATATATATATGTCGGAGAATCAAAACCGGCATCCGAACTACCCCGAACGCAAGCATGACGTCACAACCAGTCAGGCTTGGGCGCGGCCGTCGGTGCGCACGGGCAGTCTGCTTGAAGAGCTCGTAGCGAGCGGACGTGTCTGTTCGGTCGTACCTTTGTGTGATTATTCTCTGTCGATTACTGTAAACGTCTTTAATCATCCAATAAAAGTGATTTCTAGTTCTCGTGTTATTGCTTGAGGCAACCTATAATGACGGATCCTGAAGCAAGTGATCGCCCACTCAGTCCTATTATCAACTCATACTCGACATCAGAACTTGGGATAGTACCTACGGGCCACTGAGCGAAAAAATGGAACTCGAAGCAAAGAAAATGAAATAGCCAAAACAAGTGGCTACTCTTCCACATACAACGAACTTGACATCCCTAAATCAAGGAACGGGAGCTACAAGCGTTTGCATCACGGAGACCTACAAAACCGTATGAAAACAAATGAAGATTGCACTGTTTAAATGGTTTTCATTGCGAGAGAAACGGACATGAAAAATTCGATTGTTTACTTCGTATAAAAGATAAATCATCGGGGCTACAACTTACCACCTCGGCGACAAAGGCCAGCAGTCAACAACAAACTACGTCGAAGTACATTGTTTGCTTCAATAACAGCGGGACATTCAGTCGTTGCACCAGTGGAAGTGACCCAGAAGCGACAGTCAACTACGAGCGATGCATGGACGTAGGCACTATTGGCCCCACCGACATATTTTAAAATCACATCAGGTCAGTCGTTAACTTTTCACTAGGTATACGATTCCGATATAATGTTCACTAATAACAGTGTAGCTGGATGCTGGGGTAGATTTGAGTTACATTTATTCAGTTTATTAGTCAAAAAAAGTATTACCGGTACCCTCCAAGTAAAAGTTGATTATTGCCTGCTAGAAATTAATAATCATTTCAAAGAAAGTTTATTTCACGTTTTTGTAACGATTGTTTTCGTAGTGATGTATTGACCGGACGCGTAATTTCGCTAGAGAGATTTAGTGTCGATTAATATGACCACTACACAGTTTACCATTATTGAGGTTCAAGATGTAAAAATTGCGCTATGAGAATGCATCAATCAATACACAGTACTTAGTAGTACTGTTACGGCTGCTTTAATAATCTACCCTCTGTTCATGATTTTCCAATCGTTCTGTAGAATTGAATTTGTTGACATCTTGAATAGTTTCTTACACAGTGTACTTTGCTGTGTAGTGTGCTGGTGTATATAGTTTAACGCCTATAACTTCCGTAAGAACTGGTGAGCTTGAGATTCGTTTAAACGATCCTAATGATACTTTAAATTGTGGTGATTGCTATAGCCTTCAATAAATAAACTCGAGACACTAATAGCATTAGGAAAATATTAGGACACAAGAATTTGGATTTGAAGTTTGATTTTTATTATTAATGTTTCATAATCGGTAAGGCTTGGTAATCCAAAAGTTATCATACAAAGTAAAATTTGTTATTAAAGTGTGAAACGGGTGTGAGTCTATTTGTGTTAAATGATCAACCATTGTTGTACTTTTTAGTTTTATTGAAACACACACAGCACTTTAGTTCAAACAATGAGGAAATAGTCTAACTGGTGTCTTACACATGGGTTCACTCTTAAACTCTAATTACTATTAGATTGACATGCAACAGAAACTCAATAACAATCATTCTCCGCCATCACGAATTCGCACACTGGCCGGCGCGCCAATCGGCGCGGGCGGCTAGGAGAGTAACTTCCTTCATCGGACACAGATGGCGCCACAAGTAGGGTGCGGGCACTAGTAGGGTCCCGCGTATCAAGTGCAAATAATGATTTGATTTAAATCTTTTCTTGTATCTACGTCGTAGATTATTTGTTCACATTAACGAATCATAATTTCAGTGTACCTAACTTTGGTAGATTGATTTGAATTTCCTTGTTTTCGTTGGATTGACCGAGCTTCGGATACTGTGCTTGGAGTTTTTGTTTCAGGAAAAGATACGCGACCTCAGCAGCTAACAGCGAAGCCATGAGACGTCTGTTTCAGCTACCGCGGTACAAGACATCACGCAAAAAACTGCGCGAAGGCGAGCGACAGTTGACGTGTGACGCCAACACACCATATGAGGCAATCTGGTGAGGAGTTCTCATTTTATTGTGATTTGGTTGCCGAGTGATCGCGGAAGAGTTGATTTCCAACAAGTTCCGTGGCAATTGGTTTTATAATTCAGTGACTCTGTATGACATGTATCAGTCTAGCTAAAATTGCTAGTACTGTGCAGTAAATAGAGTTACTGAAGCGAGCCTTTTAGAAATGTTGACATGTAGTTTTGCGATAAACTTAAATTCCGAATATGCGCGTACTTGCACAATAGGTTGAGAGAAATGCCCGGGAGCTATGTACCATTTGAAGTAGTCGAACAAGATAGTGAGACTGATAGGGAGGTTCTCAGTTCGGTTGGTCGACCGTACCAGTCACTTTCTGAGCAGTCCGTGGATACGCGGTGCGCGGTAAATGCTGGCGGAGGTCGGGTCTCTCTCGCAGAGACGGTAGACTCATAGGGTTGACTCGGCGATCCCGTGGAGATCCGCGTAGTGGGTGGCTAGATTAGGCCTAGGCCACGAATGAGATACCTGTTTTGTCGAACGGATTTTTGTTGATTTAAATGTTTTGATATTGTCAATAAGGCGAACCATAAGGAAGTTAAATGGTGGTACATGATTCCTAATGTGTTTTCTAAGTAACTTCTCTTCTCGAGTAACTTTGTAGTACAATTGCAATTTAAAACGTATTGCACTATTGAAAGAATAAGTTATGATACAATTGGTATTTGGTTGTTGGATACCATAATTCGATTTGTATCTTTTGAAATCTTGCGGTTATAAAATAAAAACTTTCACTTGGTTGTCAAAATGTTTTTTTTGTTAGTTTAAAACTATTTGATGACAAGAGAAGGTGATCAGTGCTCTGAAGTATATGCTTCAAGTAGTCAAGTAGGGATCGTTCATGGCAAGTTGCCCTTGGTGAAGTACAATAGGCGAATAATTCAACTATTAATCGGGTAATAAAAGCTAGCTCACTGGAACTAGTGATTGGAAAGGTGGCTAGGCCTTTGAGGCTAATGACAGTTACTGATGATGACGTTAATGAGGTTGAACTTGATGTAATAAGGGAACGTGCAGCAGAGAACATACAACGATCTGCTTTGTATTATAAGGCTAGGTTCGACAAGAGTAAAGCTGCTGTTAATGGTTGGTTGGTGTAGGTGACTATGTTTTTTTAAGAAAACGAGGAAAGAAACCAAACCAAATTGGATCCTAAGTTAAAGGTCCATTTAAAATTATAGAAGTTTTGGAAAACGATAGGTGTCGGCTAAAATCCTTGAATTCTAAAAGAACATACACGTAATCACACGACAGAGTACGGAAAGTACCGGATCATGAGGTTCCTGTTGAATTAGATGATTCGTAATTGATTCATGTGCATCCAGTGAGAGTCGCAGTAACGTTTAAACCCCACATGGCGTTGTAGCGCCTTTGAGCAATTCTATCAGCGTTGATGCGCTTTGTACTTGAACTGGCGTTGTGGCGCCTTAGAATTATTTCGATGCGTTCTATTCTGGAACAGGCGTTGTAGCACCTTAGATTTAGTTCCTGTAGTCCCTACTGATAAGATGAGCCGTTGGTGCGGCGGCATGTTCACTATCGTTACGTTGGTGCGTTATCGAGACGAGTCGTTGGTGCGACAACATGCCATCATGGTTACCCTCGTCTTCGTTGGTGCGAAGATGAGATGAGCCGTTGTTGCGGCGGCATGTTTACTATCGTTACGTTGGTGCGTTATCGAGACGAGTCGTTGGTGCGACAACATGCCTTCATGGTTACCCTCTTCTTCGTTGGTGCGAAGATGAGATGAGCCGTTGTTGCGGCGGCATGTTCACTATCGTTGCGTTGGTGCGTTAGCGAGATAAGTCGTTGGTGCGACAACATTCTTTCATGGTTACCCCCCTCTTCGTTGGTGCGAACATGAGATGAGTCGTTGGTGCGGCGCCATTTGGTGTTGATTAAATTTTTAAATAAGTTTTTAAATAATTTTACTATAATTCGTTGTGGAAATTGTAATGATGTGTATGGTTTTCTTGTTTTCCAATCGAAATAAATTAAAGTGTAATTGTTTTGAGGTGAGAGTGTCAATACACATTGTCGCAAGTTCTTGAGTGTGCGTAGTCAGAATAGCCGAGCAAAAAATACTGCGTTGTTATTGTCTTTACAGGCAACCCACACGAGGACGTGTGATACATCAGAGATGGCCGTGTCGGAGAATCAAAACCGGCATCCGAACTACCCCGAACGCAAGCATGACGTCACAACCAGTCAGGCTTGGGCGCGGCCGTCGGTGCGCACGGGCAGTCTGCTTGAAGAGCTCGTAGCGAGCGGACGTGTCTGTTCGGTCGTACCTTTGTGTGATTATTCTCTGTCGATTACTGTAAACGTCTTTAATCATCCAATAAAAGTGATTTCTAGTTCTCGTGTTATTGCTTGAGGCAACCTATAATGACGGATCCTGAAGCAAGTGATCGCCCACTCAGTCCTATTATCAACTCATACTCGACATATATATATATATATATACACCGTGGGCGTTAATAACCCGAAAGATTTAAACCACGTATTTTGACGACAATACGAGTAAATAATGTTATATCAACATGGGTCTAATTATGTGTCTTAACTAAATTACTATTTCAGTACAAATTAAATCATATTAATTGCCCGCTTCTTTGTGAACAAGTCTTTAGTTGAAGAAGAGTGAGCGAGCATGACACTCCACGAATCGCTCCGAAATCATACGACGAACGGCGAATGCCGTGACTTGTGTTCTATGACAAGTAGTGTCAAGTTATCGCTGTTTCACTTCTGACGGGTTCAAATTTGAACATTGGTATAATGACATGAATTAGGGTGTTTTAGACTGGAGATTTTTTAACTTTTGATGTGTTTTAAATAATTAATATCTCCTTAATTATGAGTTTTAGGACTATATGTTACATAAGTTTATATACTCTAATTAGGCTCTAGTATCGTTAGCTTAAATCTTTCGGGTTATTAACGGTCACGGTGTATATGTATCTTTGTAAATACATTAATCGTAAATATAATTTTTGAAGTATAGATGCTCTCTGTACTCTGTTCTGTATCTCTGTTTGGCCATATATGTCGATCGAATCGCTTGTGAGCGTCAAACTTGCAGATGTGAAAGTGTTAACTATCATCGCAAACTGAACTATACAACACTATCAGATGTTATCGAACATAATATCGAGTGGGTGCTAAAATTAATCTATTGCCTAATGTACAAAGAGCAGTCAACAAAGACAGTGAGGCAACCACATTTGCGCTGATTTCTCTCTTACCTAACCTGAGAATGAAGTCAACAACGTTGAAAGTATTTTACCCTACTATATACAATGTCGTGCCATGTTTGCAATATTTGCATATTGGCTTAAGCTTGGACCAATATTACAAAAAGAATGCCATTGCAAAGTCGTATTCAAGCGACCTGGCGTAGTTCGAGTTAGAGTGTACAGTATTAATGAATAATAGTTTTCCATCTCAAATTTTTCACCAAAGTTGATAGAGAAAACATGCTAAAACGAACTTTTCCGACAAAATACGATGGAAAACTATTATTCACTACAACTGTACTTTTATACATACATACATAAAATCACGCCTTTTTTCCAACGGGGTAGGCAGAAACCACATCTTTCCACCTGCTACGGTCCTAACATACATCTTTCGCTCCATCAACATTCATTAATCTCCTCATGCATGCTCGTCGGTTTAAAGTAATCTTGACTTGCCCTTTTTTCAGAACATCTCCAATCTGATCAAGAAACGTTCGTCTAGGCCCTCCTTTTTCAACATTTCCATTCACGTTCACCTTGTAGATTTGTGTCGTGAATCTTCTTTCATGCATCCTCTCTACATGCCCAAACCAACTAAGCATCCCTTTCTCAATTCTAGTGACTACATCGTCATTCACACCACAGCATTCCCTTATTACACTATTTCTTATCTTGTCGCACAGCTTTACACCAATCATGCTTCTCATTGCTCTCCTTTCTACTGCATTTATTCTACTTTCGTGCTTCTTTTGTCACACCCAACTCTCACTGCCATACTCGAGTGCTGGAACCAATACATCACTATGCACAGCCAGACGCGCCCTCTTAGAGATTTTCTGGCTGCCCATAAAGGTCTGTACTTAGATGTCGGCAAATAAAAGATGTCGCAGATAAAGTGCGACCAACTTATCTGTGAAAGGACGAAATTAGGAACTACGACTGTTATGGTGAAACATACCATTGCCAGTGTCTCTGCGTTCGAGTGCTCTGTTTGTGAAGATAGTTCACAGTAGTTGGTGGAATTATATATCGCCTTTAACTTTCACTAATACACGATAATGTATAATGGAAAATGCAGCGTAAAACGCATATTTACCCTTTTTCAGCAACCGTATGCTATCCTCCTTTGTCTTACCGCCCGTTAACAATAAGTTTATGTATTTAATTTTATATTTACTTTCAGCTGAGCGCATATTCTCATTAAGTACCTTCTTTTGCACTAATTTCCTATCTCCTCCTCTTACAAAATCTGATATGACACGAACGCAATTGGAAATAAATACATAAACTTATTGTTAACGGACTGTAAGACAAAGGAGGATAGTTAAATAAAGGCCAATATGCAGCGTTTTATGCTGCTCTACATACTAGGTATATCGCCACTTCAATGATCTCTCCGAGATATCAGATAGACATTATGGAATTTCGGCCTTATTGTAGATGATGTCACCTTAGGTCAGAAGATACAGATACCATTACATTTCGTATGGCATTTATACCAGTGTTATTGACCGATAAGTTACCTTTCAATCAAAAGTGGATTTTCGTGGAATTTACTATCTTTTAATGGAAAAGTGTAGTTTTAAACGCCACCCCTGGTCACACCAATCTTTAAGGTTACTCATTCAATATTTAGGCATAAATGTCAAACAACTGAATTAATATGAAACAATGTTTATAATTAACATTCTGCAATGTTTATTTTCACACAGTCAGTATCATCAATGCTTCAGTAGAATATCCTTCGAAATTATGATTAATTTAGTTGCCGACAAAGCATCTGACACTCACTCGCATTTTGTCATAACCTGACGGATGATTTGTCACTTTTTTATCGCGTGATAAAAACGTCAATTATAGGCCCCCAGATGGCGCCAGCACGCCAAGATTTTTCCTTTTTAGGGTTCCGTACCCAAAGGGTAAAACGGGACCCTATTACTGAGACTTCGCTGTCCGTCCGTCCGTCTGTCACCAGGCTGTATCTCAAGAACGGTGATAGCTTGACAGTTGAAATTTTCACAGATGATGTATTTCTATTGCCGCTATAACAACAAATACTAAAAATAAAATAAAATAAATATTTAAGGAGGGCTCCCATACAACAAACTTACAGACAATGGTACGGAAGCCTTCGTGCGCGAGTCCCACTCGCACTTGGCCGGAATTTTGAATTTTTTCATATTAATACAAATGTAAATATATGTGGGAATTATGAGTACTTAACTTGAAACCTTTCATAAAGAGGCGACTTATGTGTTTATTAAGTAATATTCTTAAAGTTCATGATATCAAAATATTTTACGGCTAAACTTGCCCAATCTAACGAACCATGACAGTTATTACTTCGGCATTGGTTTCGTCAAATTGCTATAATATTAAAATTTCAAACAGCAATCAACGCTACCAAAAGGTCGTAAGCGCTTAACACATTCCAGGTAATTCCGTCGTTCTATTGACAGATGCACCCGTATTAATTACAAACTAGTTTTATAAAGGCCTCTGATTAGTATTCGTAGCCAAATGCTGCGACCATTCTAGGAATTGCATATCTAGAATACAAGGTCAATATCTTTTCAAATGAACGTCGTGCATAATAAATGGGAGGTCAAGTAAATAGGTCACAATTGCATTGTGTTTTAAGCTAGATCCGTTTCCATGGTAACGGGCATGTATAAGTTACGCAATTTTTACACTGGGTGACGCTTTAAACGAGTTGCAAAGCTTGGGCAAACATAACACATATATACATAGATTATTGTATGACGGGTTATATAGATGAATTATCTGTATTACAACACGTACATACAACGGAGGCTTTAAGATTGAATAACTCGTCAATGCTTAACCCAAAACTACAAAGAAGATAGTGTACACAAAGCCAGTTTAGGTTCGGAACCTTGATAAAACCTATAGTATAATAAAGCCGCTGGCACAAGTTAGATATAATATCACACAAAATATACAAGTCAACTTTAGTTGTTCTTAAAATAAACAGTCTAATAAGCCGTTATAAAAAAAACATACAAAAACAAAAGCATAAATGCAGCATCAGAAAATTCGCGGAGCAACATAAAACTTACCAACTAAGCACGCAAGGAAGATAACACCTATACTCGACTTGAACGCCATCTTTTGATATTAAAATACACTATTATGTAATAAAATGACACTTTTTATTGAGTGAAGTTGTACAGACCGCGTCACCGTACCCAGGCGCACTGAACATAACAGTTTTTGTCTTTAAGTCATACGGAGCGAGCGTCGTGGCGAAAGGCTGGCTGATCTTTCCGTCTTGTACACTCTTATTGGCTTTTGTATCAGTTGGTACTCTTCACACAAATGGACTCGGTACACTTAAGATCCTGTTATTGTTGGACGTGTTCAGCAAGGAAATTAGGACGAAAGAATGCGCTTAATATAGTTTTTAATTGATTTGTAATGATGAGGTTATTGGAGTTGTCAAATTTTTGCAATCATTAAAAAATATTTCGATAGAGCCATTTGGGCTGGTCATTATCTGATTATTATAACACTTTTCGATATTTTATTAGTATTCGACTTAAGACTTTTACGTAACCTACCTGGTTTCTTTGTAAAAGATATCAACGAGAGTCGCGGACTTGAAACATTTGCTCGTAGGTACCTAGTATACGTATTAGGTACCTAATAATTATCTTACTAATATAACATTTTAGATTTGTATTTAAAGTCAGTTTTCTATGTCTAGGGGTGATGATTTCAGGAAAAAATCTTAACATCGTGATGCAGGATCGTCTTTTGCTTTGTATTGGCGCGCGGCGTCATGCCACTCTGGTGCCATCTGTTGTGCATAATTTCCTTTATCCTCTCATCACGCCGAAGGGCTGGACGAATAGTAACCAATTTTAGTACAAGGATAGCTGGACATCCAAAGTAGGTTATAGGATATATTTAACCCGTCTACGGCAAAGAAAAAAAATACGCGAAGTTGCGGGCGCCACCTAGTATTTTCTATTTGGACTTAAATACAACTCATTCTTAGTTCCTAGCCTATTCCCGAATGCCCGGCTTTTTTTGGTGAGTGACAGAGACGGCCATAATTCGAACATTCAAGTACAGTCAGCTGACAATTTTAGTATGCAATTTGACATAAGCCGGTAATAAAATTGTCAGCTACTTTTGATGCCGACCGTACCTGTATCCGGCTATTTTAACTACAGCAGCCATTTATACCAAATTATGATCTTGATTGCTGTTAATTAAGTGCCTATAGGTTGATTTCCGAGTTTAAAATAATAAGTACGTACATAGTATTTACGATCATTTAAGGATAATAGAGCCGTGCAAAGTAGTAGCACCAAAAGGATAAAAAAAAAATAGCGTTTCCACAAACATTTACGAAGTGAGCAAGCTGAGTGGCAAAAAGTCGGGATACTACGCGCCGTGAGCGATTACCCTAAGCACACACACCAGAAAGGCTACTCCGAAGTTCGAAATTTTACCGTCGTATAGTGCCGTCTCGTTCACCCAAACACTTTGACATGAGACCAATAGGGACGGCACTACGACGGCCGATTAGTTCAACATCGGAGTAACCTTTCAGGTTACGTCGAAAGTCTTAGCGTCGCTGCTTACTACACCGTATCATATGACCGTAATAGAAACGTATCAGGCAAAATATGTTTTGTATTGAAAAGTATGAGACTGTGCCCACTAGCGCGAGCACCGTCGCGTGCCATGCACGGAACGTCAAACGGTGTTAAGAGGCCTTATTCCTTTTAAAAAAATTTTTTCCATATTATGACAAATATACCTATTGATAATTTCAAGCAACTTTTTGAAGTGAATAATACCCGAGGTCTAACATAGATATTTTATGATTTCATTGCGTGCAGTCGAAAATAAGTTGAACAAACTAATTTTCCGCGTGAATTTTGTAAATTTCGAGTAGTATTTGAAACAAAAATTATGAATGAAAAATGCAAACTGTAGGTTTCAAATTTAAACCAATAAATCCCAATAGCCCTATTCTAGGTAATAACATAAATAATAAGTTAAGACTTTTTTTCTCTATGATCAAACATGTTCTTACATGTTTGATCATAGAGAAAAAAGTCTAAAATAATCAGCATTTTAAAAGGAATAAGGCCTCTTAATGAGAACGACAATACTGTTGACACGTTCTAATAAGCTTCGTAGTGGTAGTAGTGTTATTCCGTGCCTGATACGCTCACAGTACGGTTATGGTATGATACGGGTGTGGGATCTTCTTATTTTATACAAAAAAACGCCACCGAATGTTTCGTTTTATAGATTTTTCAATTCATTGACGAATTTTCCCTCAGTAGTCATAATTTTTCATAAATCTTGAAAATGTCAACCTTTTGATTAGGTTAGGTTTGTGTTATAACATTGATGGGGGATCCCTTCTTTTATAGAACAACACTTAAACAAATGTTACAGGAGCGATGGTAGCCTAGTGGTTAGGGCGTGCGACTTTCAATCTGGAGGTCGCTGGTTCGAACCCGGCCCGTACCAATGAGTTTTTCGGAACTTATGTACGGAATGTCATTTGATATTTACCACTCGCTTTTCGGTGAAGGAAAACATCGTGAGGAAACCACCTAGGTAAGCCCAATAAGGCCTGGAGGTTGGAAGGTCTGATGGCAGTCGCTTGCGTAAAAACTACGCCACATCTTGGGATTTAGGTAGCCGACCCCGATTGGGACAAAGGCTAGGAGGATGGATGGACTTAAACAAATGTTACATTTCATAGACAAGTTTTTCCTTGGAAGTCATACATTTTCACTATTTTCAGAAATCTTGAAAATGTCATCTTATAAATTAGGTTAGGTTAGGTTTGTGTTATAACATTCCAAAGTAATTTATGGTTTCAGAAAAAGAAAATGCTTTCGATGAAATGAAATTTCTATGAAAAGAAAATTCGATGAACGGTTTCCATATAAAAAAACCTACGGATGTAGTGACTAGCAGTGGTATATGATCTCTTCATCTCTCGCACGGCAAATTAGTATTGAAGTCAAGAATACATGTCCACTGGCTCTGATAAAGTCAATATAACTAAATTGGAGATAACGCAATGTCTTTCCGAATTAGGGCTCAGTTACAAATAAAACTTATTTCCACCATATTGTAACATAAGTAGAGCACTAATGATTTGAGTTCAAAGAATCATCAGTTAATTACGTTAGCACTCACATTACGCAACTTGTGAAGAAATGTAAGCTAAAATGTGTTAATTAGTTGACTATTTACGGAATTGGTTCATTTTTATTGCATTTTTAACGACTATGTTGCATGCACAATGGATAATTCCATTATTTTGAAACCGGTTTATGTTATAAATACACGCGTTAACGCAGAAAAGGAAAATAGTATTATTATATGTAAGTACAATTACGTAGCTAAATATGTAGCTACAACAGTACTCGAATGGGAGATTCGTGATATAACTTTTATATATTTATTTACTTCGTCCGCGTATTTTTTTTTATTTACCGTAGACGGATAAAAGTGTCCTATAACCATCCTTATATGTCCAGCTATCCCTGTACCAGAATTGGTTCAAGTTTGACCAGAACCAGAATTGGTTCAGATGAGAGGACAGTGCCAGATTGACATGGGGCCGCGCGCCCATACAAAACAAATGATGATTCTGCATCACGCTATTGAGATTTTTCCTGAAATTGTGACCCCTCACTATATAAAATTGATTTTCAATACAAATCAAAAAATTTATAATAGTAGGTATAGATAAACCATGAGTAAAGATTGTTTATTTTATTTGTATAACTTTTTCTTCAGTATCTGCCATTGTCAGACATTAAAGCACTATAGTAGCAAGTTTTTTAAAAATGGCTGAAATATGGCTTTTTTAAGTTTTAAGTCCTAATTATATCATCATTTTGAAAATTTTCCAAAAACTGAATCTACAAAAAAAAAATCTAACTATCGACCCTGCTCTCAAAATTTGCGGCACTGGCAGTTGAAACCATAGGCCCGTGGTCGCCAGATAAAAAAAAAGTAAAAAAATATCACAGTTTATCGGAGTATCGGGTGATATCAGAGCGGGCTTCTTTTTCGCACAAACACTGCCTCGCGATTCAAAGGGACGCGGCGAGCGGGATAATGCCTCAGGCGACCTCAGTACTGAGGGACTGCTTATAATTAAGATACCGCTTTATCACAAATTTCTTTTCTCTACTACAATAACCAATGGTACTTTTGGCCCTGCCTTCCCTTAACATCTTAAACTGTGGATTGAACTGCGGTATTTCTGGACCATTACGACCACCAAACCTTCAAGAAAAGGGTCATTTGAAAGGCCGGTCACGCACTTGTAACTTCTCTGGCAGGCATGGGCGATGGTAATGGCTTACCTATAGACGATCTATTTACTCGCTTACCCCTTAAGTTTTTTTTTATACAAATAAGCGATTAATGATAAGCGATTTTGTGTCTCAGTGATTCCTGATGATACACGTAAGCGACAAGTAAAATTTTTAGGAATTACATATGTAATTTATTAATTTTATTGTTGAAAAAAAGTGGCCTTAAGTACATTAATTTATATTGACAATAGGATCATACTGACTCATTAGGCCAAATAGACGTGCGTGTGCGCGAATCTCACTTTCGTCGAGCGTGCGAGAAAGTGGACATCTCGTAGTTTCACAACGCGAATCGATTGTTCAAATACTCTACTTTCAGCATTCCGCAGGATCATAAAAAAACTGACCATGTCCAGTTGAAAGAGAAAAAAGTTACTTTCAAGAGAAGTAAATTAGGATTCCAGCACTACTTCTGTGCGACGGTGACTTTTACCTGCGCAAAATTGCCACTGTCTACCGCTGATATTTCTCATGGTTTTGATATAATGGGAAATGCATTGTACCGTTTTTGGCTTTAACTTTTTTGAATGACATTTGTCTGTGCCGCAGAATGTAATCTTCAAAATTTTGAATTTGTTAGCTTACGTACACGATCTATATGAATACTTATCCGGAACGTATTGTCATTGGAAGGTACATACATTACGTTATAACCAGAAGATAGTATAGATACACAGTCGTAGTTGACAGTGTTGACACATTGATACGAATATCGTCTCTTTTTTCACGTAAAAATGTATATTTGTAAATGTAAATTTGGTTGATCGTTAATGTAAAATGTGACGTGATTGGTCGTGAGGTAAGGGGACGCAATAGCAGTGATGCACTATTGGCTACAAATTCTCGGCGAACAGGTATGGAGTCCGCGAAGAATAATGGAAGGCACGATGGTGCGCTCTGGCGTACGAGTAGTGACGCCATCTCGTTGTGAAATGGAACTTGATACCTACATAATCCGAATTAAGTAATTTTATATATCGAATTCCTGGATGTAATGTGTAGCGTAGCTTATTTTAGTTAACGATGGCATACTTACCTATCGCAATATCCTATCTGCAGTAGTAGACCTACCAAATCTATCTATTATGTCCTCAGGGCCACTACCGTAATTTAATAAATAAATAACTGGCGTCCCTCACCATCCTGAACTACCCCTGCCTCCTAAGACCCAATCTATTTTTAGGACATTTGTAATAGCGACCCAGAGACCTAATTTTAGGTTTTTAGTCTGTGTCATAATTCTAGGACCTTGGGTGGATATTTGATTAATTCATACACGTCATTGGGCCGCAATGAGTACGATCTCTGGTCCTTAAAATAGGCCGTTGGGTCTTAGGAGGATAAGCCCCACCCGGTATCTTTCTAGGACCCATTTCTTTATTGTCTTGTTCCTTGTTTCCGGATGTATTCTCCAGGCATCAATTGTACCATTCTCAAAATGATTAGTTGGTAAAACCTCATTCATCATTTTTATACCCTTCTCATTACAATCCTGCATCCGTTTACTTTAGATCCGATCTTACTTGACCGTAACACAACGATTACAGCATCACCAACTATGCATTCGTTTGAAAGTAACGCGATGTTCTGCATTGTAAAGCGTGAAGATTATATCTTATTTTTAATATAATACATATAGTGCATTAACATGCATTTTCTATTTAATTAAACGATTTAAACGGATTACATCGCGTGTATTAATAATTTGACCCTCCCGGACGCATCGGTAGGTAACTTTCCAGTTATCATTGTCAAAGGATGACTGAGAAAAACACAACTTTTCTCTGTCAAAGTTACATTTGTGCGAACTATAATCCGTTTAAATCGTTTTATTTCAATGTGTGACAGATTTTACGTTGTTAAAAACCTTTGACAACAGAAGTGGAAAGATGTTTTGGACAACTGCTACGACACGACGATTACATAAACATCATCATAGAAGGAAATATTGAGAGTCAGAGGAAGACCCAAGGTTTTATAAAGACCAAATTAAGGAATAAGTAAAATGTGTACCTATCGTATCAGTTAATCCAAAAGTAAGCTGATGATAAAGAAACACCGACAAGAGCCTAGCTCTTAAATGTATGATGCCACATGTATTGGAACACGGGTTCACTAATATCACTCCGATTTTAGGAATTTGTTAGAATTTCTAAATTCCGCTCTGCGTCACCGAAAGATGTTTTTTGGGAATAACAAAACGAACATAACCACACTTATATTATAAAGGCGAAAGTTAGTGAGTGTGCTGATTTGTATTTTTACTTCTTCACGCTAAAACGGCTGGACCAATTTAGAGAAATTTTGGTATGAAGTTAGTTGGCACTTGGGACCGGACCGACACTTGCTATAGTTTACTAATTATCATGTAGGTATATTAACGTAAAGAAAATCCGTACACTGGCTGTTCTTGCTTTTCTTTAATTTGACGCGCCACCGTCAAAAGCTGTCACGTCAAACAAATGTGTCATGTTAGAAATGTGAAAATTATTTTAATTTTACGTAAATAATATTTAATATTAAGAGGATTCCGAAGACCCGAAGTAAGGGCTTTAAATGTTGTTTTTTTGTTATTACAGGTAAGATTGGTTTCATTTAGTATAGGTTACTTGTTCAAGGTTATTTTGAAAGACTATTTTTAATAAAGATTTTTGTTATTACAGAAAAACAAGTTAAGTCTTTATTTCATGAATATTCCAAGCTGTTCGGTATAATACGATGTTATTATATTAATTTACTAACTAAAGGTTCCAGAAATAGCACGTGATTCTTGGAAAGAAATGTACATTCAATCGCAATTAACAGTACTAATGAAGAGTCTCGACGTAGGTGTACCTGCAATTAAGAGTATAGTGCGTCCGATTACACAAAAGGGCATAAATTCGGTTTCAATACTTATCACTTACGACTTATTTATACGGAGACTATAACAAGAACATTCGACGCAGCACCCACTGTTCGCCCACTGCCTTCTTGGAAACTCGTCGACGAACTAACATTTGTATCTAAAGAAGCAACAAAATAAATAGTTAATACAATACCTTAAATAATATTGTATAGAGTTGATAATTAAGTATTTGTAGTGTGATTTAGCTCGTTTACTTGCACAGGCGCACAGCAAAGAACATTTTGTGGACAGTTTGCGTTTATCGCTACATTTTATTATTCATGTACGGTCTCGATCACCCAAGATAAGGATTTAATGAATGGGAAGATTTTCATTTCACTCGCAACAATAGTCTTCGGATATTCACCATAAAATAAATACACGGACCACTGAATAAAAAAGCCATAAAAATATGAAATACCTGTAAAAAGAGCGTATCAATGTGAGAGGCCTGATTCAATTGGCATTCGATAATAGACGGGATATCGCAGACATATATAAATCGATTATTGGGCAGGCTATATTTACACGAAACGTTTCCATATTTTTAATTTGAAAATACAGGGTGTAACCGACGGTGTACCGAAAAATGAAACCATGGCTTCAGACCATTATTCTGGGCTGGAAAATCGTGGAAATTTCTTTGAGAAAATTCTTTCCTCGCGAGTTTTAATTCTTTCTTTATTTTTCCGTTAATCAAACTCTACCGGTAACAATTTTTCATGAAAAATCGCATGAAAATAGAATTTTCCGCAAAACACACAATGTATCACAAACAGTATTATGTAAGAGAGCGCGTGGAGTGGGAAAGATAACGGTACCGGCCGGTCATTGATCCGCCAGGCCAGTGTGCTCGCGCAGGCCGCTGCGGTCGGACGCATGATTAATGTTTACCTACCCGCACATTTTATATGCTTTACTTGCTTGAATGAAAATAATCTTGTTAGACTGTTTTAATTTATCGGTCAGTTGTTATCAATTGGTGTTAGTTAGGTAGCACACTAGTTGTGATCCGTGGTTGCGTTGTTTTTATGGTTGCATTCATTCATGTCATTCGATGCACATTGGCGTACGGTATGTTTTGCGCTGGCGCGTGAGTGGAGTGGGGAGCGCCTGAACCGGTCGATGCTTGCCGCGTGCTCCCCTCCCCGCGCGTCTACACCCGAGAGAATTGGACGCAATACATTGCGCGACAAGTTTTATAATTTATTTTGGAAAATCTTATCCTTGAGTTTTCCGAGAAAATGTACACTCGTTTTCAGTTCGTGATTATGGTCTAAAACTACGGTTTTCGTTTTCTTTACGCTGTCGGTTACACCCTGTATTTTGTCCCTATTACGCCTTATATTTATTTATTTAAACTTTATTGCGCAGTACAAAAAATACGTACGAATGGCGGGCTTAATGCCTTAACGCATTCTCTACCTGTCCATCAACAGGGCTAAACAGAAATATTTATGTAGTTTACAGTCAAAGTAGTATTAAAAACAAAATCAGTTAACTAGTAAATGGGAAATATATATTTTTTGCTAATCTAACGACAATGAGTGACATTAACAAATTTAAATATTTTTGGAGATCTGATAAAAACGTTAAAGCACTGTCCCGCCATTTTAATTAGACATACACCTATCTTAGCACGACTATTGGTAAGGCGTTTTATACTCGAAACTACTATATCATGACATTCATAGTTATAGTTGACTCTAACTGTTAGATAAATTTAAAATTACAAGCACTTTTAAAAAAGGTGCCATATTTGGCCGTCCTTGCAGATAACAAAGTAAGTTTATAGATAACAACTAGAGGCCCGTTGCGGCGTCGAACCGCCGCTAGAATATGGAAATCCGGAAGTGTTACCGAAAATAACTAATTTATCGATAAGAAGTTTTTGGCGAACGAAGAATAAATACTGGAAAAAAACACGATAAAACTATGTTTTTTTATATATATATATATATATATTTAAAGGGCATTGTCGCTAAGCGACCACATCGCAATTTCGCAAAATTATTTTTTAAAAACGGTAAAACATACCAGGCTAGAGCTAGGCCTGATAGCCAACTGCCAGCTTCATCGTGCCAACTTTTTCAACTCTTGTAAAAATAACTTGTGCATTAATGACATGTGATCTGCTGATCTGTTTCACAAATAAAATGCATATTATTCGATTTATGGAAAAATTTAATTCATAAAAATAATCCCATATCTTAAAAAAATAATTGACATATTTTCATAGGACCGAACATAAGATTGGTAGAATTTAATTTGTTGTTCTTTCTTCAGGGCATAAATTTATCGATTTGATCGATTTCTATCAATTTCCAGAAATAGCACATGAATCGAAACGACAGATTTGGGCACTCACTATTAAAAATAGTGATAATAAAAAATGTTACATAAACTCAATTGTATGAAATAGAGAGTATAAAACGTTTATAGATACACGAAAAACCACTATTATCAATGCTTGTTTTTTTTATGAAATTCAATATATCGTGCAAATTTTCTTAATATGGGTGCTGCCATGTCATCATCATCAATCAATTTATTCAATAACAATTACACATTGTGTTTGAAATTCTTACGCTAGGTATACTTAATCAAACCCTATTTACTAATCTAAATAAATAACTGACCAACAATAGGTACTCCACCATAAAAAAAATCCAATATATAAAACAGCTAAAAATGTTGAAAAAAGAATATTAAGACATATTTTTTTCAATAAATTTAGAGCTGAAGGCCTTATACCCGCGAATTCCAAAGTCAAACTTTCGTCTTTCCTCTTATTGAAATAGTGTCTGACAGAAGAGTGAGGGAGATGCTATCTATACTCTCAAGTCTATGATATAAACCTAATTTTAGGGTTCCTTACTAAAGTCGGTAAAAACGGAAGCCTTATAAAATCAATTTGTTTTGTTGACAGCATAATTTGTCAAATTTTATTTTGAATGCGTATAAGAATGATCAGCCAGACGTCATTAATTCAAATATGATTTATTATTGAGCGCGTCGATTTTTTGAAATTTGCATTATATGTAGGTTATTTCTACCACCAAGTTTCTCTGTAACTCTGATCCTGCACCGACTACATATTTCTGTTTAACCCAGTGGTTGACTGGTAGAGAATGCCTAAAGGCATTAAGTCCGCCATTTGTACTTACTTTTTTTTTGTATTGTGCAATAAAGTTTAAATAATAAATAAATAAGTTTCGCATGTTAGGGTAACATGTTAATTATTCCACATTGCCAACTGGTCCACAATGTCAGCTCGTCTATATTCCCATCTGGGTCCCAATGCCAACTTGTCCACACACCCAACACGTCCACATTGCCAACTCGTTCATACACCCAACTCATCTGCATTGCCAACTCGTCTATATTACCAATTCGTCTCCATTGGCAACTCGTCCATATTCCCAATTTGTCCACAATGCCAACTCGACCATATTTCCAACTCGTCCATATTTCCAACTCATCCACATTCCCAACTCGTACACAATGCCAAATCATCCACATTGCCCACTCGTCCATAAACCCAACTCATCTACAATGCCAACTCGTCCATATTACCAACTCGTCTTTATTGCCAACTCATCCACAATGCCAACTCATCCATATTGCTAACTCGTCCACATTTCCTACTCGTCCATACACCCAACTCGTCTACAATACCAACTCGTCTTTATTGCCAATCTCGTCCATATTATCAACTCGTCCGTATTACCAACTCGTCTTCATTGCTAACTCATTTATATTCCCACTCATCCACAATGCCAACGCGTTCATATTACTTGCTCGTCCACAATGCCAACTTGTCCACATTTCCAACTCGTCCATATTCTCACCTCATCCACAATGCCAAGTCGTTTATATTACCAACCCGTCCATACACCCAACTCATCTACATTGCCAACTCGTCTTCATTTCCAACTCATCAACAATGCCAACTCGTCCATATTGCTAACTCGTCCACATTTCCAACTTGTCCATAGACCCAACTCGTCCACAATTCCGAGTCGTCCACATTTCCAACTCGTCCATATTCCCAACTCGACGATACACCCAACTCGTCTATACAAACTCGTCCTTATTACCAGCCCGTCTTTATTGCCAACTCGTCCATATTCCCAACTTGTTCATTTTGCCAACTCATCCACATTCCCAACTCGTCCACGTTGACAACTCGTCCGTATTACCAAGTCGTCTTCATTGCCCACTCGTCCGTGTTCCCAACATGTTCATTTTGCCAACTCATCCACATTCCCAACTCGTCCATATTCCCAACTCGTCCACATTGAAAACTCGTCCATATTACCTACTTGTCCGTATTACCAACTCGTCTTCATTGCCAACTCGTCCATAATGCGAACTCGTCCACATTGTCCCCTTGTACATGTTCCCAACTTGTCAATTTTACCAACTCATCCACATTGCCAACTCATCCACATTTCCAACTCGTCCATATTCCCAACCCAACTCGACGATACACCCAACTCGTCTACAAATACCAACTTGTCCTTATTATCAGCTCGTCTTTATTGCCAAATCTTCCATATCACCAACTCGTCCGTATTACAAAGTCGTCTTCATTGTCAACTTGTCCGTATTACCAACTCGTCTTCATTGCCAACTCGTCCATAATGCGAACTCGTCCAAATTGCCCACTTGTCCATGTTCCCAACTTGTCAATTTTACCAACTCATCCACATTGCCAACTCATCCACATTTCCAACTCGTCCATATTCCCAACTCGACGATACACCCAACTCGTCTACACAATACCAACTTGTTCTTATTATCAGCTCGTCTTTATTGCCAAATCTCCCATATCACCAACTCGTCCGTATTACCAAGTCGTCTTCAGTGCCAACTCGTCCATATTCTCAACTCGACCACATTTACCATCCCGTCGACATGCAAGCGGAAGGACTTAGTTTTTTCTTGTAAAATACCATTTAATTTACCATGACTCATGCCATTTTCCTTGGAATTATTTTTTTGATGGACTTATATAATCATATTTATAATAATCTATAATAAATTTACTTATTTGAATGACGTTTAAATTAGTTTTACTACATTTTTTCTGCTTTGATTTATTGTAAAACTCGCCTATAAAAATAATCTATTCTTGAATGACGGTCAGTTTTTCTAGTCTTTCGAGTACCAGTCCAACTCGCACTTAACCGGCTTTTTTCTCCACATTTTTAACAGGTATGCGAAAAAAGTTTCTATATGAACATTTTAAAAAGAAAAACAACCTGGCAATTTAGAGCATTGACATAATAGCCCCCAATAAAAAAGACATTAAAAGTTGTCAGAATATGGTTACTGTCATTCATTGTCAACAAACTGTAAAATTATTTTTGCATATTCGTACATGTTTTAAGTGTTGCGGATATTATGTTGTCGACTCAAAAATAATATTTCATCATGCTGAACAACTTACTCAGGTTTGTGAGCAAATCATGCTTATTATTATTTGGTCATCTTATGTCAAAATAGGGATCACGTGGTTAGCGCACAGTAGTTTTTTCAAATCCATTTTTCAGTACCTTTTCAGGAAAAAATTAAAATTCCAAGAGTTTTATGCACCTCTCCAGCATGAGACGAATCTAATGACATATCATTTATCAAAATCGGACCATAACTGTAGATCTGATGGGATGTACAAAAATCGGCCTCGCGTAATATATATATAGATGTCATTCTTGAAGTTGATTTCTATTCTTACTTTATATTTAGATGGCAATGAAAAGTTTATTTTAAAATCAACCCAATACACATATTTACACTAAACACTAGGAGATAAACATTAAAGAAACGATACTTAATGATTATTAACATACTTATGTACAATTACCTAAAGGTACTCGGAAATAAAACTTGAAAATAATATATATATAATTTATACAATTATAAATACATTTAGGGAGCCCTTTGTTTCCTAGAAGCTTATTTCGTAGAAAAATCGTTTCGCAGAATTTTTAGGCCTCTGTAGTCATACAATTTTCATAATTAGGTAGGTTAGGGTAGGTTCGTTTTATAACAATCTCAAATAGTTTACGGTTGCAAAAAAAATATTATCTACGAAATGATATTTCGGCGAAAAATAATTCTAGGAAACAGTATAAATTTACTTACTAATTTTGATTAAGGCATAACGTAATTTGGAATATTCAATGTGTGGCACGAATGTAGTTTCGTGGTAGTTTCTGCTAGCTAAGATGATGGCAAAAATACAGGTAAGTAATAGAAATAATATTATTAAAACTATCGTGAGACATCTTTAGTAGTCACAGAAACGGTTTAAACTCCCGTATATAATGTCAGGAATGGCCCAACATGCTGCGAACTTATATGTGGGCCGCGAGTCGCGTACCAGCACGGATAGCTGTCCCTGATGAAGAGCTCCATATGTTCGAAACATGTCGGGCCGTACCTGATTTTTTTTACGTGATGTTAAACCGCTTTTATATACCATTTTTATAATGAATATTATTTTATTACCTATGTATATTATTCTTATTTATTTTTATTTGCTTTGAATTATATATGTATATTATGGGTCAAAAATAAAACATAATAGTTAAATAACAAATTTACGGGGTTTAAAACTAAAAATTTAACTAAGATTAAAATATATTTATAAAACTAAGACCTCTAGGTAGGGTGCCCACGACGCAGGCAGCATTCTCACGCTGTATGGCTATGGAAAGCCTTTGCCCGAGAAAACTGCCTGCGCGTGGGTCCCTGTTGCCTCCCTAAGGCGCTTACTGAGCTCCCTGTGGAGTCCACGCGCACCCTGGCCCCACGGACCAAGGTGTCTCGACGAAAAAAGCGAAGTCGTATTGGGCACCTAGACATCTGTATTTATTGATTTTGATCCGCTTTATGTCATGTTTATGTGACATCGTAGTATGTCTTCATATCAGACATGTCGTCCATGATTTAAATGACAAAAAAAGCACCATCCTTCAGATAGAAGTGAATAATAGCATCCAAGCGCCCTCCATCAAGATACCAATCGTACTCTACTCCGATCTGCGATACAACACCGAATTGAATAAAATGCTGTAACTTCATAAGAAATTCCGGGCGCTTATGACCTTCTGTGTGCGGACGAGTGACGTCGGACATCTTTCTTAAGTACTATGCTATTGAAGTAATACACGATTCTTATCTGGGATATGACTATTGAATGCATTTCAGGTTGCATGGGGATCCTTATTCTGTACTTTTAAATAGTGTAAGGTAAGATAAATAAATAAATTTCAGACAACCTCACACAAATCGATCTAGTCCCAAATTGAGCTCAAGAAGGCTTGTGTTATGGGTACTAGACGACTATATACATACTTATATAGATAAATATATACTTGTATACATAGAAACAACCGTGACCCAAGCACAAATATTCGAGTTCATCACACAAATATTTGCCCTGGCCAGGATTCGAACCCGGGACCGCCGCTCAGTAAGCAGGTGCTTGCAAACTGAGCCAACCGCGTCGTCGAAGATATATAACATAGAGGGGCCTTAATGTTATTAAAACGTTCGTGAGACATTTAATTATTGCATTAAATGGTTTACACTCATGTGAAATTGTGACAAAGTTGCCGCGCCGCTGTACGGATAACAGCCCGTGATGAAGAGCTCCGTACGCATTCGAAACTTGTCGGACCGTTCCTGACTAATTAAATAAATATCGGACAACCTCACACAAATCGTGAGTGTGAACAGCCCGTTTAGCACAACTAGGATAGGCGACTCGTGTCGCGCGACATAGCATCGCCTGTCACTCTCTCACAGTACAGCGATAAAAGAGATATGTAATATTTCTCGCGCGAGAAAGAGTCGCTTGTCACAGTTGTTATGCTAGAGGTGCTGCTTAATACAATAGGGGGGCCCCTTTCAAAACCATACCCCAGGTTTTCGGGTGCACGACTAATTTGATGCCAACTGTCGGTCCAGTGTTATAATTAATTCGTGCACCAAAATCCCCAGGATAGGTTCAATACTAGTGACTCAGTGAGCTGTATAGACCTCACAAATTGTTTTTGGAACGGCTGAAATAAAAAAGAACTTTTATACGTGTCGCCATTTTGAAAAATAGCGAGAAACTGAACGGACAAAAATATTTATATGTAATTGCATTATATAGATGCATATTATTATTGAACCTGCTCACGAAAATTGACCACCTAATCCGTTGAGAAATGCGACCTGCAGGCGATAATAGCCGGTCGTCCAAACATCCGGAATTCAGATTTGGGAAATACGAAAGATATTTGGCTAAGCTGAAATGGGGAGGCATCACTCGCTTGGTGAGTAAAATTTGAGATTGTGCTAAAGTTAGGTAGATAGTTATAACTATAGATTATAATAAAGTTGTCATTAAAAATATAAATGCAAAACTTTGTAAACTGAGGCGGTGAGCTAAAAGTGGTTACAAAGGAGTCCCTATTTATAGTAGTGCTTGCAGGTAAAGTTCAGCGACCTACAAATACGGTTAGAGAAATAAAATTAGACAATTGAGTAAAGTTGATAATAGCTCGGCTAGGTTTATCAATTATCATACTCGTAGTTATTTTCATAGTGTCCACGGGATCCTCTTCTTTTATAGACAAACACTTTACAATTTTCAATGCAATGCAATACAAATCAATGCAATGCAATACAATGCAATATGCAATGCAATGCATTACAATATGCAATGCAACGCAATCCAATATGCAATGCAATGCAATACAATATGCAATGCGATATGCAATGCCACGCAATGCGACGCAATGCAACGCAATGCAACGCAATGCAATATGCAATGCCACGCAATGCAACGCAATGCAATATGCAATGCCACGCAATGCAATGCAAATTCAATATGCAATGCAATGCAATATGCAATGTCACGCAGTGCAACGCAATGCAATATGCAATGAAACGCAATGCAATACAACAACACTTTATTGCACACCAATAAATGTTTACAAAGGAAACAAAACAAATACAATATTTATTCTAAATAGCGCGTGTCTGCACACTAACTAAAGTATCTAACTAAAACCCATAACACTTAACCAGAATAAGGCATTTGTAATAAGACAAGGACCTTAAGGAACACCTACCCACTGCCTAACAAAGCTGTTGAAACATTGAACTGCGTTGTAGGGTGATAACTGATAAGTTCACTCTATGAACACTTGTAGAAATCTATGTTATGTAGAATATTTCACATAAAAATTTATATTTATTGTCTAGAGTTCAAATGTCTACTTTCGGAGTCAAGTTAAAATACACTTTTTTATACGCCTTTTACGTTTTATCAACATAATAAGCATTACTTTGGTATACGTTACTGTTATGTTAGAAATTGTACTTTGTAATGCATAAATGAATATCGAGCTATAGAACAAGATAGGACATATATCATACTTGTCTGTTGTCTGCCGTTATTTAAAAATTGTATTTCTTTTGTTCTGTTTTGCGAACTTTTATTGATATGCTATAAAATATTATGGCATTGTACAGTTAAAAAAGCGCAATATGAAAATAAATTCATAAAATATTACCAATTTTTGCAACAACCAACCAATTACAACAATAACAATAACGAAGCTAAGTTATCATGCATCTATAAAAGTATGCGGCAACTATAAAAAAGTCATAAAGGCCTTATCCTCTTAGAATTTCATCCAGGCTTAAACTAGAGCCCACGTATGTACTTATAAAGGTTGTTTGTACCGCCCATGCTATAAAAGCTAGGGACTTGGGTTGGCCCTGACATTGCGTTTGCTACGCCTGTACCCTGAGGCTCTCAGTACCCCGTTTGTACTACACCCTTAAATCTTATAACTTGATCCTGTTAGATCATGTTGAAATTCGTAGTGATGCTTTCTTTGGCGTACATAGCCTTCGCGAATCCCTTGCTAGAGAAAACAAGTGAAAATCGCCAGAAGAGACTACTATGTAAGTATATTTTTTTGTTATACATAATAATTATGTGCCAGTGTTTAGGTCCAAAGCTCCTTATTTGTTCTAAATTTGAACTGCTGATTGTTTTGGACAATTTGCTCTATGATCAAACATGTTTTTAACATAATTTTTAATATATCCAAGTTTCTAGTTAGAACAGGGCTATGCGATTTATTGGTTCAAATTTGAAACCTACAGTTTGAAATTTTCATTGATATTTTTTGTTTCAAAAACTACTAGAAATTGACTATTTTTTTTTCAATCTATTTTTGACTGCACGCAAGGGGAGAAGAACTCAGGGAAAAGTATTATTCACTTTAAACAGTTGATTGAAATAGTCAATTTATTTGTCATATTATGAAAAAGAAACATTTTAAAATGTTTCCGGCCTCTTAAGCACGAATTTTTGTTTGCATGTTTATGTTTATACCAATAATCTGTCAATGCATCCTTAGGGTAAGCCGCACAATGTTTTCCTATTCAGTATTCATATTATGTTAGTGGGAGAGAAATACGGCGGGCAATTCTCGAATTGGGTAGTATAGCGAGTACTTATCACTAATATTGTGATTTCCAGTACTGGTCATACTGAAAGATTACGGAAGCCTGAATGAAAAATGCGTTCTTTTTATCCTGCTTAGTTAAATATCGTGTGATTCTGATTAATAGTCAAGGAATGCAGTTAGACATTTACACAGACAGACATTATTACCCCCTATAACAAGAAAACACGTAGGACTTCTGATCTTCTAATTTCATTTCACAACTTTTTTATGTCTGTAATTACAGTTATAAAAAAGTTTCGTAGGAAAACACTTTTCCTGATTTATATTTTTATCTAGAACTAGAATATAGAACCCATATTTTTATAACTGAACTTCAGTTTCTCGTTTAAATAAATATTTATTTTTACATCTTTTGCTGCGAATTGCCTTAATATTTTTTTGATGCCCTACTCAATTGATTATACTTAGGTTCTCGTTTCTATAAATAAATGCCAAAACGGTTGGCAAAGTGCATGGGGGTAGTGCATCTGCCTACCGAGCCGGCGATCCTGGGTTCGAACCCCGGCAAGGGCAAGTATTTATGTGATGTACTCGAATAGTCGTTCCTCGGTCATGGATGTCATAATATATATTGTCATCTTGTACCCATAGTATAAGCATAGCTTAGTTTGGGATTAGATCGATTTGTGTAAGATTGTTCCTAAATATAAAACAAACAACCGCATGTCCACGTTTATATTATATGACTAGCTAATCTGCACTCTTATATGATGCCGATCACTTCTGTGGCGATGTGACATTCTCGTTAATGGGTGTGTACTCCTACACAAAGTCCGACTCACTAGTAGTGAGGGCTAATCAGCCCAGATAATACAGTTCAAGTCATGCTTAAAATAATATATTTTATGTCGCGTAATACATATTCACAATCAAACGGCAAAAAAGAGAAAAATAAAGAAACAGTAAATAAAATTTTAAACTAAATACCTACTACTAACAACTATCTACAAAAAAACTAAAAATAAAAAACACAAATTTAAAATGCAATGCAAAGATCAATTACACACGAAGCATAAGGAAAAATTCTGAGCTTTCGGGTGTCGGAAAGGTTAACGCGCTGGACCAGTAATCCAGAGGTGCCGGGGTCGATTCCCGGTCTCTTCCGCCAGGTTATTCATTTAAATTTTTCTTTGCGCGTGTTTGTGCTTTGATCTATGTATCAATGCTAAGGTAACTATGAGACGGTTCAAATGCTCAAATAATTAAGAGGCGTTTTTGGAAACAATTAAAGCTCTAGCGGTATATTATTGTAATTTTCTATCATCAGACTACAGTCTATACATAGCATAATCATTGATACAATAAATATATGAGATATTACATGTTTCATAAATTTGTGTAGCATAATGTTTAAAACTTGACCCCGAAAAATATTTATTCAAAACAAACAGTGCTCTAGCCACGAATGTTTAAGAAAGATGGCCGACAGAGTTCCTTTTGCATTTATAGCATCACAGTATAGATAATGACGATACATTTTATCCGTTTGTCCGAACATGACAGGACACAGGCCGCACAAAGTGATTTGCAGCTTTTCATGCTTGATTTATATTATCTGTGAAGCATGTGCATTGTATGACTTGTAGTTTATGCTGATTTGAATATTGTGTATTGACCGCTGTTGGAGGATTAATGTTAAAGGTCATTGATGTTGGCATTTATTCGCTTCTAATCTTTTGTATTCAGTTGGATAATGGCTTTTCTTTCGAGACGCGTCTTCCAGTACGGTGACTGTTGCGAAAATAAAGTTTATATATTATATACTTTCTCCTAAATTTTGATTTATTGATTTAATCTCTATGTAATAAAAAAAAATATCGTACAAAAGGCAGACTTAATGACATAGGGCATTGTCTACTAGAAAACCTTTGGGTTCGGCAGATAAATTGTGGGCCGTGTGATTTACTTAATACAAGTTTTCAACAAATTTATGGAAGTTACTTACCTACTTAGTGTTTTGTGTAACTTTTATTTATGTTTGATTTAATATTTAATATAGTACGTGGGTAGTGGAGGTTGCCATTGCCATAACTAGTACATTCACATTTCTTTACAATTTAACTTCTTGATTGTGCCGTTTAGTTATTAACATGGCTGAAGCCATAATATATTATGTCATCTCGCTTTTTTCTTGCGGCAACTTAACGTACTTGTAACTGCAAGTACCGTAAACCGGGGTCACTTTAGGAAAATTTGGGAAAACTTTATAGATTTAAAATGGTTATAAAAATGCAAATATTCATACCTCGATTGAGCAGATGAAGCAAAAGGTTAGGTTATTTATGAAGGTAGGAATTTCATTACCACAGATGGTCTAAAAAGTAAGGACATGGCGTAAAAACTCTTTTCCTAAGCCCCTGTATTTTAAAGTCACACGTTTTACGGTACGATGAATTTTCATTACTCTAAGACGTACAGCTTTTCAAGACAGTGCGTTCTGAAATATAATACTAGTTTACTTTTTATATAATATATACATAATGATCAAAGCAACTTTCAAAATTCGCAATACGACCAGTTTGTCCACAAACGTAGAAATATACGGACGCATAACCGCATACACCCTACTAGAAGATGTTTTATCCTTCGATATACAACCTTAAAAAATATTTCAGTTTACGACGAACAAGGCAACCTCATCAAAACCTACAACAATCCTCTTCGTGACTTCCCGGAGCAGATCGAGAAGTTTCCTTTCTTTGGGCCATTTCTGCAGCCTCTCTACAACTATGTTCGAGTAAGTTCAAGTAATAAACCGACGCTCGGCGATGATTGGCGGACCGAGAGGGAGGGGATCATATGCTATGATCAGCAGATGTTGGTATCTGTTAGAATGAGAGATGTATTGGATTAGTATCTCATTCTAACAGATACCAACTGCTGATCATAGCATATGCTGATCTCATGGACCTAGCATATTACATAAAAGCTCCTTTGGCTGATCTTTTCCGCTTTGACTTCGGAGGTCACATTACTGTCAGAAATGTCAAACTCCTGTGAGATTACAAAATACTGTTTTTTGCTATCCTGTGCAAGGTAACCTCTCTAATAAATCGCAATACATTCGTCCCTATTCAATTTCAGCCATTCCAGCAGCCATTTTCATCCATTTCAACCATCGGCCGTCCAATGACATACATGATCCCCGTATCAGATGAAGTGATCCACCAGATCGCTCACGACCCAATCATGCAGAACAAGCTGCTTTTCCTGCCCAGAGACCCGGTTATTGAACACAATGCACTATGCATGGGGAAGAGGACTCAGATACCGTCCCCGAAGCTTTGCAGCAACTTCTTGAACTGCTGGGACGGATGGGCGTTTGAGCAAGAATGCCCAAGCGGCCTGCTGTTCTCTAATGAAGGATTCTGTGACTATCCGCAGAGGGTGGATTGCAACAATAGGAGAATGAACGGTAAGTTATTATTTATTTTATCTAGGAGCCCAGAATGCAGTAGAAGCTTCTGCCAAGGAACCAAGTCATCCCAGCTACTTTCTGGACTGCTGGGAGCTGATCTGATGATGGAGCTGGAAGGTGGCCATAGGAACTCCGTAATAAAACCACATAACCACACCGAGTTTGGGCTCGTTTGATTCGCCTTGATGAGTACTTTGTCTTCAGATACAGAGACAGTTTCCAGGGTCTGATGATGGAGCCGGAAGGTGGCCCTAGGAACGGAAGCCTGTAATAGTGCAAATCTACCGAGTTTGGCCCTTTTAGAATCGTATCAGTAAGCAATTGATGGAAGTTCAAGGAAAAGTACAGTCAAATATAAAAGCTTGTCACAAAAATGAAATTTTTGGCAAAAACTTATTTATTATTTATCTTAACTAAGAGATAAGAATTAAGAATGCTTCTAATCATGCAGAATAAGCTCTTGCTAAGCATCCCTGTTATCCCAGCAACTTTTTGAACTGCTGACAAACGTTTGAGCAAGTATGACCCAACTCATCTGTTTCTTAAATTTGCATGACGTAATAATTTACAAAAAACAAATATAATTATTAGAAAATAGTCACCTGAAATATGTAAGTATGTAATAGTACATTACGGCAGAGACCGGTAAGTAAGCCATACTGACCGAGTAGGAATTAGACGGATATAATACGAGTCCAGGATGGCTCTTACGGTCGAAGCAAGTATAGTGCTTTTCTCAAAAGTTAAACAAGACAATTAGATTAAAATTATATTTTGTAGGTGACATTTATATTCGGCCATTTTCCAATGAATATCTTTGTTATATCCCATTTTTATTATTACACATTGTGATATTCGCCGTCGCAGGCACCATTAACTCCCATGATAACAACCTATAACAAAAATAATTATGAGTTTATACTGGGATAAAAGATATAGTTATATCGTTATCAAATAGTGGCAGCATTTATTTACCTACATCGCCAAAATGGTTATCATCTAGAGCTTGATTTAAGAACTTTTCTATATTTTGCTGCCGAATACCTATTTGTATTTTCTTTCCTTTGTAGCCATGCGATTGTCTCAGAAAGATTGTTGAAATATTCTGACCTTATCACACATTATCTGACCAATTATTAACTTGATTTTCTTCCTTCCATTTAATGAATCTCTTGTATTTTTTTATATCTCCTTGGATTTAGTCGGAAGTAAATTATTTTAGCTAACTCTGCCTCCGCTTTTAAGTATGGAGGAGTGCCGTCTGTTCGGAATCAGACTCGTCTGAACTCATTTTTGCTGAATTATTGTAATAGATCACACAAACAAATTTGAAATTTTTGTCTTTTAATTTAAATCCCGCCTTAATTTCTTTTTTTATAAATACTGCGTTTAATTATTTGCACTGTCTTACAAATCTAAGTCTTAAAGATAAAATTTAATTATTGTTATACATTGTTGTATTTTCATTTTCTAACTAATTTTCATGTCATAAAGCTTACCTTCAATTTTAACTCCGAGGTTTTTTCTAAACGACACAAAAAAGGAAGGAATTCCGAAATATCATTGTCATTTTACACAGCACAATTATGAACTAAACGCTGCATACAAACTTCCGCACTAAACCTTGTCGCTACTTTTTTTTTTTAATATGCATCTTGAGTTACGTTTATACTGCCAATAGTGCTAACCTCTTTTTATTTTACATTTGCTCTTAGTGTAAATTGCAAGTGTATATAATGCAATGTCGTCTCTTTCTATTTAATCTATGAAAAAGGGATGCCACTTTTTAATTTCTACAATTTTCTGTCGCACTGTACTTATAATTAAAAAAATAGGCTAGTTGACTCATGTCAAATTGTAATAAACTAATGTTTATTCCGTATAGTATTTAGCAAAGGAAACCTAAAATAATATTTTTCAATTCATAAAAGTGAAAGATGGCTGAAAAAATTTAATTTGAAAATATGGTTTTTAATCTGTATTTTGAATTGCTTAAAACGCTGTCCGCCATTTTCGCTTATGATAGTGACGTCATTGCTCATGTAAACAAAACTGAAAGTCTACTTTGACGACTTCGAATAGTGCCGTCCCTCTCGATCTCCTGTCAAAGTATATTGGAGTGAGCGGAATGGCACTATACGACGGTCGAATTTCGAATATTTACAGGTAATTCTACGTCACGCCACAGATTAGCAAAAGGGAGAAAATGGCGGACGGCGTTTTTGACTGTTTATGAAATTTCTAATTTTCAATTGATAAAATTTAGCTTTCTAGCTTTCACAAAAATACAAGACATTTTTTTAGAGCTAGTAAGATCATTATTAACCATTTCAAATATATTTCTAAACTGGGTCTACTAGCCTATTTGTGGAATGCAAAAATAAAAAGGATGTTTACATTTATATACGACCTCATCGCCTTCACATCCTTAGTTTTTTTATAGGTCGGTGACGATGTAAATCGTGTTTCGATATTCAAATATCTTGATACGTAATAGGAATTACATACTTACTTACTGGACAAAAATTGATTCCAAATTTAAAATCTCGCTGTTTACTGGACACTTCTAAAACGTCTTCGGTATGTTCCACTTACTGTAGTCTATCTAGCGATGGTAAGGCAACATTACATGCAATTTTTGAGAAAATATATGAAACTACCGCGCTCTACTCGTAAAAAGTATCTTCAGTGTGTAATAACGATAGAACTATATAACTGTATCAAAGAGTCCCTTAAACATATTTTCGACTTTATTTATATTGTATGCAGTGAGAATTTATCAGTATCGTGTGGTATCGTCAGCGCCAAAGAAATAGTTAAAGCACATTTTTATTTCACGTTGATTACCAATACTATTAAGACTCAGGGGACTTCAACTACAAAGTACTTGCGCATGAGACGGACAGCCAGTTCTTAAAAAGGTAATTATAAAAGTCTGCAGTGTCAATCACGTCCTTACCTTTTCTTTAATGAATTCGTAGAATCTCTTAAAGGTTAGTAACACCTGGCCACACAATTGTGTAAGGAAACAAAATTGTGAGCTCGGCAGATGTCAACTGTGGAAATGCCACGTTAAGTAATGAACGGGTCGATTGCGCAACCGAGAGAGTTTCGATAACATGAGGAGTTAATCTGTAACTTACATCTTAAGATACGCGCGTGTGTGTGGCCTGCATACGACTTAATAGATATTAATTACAAATGCCAATGAGGCATAATTAGGTCCGTAAATTTTCATCACATTCATCCACATTATGTTCCACTGCTAGGTTGTAGGTCTTCAGTTTGACACATCCAGCTTCTGTCAATAATTTCTCGCAAACCAATGCTCCACATAGTTGTAGGGCGTTTTTCAATACGCTTTACAAGCAGTCTCCACCCCGACAGATAAAGAAAGTCCACTGATATTTTTGTAAATCCTAATGAAATTATGACTTTAGTTAATCTTTTGAATAATATTCGATCAATCCAATCAGCTCGTTGAAATTACTCTTAAACCTAAATGTATTAATATTGACACAAAGGTAAATTATGGAAGAAAAATGTGATGTGATCCACTGCTAAGTACCTAAGCAGGACTCGAAACTGCGACCCTACGTTTCTGGCGTCTTGCTCTCCCAACTGAGCTATCACATCGTTACGTCAGTCACACCAACTCTATGATTTCATAAATTCTATGCTTTGGAGCACCCTCTGCGTCTTATGTGCTTAAAATGCTTATGCGCATTAGCCATACCCTAGATTTACTCCTACTCTAAATTTACTCATGTTTTCCGATTGTTAAAGAACGTCCGGCGCCCGTGATCCCACATTGTGCGAATGACTACGAAGCGTTCCGAAGCGAGTGGAGCTGCAGCGAGTTCTTCGTGTGCGTCAACCGGCTGCCGGTTCGCTTCCAGTGCCCGGCAGATCTGGCTTTTAACACGGTAATTCCTTACGCCCGGCGCAGCTCACATTGTGCGAATGAGACCTAAGCATTCCAGAACAAAAGGAGCTGTAGCCAGATTTTCGTGAGCGTCAACAGTGCGCTTCCAGTGTCCAACAGCACATATCCCGATTTTAACACGGTAATTTCTAAAATATTATATCTTTTTTAATTTAATTGAAGCCACATTTGGCGGGTATGAATTACGGGCAAACTGGTCAAATGAGAAGCGTAGGAAAATAGGTGTGATTTGTGATTTAATTGATTACAATTTTCATTTCATAAAAGAACGACGTAGATGTAGAAGAAGCCCTCTGTCCAGTAGAATCCACCATCTTGATCTACCAGCGGCATCCACTATCACAGGATCCACTCACATCAATGGTGTATCACAGAGAACTTTATCGTGTTATTTAATTCATTGGTAGATCGCGTTGGTGAATCTTACGGGACAGAGGGCGAAGATAAAACTTTCGCGTAATCTCATAACAATCCAAACTTGCCTATGTGACAATGTGAGGAAAAAATATCTAAAACACATTCTTTTTCCTTGTTATTTTCTAGGACTTGGGTATATGTGACTACCCGGCGCGTGTAAACTGCACTGCATCAGCGAACATGTCTGGAGCTGCTGAGGTTCAGACTCCTAATGCCTCCGTCTCAGTAGAAGCCCCTGCAGTTCCACCAGACAGCAACACGGTGCTGGTGAAGAGCTCAGTTTACAACTCAGTCAACAGTCAGAGTGAGTAGCAGTCAGACGCACGTGTAAACGTCGCTATCGGAACGAAAACAACAGAGCAGATACAGTAGCCGGCAAACTTTTAGAGCATGGCCTTGACTGCGCAGTAGCCGATTTACGTACAAATGTACATGCGCAGATCGGCCATTTTTGTTCTAAAAGTTTGCCGGCAACTGTATCTGTTTCTTAATAAAATACAGATGTAGATTCGTTGACCAGCGATAGGTAACCCGCGACTCGGGGCCCATTTCACGAAGCTACAAGATAGAGATTACAAGCGGATCACCCTTTTCAACTTCTTGTATTGGAAAGTGACTTCCACTTGTACGTTGCAACCTGTAGTTTCGTGAAATAGGCCCCTGTGGGTGTTTTTAGGTCCCTTGTCAGTATACTTCAGTGCCAGTAACGCGGCTACGGTTATCCAAAATCGTATGTTAAATTCCCAAGAACCAAAATAACCCCGAATGACCGTACCAAGTAAACATTTGAAAAATTACGGTCCGCCTTGTAACATGTACCAACAGCCACTATTATTTTTAAATTCAAATATGTTGCCTTGATTTTGTGCCGGAATGAACAGGTATAATTTGAAAATAAGATTACAGCAAGCTAAGAATTTGTTCCAAATTGACACTACTTACTCTGAATAAAGAATCTGAATTTATATTAGGTATTAATTCAGAACGCACGGTATTGCATAGGTATTTAACTATTCCCCACGCACATTTAGATTTTTTCAGATTATGAATTCTTCATGATCATGATCTGTCAGAATGCTACTGACGTGCGTTTATGAATTCAGAATATTCAGATTATGGATTCCGGACGCACCTCTTTCTATGCACTGAGTACGGATGCGCACATACCTACTGGATTCTGATTATGGATATCAGTGATCAATCAGAATTTTACAAGCTTTTATTTACTTACACCTGTCTCTTTAGAATCGTCTCTGTGAGCAATTGATGAATGTTCAAAGAAAAGTACAGTCGGCTATTAAAGCTTGTCACAACAATGAAATTTTTGTCAGTAACTTATTGAAGACAGACAACTGATACAACTGATCAAACGGAATTTTTAAGACATGTGTGAGGCAAGCTACCGAAATTTTGACTAAGTATGAAGTCAGCCTTATGTGTCTCTTATCTGCAAACACGTCACCGTAGTATATTCGGGGATTCGGGGCCTTTACGGTATACGGATCTCTGAAACGGAAGAGATAGCAAAGGCCTTTGTACAAAATATTGCAATAGCATAAACCTAGGAGCTGTTGTTTAGAAAGTTCTGGATTGTTAGTAAGCGATAAACACAGTTTTTGAACTCATTGAGAAAGCGAGGCTTGGAGTCTACGCTTCGGTGATTTAAGGAGAATTACTGGAAAAGGGATTAAGTCTCTTGGAATTCGTAAGGCGCTTACTTCTCTCGGTTAAATTGTAAATTGCAGCTTGCTTCATAACTACGATGTAGAAATTTAACGCTGAATGCGAACGACAACATGTATTTTATAGTGACAAAGTTATCACTGTTATCAGCTGATAAGTTTAATATAACAGTGTTGCAATGATCTTATAGTACTAGAAAAGTTCTGTATTCGTAACGGAGGCGATACTTTCGTGATATTGCATCCCAAAAACCTTGTTTCGGGTATAGTTTAACATCGATCCCTGGTTCTATCGACCAGCTGTAGAACGGTACAACCTTAACGAGGTATCAGGGCGCTAATTCAAATGTGCATTGAGATATTGCCAAATACGCGATGGTACGCAGGTATATCCCAGATATGTATATCGTCTGTTTGCAATTCCAGCTCACGATCAATTTAAATTTGGGCCTGATGTCTATGGCGTCGCATATCAGCCGCAAATTTAACATGACCGGGTTGTCGGAGTGGCGATATACTGGTTATATCACCATCTCTTCGGGATATTAGAGATGTATATGGAATTAGGGCCCTGGATTATGGAACTAACAGCCGTATAATTAGATCTAGATAGAATCTTCTCCTTATAGCGCTACTTTGTGAAAACTCTTAAGTACTATTACAAATTTAATGTACTTATGTTAATGTAAAGTACTGCCGTGTTACGATAAAAGGTCGTATCTTTATACGGATGTCATAGTAAGATACGTCCTTTTACAGCTGTCCGGCTACTTTGTAAAACCATAATTCTCTATAAAAAATGTTTATGTAGTCGCTAGCAAGTACGCAGTTACTGTAAACTCATGGTAAGGCCACCAACTACAGTCTGACCAAAAAGAGTAGAAATTAAAAAGTGGCAATACTGTAGTGTCGTCCCCGTTTTCTTAGATTGATTAGAAAGGGGCGGCACTACAGTATTGCCACTTTTTAATTTCTACTCTTTTTGGTCAGACTGTACGGAAGCCCTAGTTCCTAAATAACACTATTCGGCAGAGGGCACCTGTCTTGAACCCCTTCCAGTCTTTGTCAGAAGAAAATTCTGAAGACCGTCTAGCACAACTGTGCTTCGTGACTCTTCTTGCGTGGCACAGCGTTACCTGACACTCTCTCACAGTATTGCACAGAATTTCTTTTGTGGAGATGAAATGGCATGATAGAACGTTTTATAGTGTTTTATTCTCTCATAGTACTTACTTTCATATACCTACTATTTGTTTCTTTCTAGGTTGGACGTCTCACGTCGCGATGTCGCGTCAGGACGCCGTGCGGCAGCTACAGCTCGGTCGCATCGCAAATGTCAACACTGCTTAGTGATTCACTTAAAAGTTTTGACAGATACTTACCTGCCTAGTTATAGTTACTTTAGTATATTGGCAAGCCACTCGGAGTGAGAACTATCAAGCGTTTCTGGTAAAATTAAATAGATTTACCTTGCCCTAGACTGCACGTTGCACTTACACCTACACCGTGGTAACTATCAGCGTAATGACAGTGATTCCATAGAAAACTATACGCTATATCAACGCAGCGTTTAAGCAGCTTACGTACAATTTTGCATAGAAACAGTCGTGTTGAGAGTTACTCAGAAGGCACCAGTTTTTACCTTTCCACTGTATCAAATTTTTGCCCCAGTATATACTTAAAAGTAGATCCGAGACTAAGTAGTTAGGATGCTACCCAGGCTTCCAATCCTGGTATTCTTTGTATGACCAATCTTGTCATCCCAGGATTGAAAGCTGGGCTAGAAGTACTGTACGTGTTAGTGATAGACAAATTATATTTTACTGATATAATTTTAATACCCTTACGATTAAAACTAAAATATTGACTTGACTATTCGTCGTGGAATGCAGGTAAGTCGGAATCCAGAAATCAGACACAAGTCGTCTTTAAAACCTCGAGAAAACAGCAAACACGAAAGCAAACGTAAATAACAAGCAAACCCATTAATTCGTTTGGCAATGTCAACTTGTCAACAAATAGTTGTTTATTTTTTTTATTACTTTTTTTAATATTGTTTGACTTGAACGGTAATGTTTACTTTCGGGCTTTTACCAACTGTCATTTAGGCGATTTAAAAAATGATATCTAAAAAACTACACGACTCAAACATAAATTATTCGTAGATTCAGGGTCCAAATAACGTATACTACCGGGAAAATATATAATATGAGACTACCTTTGGAAAACTTAATGTTCCCTACGTATTTCCATAATATACATTTGAATTAAGTTGTAATCCAGTTCACCTTTTTAGCATTTAAGCATAGATAGAGCTGAGTTGCTATTAATAAATGGTATTTATAATTTTACTTGTTTTATTTTAGTAATTCACTTATACACCCAATGTATATTGTTTACTCTTGGCGATTTTTGGATTTCAAAGTATCTAACTCAGAACATTTAAACCATTGATTCAAAGATCAAAGCTCAATGAAAAATTTAAATGAGTCACCTGGTGGAAGAAACCGGGAATCGAACCCAGTGCCTCTGGATTGCCGGTCCAGCGCGTCAACCTTTCCACCACCCTAACTCCCAGGCAACCTTTCGAATTTTTCCTTATGCTTTGTGTGTCGATCTTTGCATTGTTTATTTGAAAGGCTTTACACCATCTCATTTGCTTAACATTTGCTTACATCAAATTTCCTGTTCATTTTGTGAGGTGTACAATAAAGACTAGATACTTACTTGTATTGTATCAAATCCTGGCTAGCCAGGATTCGAACCTGGAATAGTCTTACTTGTTATGGACGGTTTTGACCTGGAAGCTGCACTTTGTGATGGAAGCAAGCCGTTTTGCACAGTGATAATGTGAACCCTGTTGAACTAGCGTGCAGTGCAGACGTGTTAAAGCCATATTCATAATTTTTTTTATATGAAATTACCTAAAAGCCCCAAAAAAAAATATATTTTTTCAAAATGTGTTTTTTTTGGAAATATTATTACCTACTTTTTGCCTATTTGAATTTTTATTTTATTTTTTTAAACTAATTTAAGTAATTATCTGTCGATTAGCACCTTAATTATCAAAATCGGAAAATCCGTTGAGGTTTTAAATTTTTTGTAAGATTTTTTGACCCAGCGGCGCCATGTCTGTATTCTTCAATAACTTTGGAACTATACCAGCTAATGATATGCAGTTTTTTTTCATCATTCATCATCATCATCATCATCATAAATCGTAAATGTAAAATTAGTTGTATATTAATATCAATAAATAAAAAAAAGGACCATGTACATACATTTTTACGAGTAAAATTCCAAAAATCACAAATTTTAAATATTTTTTTCAGAAAATATTATTTCTTAGGTATCCAAAATTATTTTCTACGTGATTTTAATTTTTTTCATGTTAAATTGGGTTATTATCTGCCGATTGGCACCTCTTACGTCAAAATCGGAGTATTCGTTCAGGATTTAGAATTTTTTAAACTTTTTTTGAATAAGTGGCGCCATCTCTGTTCCTAAGGGGTGAAACTAATTTCGCCTCGAGTGAAATCGTTTATTTTGGTCTATATTATCACTGTGCAAAACGGCTTGCTTCCATCACAGAGTGCAGCTTTTTTTCATAACAAATAGGACTAGAACCAAAATTATGCAGGCCGTTATCCGACCAAATTTACTAAACGTATCGACATAATTTGATCGCGATTTCAGCACCTCTAGCACAACTGTGACAAGCGACTCTTTCTCGCGCAAGAAATATTACCTATCTCTTTTTTCGCTGTACTGTGAGAGAGTGACGGACGATGCTATGTCGCGCGACAAGGGTCGCGAAGCGTAGTTATGCTAGACGAGCTGCGTAGTTTTTCTTTGCACCATTTCTACATCGGATTGGACTCCATTGGATGATTCTGGCATCATGACTGGGAGTGATAGAGGGTAGTGGTAGAAGTGGCGGGGCACACTGAAACCTTTTACAATGGGGCAACCACGAAATTGTGAAAAGAAAAGCGACTTGTCCATACATTTCGGATAGTTCATTAAACTATTAGATCTTTTTCGCGACTTAATAGTTAACCTCAAAGTCAAAGTTGATCAGTGTGATCCTTCCATCACCCCATCTTGGGAAGAATTGCGCTGCAAAATACTATTTCCAGATAAGGACTACATTCACTGTACTTTTACCCTGATATTGGGGTGACCGATTCTGGCCAACATGGAGGACCATCACAAAAATGGGGGCCGAGTGGTGACGTTAGGTTGATGTCTATACCGACACAACAACATAAACAGGTTATGTACATTTGTTTCCGACTCTCAATTAATAATAATTGGTTGTATTTAGCTAATGGCCAATTTTTCGTACACCTGACTCATTGTTTCTTTTGGACCTTCTGGAATTTTCCAATGTTTTGTGTCTATCATGTAAACCTTGAAGTTAAAGCTCGATAATCGATTATATGTTTCATTCGCAATAGTTAAATATGTCCTTGAACGCCCTTAATAATATATGCTAACCATTTGAATATTGATTATCATGTTGGTACGATAAATCTTTTTGTGTATATTACAGAAATCTCAAGGCAAACTGGAATATAAAAGCTCAACCTCATCACATCAAACCATTTTTGAGTAAAGGCTTTATTTTCACTTGTGCTATCAAAAGTCAAGACCGAGTCTAAGGTAGCAGAGAAATTGTGAACCAAGCACTGGTCTAGCGTCTGTTTGCCAACACTATATTTGAATATAGTGAAAATAAAATATATCATTGAAACCAAATAAGGTAGGTAGGTAGGTAAGAAACTATTAGACAGACTATTTTTAATTAAACAAAAAAGGTGTATTTAGAACTCCCTAGATACGTATGTACTCATAGGTAAAAAATTTTGGCTTGAGCATTGGGGGCATGTGCCGTCAGAAAGCCGTAGGCAGTCTCAAGTTTAAGGCCAATGTTATCCGACCATGCAAAGTTAGCCACATTGTCTATAAATTCCTCCTTCAAGTGATCATTGCGGCAAGCAGTGACTGCTGTAATCAGCAGCATTAATTTCAAATTGATAATGGACAGGCTGTCGTTTCCTTTCCTTTTATTACCCTTCAAAGAGAAATTTACTCCCAGCTATAATAGAAAAGGGAAATGTATTTTGCTAGAATAACGTGGATAATAATACAACATTATTATAGAAAATAGAAAGTTTATTTACATTACCAATTTCACTCGTAAAACTATCTTAGATTATACTTAAACCTAAAAGTATGACTAAATCCGACCACTTTCGGAGAATAAAGTACCAAGTACAACAATTTTTTGGCAACAATTATAAATCGAGAAGATGATAAAATGTTTGTCAAAAAATATGTGAATAATGAGTAAGTATGAGCTTAATCTAAGTTTGAAAATAGATATCCGTTTCGAGCGCCTCTTCAGACAGAAAACTTCTTACGTTCAACTATATAACACTGGAATTTTATGATACTGGCACATGATATACAAGTGCAACTTATTGTCACAATAATATGATTACACCCAGTATAGCTAATAACTGAGCTATCATTAAATATCTCCGATATGTATTGGAGCTTCACACACATATTTAGGTTGGATCGTTGACGGTCAATTAACTGTTATTATTTTCGTACCAATCCCAATTTCTTTCGAACAGTACTCAATGAATAATGTTGCAATAGGGCTGAGTTAGTCCATTAATTGAAGAGGCTACAACAAGTCGAAAGGATTGAGTTTCAGTCTGTCTTTGGAGCCGCTCCTCATCATTCAGAATCCCAGTTTCTTCAGTGCTTTCAGGTCGACGTCCCCGTAATAATCCTCGCTGAAATATTACAGATGAATAATTAATTACTTATTAATATGTTAATAACGTTATATTCGCAATGATGAAGATAAAAATGAACACCGCAACTGACTGTGATAAGAAAAAAAATAACATCTAAAATTAAATTATAAATTATTTTACGTAACGCAGTAAAAGAAGTGCATTTAAAATGTACATCTCTGAAGTTGCTTGTACGTGACTTGATTGTTAAGGTATTTATGCATCAATTGAAAGTAAATCTCAGAGCGCATCACAGTCCAGCGCAGACGTCCAGTTAGAAAGCATATCTTGAGCTACTCGCAAATAACTTGACGTTGAAAAGTAAAACAGCAATTTAAAACTACTAGTTACGGTTAATGGTAAAATATAAACGTACCTGGATAACCAAGGAAAGGATGACAGAAGACTGGCTGTTAGGTGTAAAATTACCAGTATAGACAGAAACTAAAACTATAGGTAGAAGTGAAGTGAGGAGGTATTAATGTTATTCTATAGAAAGTTGTGTATTAGGAATAGATGCTGTGATAGTAACAGCCATGTATGTACTTAGTGTTACTAGGAAACGGTGCAAGTGCTTAGAACACAAGTAATGAACGAACGCAGTATTTTACATATTTTTTTTATTTTATCACTAAAAATAAAACTTAAGTATTACAGTTTCTATCCAACAACAACACGCAGTCGCAGTGAAAGTCCGTACAAAAAAAAAATATTTACAAGGTCATGGGTGTTAAAACTTGTCCGCTCTAATCAAACAGAATTACGGGAACGTAAATGCAAGCCTCTTGCGAGGAGGTTGTAATTGTAATACTATACGATAACTTTATTAAAATAAATTCAGGATTTTACAGGACTATCAATACTAAGATACAATAAAAAATAAATATTTCTACTGCAATATGGTTTCAACTAAAATATTTTCCTAACCTGCCTCTGAAACTGCTAAAAAAGGCTGCAACGAGTAAAAGTATTTGGCAACTAGAAATGAATACAAATCAATTGGCATAACTCACTACACATTCGAATTTTAAATTTTAAATTTGAACCTGTAACACCACCGTGCATACCAAAAGGAGGTTTGATTCGTTTTGATATGCGCATCGTGGGTTTTAAAGGATGTGAGTATTTAAGAGTATTGGTGGGTTGTGTTTAGTTCTCCTTTTGGGGGCGGGGTTTGAGGGGCTTGGGCTGTGCGATGCGGGTCTGGCCGTCGCTCTGGAGGCCGGCCAGCAGCTCGCTCTTGCGGATGGCCTTCAGATCCAGGTCTCCGTAGTAGTCCTCGCTGAAAATGGACGCGCACCTTACTGCAAGCCGCTTCGGCATCGCTGTTGCTTAACCTATCTTACTTGCTAGTAATTACAAAAGGCTATCTAAATTTCTAGACCTCTACGCGCGCATAGCCCTGGTTGCCGAGAGAATTGTGTAACAAATTCCTGCCGATCGAGTAAACCGCCTTGAAACGCCAACAAGAATAGTATCCGTTCGCTTTTCTAAGTAACGTTATCTAACACTTGTTTTCCTCGTCCAGTCATGTAGTCCGGAGCTTGCAAAAAGTAAAAAAAAAAACTAGTTTCAACCTTGACTTGACCGGTTGCGGCGGCGCATCTCGAATCGAAGCGATTGTTCGACGCAGTCAGACCATGAACTGGGTTTGAAAGGCCTCATTGTTCTCAGAACATTTTCTTAGAGATGCACCGTGTCCTTATGCGTGTCAGGACAAAGCCTTTACTTTATTGATATGACATTCAATTCAGTCTAGTTCACTTAATTAAACGAATTAGGCCGGTTCTTAGAAGAGCTTGAATCACGGTTTTGACGTGTTCGAAATTTAAATATGCATGTTACAGTCGCGTCAAATGGCATTGTCGAGACATGTACGTATGTACAGTTATCGTGAGGAGGGCGGGACAAGCGGTCATTGTCATGCGCGCCGTTACACCTGGCGGCATTGACCACAGCCCTGCACTATCCGTATGCGCGAGAGCTCTTAAGTCATGTTAATTTCAAAACTATACTAAATATGCCGCGTAACAACCATGCAAGGTTCCGAACCGCATATTTGGATAGGAATTCAAGGCAGACTACCTACTTGACCAACATTGTTTCTCTGTTCCCAGCGAAACTTTCCATTATATCTATAAGTGCAGAAGAATGGTTAGTCACAGGGATGACGGTTGTTTGGTTAATACTCGTATAGTGTTATCTCTGTGACTGTCATCAACACAGAGTCAACCAGTCAGGAAGTGTTCAAGTTGCTCAGTTAATTCTGCTTTAGCTTGAACATCGAAACCTCAAGTAATCTTAGAGAACGCATACTATCAACTGTTTCCAGTCGGTTTTGTTAATGAAACACAATTAGTAATCAAGGATATTAGTTAAAAAACAGTATTATCATTAACCCTTTCAGATTGAGGGTATGCGTGAATTAAAACGGTTGTGGACTCACCATCCAGGAACGTCTTCGGGGTCTTCGCAGTTGCCGGTGCCGTCGGCATCACCGATCTTGAATACGGTGCCGATGGGGCAACCGTACTCGCGGGCCACACCTTCGAGGCAGATGTAGTATTTACGGCAATCTTCGGGGTGGGCGTGACGGCTGAAGGATCCAGCGTTGGATACCTCACCGGGAGCGGGGCAAGCGAAACCATTCGCGACCTCTGTGGAAAAAGTCAAATGATAAGACGGGAAAATAATTGCTTTTGCAATCTGAGGAACTAGTCAAATTATGACAAAATATATCCAAGAGCTTAATAGACAAGCAACGCAAATTGACACATGCTTATCTGTAAAGTAATCAATCGGCAAGCATACAATGGTGAGAACATTCTTTTATTGTTTCAATGTGAAGTACCAATTACTTTAATTTAAGTATATTTCGCAGACGAATATAATGGGATATCGTTAGATATTTAGGGTTTTCATTAATAAATTTCATGTTTGACAGGAAATTTCCACTAATCAATTTATTCGTCGAAATAGAAGGGATTACGTGTATAAGATCTTTGTTTTCATTACATGTGTTCAAAAGTTCTTCTTGTTCATGATGCCTTTCCTCAACTCAAGAAACCCAGACGCGGTCTATCCACTCACCCTCGTTCCTGCACTCAGGGACCTGGTCAGCCCACATGCACACGCGAGCTTCCCTGTCGTAGGCGAGTCCAGGACTGCACTGGTAGCGGGAGGCTTCTCCGTTCCAGCAGTTCCAGAACACGTCGCACTTCTGCTCATCGGGGAAGATGCCGTACAGTCTCTGGCAGTGGGGGGTGCCGATCGGGGGCTCTGAAAAAGAATGTGGAGTCAGGTAACGAATTCTTCGACTTATCGAACTTACCGCTCAAGGGCTTCAAGAACATTAACACCATTGTCATTGTCGTCCCAAATATATGTAACTATAATGCGTGCTATAATAGATTTGGATGACTCTTAACCCCTCGTGACATATCAAGGCCGCATTTTGCATTTTGTTGTTTTTACCTAGGTATGTTTATTTTTACTCTAATTAGAGTCTTATATTTGTGATTTTTTTGAGATCTCAGTGTAGGATGCGGATAGAAATCAACCTTCTGTTCCATGCAAAAAATGCCCAAATCTTAAACTAAAAATCGAATAACAATTGTCATTTTGACAAAGTTTACATGCAAATTAATCTTGGACGTCAATCAGTAAAACAAGAATACGTACACAAAAAATGTTTAAATTATTAATCATCCGAATAAAATAAAATGTCAGACCGTATTGTTCACATCTTGTTGACCTTCGCGACATCCTGGTCGCGGCGTGTGCGAAACAACATATGTAGGTATATTAAGGTGGACATTATTTAAATTACAACCTTAAACCAAAATTAGCCCAAAACTTCACGTTACTGGGTAAAAATTATACCACAGGTGTCACTATATTCGCAATTCTAATCAGAAGTTTTTGCTTTAGAGGATCGACTGTTTACCACTTACATAGGTATGGACATTTACTTGAAATCTCATTTTTTAAATGTTGTTTCGTCGTATAGTATTAAATATTGAGGAATGCCTTTTAGAAATCAAACAGGCCAGGAAAGTAAAACTAATATATAGCGCTAATTACACTTTAAAGTACCTCCTCCTCAATAACTGACAACATTAATTAATACATCGGATATGACAGCTGAATCCGACATCGAAAGAGAATATAATGAAAAGACGAGATCAACTCCTGAATAGAAACTATACGTAAGAGAATACGTAGATTGTCAAGTTCAACCGGGTTATAGTCAGTTCAAAAAACAAAAGTCGTCCTTCCAGTGGTCAAAAGTTAAGAGCTTGTAACATCAATCTAGGTAATATCCGATGTAATAGCAATATATAATAATAATAATAATAATAATAAAATAACTTTATTCAGTAGTTGTTTAATGAATAAAGTTATTTTATTATTATTATTATTCCCTTTATTCATTTTTACACTTAGGCTAGATTTTTTTTACAATAAATTTATATAAAAAGTAAAATATAAAAAATACATCACAAATATAAACACATTCTAAAAAAAACCTAACCTAGGGTGCCGCCGGCAGCGGGGCAGGGCCCAGGCTACCGGTGGTTAGGGCTGCAGAGAGAGGAACCTCCTGACGATGCGCGCCGTGTCCAGGAGTACCGCCTTTTGTATCTGGCCCTTGATCCAGCCATCTAGCGAGAGTCTCTTAAGATGTTTGTCGAGACTCTTCGCTATAAGACCGTTCGCCGAAACGACTATCGGGACAGTGATTATTATTATCATTATTATTATATATTGCTATTACATCGGATTATAGAAGAGGACACATTGTTTATTCTCATACGAGTTTTATCAGAAAATAAGCCCTGGAATCCTTAATTTCTCTTGTCTACAGGAAAGACTCGAACATAAATCTGACTATGACCCAACCAGAGCTACTGGGAGCGAAAGGGTGAAAGAGATTCAGCATAAAATTTATGGTAACCTGCCGTGTCAGGGTGCATCAGAACAGCAACTTCACTTACCAAGCTGCGTCCTCTCGCCACACTCAACGTTGTGGAGGTAGTCGCAGTTCTCAGTGAGGTATTTGGAGTCAGTGGCGTCGAAGGCGAGCCCGTTGCCGCAGGTCTTCAGTTCAGCTACACCGTTGTCGCACTTCCAGTATTTGTCGCATGAGATGTGGTGGGGGTAGAAACCGAAGTCGTCCGGACATTTGAAGGATTCCTGGCCCATCGCTGTGGAGGAAACGTAGAGTTAGGTCTGTTGTTTCGATTGAATTTAAATAGAAAATGTGTGCAATGGAAGTCATTATTCAAAAGCTTATTCTGAGTAACACTCATCACTCACTGCAAATGTTATGGGTAGTTATAATACCTAATAGACGTTGATTCTGCATAACAGTAAAGTATCTCCGTCTTATCTTATAATTCTATCTTGTCTGTTCTTATCCTCTTATATCTGAGTACTTAACGTTTAATTTTAAATATGAAATATTGCCCTATTTTTCAACGGATGGCAGTGCTGAACGTAAAGTTTTCGTTTATACCGGCTGTCTGGAAGTCTTCCAACTTTGTCAAGCCTCAGCAATGAGGAAACGTTTAACACGAATCCTCTTGAATTTTAATTGAAATTTCAAAATAAACCACAGTTTGCGCCAGCGATTATGGAGTCATTTTGCAACGTGCGGGCAGGGCCACTCTCTCTGAGGAATGCGACCTGGCAAGTTGTGCAACACGGCTGTTATCACTGTTTGTTACTTGCGACACGGTTGTCGCCTGTCCACGTGTTCGGAGCCTTTTGTGCGTGGTGAGGCAACACTAATCGTCGTGACAATTCGTCCAGAACGAGTGTGAAGCCAAAGGTGACAGAATCACTAGTAATTGTTGTGATGTGGGCTTTTTGAAAAGACGATGATAATGCTCATGATCGTGTGGTACACATGAGTTTTTAAGGTCAGGTTTGGACTGCATAAGAGCGAGTTCGACAGATATTTTAACACCTACATAATGGTTACATATTGGGTTTCATGGAACGTAACTATGAAAATAGCATTTTCCTGTCAGCTGTCTGAAAAACTTAATGGCGAATAACAAGGAGAATCAATAAAGGCCCAAGTTAAATAACAAGACATTTAGCACATCATTCTCGTAATAAATATGGGAGCGCGCGGGTCACGTTGCGTAACTAGTCGCCGGTTGACATTTGATACCGAAGGCATCTAGGAAGTTTCTCAATACACCTCTCGCCGTCTTCTGCAAATGTTATTCATGCAGATTACCTAAGTACGCCGCTCGCTTATAAGTTTTTAGGTTAATTTTAGCGGTTGCTAAAGTGATAAAAAGTGCATTTCAATACGGATTGTCAGTCTAAATTCCGATTACATTATCGCTATTCACTGGATTTTTAAGATAAATATATTTAAGACAATGATTGACATTTACTTCCATTCGGATATGATTGCGTAAAAAGCACTCAATCGAATTATGGCATCGATTAATATTCGAGCAATCCATCGATCGTTTCACAAAACACGCCTCCAGTTATCCAATCGCCGGCCATTACAAAATTCTTAAACGTGTGATGAAAACGATGTTAATTACTTTATGTAACAGATAAACATTCTAGGTCGAGATGAGCTGGTAGGTCCCTTGCAAAACGCGACCCTAATCTAGTATTTTAATGCTTAATCACAGCCACATTATCTTTAATTAGGCTTTCATAAGTAGATTTTGCAGCTTAATGGTCACCACTATGCATTCCGCTCAGTAGCAATACTTAGTAATCTACATAAACTTTAACAGTCTAGACAACTTTTCTCTGATTCGGATCGTCAAGGCAACCCAGGTTAGCGACCTCAAATTCCTTAATAATTTTCTTCAATGTACAGCAATATTAAAAAAACTCTACTCGCGTGTTTTGTTTCGCTTAATTTGATCGTTTCACGCCGCTTGCCCGCAATGATAAGATAATTGTTACTTAATGGCTTGAACTCTATTAGACAATCGTGTACTTTCTACGCTTTACATTCTGCAACGATCATGCACAGAAATGAGTAATTGACCGTGAAGTATTACAAACCGGTGAGCAAAGCGACAGTTTACAACCCTGTTGCTATTTATTAAATGAATCGAACACTTTAACGTGTAAACATACTTTATTGGAGCTTATATCTCGTATGATCAGTAGCGAACTTATGATGACATATAGTCTGGCTAATGAAATATTACTCGAAGTTTTGGCGGGAAATTAATAAAATCTGTGGCTGGTCACACTTTGTGTTGTAGGAACTATAGTTTTGATAGGTACTAGAAACTATTTTTGATTTTCTATGCACACGTAAGGTACCTAAGAAATACCCTTTGGCCACGTGGTCCTACTGCCTTTGTCCTACCGATCGGAACACATGAACTTTTTTTTTCCGGATGGTTCGATTAACTAATCGGACTATTGAAACTATCATTTTCTTAGACCACGTAGTCCCGCCGATCGAACCACGTGAAGTTTTGATTTCCTTTTGGTTCGATTAACTAGTCGGACTATAAAAACTGTCGTTTTCTTAGACTACCTGGTCCCACCAATCGGATCACGCGTGCTACATGAGTAACGCGAACCTGCATACTGCGTAGCGTATTAGGTAGCTTTCTTAAGAAATAATATATATATATATATATATATATATATACTCCAAGCCGTGTTCGGCTACAGCAACTACTTTCCTACAAATTATGAGAGCGACGCTGGTGAGCTCTCTGGTGGCTGACATAGCCGATTTTAGCCGTGAACGTGCGACCACATTCACTGCATGTCAGTACCTCTCCGACATATTTATATTGAATGGCCGCTGGTGGTCGGGCCTTGAGCTCGTCGCGCTTAGAATCGAGCTCATTAAAATAATATAAAGACAATGTCAAATGTTAATGTCAATAGATATCTGTCACGGGCATTATTCCTGCGTTTCTTGGGAGAGATTGAAATGTTTTGGCGTGATACGAGGACAAAACATATTATGAAAACAGATGGCGCCACGCCATGCAGGTTGGCATGACGCCGCGCGCTCATACAAAACAAATGACGATCCTGCGTCACGCTATTAAATTTTTTCCTGAAATCATGACCCCTCTCCATATAAAAATAATTCAATACAAATCTAGAACTAGATATTTATAATAGTGAGATTACAATTTAATGTCTGGTCGGACCAAGCAATCTGACAACAGATCCAGATAATAATTAATCAGAGTTATTATACATAAAACGCAAAGATGGCTTGGTGTTACTCTACAGGGGACACCAATTTTACGGCAACAAAACGTATACTAGCGGATCTATTCTTTGGGTGTGCTGGTGTGCAGCAAAAAAGGCAGAGAAATGTCGAGGGACTATTACTATACACGTAAGTAATTTTTGGTCAACGTATCGTGTTTAATATTTAGGGTACCCGTACATTCAGTTAAAATGAAATCAGCTCTGCCTTGTATATATATTATAATATATATACCTATAAGTTTATGTGGTAGTTACACAAAAAAATTACTTAGTCTTGTAAAATTATTAACTTTTGAGAGGTAAGAAATTAAGTACCATTAAAAATCAATTCATATAGTCCGATCGGTAGGACGAAGCGGAATTACAATTCCTTGTAGTCAGATTAATCGAACTAATAGGAAAAATAAGTTCATGTGGTCCGATCGGTAGGACGGAGCGGAATTAGGATTCCTGATAGTCCTCTTACTCGAAACATCTGGAAAAAAAAAATCATATGGTCCGATCCATGTGACAAAGGCAGTAGGACCGCGTGGCATGCAGTTATAGTCAGCTCACATAATTACTACCACTATGTACGACACTACATGTACAGTCAACGACAAACACATATTATGTTTACACTTTCTAACCATATACAAGGCGAAAAATTAAATGTAGTGTAAATAAATCCTACCTCGATAATACCATATATTAATCCATCACCAAAAAAATACATTAAGTACTATGCCAAAAAATCCATCGGAATGTTAGAATTAGAAAAGTACATAAAAGATCAAAATTATTTATAAAGGACCCACCTACTAAATTGTTTAAATCATAAACAATTGGTGATGCCACACGGAAATATCTGTCAACATTAGTTGGCCAGCCAGACTCTAATCTGCTACTAATCCATAATGCGATCCATAGAATTTGCTACACCCTTTTTGACTTATACCTGAGAATCAACAATTACAGAGCATGGGTTCGTAAAATCACACAATTCTTCAGCAATGTAGCCCAGTAATTCGAATTGATGTCATATGAGCGATGTAGGACGCCCGGCCGGGTGTGAAGGTGGCGCAACGGACACCAGATCCCGCAGATGACATAATATTGATCTGCCTACTCAACCGTTGTGTAACCACGATGTGTGCTCAATCAGCTGATGATTGATTTACACCTTTATACCGATGTCCTAGGGTATACTGTGTTGATTTGACACAATTGGAACGCGGTATTGTAGGTTAAGTTTATGGTAGATTGTATTACAGACTTGACTCGGTGATTTAAAACTGGTTGATAATTTGATGTTTGATTATTGAACTAGAAAAGAAACTCAAGATTTTCCAGCCTATAAGAAAGCTTTTTAATTTTATGAGTCATCGAAGTCGAAGTTAATAAAATGTCAGTACATGCATCATTTTTAGGAATTAAACATGTACACACATATTTTTTTTAAAGTAACACTTCGCTCTTTTCAATTCTACAGCTTGTTCAGAGATTGAGGACTCTTATGCCTTTTTTTGGTTGGTTTTATGTTTAAGCTGTAAACTCCAAAACGCGTAAGCCTGAGCGTAAGCATGTTATTAAATACGTATAAAAACGCAGGTGAAAGCATAATGCTGACCCAGAGGCTGCACTTTCAGTTTCGTTTAATACGTTGAGCAATCTGACCCCTGAGTACCAGTTCGTACATTTAAATTTAGAATACACATTTATCCGTTTGAAGAAGAAGTAGATGCCATTACTCATTACATTCGATTCTGACTGGCTCTAAGCATCGAAAATGGGAACATTAAGTTTTACAATAGTAGCATACGTTATTTTGATTTAGAACCAACGATTAGTTAATTTTTAAGTCACATAGTTTTTTTGACATATTTTTTTAAAACCTCGATGTGATATTTGGTCATATTCTGAAGGTATTCTACATAACTTTGGAATGGACGGCAAATTAAAAAAAAAAAAAAAAATGGTTGCCTGTAAAGTCGGTTTTATGGGCGAAGGAAGATTTTACGTGACAACGTCTTTTTCTCGGTAGAATATTTATTTGTATCATATCCATTTACAATTACCCTAACAACATTTTAAGTGTTACTTTCTGAGCGCACCCATCACATGTGTCATTAATGTCATTATAGTGTCTTTATTTTACATGTTTTAAATCTAAATATGCGATAATCAGACTATTATGCATGTATGTTGTCGATTCCAAACCCTTATTTAGTCTAGATCTACATGTAATTTCTAAAAGTACCGAACCGACGGAACAAACATCATATGTTTGACAGGTAAGTACGAACAGTTTGTATTTGTATGGGAATATAAAATTATCGTTTTAATTATTTTCCACTCATTTATTCTATATTTTCTCACCGTTTAAACCTTCCCTTGACTTCCACGAATATTTCAATACTAAAATTAGCCAAATCGGTTCAGCCGTTCTCGAGTTTTAGCGGGACAACCGGCCCTCCTAACAGACGCGAGCGGGCGTTACACTTTTTAATGAGTGACTCCCAGCGCAACCTAATTTAAGACGTTGTCACGTCAAAACAACTATCAATGTCACTACTTTTTAATTTTCCGTGTAGACCAAGCCAATGTTGAATACCTCCGGAACGAGACCATAATATGTCACATCGAGGTTGTAAAAAATGATATCTAAAAAACTATACGACGTAAAAATAAACTAATCATAGATTCCGAATCCAATAACGTATACTATCGAGAAAAAAATATTATGCACATTATATGTACACCTGAAAAACTTAATGTTTCCAATTCTAATGTCATGAGACAAAAAATATACACTCGTAAATGTCAAATCATAGTATAATATACTTATGCTGTCTCTTTTAAGTTTGCGGTTTTGGCTCCGATACAAACATAATTTCTTTCATCATTCGAGTATCATGGTCATTTTGTAAAAAAAAAAGAAACGGACCGTCACATTTCGTTGCGGTATGATAACATTAACCAATGTTCTCGCGTTCTTTTTATAAAAATACAAGAAAAGAATATCAGACTTACATCATTTATCTCTTTTATTCTAACAATTGAACACAAAATATCATCGTGCTCTCTAAGGTAATTTATTTAATTGCGATAGAAATGATTGCGTCTGAAATGATGTAACTTAATATAACATTAGATAACTATTGTTGGCGGTGAAAGTTAGTCGCATTTGGATTCGACGCGGGTGTTAGACAGCGTGTGTCTGTCAGTGTTGGTATCACCCATGACTGATGACCATACCCCGTGGTTTTGGATGCACGGGCCTACTCGGCCTAGTGTTAAATCATCCTTGCATTGAAAACCCCAGGATATGATTGATGACTGATGGATGTTGGACCGTCACATGACTGATGAGCTATTCTGAATTTTAGTTAACAATGTAGCATTTCAAAAAGCATTTGTTAACTAAGAGTGAAAGGTAAAGTCTGACCAAAAATAATGGAAATTTAAAAGTGGAAATACTGTAGTGTCGTCTCAGTTTTCTTAGATTGATTCGGAAGGGACGGCGCCACAGTATTGCCACTTTTTAATTTCTACTCTTTTTGGTGAGACTATATGTATGCCTAAGTAAAGCTCTAGTTATTTTACTAAGGATTTGAAATTTGGTAACAAGTAAATAAACATTGAAATCTGGGAAATATTTGATATTTAGATGGAATCAATTGTCCTGAGTTTAGTAAAGAGTTTGGTTAAATATTGATCTTAATAATTTTATTTATAAAAATGTTAGTAGCGTTTTGATCAAATCATTGAATATTCAATGATTTACATCTTAACTGAAATAAAGCCTGCATTTACAACTTAATTAATTACAAGTAAGATACGTTATATTCGCAAAAGCAAAGTGAGAAAGCGACCTATTATAAACGTATATATTTTGAAAATTTCTACACATAATATGTCCCTAATCATAGCAAACTTAAATATTTAAAATTGACAAATGAATGATCATTGATAAAACCTGTTAATATTTCTTAATAGGTACATACAAAAATCTTCTATATTACTTCATCAACTAATATAATCCGTGTTAGCTTATCTCTTTCCGCTGTTGTAAGATGTTGCAGTGAAGAAGGGCCTGGATTGAGTAACTGTGAGGTAAAACTAATTTACAAACGTGGCTTTGCTAAGTGTTAAGGTTTAATTGAATTTTGCAAATTCCTACATTGCGGCAACTAAGTTACGTGCTATCCCTTCCCTACTGCAGTGTTTAAATAAAGATAAACAATATTATCAATATTTATAACTTAACTGATAACTAGTTTTAGAGAAAATAAGAGTTTTGACAATATAGTTTGCATTAGTTATATAAAACCTGATATAAGTAAGAAAGCTTTTGAATCGGCGCGCGTTGATGTCTTCCATACTATACGCTACTATCGTCCATAGTAAAAAGTCGTCCATAGTAAAATTATATAATTTAATATACTACACTGAACTACTTTCCTCTATACATATAAAGAGTGAAACGTTTGCGTAAAAATATACCACATTTCCTTGAGAAACCGGTAGACAGTTCGCTCCAAACACAGCACGGAAAAGAACCCAGCCTGTGGTTTTGGAAAAGGAACGCCTTTGTGAGTAAGGTTATTTATAGTCGAAGGACATACAATCACCGAGTGTGGGATATCTAGACAAAAGGGCAAGTACTCATGGGAGGAGATCCAATGATAACTAGGTAGAAACACACTTAGTAGATTCTATAGTTATTCTAACGCTGGTTTGAATACAATAGTGGTGGTGAATGCATTTTTACAATATTTACAAACGTGATTATTATGACGGTGGTATACACTAATGCCTAGAGAAAAATGGACACAAATTAATGGATGTACCTAATAAGTTTCAAAAAGGGTATTCTAAAATCAATTACTTCTAAGTTCTTCTAACCCTCTCTCTAACATACTCGTCAGATTTCCGAAGTACGCAGAACGTTGAAATCGAGCATCTGTCATGATGACATGCGAATTGAAAAGGTCAAACGTCAAACGCTTAGTACACTATCAACAACAAATCTATGAAGCGAACAATTACATAATCTTGTACTCTTTTAGATAACGTTGGAAGGCTAGTATTTGACGTATGATCAATGGTCATCGTTCCTGGGAACATTTGTAATTTCCGTTGCATTGTTCCGGTGCAAGTTGCGCTCACCTTGACGTATTAATGAAAATGTAATTAGGTATATACTGCTCGGAAGGTTGACACGAGACTGTTCCGTGTTCCGAGATAATGCTGGTTTCACACGAGGGCAGAACAGTATGGAAGGACAGACAAGTCCGCGTAAAACAAGTCGGGACGTGCACTAACACACTGTCTTGCCCACACTGAAAAAAATATCCAGTGGAGCCTACTGACATTACAGTAAGACTTAATTCAATAACAGTTAGGCCTACTGACATTTCAGTAAACCTAAGTGTAATAACGGTTACGCTTACTGTAATTTCAGTAGGCTCCACTGGGTATTTTTTTCAGTGCACGTGTTCACACGAGTTCAACTACAAGACAGACGAACGAGAATGATTTTAGGGAGCAAACTGCCCCGAAGAATAGACCGGCGAGCTATTAAATGTTCTTTCTGACTTGGTTACTGTCAAGACTATTCTGTACTGTTCTGCGTTCAAACAGTAGCAGTAATGAGATGTCCTCTGTTTTACACTCGTGTGAAACCAGCATAAGGCGGTGCACTTCCCGTGTCATTTATATTTATGACAAGTGAAAAATGACAGTTGATTTAAAATGACAAAGTAGCTAAGCGATTGAAATAACGGATTCATCGGCCATCTTTGTTCATGTTCATTTCATCTCAAGTTTTATTTTTATTTTTTTTGATAAGTCTTATTTATATTTAACACGGAAGTCATGCATTGATTATAAACCAAAAAACTGATACTGGCACAAGCTTCGAGCCGCCATAAACGGATTAATAATAATGACTGAAATAACTACATCCTCTCTGATATCTCATGATATTACAGAAATCACAATTATATTATAAAAGCGAAAGTTATGTGTGTTTGTTTGTTACTTCTTCACGATCGGCTTGACCAATTTTGATGAAATTTAGTGTGAAGGAAGCTGACACCCTAAATTAACACTAGGTTACTTTTTATTCCGAATAAATGTAGTGCTCCTAAGGAATGAGCGGCTAATTCCACAGGGCGTAGCTAGTTATGAATAAAACTAGCTAAGTTACACAGTTGTTGGATTATGACATTTCTGATATAGTGTGATATTTTCTCATCCATAAAAAACTCTACATTTTTTGGAGATCGAATTGTCACTGATTTTGTACCAATGATGTGAGGAGTGGTAACGATTACGGCTTTGATTTTTCTATTCAATATCCTCATAATAAACTACTTGTAATTATTTACTAGACTATGTGGGTTTTATACCAATTTATTTGCCCGTGGGACTTTAATAGTCCAAAATAGAATAATTGGATGTTCCGCGTGAATTGTTTAGCGATGATTGTCAAAAAGTATGGGATTTGAATATAGTTTCATAGAAATTCAGATTTTTTACCAAATTTCTCAAAATACCAAAAAATCTACACGCTCTTCAACAAAACTATGACCACGAAAGCTAGACTATTTAAATGCCCTAATAATGACCTATTACAGACAACTTCAAAATTCAAATATCGCGAACTGTATCAATTAAGTCAAGTTAAGATCAAGTGATAATTTTTACTGCGCGATAGTTAATGGATCCGATCGGCGCGCATGCGCACTGGACCAGGTGAATCATTTTCACCTGTTTTCTTTATTAGTGAAATGCTTACGCATCGATACGCAGACTAATTGAATGCCTTCACGCCACTAGAATACATTACTCTGCTTAGAAACGTTAGATCTCTGATCGGAAAATTAGATGGAAACTCATCTATCATTTAAACAATAAAAATAGAATGTCTATTTGCCGTTTATTTTATGGACGTTTATTCATGGTTTTACATAAAACGTATTTGTGTAAAAACTCCTTTGTAACGTATATATTTATATAGAGAAGTTGAGATTAGATAGTGTTATCTCCAATTGAATGATTGAAAAACTGAAAATGTCTGCCGGCCGGGGCATAGATCACTTGTTTGCGCAACTCTGTGGGAACTTCGGACGTGTCACACGTACAGATCGATGGTAGACAGAAAGAGGACGTCCTGTCACGTCACCAGGACAATGACCGCCACTTGGAAAAGGGGAAGCGAATTCGAAACATTAAAGCATTGATACAAAGATCAAGAAAAATTAAAATGCGTAACTTGGCGGAAGGGACCGGGAATCAAACCCGGTACCTTTGGATTACCGGTGCAGCGTGTTACGCTTTCCGCCAGGTTGCGCATTTTAATTCTTCTTTGAGCTTTGATCTTTGTATAAATGGTTTAATATTAGTATAGTGGTTGTACCCATACTTAAAAAAGAGAAATTAAATTTTTAATGAATTCGAAACATGTTAAAACGTTCCTGATGCATAGCAGTGTTTGAAGTCACATAGATGTCTTTGAAATTGTTAGAGATGTCTCACGAAAAATTTAATAGGGTATAGTATTTTTCTATATACTTACGTAATGTTCCTTTGTACATATTTTTTAACTTTAAAGTCTTACGTCGATTGGATTTTTGAATTTCGAATCTTCTTTAGTTTGATGAGAATTTTAAACTTTGATTTGTACTCTAATATATGAACATTGATTTGACAACGAACAAGTTTGAGTGATGAGATTTATTTTATTTTTATTTTATTATTTGTTAACGAACCTAACATTGCATGTATAAAGATCAAGTATTTCGTTTTTGAATGCGTTTTGGCAAACTAGTTTTATCCGTTCTGTAACATAAGGTCATTCAGGTTCATTTCAATTATCAGTGGACATACAATGACAAGTATATTAGAAGTAAAAATTGTATGGTACGCGGGTGCCCGTTGTTTCCTAGAAACTTACTTCGTCGAATCCACCGAAAAATTATTTCGCAGAATTTTTATTTCTCTGTACCTAGACCTAGTCATATTTTTTTCATAATTATTGCAAATATCATCCTATTGATTAGGTTAGGTTAGGTTGGTCTTATATCAGTCTCAAATCGTTTGTGTTTGCAAAGAAAAATGATTGCTACGAAATGATTTCTCAGCGAATCATCCGACAAAAAATAATTCTAGTGGTCACTATAGACCCATGGTACACGACACTGGGTGTACTACACGTATATAGAGTATCATAGATTATTCTATAGAGGATTTGGACTATTCTAGAACATGTTTACGTTTCTTTAAACAATCCACGTATTCCAAGTCAACGACTGAATTCGAGTTGAACGTACCGGCTGGAACACATCCAAGATACAAATGTCATGACGTAACAACATTTGCATCCCGACCACATAATGCCGAGTGGGCCTGCTACAACAGCCGTTGCGAAATCCAAAACGTTACTTGCATCAATTGACCATCTTGATACTTGTGACGTTTTAAAAATGCAACCGCAAACCAGTCGTGATAAAATGATAAGTAGCGAAAGTGATATAAAGCACTCCGGCCGGCCAGCTTTCAATTTGTAAATACGGGCTGAAACTCAAGCATAATAAACAATCAGTTATAATAATATAGGACATAGTTACATTTAAACTGTTGTTGTGAATGAAATAATGTTTCTAGTTACCTATCTATCTATCAGTTCCAAATCAATTGTTCTGGAAACAGTATGTTATTGTGCCGTTGCAAAAAAAAACATCTGACATTGTTCCCGAAATAGACTACTAGTGACGGTCAACTCATGTTCTTTCTTTAAGTTCCAAATAAGTGACACAATTTCAGAAATAAAATGTCATTTGCGTTTTTTCCGTTCGACGGCAGAATTGATAAACGAGTGCAGAACCAACGACTTATTCCTGTCCCGTTTAGTTTACATTATAAATTATAAAAAAAATGCAGTTCCAAGCATCCCAATACGTTTCAGTGTTGCAACTGTGATTATTATAGAATACTATTTTAAAAATGATTGGGATAATTGAAACTCCATTGTACACAATCGCATCGCCTTGTGGAAACAGAAAACGGTTCCACTGCCGCTGAAGTCGCGATAGCATTAAAAAATCGTGAACAAGTCGCCGGCAGTGAAAACCGCTCGCAGCCACGGATCAAATGAAAAGCGATTTTCTTTAAGATACGTACCCACGCCAACCGCCGCGAGCACTATTAAACACCTTGAATACATAGTAAGTCCTTGCACAGGAGATGTGGTCACACTAACGCTTAAGCACACACTGCGGGCAAGTGAATGGCAGCCTGAGCCATTTATACTGGGTGGAGGCACTGCGCCGGAGTAGCTGCGGTGAAAAGCGTCGCCCGCGCCCCTCGCTCACCCTATACCCGAAAAGAAGACATAGTAAATTTATCCTTATTCCCATCCGCTGCTGCGTCACCCTAAAGTCCAATTCTGGCACATTCGCGACAAACTAGCTTGGAATTGGCACTATGGTTCGTCTCTCTGTAGGGTAATGCGCGCGCTAAAGGTCATATTCATTTGTAAATCGTTAATTAGTAATTAATTTGGTAAGCATTAGTCTTAATAGTTTTGTCAATTGTGCAACTACAACTAATAGGTACTTACTGATACTGAGCCAACATAATTTTGAAATATAATGAGTATTTTTTTTTTATAATTTGCTTGGCAATAACTTAATTAACACAATATACCACACATACTTTTTTTAATCCCTCTATACCAATAAAATTTAATGGTGAAAACTGAAAACATTTGACCATAACATTAAAAAAAAAAACAGAAAAGAAAACAAATATATACCGACGAATATAAAATCGGTATTTCAATTATTTTAAGCTCAATAGGCGTGTATACTTTTTTTTGTGGATGTCAATCGATTCTATTTTTTATTGGGATCTAATGTCTATATAGGACTGACTACACTTAGACTGCTCTAAAAGTCAGAAATGACCATCACAGTTCAAAATTACCACCACCTACATGTGGCGTCATATGTGGGTTGGGTGCCAATATTTGTATGGAGACAATAAGTTATTTGCCATTTTCACCTTGAAAAAAATCGTTTAAGATACAATTATTGGTGTGTTCAAAAATTATGAGGATTCTGAAAACAATTTTCTAATTTTCTCTTGAATAAAAAAAAAATTGCGTAGTCATATATTCCTAAAAAAATATATTTTTTGGATTTTTTTTCTTTGTTTTATGACATACCTATTGAGTTAAAATTCATATAACTACAGTATGTTGTATAATTCAACATCAGTCTACACCCCTAATAAGGCTCCTTATCTGTTCAATAATAATGATTGTTGTAGACATTGTGAACATGTTTCCTAACATATATAATTATCAAAGTTAATAGTTAGAACATGGCTATTGCAATTTACTAGTATATATTTGAAGCCTACAGTTTGTATTTCCATTGATAATTTTTGATTAAAAATGCTTGAAATTGACAAAATTCACCCATAAAACTATTTTTTTTTCAACTTATTTTCGACTGCACTCAGTGAAAGCGTGAAATAGCTATGTTACTATCTACAACTCAGGGAAATACTAAATTTAATAATCAAGTCCTGACAAAATTTTAGTACGAAACGAGCATAGTATATTCCATCATCAGCTTAGCAATGTGAAATGATTCTGCACTGGAGAAAATTAGTACTTCTGTATATTAATAATTAGTTATGCACAATTAAACTATAAATTCAAAATGTTAAAAACCCTAAATAGTTATGGCTAAGAACCATCACAACAGGCGACACTTTCGAAAAAAAACTCATACAAAGCGGACTTTCTGTTTGGGAGCTACGATGCCACAGACAGACACAGATATACCGGATGTTTCCTGTAATAGGAGCAATAAATTAAAACATACATTCTACTCTTCAAAGTAAACAACAGTTGATCAGTAACTTAAAAAAGTCACTCTTCAGAATTTCATTATTTCAAACAAATTAAATAGGTAAGTAGGTCTTTCCAAAGTACGTTGTCCAACATTGACATTTCCTGAACATTGACATAGCTTTCACTCTACTAATATCGCACATTTCGCAATACATTGCCTCTTTTTCTAAACATTATTCTACAAAAACTATCATTTAATTTAATACACGTTAACTTATGAGAAGTTGCTTAACAAATGTTGTTCAGTTTCAAGAGAAAAATATATGTTTTAATTTATTGCTCCTACCTATTACAGGCAGTACCCGGTACATGTCAAACTTATATAACACCCCGAGTTACTATAAAACATGGAAATAGCTACAGATATGCCTTGATTTGAAGAGGTCCATCGATTCCTCATGAATCTCGTCATCGGATCTTCAGCAAAATTTCATGTGACTAATCTGAGATACAGCTGTTGTGATTAAGTCTAGAAAGCTCTCAGGAACGGGGTTGTGAAGCCTGAAGGGCTACTCCGGTGTTCGAAATTCGACAGTCGTATAGTGCCGTCTCTCTCTATCTATAACATGATATTATTCTCCCACCCTCTTATTTTAGGTATATCTTTTCAAACTATATTTGGTGAGCGGGACGGCACTATACGACGGTCGAATTTTGAGCATCGGAGCATCACTCCTGTGGCGCGGAGATAACCCCATCAGCGGGTTATGCTCCCACACAAAGTCCGACTCACTGGTAGTGAGTCGGACTTTGTGCAAGCACTGATACAGTTCAAGTCATGTTTAAAAAAAAGAACATCGGAGTAGCCCTTCTGGAATGGACTGGTGTCGGAGGCCAGGACTCACTTTGTATAGTTGCGCCCAAATAGTAGATTGCAACAAGCTTTTATCCTAATTGCTGACTGTAGGCGCTTATTCAAACGTGTGGACCGAGTCTGAACTCGATGCTTCTGTATTTAGTAAACTTAGGTATTTTTACCTTCTGTCTCCAACGTCAGACTGGCTAAAAATCAAACAACATTGAAAAAAAACATACAGTTGAGTAAAGAACCTCCTCCTTTTTTGAATTCGGTTGAAAATAACACCTATCGGTCATAATGATATCATCGAAGTGATAATAGTGTTAATTTCAGTTTAATCAGATAGGTTTAATCAGATTCATTTATAAATTTTGAAGATAACTTACTTTATGGCAATGATAATGGTAACTATGACTATGATGGTAATAGTCACGCAAAAAGTTTTACCAGGGATGTCCAGCTACGAGTATATCCTTGTAATTGTCAAAAATTCATCCAATCGTTTCGGCTTGAAGAGAGGACAAAGAAAATTTTACCAAAGCAGTGTGTAAGATTTTTACTGAAATAATGGTCACTCTTCATATGGGGACCTGCTATTTAATACAATTTTAGAATTGTATAAGTATTCATATTATAATCATGTCCATATTAATGTCAATTCGAGTTGCACCGTCCAGACAAAGGGCTGCTTTTAATCAATTTTGGCACTGGGACAGTTGGATATCCGAAGATTAAACGGGATCGTTAATTTCCAAAGCTCATGGAAATGACATCAGTAACATTGAATTGTAGTAAACATTTTGACTGACATTTCATCATCATCATCATCTCAGCCATAGGACGTCCACTGCTGAACATAGGCCTCCCCTTTGGACTTCCATATATACCGGTTGGAAGCGACCTGCAACCAGCGCTTTACGGCGACCTTTATAAGGTCATCTGTCCATCTTGTAGGTGGACGTCCTACGCTGCGCTTGCTGGTCCGAGGTCTCCACTCGAGCACTTTTCGGCCCCATCGGCCATCTGCTCTGCGTGCTATGTGGCCTGCCCATTGCCACTTCAACTTGCTAATCCGGTTAGCTATATCGGTCACTTTAGTTCGTCTACGGATTTCCTCATTTCTGATTCGATCACGTAGAGACACCCCAAGCATAGCCCTCTCCATTGCTCGTTGAGCGACTTTGAGCTTTGAGATGAGGCCGATAGTGAAAGACCACGTTTCGGTGCCGTAAGTCATCACTGGTAACACACATTGGTTGAAGACTTTCGTCTTGAGGCACTGAGGTATGTCGGACGAAAAGACATTGCGTAGTTTCCCGAACGCTGCCCAGCTGAGTTGGATTCGGCGGTTGACCTCTTTCTCGAAGTTGGACCTACCTAAATGGGCCACTTGTCCTAGGTAGATGTATGAGTCAACAACTTCGAGTACCGAGTTTTCAACAAAGACTGGGATGGGCACAACCTTGGCATTTGACATGAGTTTCGTCTTGTCCATGTTCATTTTTAAGCCCACCCGTTGAGGAACTCGATTGAGGTCATCGAGCATCATGCTGAGTTCCTCCATCGACTTTGCCATGACTACGATGTCGTCGGCAAACCGAAGGTGAGTGATGTATTCGCCATTGATGTTGATGCCAAGTCCTTGCCATTCCAGGAGCTTGAAGGCGTCTTCCATAACGGCCGTAAACAGTTTCGGGGATATAACGTCCCCCTGTCTTACGCCTCTTCTCAATGGAATGGCCTTTGTGCTCTGCTCCTGAACTCGGACAGACATGGTGGCGTTACTATACAAACACTTCAACACTTCAATGTACCGATAGTCAATATGGCATCGCTGAAGTGACTCGAGCACCGCCCATGTTTCCACCGAATCGAAGGCTTTCTCATAGCCCACAAACGCTAAGCATAATGGCAAGTTATACTCTTCAGTCTTCTGTATAACTTGCCGCAGCGTATGTATGTGGTCTATGGTACTATAGCTTCTTCGGAAACCGGCTTGTTCGGGAGGCTGGAAGTCATCAAGTCTATGTTCGAGACGGTTCGTGATGACCCTTGAAAACAACTTATAAACATGGCTTAGAAGCGTGATGGGCCTGTAGTTCTTCAATAGGCTGTTATCACCTTTCTTGAAGAACAGTACCACCTCGCGTCTATTCCATGCTTCAGGCGTTTTGCCCTCGGACAAGACGGAATTAAAGAGCTTCTGGAGGACCTTAAGTACCGGTGTTCCACCCGCTCTCAGAAGCTCTGAGGTGATACCGTCTTCGCCCGGCGCCTTGTTGTTCTTAAGCTGCTTCAGGGCCATCCTAATCTCGTACAGACTGATGTCCGGGATGTCTTCGGTATAATGTCGGGACAGCTTGGCTCTTGGATCGCCTACCAAGCTATCAACGGGCTTTGCGACTGAAGTGTATAACTGACCATAGAACTGACATTTAAATATTCCTAAAATTATAAATATAAGTGACAATATTATTTAAAATCATAACTAAATCTACAAAATATAGTGAAAATAAAACTATAATCTAAAACTTAACTTTCTAAAATAAAGGCTAGAACGGTAAACTAAAGACTTCAGAAATCGGGCCCCTTTAGCAAGGTCCCAAAGACGGTGGCAGCATTTCCTCGCTGAATAGCAACGCTAATAATTGAGGGAGGAAGCTGCCAGCTCTTCGGTCCCCCGTGGTGACTAGTCTATTTGCGATTTCCTTGAAGAACTGGTGAGCACTGGGCCCCCACGAACCGAGGGTCTCAACCCCGAACGGAATAAAATAGTAGGTGTTCGGATTTGGATATCGTAATCGTATTTGTAGATGTGTGATATAATGTTTGATATTTAAATAGCCCGGTTACGAGATTTGCATGGGATGTCACAGATACCACGCAGACTAGAGTACATTTGCTGATTTCTTTTTTAAGTTTACGCATACGTATCTCATTGAAGGCGCGGTAGGCGTAGTGTTAGTGTAGCTGTGCCCCACTGAACCGGTGGTCCAGGGTTCGAATCCCAACAAGGGATGTGTGATGAACTCGAATATTTGTTTCTAGGTATGTGTAGGTATATATTTTTATATATGTTATATCATCGTCAATAATAATACCGTCCCATAGCACAAGCTTACTAGGACTTGAACCCTTGAATTGATACAACGAAAAATTATTAATTTATTCTGCATATCATATTCTAATGAAAATTCCGATATACTGCGACACCTTTAATTATAGTTAAAGAACATTGTAATGTTTAAGTAAACCACACGAACAAATCATGAGCAGGGTTCGTAAAATGCGAGCAAGAGCTACGGCCGTCCCTTGTTGTCTACGTCATTATAATCGATTTTGCTCGCATTTTACGATTTCTGATCGATAAGCGCATCGACTATATGGGGTCAATGGTTAACGGCGGCCACAGAGAGAGACTATATCCATCCTTGGTCCTTAGGGGAAAGGGGAAAGGTCCTCTACGTGCCTCATCTGTACGTCTAAAACAACTGCAACACTCTTGTCGCGCGACAAACCCTACCTGTCACTTTCTTTTTAACGCGCGATCAAAACAGGTGATCTGAGGCGCGCGGCAAATGAAGTGAAGTAGCGGCAAGTAATGCTAGCCCTGCTGAGTGAGTGAGGATCCTCTTACATCATACGATTGAAAATTTCCTGAAATTGACTTTACGTAATTATTGGATAGCCCCTAAGAAGATATTACTAAGTAAACAGTTAGTAACAAATCGTGAGTTAACACTCTTAACAGTCATAATAGTCAGACGCGCTTGCGCATGGATTGAATGCGGTCACCATACAACGTCTAAAGGGCTGTGCACACTGTTGTGATAAGAACATTGAACCGTACTGCTATCAACTAATCTAAGGGGGCAAGAAAAAACACTTCATTATTATTTTAACCTATTTTAAACCCCCGACAAAAAAGAGAGGTGTTATAAGTTTAACATGTGATAGTCCGTGATATCGCAGCTCCCAAACTACATACTAAGTAAACAGTAAGGATAACAAGTCGTGAGTTAACACTCTAAAAAGTCATAATACTCAGACGCGCATGCGCTTGAATTGAATGCGGTCGCCATACAACGGCTAAGGGGCTGTGCACACTGTCGTGATAAGAATCATTGTTGAATCGTACTACTAACAGATATACGTAATATACAGGGGCAGGAAAAAGCACTTATTTTACCTACAGAACCTATTTTAACTCCCAACAAAAAGAGAGGTGTTATAAGTTTAACATGTGTATCTGTGTGTCTGTCTCTGGGATCGTAGCTCCCAAACGGATGGTCCCATTATAAAGCGTTTTTTTATGGAAAGTCTTGTTTGTCGAGATGGTTCCTATTATTATTACTTGCCCATGAAATGAGTTCTTCGGGCCTATGCAGTAATGTACTAATTATCTACACCCATCTTGTTAAATTCCTATAGATCAGGTATTATGGGTTAAGGACCTATACATTACTTGACAGCGACCAAAATCAGAGATGTAATTTCATAACCGCGAGGTAACTATATAACAGTATCAATTCTGATTCAAAATTTAATACAGTATCAATTTTGATCAAAATTGATACTGTTATGGTGACTTTTTCGCCGCTGCGCGAGTCACCCCATTTGTTTCTCTGCTCCGCGGACTGACTTTTTCATATTTTCATAAAACAAAGTCTATGATAATGATAATGAATATGTGTGCAGATAAAGTAGTGTATATAATTAGCCGTAGGCTCGTTTCATAAAAACACACTCGTATTTTAAGACAGTTCCATAAACATTGGTAGTTTGTAAAACAATAGAAAAGTTTGATGTCTTGCGGTGCTTTTATTTTTTTATTAGACTTTTTAGCCGCAATTTCTATTCTAGATGCAAAATATTTTTTACTCCTGAACCTAATAAGAACGCTTTCGTGTTCTTAAAAAGTATAACAAAACGGGGTATAATCGCATTCAAAAGGGTGTTTATTTTATTACCGTTTCGGATGTGATGTTAAGTCCATGGTCAGAGAAGGAACTCAGTCCGAAGTCCGAAGACATCATCACTTACGAAACGGCGAGGTAATTAAATAAACACTTTTTAACTCGATTAAGTTTCGTGTTATAATAATGTGTGAAAATCGTGTACTGCTCAATCCACATTGAAAGAGCGCTGCTGTCAAATTATTGTGCAGTACTTACCTATTTAGTTATTTATACTGCGCAGGTATATCCCAAAATTATTTTTTTCTTTTAAATTGCGCTTTAAGTTTAAATCATTAAATTAGCTGGCAAGAGAGCGGCGAAGGATGTCGTTAAGCGCGGCGTGTCTAGAGTCTAGAGAAGCGGACGACGCTTTTTTGACATGATAGTCCGTGCTGGCCCAGAGGGTCGACATCGCTGCCGCAATAACCCCAGCCGCAGGCACTATATTATTACCTTTATCTTTTGTCTATACCGAGTAGAAATGTGCCGTTCTCGAGAACATTCGTATGGGAAAATAACGTTCTCGAGTACATATCCCATACAAATCGGGAAAATGTTCTCGAGAGCACATCTCTAATATCAAGATAAAGTCACGCGCCATCATACGCCCGATGGCGTAGGTGTGCTCAGGCCTTGTGCCGTACTACGGTAAAAGGTCGTATCTTTGTAAACATTTCATAGTAAGATACGTCTTTTTGACGTAGCACGTCAGCCTTGCGCGATCAATCGCAGGTCGTCCGACCCACACATCAGCTGTTGTAATACTATTAACACGGCTTACTTTCTTGTATCGCATACCGTAAGGGCTTATGCAAATTTGCTCGCTCAAGGCTCATACGCCTTTGTAACTTTTGAAGGTGTAACTGGCGTAAGTGGAACTAAGTTCAATAATCTTTTGCTCACCCTGTATGATTAAAACACATACTCGTCGTTTGATTCTTTTTGCTATAAGTACGTTGCATTTTTTATTGTGCAGTAGGTATTAGCCAATAGGGTGTTTTTCAGCCACGATATGTTTCGGAATTTTAGTGGTACTAATTTATTTTATTGACAACGGTAAATGTTTGGTAACTGTCGTTAAAATTCAATGAGTGTCACTGATGTAAACAAGAGAAAACAAGAATAGATGTTTCGTAAATATGTAATATTTTATGTTTGATAAAGCCAAAACTATAATTCACATTGATGAGTTGATGACAGTCTAGTTTTTGCAATAGGATTCAGTATTTATTTCGGAAGAAGGACGAAGGATTGAGCAGCATTCCGGTAAACAATATATTGAATTTCGTTAATGACAAATCCTTCATAACATGTTCATAATGCAAATATATGACGTATGCACATTATTGCCATATGAAAGCTGTTTGTAGCGGGTTCCCTTTATCTTGCATAATATCGATTCTCCGAATTTCATTTCGCATAACAGCTATCACCGAAACATTTTTAGCCGAATGATTCTTTAGCATAATCATTTAGTATCATAATTGTCAGTTGGCATACTATTCATTTAGCATAATTTTAAATGGCAGAACACTAGTATCACCGACTTTTATTTCTCATAATTTTATATGGCAGTTCTGCCATTAATATCGCCGAATTTATTATGGCATAAAGACATAGTTTACGGAACAGACGAGTGCTAGGAAACTAGTTTAGGTTTTAGGTTAGATTAGGCGATTATTAACTAAACTGATACCAGTAAAATCGGTTAGGTTAGGTTAGAACTATGACCACAACAGAACCGAACTTCTGCCAGTAAAGTAGGTTAGGTTAGAACCGAACTTAATGGGTTAGGCTAGTTTTTTTTTTTTTGAACTTAATGGGTTAGGTTAGAACTGTGACCACAACAGAACCGAACTGCTGCCAGTAAAGTGGGTTAGGTTAGAACCGAACTTAATGGGTTAGGTTAGGTTAGAACTGCGACCATAACAGGATCGAACTATAAATATTATGAGATATAAATTTCTTCGAAATAACTATTCGGACATGTAAATATTATGCTTATTCATATTCTGCCATATGAATGTTCTGATAAAAAAAATTATGTGACATCACAATATGAGAAAAAAATTATGCAAAATAAAATTCGGAGAAATGATGTTTCTGTCAAAGGTTGTTATGCAAAATGAAAATATGAGTATCAATTTTATGCAACACATTAGTGAACCGTTTGTAGCGCCACTATCCCTGGACAAGACTGATGCTTGGTAGGCTATAGGTACGGTCATTTCGTCACGGTCAATGTAAAATAGCAATAGCATAGACTGCGCATTTCAAAAATAATCTAATACCTACGAGTACCAATAAGTACCATTAATTTTAATTTTAAATTTTTAGTTATAACTTGTTAGAAGATTTTTTAAGTTAATTTATGTTTGTTGAATCTTATTTCACTGCTAATAGGTATTCAATTTAAATTGTATTTATTTGAATATTATTTTTAAGGTGTACCTGTAACGCGATACCTATAATTTACCACCTAAGGAAGAGCGGTGCCCCTTAGCACAGGTAGTCAATACTTAAAAAGGGGCATCAAACACTGTTATGTTGATGTAATCGTGTTAATAAATAAATACATTTTTATTCTTATTATTTATTATTTTTATAATAAGTAGACATTTCGTGACTAGTCGGTAAAAATATGTCTTTACGCACCTTATTACTTTAATGGATTCACTCGTTATACTGTTACAGGATTACAAATCGGGGTACATTGTTTAGGAGCATATAATTTGAAAATGACCATCGAACTAAATTTAGGGCTTTTTTAGAAAATGATTTTTTTCTTTTTTACCTTACTTGGCTATTATAATGAACATCATAGAGTAAAAGATAGAAGGGAAACAAGGAAGACGGTGACCAATAATACGTTACATAAAACGAATAAAAGCAAAAAACGTCTCACTTCTCTTTTAATAATGTCGTATAAGAAAGCCTTGGAGATGACTGTGGGAGGGTTAGATTTATTTATTTATTTATTTAAATTAGTTACACAGTATTACAATAATTAAACCAAGGCACTGTGAACTACAAAATTACATTTAAAGAAAAAACCAGCTTAATTTAGGCGAAGTAATAGCGTGGGTCCGTTGCTTCGTCTGATCTGGCACAGGATTCGGCAGATTGCCCCGGAACTGTCGAAACACAACACCCTTCGGCCAGAAGTCTGCACTTGCGATGGTGTCCTGCAGCGGCCGCGGCACGCGCACCACAGACATATAATTCGTAAGTAACAACGAAAAGAGTTTGTCTCTTAAATTTATTATAATTTCGGACTTATCTCCTACTAGCTGCGCCGCACGGTATTACCCGCTCAAACCACGGGAACACTACATTTTTTCGGGATAAAAATGTACCCTATATGATAATCCATGGTGTCAGCTCCTTTCATACCAAATTTATCCAAATTGGTCCAGCCTAATTGAGCGCGAAGAAGTAACAAACATGCAAATAAAGCACACTCACTAACTTTCGCCTTTATATCCTTACTATTTCGCATCTAATATCAGATTATCTATACTAATAATACCATAGATCGGAGTTCTTATAATGTATTCGCGGCCTCGACATTGGTCATGCATTGAGGGTTTTCCTCCTTTCCTACGTACGCTCAACCTCTGTAACTGTTGAACATAATTTATACTGACGCACACGAGGTACGGTCAGCATCAAAAATACCTGACAATTTTACTACTGGCATTTGTAAAACTGCATACTAAAATTGATGACTGTACTAACGTTAACGGTTATTGACTGGTGTTTTTTTTTTTATAATTCACAAATTGACCGGCGATTGACCTCAGTATTAGAGTATCTCCTGATAGTAAGTGACTCTGGAATCGATGTAGCTCATTGATTCAGCAATAGCCTATTCACTCTTGCCTAGAAGAGACCCAAAATTATAATTTTCTGGAAATACACGCGATGGCCAAGTTCCATTAGCGGTTCGCATTAGAAATTATGTTCGACTTAAAACTCTAATCATAGTGGGCTTGAGAATCTACAATCTACACATATTGTATTTTTTTACACTTTATCTTTCCCTACGTTGCGTTTACGTTCATACAGAAATGTGATGATTATGCTTTTAGCTTGTATTCGTTTCGAAACTTCAATGGAATGGATGGAATGAAATAGCTTTATTTAAAGCTCACGCTATTTTACAAGCTTTTATTTAATTTGTATTGTATGTATGCATGTATGTATATAAGTAGGTATGTTTGTTCAGGTGGATCTTGCAACTCGATTTTGAAGCAGATATCGTAAACCGATGGAGCTGAAATTTTACATACTTACTTAACTTTGATGACAATACAATAATATGGTACCATGGGGCTGATCTGATGATGGAGCCGGAAGTTGGCTATAGGAACTCTATAATAGAAAAAGCAATCCTACCGAGCTTGGGCTCTTTAGAATCGTCTCAGTGAGCATTTGATTGATATCCAAAGAAAAGTACAGTCGGATATAAAAGCTTGTCAGTAAAATGACATTTTTGACAGAAACTTATTTATAATTTTATGTAGGTAGTATTATAATGATAGCGTAGTAGTAGATAAGTACGAGTATGTATCATTGGCCGATCGAGGGTAGCGATAGCGTCTACGTTACAGCTAGGCTTATATTTATTTCGTATGTCTGGATGTTTGGATGTCCGGATTTCCAACAGTGCTCTGTGCTTGCTTAGAGGTCGCATTTCACATCCGATTCTTATGGAATCTTGGGAGTAGATTCACTAATAAGATACATACATATTGCCGAATCGTTTTTCATTTTTTTTTACAATGTCAGGCATAGGGGAGTTGAGGACGTAAAAAATTACAAATTTAAATCATTTTGATAAAATCTTGCGAGATTTACAGAAGTTTACCTACAGCCACTTTTTATATGTTTTACGTCGGTACCGACTTCATAATTATTTCGATAGCATGTCTTAAGAAGCATGCATGTATTATATTTTACATCCATTATATTTAAAATTATGTAGGAAATATCTCATCGAACATTTAATTTTACTACTTTATATCAGTGTCGATATAGCCCCGCATTGCCGTCTCACACTGGTGTTATAAGCGGAAAGAAATGTTAATTAACGACATGTTACAACAGTCCTTAATGACAGTTATTAAAGCTAAATATTCTTTACGAATTGAGTGATTTAGAAATGTCTTTTGACCGCTGCCGAAATTAAAAAGAAATCCTTAATAATTGGTTTTAAATTAAAATTTACAAATCATAAGCAATTTGCTTGTTTAGTAATGCAAGCGTGTGGTAAAGTAGCATTAGCTGCACCGCTCTGTCGAGTTCGTCGTTTAATTTATTTGTTTACTAGTGACCCGCCCTAGCTTCGCACGGGTGCAATGCTGATAATATTATATATATATAAAGATCTAAGCATACAACGGTATGATGTTACGATTAGGTGGCCATTTGTAGGGAGCGTTTTTAGCACTTCGGAGGAATGATGAACTTTGTCGGTATTTTCTGACTTTTAGAGCAGTCTAAGTGTAGTTGGTCCCATATAGACATTTAAGCCCAATAAAAAATATAATCGATTGACATAAAAAAAATCATGCCTATTGTCGCGGTAAGGGAGCATTGAATAAATTTAATCTACTGAAAATAAAAAAGAATAAGCTTCACGCTTCTTCGGAAAAGGCCAACTATGGTAAAGAAATAAATATGCTTAAAGTATTTTTTTTTAATCTTTTTACTTACGAAGTCACCTTACATATAATTTTATTGTTGTGGGCTTATGGCTGTGGTTATGGGCGCTAGGTACAAGGCGTCGGCACCGGCGCACGCGCAGAATGCGGAAGTTCGTTAGCTGATTCGTAAACTATTCAGTCACGGGGATAACTTCGACGAGTGTTCTCACTCGTGGTGCAGCTTTGGTCGAATAAATAACTTAATAATTATGCAGATATGTACATATATGACGTTTATCGCAAGCTAACATGTTCACGGACATAGGAGCATTTTTAAATTTACATACTGCGGCACCGACAAACCGAAACAAATTTAACAGAACGAAACAAATTGAACCAAAAACGGCAGGTATAAATACAATGAGTAATGTTCGACCGTAGACGAAATAGAAGTTTTGCGAAAATAAAAGTCGCAGCCATGCAACGCCATCTGCAGTTAGAGCTGCTGGAGGGGGTGTTCTTTTTATAATCCTATTATTTTTAATATAGTATTAGTAGTTTATTTAGTATTTATCAACTCTTTTACCACTTATCATTTGTATTTCTCCATACAAATCGTTTACGCAGGTCGTTAGCGAGTACAGTCACTGCAAACTAAAACGAAGTAGAAGAAGATACTTAGGTGAACACAAATATTTTAATATATAAAATATAGCGTAAATTTAATTTTGGTCATGTACCGTGAAATGATTTCGTTATCAAATTCAAATCAGTGCGCCTAATAGCGCTTTGAACGGTACATGTTATTTGTTATTCAAGGGGGCATTGGCAACCGAAACGCGACGGCATTCTTCACATGATAAACTTTTTGATTATAAATTGCTGGCTGTGACAAAACATTACAAATTTCGTAGACCTAATCAGACTTAATAATGGAGACATTATCTCGCTATCTGTCACTTTTGATGTCCGTACTTGACAAGTGGCGATATCCCTAGAACATCGCAACTTCGCCAATTCTGTCGCGTTAAATTTGCGTCTCCTTTGTATGGGACGGCATAGATAACATACTTTAACTTGACGCGCGGGCGCTTATGAGAGAGTCGTTTGAGATATCTCCAAACGTCAACTTGCCATGAGACCTTAGTCGTTTCTGAAGTATCTTTGAAATATCGTTAAAACGCGATGAGCTGCAAATGACATATGTCATCTCAATTTTGGAGATACGAAGGCGATAATATTGTCAAAAATTGACACAGGACCATTTTGAAAATGGCATGCTGGGGCATGGACAAAACTCATACAAAAAAATCTAGCAAAAAACGCACAAGGCATTTAGCCTTATATAAAAACTATGAGAAACGTAGACTTTAGCAAAGATAATTATATAGTCCCTGTTCACAGTGGTAGCCTATCACAGGGGTCCATTCACGTCTCTTGACCTTACTGTTCGTGAAAGAGTTAAGTATCTGCTTGGAATAAATTAATCCTAAAATCTCCGCCACTATATTTTTAGTTTAGCGATATAGGCTATTCGACCGTTTTCGACCGACTTCAGAAAGAGGAGGTCCTCAATTAGTTTTAAATATTGTTTTATGTTGGTTACCTTATACGTCCGTCATTTATAAACTACTTAAAAATGTTACAAAGTAATCCAAGTAAAGTGTTTGTACCATGTGTATAGTGACATGCAAAGCACTCATAAAACATTAACTAATCACCAAAATTGGTAAACGACGCAAGAATTTCATCAATAAAAATCGCAATCACTTATGATTAGACATAATCCTCGTTACGACATCGCCAAATACTTCAATTCTTGTTTTAATTTCCTTAATAGTTCTGGTTCAGTAATATTATATTTAATTTAATGGTTGTATGCTTACAGAGAGGTATTTCTTGCATTCCAGTATGAGTCACAACCATACCCCAGAGTTTCCGGTGCACAAGTGGTTTGATGCCTACTGTCAGCCTAGTTTTTTTGGGGTTCCGTAGTCAACTAGAAACCCTTAAAGTTTCGCCATGTCCGTCTGTCCGTCTGTCCGTCTGTCCGTCCGCGGCTTAGCTCCGTGATCATTAGTACTAGAAAGCTGAAATTTGGTATGAGTATGTGTATGTATCACGATGACAAAACAGTAAAATAAAAACTAAAAAAAAATTGTGTCCCCCCCTCTAACTTATCAACCACGGGTCAAAAAATTATGGAAAAATTCATGAACATGAGGCCTTATAAGAACTTTGAATGAAAACTATATTGAACAAAATAGGTCGAGCCGTTTTTGAGTTATCGCAAAATTTCATAATTTTCTTAAAAGGACGTAAGTTGACTTCCAGAAGGTAATAAGTAACTACAGTTACTTTGGCGTTTACGACCTTTTTATAGAGCTTGAAATGTTTCTCGTAACTTAAGTCTATTGTGAAGGATGAGCAACTACGGAACCCTACACTGAGCGTGGCCCGACATGCTCTTGGCCGGTTTTTTTTTTTTAATGTCATAGGGAGCAAACGAGCAAAGGGATCGCCTGATGGAAAGTGATTACCGTCGCCAATAGACACTTGCAACACCTGAGTCACAAGTGCGTTGCCGGCCCTTCAGGTGGGGGTACGCTTTTTTCTTGAATCATTCGCGCACCAAAAACCCTGTAACGCATGTTACATTTCTTGCTTATTCCAAAGCTTGCGGTAAACGATGGTTGGGTGTTCTGCTTTTTCGCCGAATAATTTGTCGTCGAATAAACTTTTAATCGAATTTACACTTCACCGATTTTTTTTCCTCTGTCATACATATTCATATCTTAATTATTGAATTAATAATCCCATTGATAAGGATAGGCTAAACCATTGTTACAGTTTTTCGCTATAAAAGATGGTTTCTCAAAACGGTTACAAGAAACGCCCGGCCCACATGCACGTTGCATCTTACTCGATGCAGGGCGTGTTACTCAATTCGATGCTTACGGCAATTGTTCGATTGATGTGACCTCCAAATGTCTAGCGCACTTAGACATTGGCTTAGCTTGGCCACAGATTATATAATGGGAATTGGTGTTACGTAGGATGAGCGGAGAGTACTTCCCCTTCGCATAACTATTTTGGTTGCAGAAAAAAACTAGTCAGCGAATTACAACAAATTGAAATTAAAAAAAAACTTTTTTTAATTTGGTAATGAAGTTTGGATATAAAAAAATATATGTAAATGTTCAGAAAAAAAAAAAACAAAAAACAAGTTGAGAGACTTCTATTCCTATTGAACTCGTATACTTATGTCAAGAATCATCGACGACGAAAAGACGGAAGATTAAAATATAACCTACGAGTATAAGGATTCTAAATAGTCGAGATTTAGTGCATATGATAGTTTATAGTCAAATACAGGAAACACACCGAATATTTTCATAACGCGACTATAGAACATAAAGTTACCATAATTTAGAATTAAACCTTAATTTCAAGCAAGAAAAGAAAAAAGAAATAGCAATGTACCTATATTTTGTTTATTTAATTGGGGCATCAACAGCAATACAATTTGTAATAATTAACAATATAGTAAAACAACAAAAGCCAATAAAAGATGTCCACAAAAATACAGACAGTAGAAGAAAAACGAAACGAAAAGTAGAACTAGTTACAAGAAAAATTAAACAAACATGGTATGCTCGATCAGGGATTTTATCCACTCATGTATTTTTCCTTCTAAATCCTATGTATAAAAATCCCAACATAGGGTAGCCTAAGCTACCGATAGCGCTGTAGAGGGAGGAACCTCCTGACGATGTTCGCTGTGTACAGATTTACCGCATTCTGAATCTGACCCTATATCCAGCCATGTAGCATATCTTGCGGTGTTTGTCGAGACTCTTCGCTATAAGACCGTTCGCCGAAACGACTATTGGGAGAATGATGTGTGTTTATTGCGTACGATGATCATGTGGTGAAAGGTCATTTGTTTTGTGAATTTATGCTGAGCGCTAAGCATGCAGTGACGTAGCAAAAATAGGGTTGTCTCTGGCGAATTTTATAAAGAAATGGTAATATTGGCCTTTAGACTTCATCGTCTCTCAGCTCCGAATGTATAATAACGCCTTAATTATCTACCCGCTTAACGTATAAGTAGTCGGAAAATGCATTTTAATGAGCAGTTAGTTACATAATATTGTCGGGTTTGATGCGTCTTAGTGAATATGGATTTGTTTATTAATAGCGTATTATTCTAGAATGCACCAAAAATCGTAAATTGTAATTTAATACACTTATAATTCAACTTTTCAGGGATATTGTGAGACCTTACGTAGAGGTCACTTTGATATTATAAAACCGAATGAATTAAGGTAAATAGATTTAATTCGTGTGAAACTGTGATCGTAGGAGATCCGCGACCTATTCGATGGCGTATATGATATTGTTTGTCATTTTATTATTTCTTAATGTGGTATATGGACACGATGGAACATTTAAAGTGAATCGGAATAAATTGTTAAACTATGAACTACCGGACGCGCGCCCCTTGAAGCAGTCCTTGGGATTCGATGAGGACATCTATCTAAATTTCACGGAACTAACTAACAAATACAATTATCCCACAGAAGAACATCATATCATCACTGACGATGGATATATCCTGACTCTATTCAGGATTCTGCCAAGATGCCGACAGGTTATCGGATATCCGATAGTATTACTCCATGGTGTCTATGATAGTGCCGACGCTTGGATCCTAACAGGTCCACGCAATGGCTTGGGATATGTCCTCGCTGATGACTGTTACGATGTATGGGCCGCTAACCATAGAGGCAATGTGTATTCAAGAAAACACGTAATATACGACCCTGATAAAGATCCGGAGTATTGGGACTACTCGTTCGACGAACACGGCTTCTTCGACGTCCCGGCGGTGGTAGATTACGTCATCTCTGTTACTGGACTTCCGAAAGTGAACTACATCGGCCATTCACAAGGAACCACGGATTTCTTCGTAATGGCATCGACGAGACCTCAGTATAATGCTAAGATCCAGCTCTCGATTCATTTGGCGCCCGTGGTGTTCCTGAAGAACATTGGGGGTCCAATTCTGAAATTTTTAGCACCTGCTGCGGATGGTTTGAAAGATGCTCTAGATAAGGCTGGGTTTAGTGAGATATTGGCGAGGCATCAGCTCGCTCACGCGTTTATGGAATACTCCTGTCGTTTCGCACCTGAAGCTATCTGTGGAACGGGTTTGCTTGCGACCACAGGCTACAGAAGTGGGAGCATCTCGTCGAGAACTTTGTCTCGCGTTGGAGGCCACTTGTTTACAGGGATATCAACTAGAAGTCTAGCTCACTTCGCGCAACTGATAACTGCAGGGAAGTTTCAGCATTATGATGAAGGAAAACGAGGAAATATACAGAAGTATGGTTCACCAGACCCGCCTGAGTACGATTTATCTTTGGTGACTTCACCGGTCCTCTTAATAACTGGTCAGAATGATTTTCTGTCACCGGAACAGGATGTCTATGATTTGGCAATGAAATTACCAAATGTAGTTGAGAATTTAATTGTTCCCGATCCAACTTGGAGTCATAATAACCATTTATGGGGAAAGAAAGTTTGGGAATTTGAATTTCCTAAGATTTTAGAGTATTTAAGTTCGTTTAATTCATAATGCTTGTATTTAAGTTCGTTTAATAATAAATATATTGTAAAGGCGAAAGTTTGTGAGTGTGTTTATGTGTATGTTTGTTACTTCTTCACGCTCAAACGGCGGGTGTTTTTTTGATAAATTTTGGTAGGAAGGTAGCTGTCACCCTGGATTAACATATAGGCTAAATTTTATCCCGAAAAAATAAGTGTTCCCATGGGATGAGTGATAATAAATAAGTTGCATTTGGCTTAAAATTTAAAGTATAAAAAAATTAAACAATTGTATTCTAGTTGGTCAAACGTGAAAACAAACTGTTAAAATATCCAGAGATTGTAAATTAGTTATTTTGTGGCCACCAGATTATCTTAAGGAAAGTCAATAATAATCATTCTGTTCCGTTGTTTGACTTCTGCGTATTTTAATAATGTCTGTTTGTGGTATTATGTAACCTTGGAATGACTTAATTAAATACGGGGATTGGGAAAATGTTTATAAAATTATTGTCTCCTTCTGCATAAGTTGCCATCATTGACTCTAGTCTAAATAAAGCGGTAACGGTAAAAACAAACAGCTTAATCAGAGATATACCTACGCAATTATAATTTATTGATGACAGGTTAAATACGTCTGCTTTGTTGGTAAACATGGACACACATCAAATGCTAATGTAAATGATTTAAAAAATGAATGATCGTTTTTTCAAATAAAGTCAACATGATCTTTTATTTTTTAGAAAAAAAATTGAGGCTCTTTTTCATTTTACTTTACACGACTAGGAATACGTAAAATAGGGAAAAAATTCATTTCGAAGCGTCACGTTTGGTATGAATGTTTTGTTTAAATTTCTATGAACGTCACGCACTAATAAGTAGTTTTCATACAACATTTTGGTATTTTTTTTTATCTGAAGCTCGAATGTACGAAAGCCTAGCTATATATATATTTTCTTGTACACTTGATTATTTTAAAAAACGCTCTATTAGTACTACTTAGTGGAGCAGGCCATAATTTTATTTTTAATGTGTAATTTTATTGTAAAATATGTTGTGTTATAAATAAAAAATATTATATTTAAGCCAATGAAACTCAATCATATGTATCTGTTATACAGAGTATTTTTTAACAGGACTTTTTTTAGACTGACTTGAACTGTATCAGGGATGTTTAGCCCTCAGTGCTCAGCCCCCAGTGAGTCGGACTTTGTGTGGAAGTATAACCCGCTAATGGGGTTATCTCCGCGCCACAGGAGTAAACTTTAGCAGGACAAAATTGGTCATAAATATATACCAAAGTGTAAGTTTCCTTGCAATCTCGCTCCGTTTCTCATCCTATGAATACGTTTCACAGTAAAAAGAAGTATTTGCTTAGATTATACTTTAATTGCAGTGTTTTTCTATGCGATAAAGTAGATCATGAACGGTCACTACCATATACAGCGGTGTGATCGTGAACGATAAAATTTTGTAGACTAGTTTGAAGGCCAGACCTAAACGTTGCGATGTGTTTGATACTAACTCATCAGATACATTATAATTCAAACAGTATACATATACACGTATATAATTTTTAGCAGATAAAAGACGCTACTGTTTTTCAACATTTCTTTATGTCAGTACCTAAAAAAACCTAGATTCATATTTTTATAGTTACAAATCACTTCTGTGGCTCTAGTGAAAAGGGGTTAAAGTGCACTTATGACCTTTTTGCGTTATATACACCAAAATTCACAAAAAAAATTGCGCATCTTTTGGTGTAATCGGATCTAAGTTATCTTTTAAAATGACAAAGTTAGGATTGTGCCAAGCGGTATATCTGGGGTTATGTCGTGAAATATGGTGCAACTAAAGATAACATTGGACAATTTGGTGTTTTGCATGTGGAGAACGATTTAAGTTCATTTGTCTCTTTTAACGCATCCTGTGTTAAAGGATCAATTTTTAATTATACCTTTTTACAAAACAAGATTACAAACCTTAAAGAATATAAATGGACTTTAATCTGTATTTACTACTTTATGTTAAACATTAATGGTATAAGTCGAATTGTATCTCTTATGAAATCTGGTATTTCATGATCAATGTTTACTTGTACCGATTTGCACCAGCAATTTACCCATAATTTATAAAAATAAATCGAAATTAATCCATATTCACGAATAAATATTTAGTATTTATGGGTGTATATAGACTTATACCAGTGAGATGTATCATTTTACACCACGACGATTACTTGTATCAAGAAGTTTGTATTATAAAGTCTCTTCGCTGTCGTTTATTTCAAGTACATTTGAATCTAATAAATCATCCCATTATAAAATTTGGCTCACCAGTTAGACTGACCTGGTAGTGATGTAGGCATTTTTTTTAAGTTGTTTAACTTGCAATGTATGTTACTATGTTTGTTTGGGATATTGCAATTCAATTTTGAAGCAGAATATCTGCAACTGATTGAGCTGAAATTTTGCCCAAGTACCTATGTACTTCCTACTTAAATATGACAATATAATAATATGGTACCATGAGACTGGTCTGGTGCCCAGAAGGTGGCCCTAGGATTAAAAATATGTTTTAGTATGTTACACAGAATGGCAGGCCGATCTCGAATCGATCGAATGCTCAAACTTGTTGAGGAGAAAGGTGACAATAATTGTGTCGACTCTATTAGCACTCCTGAAATAGGCAGAACGTAGTGTTCACTAATTCTGACTCAGAAAATTTACGAGAAATGGAAGAAACCGGAACGGCAGAAGAAGCAGAGCAACTTTCGTTTTGGGACAGAGTCGGTCTAGGACGAAAACGACAACCTAAAAAAAGTGAGAAAATAAACATAGGGAGGACAGGAAAAAGAGGAGACATTTTGGTAAATAGTATGAAACAAATAGTATGAAAGCAAAAAAATATAGGAGAGAGTCTAGATGCTAGGACAATTTTAAAATGAAATGCGCAATAAATATGCAAGAAGAACTCAAAAATATATATTTGAGAGTTAATAGGGCTTTAGGAGAATATATAACAAAAGGGTTCAGTACATTGCTAATTTAATTGAATTAGAGTTTAAAAACACAAAAGTAGACGCAACAACAAAGAATAGACAGTTTGCCAATTATTTAAAAATAAAGACGAGTGTTACGTGTTATCACATTTGCAGAGGCTGGTAATGCGATAACCATTTGACGAAACATCAAAGTTTGTTCCAGGAGTAACTGAAAAACTTAAAGTCAGTAAAGAACTTGTCCTAGATTCAGCGTGATGGATAGTGCTGAGTACCACAAAAATAATGAAATATTTACAGCGGTCCAATACGGATATCGGTAAAAAAACGGTTTTTTGTTAAATTTGATAAACCCCAGGGTAAGATCTTTTACGAATAATTGTTATGTTATGAAGATGTGGTAGATTCCCATCCTTTGGCGCCAACAGAGCACAGGCAAGAATTGATTTTATACAAGAATTTAAATTTTACATGCTGACCCTCAAAACGTGATACATGTTATTTTCCGTGTCTAAATATTCACAATTGCAATAAAATTTTAGTATAAGGTCTCATACTAAAAGTTATTCGTAATTGTAAGTTAACTGGAAAAACTAAATTTTGTACTTATCTCGTTTTAGGTAATTATCATCTTGTATCGCTTAAGAAAGTTGATTACTTAATATTTTATTCGTTTTGATGAAAGCCCAAAAGTTAAAGACGATGAGAATAATTTTATATGCTAATGTTGACTTTTCTGTTATTTTTGTAATAAAGAATAAATAAAAATGAAGATTTTTTCTTATCACTGCACCGCAAAAAAATGATATAACTTCTAAAATACTGTTGGTAAAGGTGTGTTTATATTACAGTACACCTAAATTAATTGAGTGCAAAAGGGTAAAAGTTTGTTTTCTTAGGATTATCTCTGAAATAAAGCTCTTAAATGATAGGTTTCGTTTAGTTACGTATTTCTTATTTAGGGTGTTCATGTATTTTTCCTTTATAAAAGGAGATAACTTTAAATAAACCGAACAGCAAGTCCATTTACACTTTCTAAAATAATGGTGAAAATTGGTATAAGTTCAGTTATATTCCCGGGTAGTGTAAGTGTTATGGATGAAAAGGGGTATAAAGTAAGTTATGTCATTAAGAACACGTTTTGGCACGGATATAAGTCACATTTTTTTTTAACCGTTAACTTTGGAGAAGTAAGAATATTACCCCGTGAAAGCGGATTTTTTAAATATTTAAACTGCATTTAAAGTTTATTTGTAAGTATAGTGGTTGAAGTACAGTGATCAAAAGTCTGAATAATTTTAAGCCGCAACGGTTTTTTGCGTCTCCTGTAAAGTAGTGTTTTTCGAGTTTAACCCCTTTTCACTAGAGCCACAGACTTATTACCTTTGTTAGTATATACAAAACAAAAACAGTTACACTACACACACTAAAACATAGAAAACGGGCTATTTAGCCCTGCCTGACGTCACCTCATTCCAGTATTTGGTGAGCGATCTCATACGTAATGAAACGACATCAGGAGGCCGTGCCTCACACACGCGGGCAAGCAGAGACACAATTTATTTATTTATTTATTTATTTATTTATTTATTTACGCACACAACTGTCCTTACAGGCTTACCTAATTCGACAGCATGGAATATTTACAAAATAGACACAAATACAGGCATAGTACACAAACACAACACTACACGTCAACTATTTATACTATTTACTATACAGCATAACATAAAACATAGAGTGTGGCCCTTGTGAATTCGCTCAAAGAACAAAAGAAAAGATCAGATACGTTTGCTACTCGATTGAGAGTGCGAAGCGCTCTGGTAAAGGGTGCTTGGCGCAGCAATTGCGTTCTGGCTTGAGGCTCCGCGAGCAGGCTGGGCCGCCGCCGTCGCCACACGTATTGCTGCGGCACGTACAAACTAATCTCCGCTAGGACTCCTGGGTTGAATACCTTGCCCCGCAATAACTTAAAAATATATATTGCTAACCCTAATTCCCTTCGGACTTCTAGTCGATTGTATCCAACCATGCCTAGTAAAAATAACGTAGGATACATTAGCGGGTAAAAAGGATACACCCCGTACATCTTTAAATATAAAAATCTAATAAATTTGTTCTGTATGCGCTCCAACATAAGCCTATATTTAGACTCATGCGGGCTCCAGATGACTGCATTACATTCTAGGTGACTCCTAACTATCGCCTCGTATAATGCTCGTATCGCATTCATATTATTAAAATCCTGCGATTGGCGCATTATAAAGCCCAGGTTTCTGAAAGCCTTTTTGCATACCTGAGTAATGTGATCTCGATATGTAAGATCAGCTTTCAGAAGCACTCCCAGATCTTTTACCTGATCGACTCGCTGCATCACTGTTCCCTCCAGCATGTATTGATAGTGATGCGGATTCTTAGCTCTACTAAAAGAAATTACGGAACATTTTGACGCATTAAATGATAGCTTGTTCGCTAAGCTCCAGTTAACTACTCTACATATGTCTTCCTGTAATTTAAGACAGTCCGAGCTATCACCAATTTTTCGAACAAGCTTTAAATCGTCCGCAAAAAGCAAACAAACGGAATCCTTGACTACTTCAGGAAGGTCGTTTACCATTAAGTTAAATTGCAAGGGTCCCAAATTGCTGCCCTGACTCACTCCAGACCTTGTGAAATATGGCTCCGACCGAAAGCCAGCGCAGTCCACATACTGGCGTCTTTCCCGCATATAGTCAGCAAAAAAATATAAAGTATGTGGACTACATCCTAGGTTCGCTAATTTAGCCAATAAGATATCATTATCAACGGTATCAAATGCCTTACGAAAATCGAAATATGCGGCATCGACCTGCTTCCCGGCATCCACAGCAGGGACTACGTTCACCATAAGGTGCAGCAGGTTTCCTTCATTTAATTATTTTATAAATAGTTTTCAATTATTTTACTTCTAATGGCAAATGTGTTCAACAGCTATGAAATGCTTGAATGTCCCTTTCATTAAGATTTTTATGGAGGTTTATAAATGATTATTGGCCCCGATTGGCTATTTATTTTTCTTGAAATAAACGCGACAATCTTAGATTTGCCATTGCACACATCAGTGTCATTTATTCGAAGAATAGGTATGTTGTGATTCATACTTGGTAACTTACATTATGACGTTAATAAAACATCAGTTTGATAACAAAATCATTTAAGCATCAACATGTCATCGGATTAAATTAAATGATTATTATGACATCAAAGAGACTCATTTCTAGTGATAAATTAAATTTGATGAGCGCGACTGTATGTATCAACGGTAAATCTTTTTTAAAAGCTTCCTTCAAATCATGAGTGTGTAATACATGTATCAAATAATGAATGTTGATCTTAGGAGCTTGACCAAGACCTGCTTAGTAACAAAAAAATAGAGTGGCGGAAGCGCGTTGTGGAGGGTCGCTTAGTTATGCGACGAGACCTGGTTCGCGGAACTCGCTGTCAAGAGACAAAGACGTCGACAAGGCGACGCAGTACCACCTGTCGCACACTTCTCTTGTCAGGTCTGCGGTAGAATGTGTCGATCGGTTTAGTTAGCCACCAGAAACGGTGTCTCCCAAACATTACACCGTAAATCATCTGCAATAGACGCAAGGGCCTATACCGGGTGGGCCCTGTAACAGGAGCAATAAATTAAAACATAGATTCGTCCCGGGCTTGAAACTAAACAACATTTGGTAAGCAACTTCTGAAAATAACGTGTATTAAACGACATTTTTTAGAATAAAGTTTAGACAAAGAAGCAATGTAGTATTGCGAAATGTCCGATATTAGTAGAGTGACAGCTATGTCAATGCTCAGGGAATGTCAACGTTGGACGACATACATTGAAAATACTATTTAATTTGTTCGAAATAATATAATTTCGAAAACTGACTTTTTTTAGAAGTTGCTGAACAAATGTTGTTAAGTTTAACGAGTAAAATCTATGTTTTAATTTTTTGCTTATGTTACCAGGACCCATATTGTATATATATGTGTTCTGAAATTAAGGTATCTTCAAACGAAGCCATTGCATGTAATAACTAGAAAGTTAAAGCCCAACCAGATTGGTTACTATTCTTCAGGAGCTTTCGACCGCGCGGAATAAAATTATCGGATTGATAGTATCATAATTACAACAATCCTTGAAAACCTAAGCTACCAGTGTACTTAAAATAAATGAGATCGTAACATCCCTTTTAGCGTGATAAACCGGCAAAAATTCAATAATGCCTACCAATAAAATAATCAATTCATTGACCTAAAAATGGTATTTTCTATTTCATTATAAAAAGAAGTCAATATTCTCTTAGAATAAATACTTGACACCTAATCTAGTCAGCGCTTGAAAGTGGAGCCAGTGTAAGTGAGCCACGGCCTGTTTCGTCCGTGTAGGTACGCATCTGTCACAACGTCAATATCACAAGCAACACGTCTCTATTAATTGGTTCGTAGCCACGCACGCATAAAACTAAAACCACCCTTCAAATCTTTGTATGAAGACTATCGTTCTAGGCGTATTTCTTCTAAGTATTCACTATAGCTCAATGTCTTCTAGACCACATAGGGCATTTCAAATTGGAGCTGAAACCGGTATGTTGTCATCTGCCTGCACCAGCGTTAGAGTACCTATTGGCAAACTGCTTAACATCCAGCTCACACACCACCGAGGTCTGTTTCTTGAAACCTATCCCATTATGTCACCGATGTCAATGCGAATGATTCTTTCGCTTAATAACTAAATGTCGATGTATTACGACTTCGCGAGTTTAGCGAGTCGCTTTTAAATTTCTATATAATATACTTACAAATAAAACCGTTATAATTCGAGCTCTGCTCTATGGTAGTGAAACGTGGGCTCTGAAGAAAACAAATGAGCCATGGTTGCGTACCTCGGAAATGCGTATGCTGCGTTGGGCGGGTGGAGTCACCTTGAAGGATGAAGTCCGCAACAATCATATGTGGGGTAGTTTTAAAGTAGCGCCAATCACCGAAAAGAGTCAAAGAGTCTAGGCTAAGGTGGTTTGGACACGTCCTGCGCACACCTGATAGCCATGTAGTGAAAAGTGCCTTTCCGAGGCTACGAAGAAAAGAGGGAGAGGTAGGCCTCAAACTACCTGAATGATGAATGGCCAGAGAGACATGAAGGATTTAGGCCTTAGCTGTAGAAGACACCTATCATCGAAGCGAATGGCGCCTCAAGTTTAGAAAAGCCGACCCCGCGTAACAGGAACAGGCGAGGAAGAAGATTCACTATAGCTCAGTGTCTCTTAGACTACATAGGGCATTTCAAATTGAAGCTAAAACCGGAATGTTGTCATCTGCCTGCACCAGCGTTGCAGTATTGGCAAACTGCTTAACATCCAGCTCACACACCAGCGAGGTCTATAATTCTCGAAGCCTATCCCATTGTGTCACCGATGTCACCAATGCGAATGGTTCCTTCGCTCAATAACTGAATGTCGATGCATTAGGACTTCGCCAGTTTAGTGAATTGCTTTTATTTATATTTTCTAACGACCTTTGTGTAAACTTTTAGTGTAAATTGACAACATTTCAGTTTTTTGACCCGGCCTTTTTACGATATCACGTCACACTAATATTATAAAGGTGAACCAATGGACCAATTTTGATCAATTGTGGTTTGAAGGTAGCTGACACCCTGGAATAATATATAGGCTACTTTTTATCCCCAAAAAATCTAGTGTTCCCGTGGGATAAGCGGGTAACACCGTGCGACGCAGCTTGTAATCACATAAAGGACAAAGAATTAAACATAACCACATTTTTAAATTGAAAAAAAAAAATGGATTACAAAATCCATTTCAAAATTTCCTCATCGACAAGTAATTCGTCACAGCGCAGTAAATCACACAGACGGACTATTACTTAACTAAGACGGATTTTGTTGCGTCTGTTAATTTTTTCCACGAGCTAATGTCATTTGAGTGCTGAATTGCTGATTCTCAGACAACGCTGCACGCTGCGTTCACCTTTTGGTTTTTAATGTTCAATACTAGTCCGTAACTATGATCAAATAAAATTATCGTTTTGGGTTCTTTTTAATATATATTCGAATATGTTCTGAATGACTTTTGAGAAAAGGATGGTACGGTGTGCCGACGCGCGCGTTTGCTAGACCCGCCCCTAGATAAAGTCAAAGAGCATATAATCACTTGGATAAAGTTATGAAATAATAAAAAAATAACGCTCTTTGAAAATTTTTAATGATATCGATTATTATGCACACCTACTTGGATTTTTTTACAAAACAAAAAGTATCGTGGATAGTGCTTGTCGTAGTTTGTGTACCTAGCCACTCACGTGCTCTGCGCAACTACGGTTGCGATTTGTCAAAACGCAAAGTGCTCTCGCAACACTAGTTGCGAGCTGGAGTTCCAACGGTTTTTAAATGATATTTACGTGGATCGTGTGAAGAGCGCTTTTCTGTTGACTTATTTAGGTAGAGGATTGATGTGGCAACATTAAAAAAAATAAAAACAACAGTCTATGGAACAATTTTGCAAAATTAAAAAAGTAGTATTGGTGACTGTCAAAGTTCGGTGTGTTAGTGAGGGAGCTAGTGTTTAAAAAAATGCCGTAAGTATTCTATTTTCCATATTTTAAATAGTATTGTATATCAGATTAATCGTTGTTAACTGCTACATATGATGAAGCATATATTTCAATGCTAATTTAAATATAATGTGTTAAATTCTTGCAACAAAGTACGTAGAGTGATGAAATTTTTGCGTGTTTGATTTTTAATCGTGCATTATTATACGATTATACGACATGTTTTTGTCTGGGCTATTTGAATAAGTTAGTTTGTTTATTGACCTTAGCGTAAATCCTCTTTAAATGAATAATTATGTATGTTTTAAACAGGATTAGGTGAAAGAAACTTGTGACGTCTGTAAGTACAACTATACGCAACAGTAGTTGCTCGAAGCATTTTAACAGATCCGCACAAGGTCCGCGTTTTATGTCATAAGGCATGGTGCACACTGGGTTTTTGTTGCAGATTGGTTTAATTTGGCTTATTTTTGAGTGTTTTTATTTTTATTTGTGGAGGCTATTACTAAATATTTTTGGTTACTTTTAGTTTTCTTTTTATTAATCGGCGAAGGATGTTTTTGAGTGAATAGTTATTTGTGCAGCAAGAGAGAAAAGTTGTTTTTGCTGCGAGTGCCGAATTTGAATCACGAGCGTAGCGAGTTATTCTAGGATGGCATCTAGATTTTTTTTTTTAGTTTGGCACATAGATAAATAAACAAAATAGGATTATTAATTATACATTTTGAATCATAACAGAACTCTAATATAGTTATTTGTTTTAAAATTTTATATCGATCATATATTTTAATTAAAGTTTTGCTTACTGATTTCTCGCTGCAAAGGTGCCTTTCCGAACTGCTGAGGGTGTGTTGTTTTCTAACCTTAGATTTTTAAGCTATCTTTTATGGAATTTTTGGTGTGGCATGTACTTATAACCATTTTTTGCAAGTTGACAATGTGTTTGTCTACTAATAATTGCACATTAATTTTTTGGCTGGATTGAATTTTTATGCTTTATTATCGTAATTTTGACAGACGAACTAAAAATGAAAGGGGAGGTAGAGGTGGACAACGAGGGAGTCGAGGGAGCGGGGGACGAGGAAGAGGGGCACGTAAAGTTATGCCAAAGGAGCTGTTCCCTTCTTTGGACGATCCCCAAAACGATATTGCGATCCCCGGACCCAGTACAAGGTTGTGTACTTAAACATGTTTTCTAAATTGGTATTAGAGACAGTAACAGGTTTTCATATAATATTAATTTCTCAGTAGAACTTACGATGAGGAGTATGCGAATGTAAAAAAGTCGTCGGCGCAGACAAGAAAGGCTCTAAAAAGCCTACCTGTTGCAATGCAACATAAATTTAGCGATATGAAGCGGGCAAAAGAAATGGAGCGCTTTTTGCTGCCCGATGCCCCTCCACGCAAGAAATCAAGGTATAGTAAGATCCACATTTCGATGTATTTTTTTTTAATTTAATAGATATGTTTATGTTATATAAGGATTTTTTTTTAAGAAAATTGTCTCCAGTACGGCAAGCATGTCGATTACAGGAGGGCACCCCATCAACGCCCCCATCCCCAAAATTGAGACACTGGCAGACTAGGTACGGATATTATTTTTGTTGCAATGCTACAATAATACCTTATTTGAAATTTTATTAAGTCAGTTCGCTTCAAATATTATTTTATTACAGAAATCAGGAAAATGACGAACCAGATATAGATTTACCAACCACACCTCACCAACGTGACTGTGAATCTGTAAATTGGGATACTCCAACGAGGTTATACAGTGTTTGCATATTAAAATGAATAATTATATTAAGTTTAAAACAAGAAAGTGTTATATTCACTTTATATATTTTTTCTTACAGAAATCAGCAAAATGACGAACCACCAGATATTATAGATTTACTAACAACCCCTCACCACCATGACCGTGAATCTAATTGCGATACCCCAACTAGGTATGCCATATATTATAAAAACATTAAAATATTATATTTAAACGATGAGCTACCAACGTTTTAACGAAACCTGTTTATTTTTTTAGCACAATTAGTTTGGACAGCTGTATAGAAGTCCCAGGGTGTTCACCGTTGCGGGTGGATTGGACGACAGGAGATTTAAGTTAGTTAAAATATTTTTATAGTATCTTTTTATCGATTCTATTTTTTACGTGGAAATACCAAATTTTTACAAAAAAAAAACTAAAAATTTAAGTTAGTTATATTTATTTTGTAATGTACTTTATTGTTTTATTCTAATTTTAATTACTAACTTACTCTTTTTATAGAAAACCAGATGTCTCCGTCGACAAGGAAGTTATTGAAAAGCTTAATTGAAAAGAAGCCAAAAGAAAAAGGCAATGGAACCAAAAGTATGACTCATTTCGTTTTTAGTTTTAGCCAAACATACTTGTATTTTCGAACCAATGATTTAGCAGTTTATTCTAAAACGTTATAAGATTCCAATTTAGATTTTTTGATAAACATTAACATTTATAAAATTTACATTGTTATAAGTGAGATCCTGAAATTGGCTCTTTAATACTATTTAAGCTACTACTAACATAGTTCAAGCTGTTGTTTATCCATGCATTAAATAATTAAATAAACATTTCAGAATCTAAACTGCCGTCTGTGACATCAGCATCATCAACTACATCTCTGTCACTGCCACTGCCGCTGCCGAAAAAAAGTATTATTAATGTTTGAATTATTCAAAGATTCCAAGGTTTTGATATCCATTTTTGACATTAAATTCACATTTCAGAATCAACACTACCGCACACTTCAACATCAGAACAGGCTCCACTACCGCCCAAAAAGCGAAGATACTCAACCCTTCCGCACACGTCATCTGCATGCAACACCTCTTCAACATCAGAACAGTCTCCACTTCCGCCCAAAAAGCGAAGACAAGTAATTCGTGGTTCAGGTATACATACATATATGAATATATAGCCATATATTGGTTTAAATCAAATCAAGCAAATCGTATAAATTTATATATATTTTTTAGATATCTTCACCAAAGAGGCGGAAGATATTTTTGACAGTTGGCAAGCAGAGATCGATGGTATCGAAGGTGATACTGAAGATGAAGATGACATTCCACCACCTGACTCCGAACCCAATTACGTCAATTCAGAAGCTGCAGCCTTTGTACAGGAGCAATTAGATCCAGTAGCACAGCAGTGGTTATCTCGGGAAGATGCAGAAGCAGACAAAACGATTCAGAGCTTACTGCCTGTTGACCATTTGGCTTTTGAATGGAACAGTGAACCGTCAACATTTAAAGGCAAACGAGAGGAGTTCCGTGGCACTCCAGGACCGACTTTTACAATGACAGAGAACTTGACTGAATTAGACTTGTTTTTTAAATTTTTTGACGATGATTTACTGGACCTCATAGTGACTGAGACGAACAAGCATGCAAAAATGACTTTAGCAAAGCAATCCCATGCATTACACTCACGTGCCAGTTTTTGGAAAGATACCGATCGTGGTGAGATAGTTATTTTCCTTGGTATACTCCTACTCCAAGGTATGGCTCCATTTACAGTGGAAAAGGATTATTGGAAAGAAAACGGATATCTCACCTTGAAATACTTCAAAAATTTGATGACGTACAATAGATTTGTTTTGTTAAAGAAATTTTTACATTTTACTGACAATGAAAGTGCAATGGAGGAACTGACGGCTGACGAACGCAAGCTCCGTAAGATATGGCCGGTGCTGAATCACCTGAATACAAAATTCAGTACACTATATCTTCCGCGGCAAGATATAGCCATAGACGAGTCACTCCTCAAGTGGCACGGACGGATCTCATTCGCTCAGAAAATAGCAACAAAAGCAGCTAAAGTTGGTATAAAGAGTTATGAGCTATGTGAATCCTCTTCCGGCTATTTGTGGAGTTTCTTTGTCTACACAGGCAAAGGACACACGCATACAGAAGACCAACAAGTGACGGATGACAATAACGGAGAACAAACTGATATCCAGGACGAACAGCAACAACCTCCAAACGAACCTGCTGACGAGAGCAGACATGCATGTCTGCCGCCTCCTGCTTCGACAGCTTCTACATCTTCCTTACCACCCGCCCCGATGAATGCCACAGCACAGATTGTGCAACATCTGGCCAAACCATTGCTTAATAAGGGCTATACCCTTATTATGGATATTTTTTACAATGCGCCACTTTTAGCTCGTTATTTAAAAGCCCAGCAAACCGATTGTTTTGGAACACTCCGCCTCAACAGGGAGTTTGTCCCAGAATCATTTAAACAAACGTCTAAATCCGAAATGCGTGTTGGAGAGGTCGCACAATCCTTTTGTCGCGATATTTTTGTTATGATGTGGCGAGACACTAATATTGTGTCCATGATTTCCACGTATCACGAAGGTGATATAGGTGGAAAAGAAAAATACGGACGGTATAAATATAAACCGAACATCGTTCTAGACTACAATATGGCTATGGGTGGCGTAGATAAAAAAGATCAACAGTTATCTGCCCATAAAGTGGAACGAGCCAAAAATATGGCTTGGTACAAAAAAGTATTCAGGCGACTGTTAAACATTACTGTCCTAAACAGTTACGTAATTTTCAAAATGCAGCATCCTAAAGTGACACAACGGGCATTTAGGCAAGCGCTAGTAGATGCTATGATTGAAAAGTTCTTGCCCAGAAATGTAGATCGGCCGCTGCAAGTACACACCACTTCTTTAATGCCGATGCCACTCGCTGGTGGTTTGTTGCGTCCGATATTAATCGGGAATCATTTCATCGGCATAGGCGAATCCCGGTACAAGGTATGCGTTTGGTGCCGTCAATGCCGCACCAAATATATTTGCAAGCAGTGCAAAGTATCTCTCTGCTTGGAGATATGTTTTGAAGAATTCCATACGGTAATACGATGAATTTTGTCATAGACGGAGTCGCCAGGCTGCTGTAGTGGCTGCGTGTCCACATGCAGGGACGGTCCTCACGGAGTCTTGCACGTACCTGTGTGTGAGCCGCGGTGCTGCAGTCAGGAGAGTGCATGCAGACACGTTCCTACGGGATTCTTGCACGTACCTGCGTGCATGTTCTTCTGCTGGTGTCGGCTGTCACATCTAGGGCTTCACTTCGTTTCTAAGCCAACGGTTATCAAGTGATGAGTCCGAGGCTGAGAAACTACGCTACTTTCTTAACCAGGTGATACTATTCCTTGTCTCACTTCTTTTTATTCGGGTTTTCTTGTCTGCGGCATTGAGTCAACATACTCATATTCTACACTTTACTCTTCATACTTTAAACTACTACTGTTATTAAACTACAAAGCCCTTCTACACAATCTTAAAACCATCTACAGTGTTAGTGTTAAATCCTTGTGATATTAGTTAAGTACATAATATTAAGTAAGATAGAACGCCTTCCCGCAGCACTGTTCTAGCAGTGTATGTATGACTGTTTCATGTGATTTCCCAATTGAGCTGCAATATAAGTACTGTACATAAACTTTTGTTTCTTTCAACTTGATATTTCAAGTTTTCAGTGAAATACTGCAGATTGTTTTACTTGCTTACCTTGCCATTTGTATTAGGTTAAAATGTGCTGGCGTCCAAACTACTACTAAGAAACATCTGTAATCTTTTCCTGGGAATCTGAAATTTGCAATACCTAAAACATACCCACGACCACCTGAGATTTCTGCCAAGCTTCCGGTGCATCTCAGTCTAAACCCGTGACCACCTCAAGCGGGGATAGATTGTTATAATTGGTATCAGACAGAGAATTTTTTTTTTGCTGACGACATAGTTATAATGGCAGAATCGCTGCAAGACCTGCAGGAAATGCTGTCCGGTCTTAATGCTGCCTCGAGACGCGTTGGGCTAGGGATGAACTTGGACAAGACTAAGGTCATGTTCAACGAGCACATCGTCCCTGTGCCCGTTTCCGTCGAAGGGGTAGCCATTGAAGTTGTCCAGGAGTACGTCCACCTAGGACAAAAGTTACAGCTGGGTAGAGACAACTTTGAAGGTGAAATCACCAGAAGAGTGCAGCTTGGCTGGGCAGCATTTGGAAAGCTGCGTCACATCTTCGAGTCACCCTTGCCACAATGCCTGAAGACCAAGGTATTCAATCAGTGCGTCCTGCCGGTCATGACATACGGAGCCGAGACGTGGAACCTGACAGTGAAACTAGCCCACCGACTACACGTCACACAGCGAGCTATGGAAAGGGGTATGCTCGGAATCTCGTTAAGGGACAAAGTCCGGAACGAGATTATCCGACAAAAAACCAAGGTCACTGACGTAGTTCAGAAGTGTAGCAGACTGAAGTGGCAGTGGGCTGGTCACATCTGTCGCAGAACCGATGATCGGTGGAGTAGACGGGTTCTCGAGTGGAGACCACGACTCGGCAAGCGTAGTGTAGGACGCCCTCCAGCCAGATGGACCGACGACCTGAAAAAAGTGGCGGGTGGTGACTGGATGGCGAAAACGGGAGATCGGGCCATGTGGCGAACCCTGGGGGAGGCTTACGTCCAGCAGTGGACTGCAATAGGCTGAAATGAATGAATGAATACGATGAATTGTTACTAGTCAAGCGTTCCAAAAATTTGTAATACGATTAGGATAGAATAAAATAGCCTTTATTGTATTGATCTTCAAACTGTTTAGTTAATAAATGGTTTTCGAAGAAGTCTTGTTTCATTTAATTTAGCTTAAGATAACAATATTACATGGATGTATATCATATACATATTTTTCGTAGGGTACGTAGTGTGAAGTAAGACGTTTTAAAATAAGAACTAAATTACTACTACTTATTAGCTAAAATTACTACCGTGCCCCGTGCCCTCGGATATTATATCGAAATTAGCTATTATTTTTAAATAATTATTGATTGTACTACAAGCATCACAGTTAACTGACCATTGGTAGACCTTATCTCGTTGCAATAAGTTTCACGAATGGTCAGTTAAATGTGATGCTCATAGTACAATTTATAATATGTATGTATAACAATAAAATTTAATAGGTACGCTTATTTTGAACATATATTAAATTTTTCATGTTAAGTAATATTTTTTAAACAACATAATCTCGTACGTAAAAAACTCTATTCAAAATTATTCAAATCGGTCAGTTAATTCTGGTTACAGTAGTTTACGAGTAGGTATGCTAAAATCCGCCCGTACCTACTATAACATCTATGTTATTCTCTGATCTCCGCGACTGTCACTCATTTAAATAAATCAATTAATTTAAATACTATCTTAGTCTTTGTTCTATATATCACGACGGCCTATTAAAATATAATTCATTAATTATAATTTAGCATTTTATAAGTAATAAGAATCTGTTATCATTAATTTGTTACAATGAAAAGTATATCATTTCAATGTTGAAGATGTGACTGCATGAAATTCGTGTCAAGAATTTTATTGTGATTTCGTTGCACGCCTGTGTATCCCGTCCTTATGCCGCCGCCATCTTCGATTTTACAAAATAATGGCCGCGCGAGAGCCGTATGGCGATTGGCGAGGTCTGGTCTAGTATGATTCGTGATGCCCTGCACGTGGGTTTGTTTACTTTTGTAATGAAAACAAAAGAGTACGTATTGAGTTGGTTATCGGCCTGATATGCATTGATATGTATTTAGTTGTGAAGTGTGACATGTGAGTGTATTTGTGTTGTGTATTTGTGGTTTGAAGTGGTGGGAATTGTCGGTAATCGGACGTCAAAAACGGCACTCGTTACGCTAGGTATGTAGGGCTATCTTTTGTTATTGATAATTTGTGACAGATATTGCTGCGAGTTTGACAAAACTGGCACATGTTATTTAAAGATTAATAGTGTCTTTATCTACGTATAACAATATTTTTGCCCTCTTCAGCCTAAATTATTCGTAAAAAAATCATAAACAAACCACCCGGTTTCGCGGTGAATTGCGAAACTGACATTTTAAACATTGCAAATGAAAAAGGTTTTATGCAAAATATTTCCTCGTGACCATATATTTTATTTGGTACCAATCGAAGCGTAAACTATTAAAGTTTTAATTAAACATTAAAAATACATATGTTATCGATTTAGATTTTTAAAAGAAAATATATATCTGGCAAAAGTCCCCATTCGAAACTGTACGTCAACTTTGAGATTTTTTTTTAATTAATATTACTATTGTGACCTATTTAATTATTTATATAAACAAATTGCCCGGTTCTTTAGCTTTACAACATAACAAGAATCGTAACAAAAAGTTCAGTGAAAGCCACGCAATCGATTTATTAACAAAACATGTCACGGCGCCGCTGGCGCGCGGTATATCTAGGGCACTTTACAGGACCTTTTTTTAAAACGCGAGCACTCAAGTGGTTATGTAACAAAATGCCCATGTGGCTAGTCGGTGGAATTGAAAACCTTTTTAGTATAATTTGACAGCGTAATCATATACTTTCGACTTTACGCAGTAGGTCAGCTAATGTAATAGAATAATGTTAAAGTCCACTCAAAAAAGGATTATCTTTTAATGAAAATATCATCAGTTAGGACCTTTTTAGTACGATATAAATGCCATCGAAGAGTTCTGATTAGCTAACCGGCCCAGCGCCTTTGTGAAATTTGGGACGAGTTTTTGAATATTTATGTACCGTTCAAGGTCCCATATACAGATTTATATTCGAGCCGCCACACCTGGTAAACAATGGTATTCCTCGTACATCATATATTATGTAAATATCATTACGAAAATGCGAGCGCGTCGCGAATTCGTTTCGCGGAGAGTAAGTTACGGTATTTTGCATGATGATTGTACTGTCGCCCAGGGTCCTTATTGGACGGGGCTTTGTGATATCCTTAATGTAGCAGCATTAACCGATACATACCTGTGCTAACTCGGGCAACTCGGGGCACGTTTTAGGGATTGGAAGCAATTTGGCCTTTATTTAATAAACTTTCATGCATGCATCCACAGATTTAGGGATTTGATATCGATAAAAAGATGTCGATATATAGATACTCTCTTGCCGGTGTTTCTGGTGATTAGCGCTATCGTGTGTCCTATGACTACAATAGCCAATCTTATGCGTTAACGTGAGCGTGATCGTGCACACATAATCATAGCTCGGACTTAACATCGCTAAACAAGATTTTAGAAAAATGTTAATGCATGATACATCAAAAGTTTGTGATTTGAAAAATTTTTGGTTACGGTTATAAATATAATTAATAAATATAACTAAGAATTGTACATACGGCTGTATTACAATATTTCGACTTCTAAGTTGCATTTTTTTGCGATAGGTAGCCCGAGCTTTGGATATTATATTATATTATTATATTAATACCTACGTGTTTATCGCAAATTTTCGATTAAGTACTATAAAAAGGTTCGATATCATGTCTGGATGAGCGACGTAGTCACTTAGTGACAAAGCTCTTAAATAAAGAGAAAAAAAAACATGTCTGGATGTAAAAAAATCACGTTCAAATTAGTCCATTCGTTTGTAGCTACGATGCCACAGACAGACACACAGATACACAACACCCATCTTATTTGGGGTCCACAACGCTGCTTAATAATTTTTACCCGATAAAGATGATAAAAAAGGCCTAAGATGATTATGATGATACATGATAAGTTACCTATTCCTTGTAAGACCCAGGCCGATTACATGCAATAATTAAATTTAAAATCTAATGAGTTTAAAACTCGATTTTAATTGGTACCAAATTCAGTGCCTTGGAGGTTACAATAATAGAAAACTAATCCAATTTTTTTTTAATTATGTGTCAGTTGATTGCTTCAATTTTCACCAAACAAACCAATCCATAATTTTTCCGAACAAACCGCACTCAAATGGGTTGGTTCTTTAAAGAATTACAACACCGAATAATGACAAAAACGTTCGTTTTTCACGGAGGGTTGAAAAACAATAATATATTCCGACAAAGTACCGTACCAGTCTATACACATAGTGATACATTAAAAAGGGATATATTTAAATAAATAAAAATAAATATTAAGGGACAATCTTACACAAATCGACCTAGTCCCAAACTAAGCAAAGCTTGTACTATGGGTACTAGACGACGATATACATAATATATAAATACATATATAGATAACATCCAAGACCCAAGAACAAATATTTGCACAAATATTTGCCCCGGCCAGGATTCGAACCCGGGACCGCCGACTCAGTAGGCAGGTGTCTATAAACCGAGCCAAACGCGTCGTCAAGATGCACATCTGTATATTTTTTCAGCACACTAGGTAACTCCACTAATTAACTGAATGCATACCAGAAAAACGAATGCTGGGCAAAAAAAACAATTGATTAACTGAATATGTCCTACAAAAAAAACTTAAACATCATACAAAACGAGATGACCTTTTTAACCGAATTGACACCAAAAATATGGTTCGTACATCGGATATATTTGAAAGTTTCACCAAAAATACTGACTTGTACACTAATTATCCTCGCACTGCACACTAAGATCCGACTCGGCCGGGTTAGGTTAGGTTAGTTTTTTTTTTATTTTATATCCAGTAAAACAGTTTTGCAAATACCTTTAAATACTTAGTATATTTAAAGTCAGTATTTTTGGTGAAACTTTTAAATATTTTGATCGAAAAAAGGGAATATACAGATATCGATTTAAATACATGCCCATTAAAAATAACACAAAGCACATCGAGATTCTAGCATACAAATTAGAATTAAGAGTCTCTTCACAATACCACTGTGCAATACGTCATTATAGGTCAACATTACGAATCGCCTCACATTCGCTTCCGTTAGTGTGGACAGTTTTGCCCATCGGGACACAGTGGGTCGCGTAACCGGGCCAGCCCAGTAAGGAGCGTGGCATATTTCGGCCAATGTAGGTTCGGTCTATTTAGTTCAATTGTTTTTATTTCCGCTAACAATCAAAGCAAGGTTAGTATATATGTAAGTACATTTACGTTTACGTAATTTTTTTTAAGAAAACTGTAAACATTTTAATAATATTCATTATAGGTATTATCAGCTCGATATAATTTCATTCAAATAATCGCAGGCGAAATTCAAAATTACAGATTATTTTTCTTTAGATTCTTTTTCTTTTTATACTACGATGATGGCAAACAATACGGCCCGTCTGATGTTAAGCAGTTACCGCCGCGGACGCTTGCGACGCCAGGAGCATCACACGCGCGTTGCCGACCCTTTAAGAACTTATTTACTCTCCTCTTGAAGAACCGTATAATGCCATGAAGACATGGTTTATTTTACATTGATGGTTCTTCTTTACTTAACTTTTTAACGTATGTTTAAAAAGGTTGGTTTGTCAGTGTCACTAAGAAAGCAGAACAGCAATAACACTCGTGTGTCATCGACCTTACACGAAGTCTCTTTCTAAAACCCGAATTGTGTTCTGAGTGCTCACAGACTGTATACTGTAGGCCTGTGACGTGCGTGTTTACCTTGTAACTGTTGTGACAAGTATCCGTCACTTACTGATACGTGTAAGAGTACGACAGTGGGAGATGCTTTAAGCACTTATTGCGTGACCTACGCTAAATTTAAGATATCTTAAAAATAAAGCTCCGTCTAAAACGTTGCTCACTGCTCATTATACGTGCTTACAGTTATGTATATCGATCAATATTCGACTTTCATTAATAAAGTTTCAAGGAGAGCATAACTTAACATCTAAAATCATATGCTTACTTACAGAGCTATATAAACTTACATCCATCGAAAGGAGGTTTTTTTTCTGATATAACTAGAAAACAGGAAATAACATTTTTCAGCAATACAATGCCGTTGTCATCATATGAATAAATATCTGAAATAATAAACTATTTCAGCATCTCACGTATGTACATTGTACAATGCCACGCGGAGGCCTTTTGTAAACTTATTTTTAGTTTTGATGCAGCTGTTTAATTAATGATTTAGTTGAAGATCAAATTATTTACTGTTACTTTTCTTCCTTTTTTGTCTCCGAAAGTGAAAGTTGTAACCAATTTTACTTACATATTCTGCAACCTCTAAAATATCGCATGAAACACTAAAAAATACGTAAACGTCTGCCTTTCACAAGATACAAAATAATGTGTCAAAGACATAAATACCAAAGATAGGATTAGGCTAAATGTCGAGTCTTGACCTATGCTTTTTAAGCCTCTAGCATCGATCACTCGCGATCCTACGACATTAATGCAATTTGTTTTAAATGTTAGACATAAAATTAGCATTCTGCTTAATGATTTCAAGTGCAGCGAATGTTAAGAGCAGCGAGAGTGAATTGAAATGTGAAGCTCGAGAGAGAAATTGCGGAATGTCCTCTGCCCTTTGCCCCTAAGCGGATCGCTGTGATCCTGGATCTAATTTAGGTTAGGATCTAATTTTCTTGGTTATTTATTTCAGATCAAATTCATAATCCAAGCGAAGATTTTATTTATTCAAATTAGTTACACAGTATTACAGTATAAACCAAGGCACTGTGAACCACAAAATTACATTTTAGAAAAGCTTAAATCTGGTAAGATACATGGTTTTGTTCCATATAAATATCTCTAGGGTTGTCAATCACGAGCGCAACTCTCAAGCGTGATAATGCCCTAAGTTGTAATTATGACTCCATCGGCACGTTGGTTTTAGCGTAACAATTGCTCGCAACCACCAACGCTGTTGCGTATCCTGAGCAGGATAATTCACTGTTACTTTCAAATGAATCCGAGTTGATTAACCTTACATATACCGAGTATCTCAGACAGCTTAGTCACCCACTGATTCATACTGCAAAATGGCACAGGAAAGATATATGAGGTATGTTCTTCGGCTACTTGGGAAAAGTAAATATTGTTACCTACTTAAAGCTGAAGAATGTACGTTTTTTTGATGTCTCCAACCCACTAAAAAGTGCTATTATTCTGTATAAGCTCAGAAAAACAGTTCAGAATATGCTCTTGTCTTAATATCGTACATACGTAAAAAAATAATACTTAATCCCAGTTTCCTCCAGAATTTGACGTACCTATTTAGATTCATCCTACTCCGAATTGATCGCATTTTCGATGTGAATAATATAAAAGGCTACAAAAATACTGTATGGGAATTTTAGTTTCTACTACGTAACGTATAACATATAAATGTATGTTTATGATTACACTTCACCATCTGTCACTTACAACATTTTGTTGTTCGAAGGCCCCCTTTCTTTGAAACAGACACGGTTGCTAGGTTAGCGACTGACTGTTATCTGTCGCGCGGATCTGTCGCGAGTTTAACATTTTTTACCCATCTAAAAATTGCCAAGCGCCGCTAAAGAAGTTTTCACTTCAAAAAAGTTTCTGAGTCAACTTATGACAAATAACTGTAAAGTTTTTTAAACGTCAGGAAGGCTCAAATAATGATCACTCGGTCCGTTTCAATTGTTTTATTTAAGACGCCTTATTCCTTTTAAAATGCTGATCGTTTAGACATTTTTCTCTATGATCAAACATGTTTCTCAACATATTATTGATGTTACTTCCTAGAACAGGTCTATTGGGATTTATTGGTATATATTTGAAACCTACAGTTTGAATTTTTCATTGATAATTTTTGTTCGAAAAACTACTCGAAATTGACAAAATTCACGTGGAAAATTCGTTTTTTCAACTTATTTTCGACTGCACGCAATGAAAGCATGAAATAGCTACGTTACTACCTAGAACTCGGGAAAAAGTATTATTCACTTCAAAAAGTTGGTTGTAATTATCAATATATTCGTCATAATATGAAAAAAATTTTTTTTAAAAGGAATAAGGCCTCTTAAATGTGTGACAATCGCGGAAACCGAAGAAAATAAAATATAAAAGAGTCCATTTTCAAACGTGACAGTATTGGAACGTATGTTGTTTTTCGTTTCGTTCGTTCGTTGGATGTTTTGTTTGAAGAACTCCACCACTCTTAAAACGCCACCACGCATAAAGATGGACAAGACCAATGCTCGAACCAATCGCCCCGTGGTTGCAAGACGGATACAGTTGCCGGCAAACTTTTAGAACAAAAATGGCGGATCTGCGCATGTACATCTGTACGTAAATCGGCTACTGCGCAGTCAAGGTCATGCTCAAAAAGTTTGCCGGCAACTATACCTCGGTTACCTATCGCAATAGAGTAACTGCAAATATCCTCTCGATGAGCTCGGAAATATCGTTACAGATGCTTCGAACTAAGCACATCGCAAGTACATTTGGATTTTTATAGGTTTCTTTTTAAGGGACAATCTTACTCAAATTGACCTAGGCCCAAAAAGCAAATACATACTATGGGTACTAGATAACGATATACATAAATACATATATAGATAGCATCCATGATACAGAAACAATTATTCGAGTTCATCACAGAAATATTTGCCCTGGCCGGGATTCGAACCCAGGACCGCCGGCTCAGTAGGCAGATGTACGAACTGCGCCAACCACGTCGTCAATAATAATAAAAATGACGAGATCTCGAACCGATGTTATAAAGAAACGTACATATCGAGGGCTTCATGCTATAGGGGCGTATGCGCAAAAATGCGATTTTTCGTTTTTAACGGCATCGTATTCATCTAATAAAGATACATCGGGTCAATTTTTTTCATAATTTTATCGTAATTATAAGTTAATTAAAATAATTAAAATATGTTTTTTTTATATGACCTATCATTGTAGGTCATAAATTTTTATCGATCCAAAGAGGCGTATAGTAGGCGTATTAGCGCAATAATGTAATGGAATCTCATAATATGATCGGAGTATAAAGGCGTATATGTTCATACGTCTATTACTCGATTGTGTGATTTACCAGAAATTGTCGTACAATAGCGGCGTATGTACATACGACCATATTTACCATACTTTTTAGTGATAGTATCAGTCAGTATCAGTCAGGACGAAAGTTGCGTACCCCTATTTAAAAAACTTAAAATCCTTCCCTTGCCATGCCTATACATAAGTGAAATATGTAAGTTTGTACGATCACATCACTCACTGTTTAAAACACGTGGCGAAGTTCTTGAAAGGCGAACCAGGGTAGAACTTATGAACCGTTTATTTCACCCTCCAAGCCACAAGATGATCTACAAAAAAAATGTTTACAATATGTGCATCGTTATCTACAATACTCTTCCAGAGGAACTAAGGTTACTGGAGGGAAGCGCCTTTAAACGCAGTCTAACCAACTGGCTTTTGGAGCATTGTTTTTATAGCGTAAAGGCGTATCTCGAACATCGACACTCGAGTACTTTATATTAGAATTAGTAACTATTATTAGCTATGATGTAATTATTATTATGCCTATTATGAATCTTTTTATAATTTTTGTTATTTTTTTTTTTTTATCTCAATCTTTTTAAATTATTATTATTATTGTTCTTTTCTCAATTATTTCAATTTAAGATTGTATATTAATTTTAATTGACTGCAATATTTGCACGCTTGCATGCAAGCTAGATACATGTGACATAATGTACCTACTGTAATATCCCTATACTGTGTCTAAGCAAATAAATAATTTCTGATTTCTGATTTCTGATTTCTGATTTTTTTCGGCCTCATATACCGTTGCACCATATGGGCGCAAAGTCCTTGAACGTCACACCTTTCTCCGGAAAACATCTCTAACTGGTAGGTTTCTAAGGAACTATCCTGCTCGTATCCCAGGTGGATTCGATTCAATATCCAGATCATAAATGCTCGATGTCATCCAAAGGACGAACCCACTTAGCATGAATCGCACTATCGCACATAATATGCGAGCCGACTAGGTCCAACTTTGTTGAAAACAGAGGTTCCCAAGAAATATGGGGCAGGGGGGCGCTGAAGAAATAGATCAACAGGCGTCCTTACATATACCATTATGGATTGCTACCATCATGCATAATTATCCATCTCAGACAGCTGCGGGGACAAAGCTAACTAGTCCAGCTGGAGAAGTTTAGGATAAGCAGAAAAAAGACGAGGAAACTCAAAACAACAATGAACATTTGAGCACGGGCACAAATTAGTCAAGTCCAAACTAAGTATCCTCTACAAACAGGTAGCTACAGTTTTAGGATCCCTACACAAGCCAGATGATACCTTCACCAGCTCAGCGGCGAAAGAAACAACCCTCGTACAGACTCACTTCTCGGGCTGTGAGTTATAACGGTTAGTGAGCTGGGTGGATGAGGAGAATACTCATACCAATCACCAGAAGCGAACGGAATAGAAGGGAAGAGAGATAATTATCAAGATATTTACTATTGTTTTGGCTGCCTGCGTACTGCGTAGACCAGTCAAAGTAATTGTTATACAAAACCAGGTAGAAACCTTCTACTCAGGCGTTAGATTCTTCAGTGAAGATTAATCAGTTTTTGCTTAAACACTTGCAACATAAAGTATTCTGCAAAATACTAAAAACAAGTCTGTACTTTATGCTTAGGCACATTCATGGACATTGAGGGACGTCGACGGCATCGACAGGATAAAATTCACCACCATAAAAGCGGCACTGGTAGGAGCCGGAATGAAAGAGATTCATCGGCATCGGAACTGGTGAAGCCAAAACTGGTGCACTCAAAAGGTCAGTGGTAGCAAAGTAAGAACCCTCGAAGCTACGTCCGCTCACCACTTTTGTGGAATCATCGCCACACTAAACGAACATCACTATTTCACAGTCATCATATCCTGCGACATAGTAATACTAACGAGCAGTAATCACAAGGGTATGTGAATGTAACTTCACCCGCTCTACACTGGCTGGCCAACAACAAACTGAGAGTTTATTCGAAAACACTTAACTGCTAATGTTCGCTAACAGATACTTTGTGGGTAACTACCCCAAAATCATCAATAAAGAGCTCTAATTTGTCGAGCATGGTAAATAAAAAAAAACGTAGCATGCCCGGCATAATAAGTTTTAATTGAGAACAAAACTATTCACCGTTGAAGCTAAACTACAATCACTTCAGAGGTTGATTTGCTTGACAGCCACGGGAAAACAGAACCCCAGGAGAGCAGCTAAGGTGTCCTCGAGTGAACAAGTAGTGGGCACAACATCAACCGATTTCCGTAGCCTATCTTATAACTCGTCAGCAACATCAAGGGTCTCCTAGAATTGGGCTTTCTGATGGAGTTGGTTTGGCAAAAGTAGTGCCATCAACTCGCCACGGCGTACGGTTAATGCTTCGTTTTTGTAGAAGACTGTCATGTTATCACATTACAAACTAGATTACTGGAACCTATTAAGATTTCGTACAATCCGATTTCTTCAGAGAGTGGGCACCTCAACTGCTTGGAGTTCGCAAGAAGACACCTTTAACGACTTTATGACTGCTGTTCTAGGCAAAGACCGACGGGTAGACAGAGAGACTTTATTTAGCACTGAAGTGCTCAGTTAATAATCGTTCGAGATGGTCAGCCGACTGGAGATCGACATCTGCCGTCATTACTTAACATCCCAGAATGTCGCCGATTCAAGAGCGGCGCTGGGTCATAAGTTCTTCTAAAAAGATATAATCAAGGAAACGAATAACTTAATCAGTGAAATGTATATTCTTTCTTTACTAAATGCTTGAATTTGCCTTAGATCACCACTTTACGACCACACTCAAGAGCCACTAGCACTGTATTTTTGTCGGGCGAAACAGGCGTAAAAAAAATCAGAAAAAATTGAAGGAGATTCGTAACAATGTGAAAATTACTGTAAAAAGAAAGTATTTCGATATAAAAACAGAACTCAGACCAATTGTCATTGAATAATTGAATAGGAAAAGATTTAATTTATACGCCCCTCAATTTCAAGTATTTTTCAAGGAAAATCGACAGTCACTTCGAATATTTGCGCCGCAGTAAAGAGGCGTAGGCGCATAATTACTAGTTTTAGAATACTTTACGTAAAATTGATCATACTAGATAAAAAAAGTGACAATATAAATACTCCATGCAAATTTGCAAAAAGATCCGTCGAAGGGACGAAAAGTTATTAAGTTTTTTGCCTCTCCTGAAAAGTAGGGGTTTTGCGCATACGCCCCTATAGCATGAAGCCCTCGATATTAAGCCATTGGTCTATTCAGTCTTATTATCAATCTATATTAACCTTGAAATTACATAATTGCATTATGCATTTAAACTTAATTTTTCCGCAAACCAAGAAAAGTCAGGGTCGAATCAAACAGACTGACTTTTTAAAGAATTTAAGGTTAATCATCTTTGTTCTAAATATCAATAGTTTAATTTATTCATAATCTTGTAAACTAGATTTCGTTGGCAAGGTGAGATTATGATAATTGTAGCTTGTCTAATAAATCTTTGTTGTTTGTTAATTAACCATTTGAAATATTAAAAATAAGGCAGTTCAAGGCGATATACCTGAGACATCGCTTATATATCTTTTGAGATATAGGTAGTGTTGTACAATCGAATTAGCGCCCTGGGTTCCAATTCTAAGGGCAAATATTTGTGTGATGAACTCGAATATGTAAATATACGAAACATGTAATGTCACATTATTTTAATGTGTACCCACAATTTTGTTTAAACCATTGATGCAAAGCTCAAAGCTAAAGAAAAATTTAAAAAGGAGTTACTTAGTAGTTGGTGGAAGATACCGGGAATCGAACCGGGTACCTCTGGATTACCGGTCCAGCGCGTTAATCCGCTACCCTAACTTTTGGAGTTAATAATGGTTTAACTTGAATATGTTTACTATTAGTTCTAGTGGGTAGGGTAATTTCGTAGTGTGGTCTTCATTTCTGATCATTTCAGATGTGAACACCCTAACGGACTTGGTGGCCAATGGCCGCCGCTACCCGCTGCCGACGGCCGCCGAAGTCGTAATCGTAACCAGAACGTAAGACTCGTATAATACCGCTTTCAAGTGTCCGTTTGTCTATGCTTCAAACCACACTCGAGTTCTGTATTCAGTTTATTAATACCATAAGCTTTTGAATACAAATATTAATATCCTCGCAAAATATTTTTAGAAAATAATTATGAAATCGCCTTAATTCTCACCGTACAAAAACATACAGTTTGAATTTTTCATTGATAATTTTTGTTTCAAATAGGTACTACTCGAAATAGACAAAATTAGTTTTTTTCAACTGCACGCAATGAAAACATGAAATAGCTATGTTACTACCTAGACTCGGGAAAAAGTATTATTCACTTCAAAAAGTTGGTTGAAATTATCAATATATTGGTCATAATATATATATTTTTTCTACTCCAGTACTTTTTTCTGTCATTTATATAGTTACTAACTCTAATATAAAGACATAAATTATGAAAGTCTGTAAAAGTCTATACTCTACTGCTCAAAAACACACTGCTAACCGATGTTATAATGTCGCCAAAAAACCATCACTTAGTACCTCAGATTACATGATGAACAGCTGCATTCAAACAATTTGCAAATTAAAAAAAAACTTTTGTACTAAGGCATTGGTGCCAACTTAAAAAAGAAGTTTTATCTTCAGTGCATGGATGTTTAGTATAGTGAACGATACCTTTATGCATAAGTTAAATTTTTTTGACAGATGTTTAGTATGGTGATCGTATACCTTTATGTATAAGTTAATATTTTTTTGACAGATGGATGTCAATAAAAAAAAAGTTTATCAGAGACAATTTTTCTTTTTAATTTTGTTGATTCCGAGCGGGAACATTTAATTATTTTCTTTGTTGTTTATTTGCATTTTATTTATGAAATGTCGAGTCGTAGAAAAAGTATTTTATGCAACCGTTGTATAAGAGGGGGCAAAAAACGCGAGTGGCATGGGTTACGATGTGAGCGCAGCGAACATCGTAAGAAAGATGCCACGAGCGTTTTTTGACCTACTTATACAACGTTGCATACAATACTTTTTCTACGACTCAACATTTCATAAATAAAATGCAAATAAACAACAAAGAAAATAATTACATGTTCCCGCTCGGAATCAACAAAATTAAAAAGAAAAATTGTCTCTGATAACATTTTTTTTAATTGACATCCATCTGTCAAAAAAATATTAACTTATACATAAAGGTTATACGATCACCATACTAAATATCTGTCAAAAAAATTAAACTTGTACATAAAGGTATACGTTCACTATACTAAACATCCATGCACTGAATATAAAACTTTTTTTTTAAGTTGGCACCAATGCCTTAGTACAAAAGTTTTTTTTTTAATTTGCAAATTGTGTGAATGCAGCTGTTCATCATGTAATCTGAGGTACTAAGTGATGGTTTTTTGGCGACATTATAACATCGGTTAGCAGTGTGTTTTTGAGCAGTAGAGTATAGACTTTTACAGACTTTCATAATTTATGTCTTTATATTAGAGTTAGTAACTATATAAATGACAGAAAAAAGTACTGGAGTAGAAAAAAAGTATTGTATGCAACGTTGTATAAGTAGGTCAAAAAACGCTCGTGGCATCTTTCTTACGATGTTCGCTGCGCTCACATCGTAACCCATGCCACTCGCGTTTTTTGCCCCCTCTTATACAACGGTTGCATAAAATACTATTAATGGAATAAGATCTCTTAGGTACTTTTCATTTCAAATTGGTGTGTTGTGTAGAAACAGAGTACGCTCTCGGACGAACGTGTATTTTCCTCATTAATTAAAAAATTCAAATAGCAGTGGTATGTGAACGAACAACAATTAAGCAACTATTACTACCACGCCACGCCAATTGAGTAGTTAAAAAAATTGAGTAGTTAAAGTTACACGTTTCATTTCTGTATAATTTTACTGTCGAATAGCACCTCTAGCATAACTGTCGTACGCGACTATTTTTCGCGCCAGATAATTAATTACCCGTCTCTTTCTGTGCAGTAATGTGAGAGCGTGACGGGTAACGCTTAGTCGCGCGACAAGAGTCGCGAAGCATAGTTGTGCGAGACGCAGGTATATAGCATATAATCGTCTATTTATATACATTGAAAATAATTGTTAAGAAGCCTTATTCCTTTTAAAATGCTGATTGTTTTAGACATTTTTCTCTATGATCTAACATGTTATTGATGTTACTACCTAGAACAGGGCTATTGAGATTTATTGGTATATATTTAAAGCCTATACAGTTCGAATTTTTCATTGATAATTTTTGTTTCTAAAACCACTTGAAATTGACAAAATTCACACGGAAAATTAGTTTTTTCAACTTATTTTCGACTGCACGCAATTAAAGCATGAAACAGCTATGTTACTACCTAGAACTCGGGGAAAACTATTATTCACTTCAAAAAGTTGGTTGAAATTATCTACATGTTTATCATAATAAGAAAAAAAAAGCAATTTGAAAGGAATAAGGCCTCTTAACATTAGCCCATATGTTAGTTGCTAGCTTATACAAATCGGGGGACTAAGATATCGGGCTCATAACCAAAATAAGTTGTGTAAAATTAGTATAATGTTGGTTACTACTACAATTTGGCAATTTCTTAAGTAGCTAAACTAGTCGAGCTCTTTTTTTAGTGTACCTATATGGACCCTCGTAAGGCCCAAGGTACCTACATACAGTACGCCACAAAAGAGTAGAAATTAAAAAGTGGCAATAATCAATCTAATAAAAAGGTACGACACTACAGTATATTGACACTTTTTAATTTCTACTCTTTTGTGTCGTACTGTATAGTAGGACTAATGTATACTGTAATTCAGACCCAGTTTTTTTATTTATTTATGTGTAGTCATGGTGTTCCACAGTCCTGCCAGTAGGTAATGGTTTCCAAAGGCTGTCTGGAAGAGCTCATTAGCGATAAGATCGCCTATTGTTTACCTCTATTATTGTAATGATAAGTGCTATCTGAATTAGTATTTCTTTCTTCTTGAGGTGTGCAATAAAGAGTATTCTATTCTATTATCGCTGGGTGCGCGATGACAGCGTCAACTAGCGGTTACAATTACGGCGGAATTTTTAATGTCAAATGGCTGACTGTCTTTACGAATAGTAAGTAAACAAACAAATAATTTCAATGAAATATCGTAATTTTCTTTCATTTTATTCGATTGGGTATGTTAATCTATAATGTCGATAAAACGTTGACCTTCTTTATTTCCCGTCTAAAATGGCAAAATCAATAACTTTCAGATGTAATTCACACGGACCTTTTCATGGCTGTCTTCAAGAGAAGTAACTTACAAAATAAACTAATTTAACCGAAAAACGCATTTCATGCATTATGCAACCGATCATTTATGACTGTATTTTCGTAATAATACAGATTATTTTGTTTTTTTTTTTCAGTTAAACATGGCCAAATTAATTATTATAACTGGATTCTGCTCAATCAAACACAACATCGCTTTCAAATCTCAAACTACAATAAAATGGGAAACAATTAGTTTTTGCTCAACATGGCCAAAATGTAAAAGTAAATATGCTACTCCCTACAACATACGAGATATAATATTAAAAATGTTGTTCTATAGGTTATACTAACTTTTTCCTCTTGATAGCGATTATCCATTTAATTCGTTGTTCTCGTTTCCAACTTGCTTGTGGAAATTTATTTATTTATGATTACCTACTGTTTTTGAATTTGTGATTACTGTTTTTGCAATTATTTGTTTTTGCAATTAACTACGGTGCAGGTTTCGTGCCGCATATTTATTTATTTTTAGATGCCTTAATTTCGCTAGAGTAAAAAGTGACAGTTGGCCTGACGAAAGTTCCTTTTTTGGCCACGGCGCGCGCTGCGATCGATTCGTGGTTCCCCCACCACCTACTTCGCACCCAGCGAATTCTAATGCTCATTCGTATCCTATACTATATATGAGGACTTATTATAACGCCATCTCTTATCTATTATACAAGTTGTTTGCTGTATCACACCGAAACGCCTAGAAATTTAGGTTACGCGGACTAAGTTAGCAAACACCTTTTCTAGTCAGTCGTATTGTGTGATCATTTATCTATCTTTATAGTTATTTTCTATTATTCTACCCTTATAAGGAAGAGTGATACCTCTTAGCACTGCAGTATTAATACTTAAAAAGAGGCATCATACACTGTAATATGACTGAAATTATTATTGTGAATTAATACATTTTATTATTTATTATTATTTATAGTTATGAATGATAAAATACCCGTCAGTCTAGCTTGCTAATCGTATTTTGAGTCGGAGCGTGAAAATCATCTGGTTATACAATTGACAACATTTTATATTTTTAATACTACAATTTTATTACTTCTGTTCTGTATTCCGCTTAGAAAGAAGACTTAATTACTGCTTTTATGTTTTTCCTGAGGTTACTAATTAGTTTATTATTAATTTATTAAGTTTTGCTAATTCTAAAATGTAGTAACTCCAAAACTATGACACATGTAAGTTACTTTAGTCTGGTGTCTAATTAAAAAAACGTTTGACATTGAGCTTAACATTATTGACAGCTTATTTTTTTTTTGGCGCGGATAGATCATTTTTCTTTTATTTCTTTACATACAGAAAAATAAATTCAAATATTATTTTTTAGGGTGTACAGTGTACACGACACAAAGCTCTCTAAATGTCTATATTAATTTTCACCTGTTAGAAATATGAAAAGTTGTCAATTCAATGTACAGACATTTAATGTAACACTCTTATCATAGAAGACATAGCTATTATACCCTATTACAACATTGTGTTGTGTGCAAAGTAAAGACTGCACATACGAGTAGGTGCCTCCTGACGCGGTCACTGACCTCACGTAGCATTTCGACTTGGCTTTCTATGTAACACCAACATCTCACTTTTAAACTTGGTAAATGTAAACCTTATTTTACACTTATCAAGATTGTTCGTCCACTCTCATGATTAACCAATAAGGAGTTTGCGAAATTACGTCTAAGAGATACTTTTCATTAAAGCTTTATTTCACTTTCCGTATTAAATAGTTGGTGTCGGTCAAATTATTGAAGCTAAAATACATAGTGAAACATAGAACCTCCTTTTTGAAGTCGTAAGTAACCCGTTATGAATATGTCAAAGACCCAAGTCATGACGAACAGCACAAAACTTAAGGTAGAGATAAACGGTGAACTTATTGCATATGTCCCTGAATACCTGTATTTGGGCCAATTAGTCTCTTTCCAGGTGCGCCAAGAAAAAGAGGTCCAAAGACGGACCGAAAACATTTGATATGATACAATATATTGATAAAACATTTGATGAAGGGTAACCTACCATTGTCGCTAAAACTTAGGCTCATGGACATGTGCATACTTCCAGTTCTCACCTACGGTGCTCAGACTTGGTCTTTGACAGAAGCACAGAAGTACAAACACGGGGTTTGCCAGCGGGCTATGGAGCGTAGCATATTAGGAGTAAATCGGATGGACCGTATCCGGAACACCACACTGCGCTCACAAACCCTAATAGTCGACGTAGCTTGGAAGGCGACTAAGTTGAAATGGGACTGGGCTGGCCACGTTTGCCGCATGCCGGATGACTTGTGGGCCAAGAACACCACAGAGTGGACGCCACACAACTCAAGACGGGGACGCGGCAGACCTCGTCGGCGATGGCGCGATGACTTGGACCTTTTCCTCAAGGACTGGCCAGATAAAGCACAGAATAGAGAGCAGTGGAAAAAAAGGGGGGAGGCCTTTGCCCAGCAGTGGGACACAATGGGCTCATAATAATAATAATAAAGTAACCCGTTAGGGTCACTTCTTGAAGTTGATAAAAATACAGTTAATGGTGTTGGAATTGAAGGAATCTTTGGAGTACTTACCCGAGACCTATCGAGTGGGCTCTACAAGCAGTTTGACTGTTATGCACAAAGGTACAGTAGTCAATAAAAGCTCGGTCCAAAAATATTACTTTGACTTTAATTTATTTGCGTTCACGCTTTCGATTCATATAAATAAAAACAAAAAACAGATAAATATAGAACCTCCTCCTTTTTTGGAAATCGGTTAAAAATAGGTCATAATGTGCACTTTCCCGATATGCCCGAATCTGATACAATTTTCCTGGCCCGAAACAATCGAGTAAACATTACCTAATACTCTAAACACCGCATTGTCAGACGTCCACAGCATAGTGACGAGATAATTATACAAATTGCAGGGGAAAGTACGATATTTGCACACATTGTCGTGGAATTTATATACTTCAATAAAACTGTTGCAAAATTATTGACCGGTTGACGCAATAAACGTAATAATGCAGTAATGAGGGAATTTCCTTGCATGAATGAAATGAAGAGCACACTGAAAAAAAATATAAAGATTTGTTAACAGTGTCCCAAATGTTACCTGCATGTTACAAAAATCTCAGGACTGACAAACTACTTCGGTTACTACTAAGCATAATTTGGCTATTTCAAAAGTAGTTAAGCTATTCAGCTATTTTTTTTTCAGTGCATAGAGTTGCCATGCGTAGCAGTGAACCGTTGGGTAAAAAAAGGTTTTGAGTAGCAACCGCGTACCAGAAGACTGAGCGTGAGCGTGGACAAGACACGAAGATAGCATCAGTATTACGCGAAGCCTATTTGTTCAAGTCTTATTTGACAAGGCAAACACAGTCAAAGGTGACGTTCAAGGGGAAGTTAATAAAAAATACAACCAGACCTAGCTAACACGGTCAAGTATATACGGTAACCTGAAAGGATTTACTTACGCTCCGTTTCAACAAAATTTAATAATCAGAAACCTGATTGGCATTCGATCGAAGGCAGTAAATTAAACACTAATCTTCATTCAAAAACGATGTAATTACCACCTACATAAATAACAAATACACTCAGCGGCACAGAATTTAACCCAAATATGAAAGGTCATTATTTTAGAATAATTAAGACATGGAACATTATTCATAAAAACTTATCTTTGTCTAAGTCCGAGATATCCTTTTGTTTTATATATATCTGTATTTGTCAGTAAGACACAACATTTTGGGTCCGCCGAGATACTTCAAAGTTAATTTTAAAATGACATAGGGTTATGGCGGGTTCGTAGACACATATGGCTTTATTTAGGAGGTTGAGTAGTGATGCAACCAGTATTGGAATTCAGTGGGACTGCGGAATACATAACGAGCTCGTGCGATAGCATCTGAGCCACGGAGATATACGAAAGTTTTGGAATATGTCGAGAATTTTAGGTGTAAGGTGGATCTTGCAGAAGACAGCGATTTAACCTGACATTCTTTTTTTGAGGATGTCAATTGATTCAAATTTTTATTGGGATCAAAGTCGGATCAAATATCTATATGGGACTAACCACCCCACTTACAGACAACCTTTGGGCAGTGGACAACTTGAAAATTTATTTTGTTACCAGGAGGCGGTGCAAAAAGCAGAAAAAGGAATTACATAGGTATACACGAACAACAAATAAATACAAAAAAAAACATAAATATAATAAACAATTCATTATATTCGAATAATGCATAATGCCATCATTAGTCACAATACTTCTGCATAAGTTTATGCGACCCATTCTCTAAGCATTGTATTATCAGTATGTCAGCATCTCATTCATAATGATTCAATTTTATAACGATCATAAAACCCCGCGCATGCGCGTGATTAAAACAGAAAGTGATCGTGGGCGTTCATTGTTCGTCAACAATGACAGCATCTGTGCAATATCCACCCTGTTACTATTAGGTGCCGTCTCTTTGCAGCGTGACTTTTTGATACAACCTGAAACTTCTCAAGTTCTTAGCGTTAGGGCCTGAATGAATATGTTTCTCTATAAATGAATTAAAATGTACGACATTTTTTTAATAAGATACTACATCGTTATCTCGTTTTTATTCTCACTTACTCATCTGCAGTCGATAAAAATTATGTGTAAAATAAATAAGTGTAATACCCATGCACATAAAACTGTTATAAGCAAGTGAGATTTACTTTATTCATTTCCTGTTTGCAATGTACCAAATCTTATTATTAGTTTGTGTATTGGCCACATATTATGATATAACTCGGACCTACTTAAAAAAATAATGATTATGCTCTGGTAGTTTACACTAAATTAACGATTTGTTTTAATATCGGTTCATAGCACTAATAGTCACGTTTGGTTACAGTTCTGCATATCCTTTTTTATTTTTTTAAACATGACTACATCTGTATCTGGGCTGTTTAATAGCTCTCACTACCAGTGAGTCGGACTTTGTGTGGGAGTATACACCCCAAGCCAAAAGTATGTAAACAAAGTTTATTCTTTGAATATTTAAAGTTTTCAATAATTATTCCTTGTGTTAATAACCGTTAGGCCACCCCCAAAAGATAAAAAAAATAGAACATCCACTATTAAAACATCTGCATATTGTAATAATATATATATACTTAACTTACTCCGGGACAAAGTGCATATCATCGTTTTTTTATTGCCTTTCTACAAAATGTTGCACTGGCAATTTTCATAAGCAGAATTTGCGTTATTGACTTTTAAAATGTTTATAATCATTTTTATATTGTGATTTTGCTATTTATTCCGTAAGGAAATCACAGGTTTGTATTACTATACAAATATAATATTATATTTATATTACTATATAAGCTTGTTTCCATACTTTTGGCCTGGGGTGTAACTCAGTAATGGGATTATCACAGCGTCCGTGGAAAGGCGCTCGTTGGCGCTACTGTGTAGTAAACATTAGTTACGTGTGCGTTAGTGAGCGACTGTTTGTTTGTACATTTTTTATAAGAGTCATCGAGCGTTGTCCTGTACATTTTTTTATATAAATAAATATTAGGGACCTTATAAATAAATATAGGACCTATTAATTCTCTACAAAAGGGACAAAGGCTAGGAGGATGATGATGATGAAATATTAGGGACCTTCTTACACGAATCGACCTAGTCCCAAACTATTTATAACCAGTTGTTGTGTACAATAAAGCGTTTACATACATACATACATACTAAGCAAAGCTTGTACCATGGGTACTAGACGACGATATAAATAATAAATAAATACATATATAGATAAAATCCATGACCCACGAACAAATATTCGAGTTCATCCCACAAATATTCGCCCCGGCCGGGATTCGAACCCAAGACCGTCGGTTCAGTATAGACAGGTGCGCTACCCGCGTCGTTAAAATATATTTTTTTAAATATTCTGAAAGAATCTAACTAGTAATCACTATGGTTACCAAAAATGTTAATGTTCGACAACTCAACACACATTTTTATGCGAATTTCATCATATTATCACGCTACTCTCACGCTACCGCTATTGTCACCTATTGTAGACGGAGTTAGAACTACTATTTACTGCTTACTGCTGGACACTTTTTCGAAAAATCCCTCATAAGCATACCGCGGGGTTTTCGGCGCACAAATGATTTGACACCAGGCCGCAGGCACAGAAAACCTCAGGATATCATGAAAGATAGTGCTCCTCCTTTCTACACTCCACGCCTTGAACCCTAAAGAATCCAACTCCCACAAAAGTTACAGTTTAACTTCGAACCTAATCCAGCCAGATACAGTTCAATATCGCTGACAATCGGTCTGTTTTGATAGCTTTTTTATCTCATGTCAGCTAAGATGATGACGATATAATAGTACATTACTGCAGACGCCGGGAAATAAGGGCTTGCCGGCTCAGTGGGCATAGACGGCCGACCGTAGGGTGGCCGGATAGTGATACGAAGCCGGCAAGCCCTTTACACGGCTAAGGCATGTATAGTGCTTTTCTCAAACATAAATGCAATGGAATAAAAAAATACTCCATTCAAAAAACACAATTCAGCTTTTTAAAAGCCCGTTAATGAACACAGAGGCCATATTGAAAAAATATTACTTCCCGGCCTAGGCCTTCAATTTTGTATGAAATTCCTTTACAGTTCTCTCGAATTGTTCCGCCCGAAACGTGACAATTCGAAGCCTGTTTTAACACACGTTAAAACAGGCTTCGATAATTCATTGCGTTTGGGAAAAGGTAAATTCCTTTTGAGCAGATTGTAATAGGCACGTATTTTGCAATAAATATACGCCTTTGCATCTGATACTTGGGTATGGTAGTCATATTTAGGCAATGAGCACTTATTATGAACTCCAAGGTATTTGTGTTGAAAATTGTGATTTTCTCTCTAATAGGCCAATACATTTTATTAATTACTGGCAAAGAACATTCTCCTTCAAATCATTTATTTAAATGCACACTTTCATAAGAAACTAAAACTATCTGTAAAACTGAATTTAATAATAAGTAAAACTAATTGCTTTAGTCTTATAACATGCGTCCTGTGTTGAGAGGCCTTATTCCTTTTAGCAGAGTTGTGAATTTTAAGGTTATCTGATTAGTAGGTGTGTTTCATCTGTATTTATTTATATGTGTAGTTATATATTATGTGAATATATGTATTTATCTAAATACTTGTTTAAGTAAGTTAAGTTGCACCGCCCACTATTTATCTGCTTTGCGCGAAGGTTGACTGGTAGAGAATGCCTCATGGCATTAAGCCCGCCTTTTGTACGATAAGTTTTCTTTTGTGCAATAAACATTAAATAAATAAATAAAATTGTTTTAGACATTTTTCTCTATGATCTAACGTGTTTCTTATCATATTATTGATGTTGCTACCTAGACCAGGGGGGGTATTCGACCAATTTTAGAGATATAATGGAGATCTCTCCTTTTCATCGCCATCCGTCATTTTTGACGTGTGCCTACTTGACAAGTGGCGATATCCCTAGAATATCGCAACTTCGTCAATTCGGACGCGCTAAATTTTCGTTTCCTTTGTATGTGACGGCATAAATAACAGGCGCATAGTTTAATTGACCGCGTAGTACGTGAAATTAGTCCGTTACGTTTCGTTCAAAACAGAAATTTATATACATGAATAGCATTTTTGACAATTGTTATGTCCTTCGTATTTCCAAAACTGAGATGTGATATGTCACATGTGTCATTAAAACGCGATGAGCTTCATCATCGCGTTTTAATGACAGTTCAAAGGCGAGATCACGGAGAGATGACTGTTATCTAACGGTGATCTGACGTTTGGCGATCGACACTCGAATTGGGCCCCAGGGCTATTGGGATTTATTGGTATAATATATTTGAAACCTACTGTTAAAAATTTTCATTGATAATTTTTGTTTCAGAAACTACTCCAAATTGACAAAATTCACACGGAAAATTAGCTTTTTCAACTGCACGCAATGAAAGCATGAAATAGCTATGTTACTACCTAGAACTCGGGGAAAAGTATTATTTACTTCAAAAAGTAGTTGGTCAAGGTAGAAGGCCTCTTAACAGTTTATATTTAACTGGCTGTGTTAGTACGTGAGGGTCCAATTGGCTCTCAAAAATCTGCCAAGCACAATCTCGAAAGAAATATCATACTGGGTCACATCAAAAGCAAGCGTTCCAGAGGACGAATCCTGACAAGATAGGCAGACACCATAAAATGTGCTTGTGGTTCCAAGCAGAGGGCAGCCCATCTGACCCTTGACCGCGCCAAGTGGAGGGACATTACTGTTGGTCACAATCCTCAGCCATGAGTGATGAACGACTAAGAACACGGATGGTGATGATGATTACATAGAAGATGATCTGAATTCTGATGATGGATCTGGAAGACTGAACTCTTTTTGACGACGCGTTTGGCTCGGTTTGTAGACACCTGCCTACTACGGCCAGGGCAAATATTTGTGTGATGAACTCTAATATTTGTGCTTGGGTCATGGTTGTTCTATGTATTTAAGCATATATTTATCTACTGTATATCGTCGTCTAGTACCCATAACACAACCCTTCTTGAGCTTAATTTGGGACTAGATGGATTTGTGTGAGGTTGTCCGATATTTATTTATTAATTAGTTATTTATTACATGGAAGATGATCTGAATTCTGATGATGGAACTGGAAGACTGAACTCTGTAGTAAAACGATGCGATGCTATCAAATTTTGTCTCGTTTGATTCGTCGTAACGAGCTATTGCTCTTTCTATTTTTATTGCGCTTTTTCATTTGACAATAAAAACTTCCTCAGATTTACTGATAAAACCATCTTGACTACTATGTATTTTTGGCTTTACCATAGCAAAGCCCAGAAGCCAAGCAGAAAACAATGACGTTCTTCCCTTGTGAGCGAAGTAGCGCTTTCCAGTTTAAAGACGTTTTTTACAGCGAATATTGTTTCTGACTGTAAATGAGTGACTACTACTTTAATCATCAAGACGATGTAATTCTCACTTCGAATTGTATTCCTAGGCACGGATATTCAAAGTTGTTTGGCTTCCTTGTTGAAAACAACGCTGTCGCCAATATTTAAATATTTGCTATGGGATTTTGCTTGACCATTAATAAGCCTTCATTTCGACAGAATTCAACATAAGCTACTTTGACTTTGCACTTCCTAAGATTTATATGCGAGCTTGTAAACGAAGTTGTCCGCTAAATAAATAAAAATATTCAAATAATCGGTCTAGTGCCGGAAGATTTCAAGTTCAATGGGTTCTGTTTACGGACGGGCGAATTCCGGAATGTTTCCAAAAACCTGGAAAATTTCTGGAAGATTTCACAAGAATTGAAAACATTATTTCAATTTGGAATTTCCTATAGAAAATTATGCGAAATTTCCCAGAAATCATGAGAAATCTCAGAGACCTTATGAGAAATTTCAGAGAAATTATGAGAGATTTGCATGCCAAAAGTTCCTTATTTTAGAAATTTTGCCGAAAGAAGATTGCCTATCCTAGTTAGGTAATCATGAAATGATACCTGTATTTATTTAGACATAAGATTGTTTATATGTTATGTTTGCTACAATATCGCATTGGGTATAGCCTGTAATGATAATTGTATGTGTGGAAAATAAATAAATAAAACATTATTTTATTTGAAACTCTTTTATTTTTTATTTCAAGTTGTTATAGCGTCGAGATTTATCAAAAAAAATATTTTTTAAACACTAACTCGCTTTATTTTAAAAGTATATTTATTTTTACTTGTTGGTATAGTGATGCACCGGAATCGACGGACTCCGTGCTCGAAGGACGACCATCAGACACGATGGATAAGACAAAGAGAGATAGCGACCAATTCTGAGAAAATTTTAAGTAATAACTTATTCTTATTTTTTTCTAATTAGTTTAAACCAATTGTACATAATAATAATCCTTTCTTTTATATTTATTTGTAGTTTTTAGAATTGTAAATATTTTACTGTAATTTTAAAATAAACTTTTTCCCACCCTAAAAAAAAGTAATAACTAAAACTGTTACAATTGCGAGGTTGGAACCATGTGACAGACAGACAACGTCCAGTCCTAAAAGTGCTATACTAAATTAGACAAGTAAGGATACTTGTGTAATTTAGTAAAACTAATTTGTAACCTTTTGAGGTTACAATCTAGTTTACTCTTTCTAGGTCCATTGGGACCCTTTTTTTTTCAATGGCTGCCCATTTCTCACAAGTGAAGTAACCTCAGTCACTGTTTTAAATATCACGCAGTTTAATTAATGAAATAGATTTACCTACTTTCCGGAAAACAGCTAGTTATGTCGGATTTTCTGACCGCTACCCGGGGCGAAAATGGCCAAAGCCCAAGGCAAGACGTAAAACGTAATTCGTAAAGCCCCAGATTGGATACTTATCGCCCTCAGAAACATTTAGTTTCCAAGCTAACACACCTCCCTGTTTCTGTATTTTTGTTCTATTCATCAACCTATAACTTATATCTCGTATGACAGCACAGTGTATGTTTCAGATCAGGAGACCATGAAGTAATTGAAGTCCCGGTACATTTATGGGACCAGGGTGATACTTGGCAACCTAGGCGATTCCTTGAGCCCTTGGCCCTTCGATTCGGGCCACAATCACCAGTGATCCGAGACATTCACGAAATTCACCGCCCTAGGTTAGAATCCTCTTTTCAAAATTTGACCAACCAATACACTGTAGTCCCAGTTAAATGGTTCCCTTGGATAAGGAACCCTAGAGATTACGCAAGGATTATGACCCTTGTCACAGTTAAACCCATCTCAAACAGTTAAAAAAACAATCATAACGCCTCGCCAGCTATCACGTTACGCAATGGTTACGCAAAGGTCTTCGCATAGCGTATGAGAGCTTTCTCGTCAAACACGGTTCTGATAGCATAGGATCCTGTGGAACAATGGCGAATTCTCATTGTTCTTAACGTAAAAGGGCTAGTGTATCTTTCTGATTGCCAAACGCATGACTTGATTTAACTCGTTACTAATTTTCATGGTGTTCTTAGCAATGAGTCAGGAAAATTAGTTCAGTTGTCTATCAGCTTATTTTTAAGTCAGTCGATGTGCTGTGGGTTTCGTCTAATATTATAGCGAGAATGGATGAAGCGTCTACCGAAATAGTTCGATAAATAGAGACTAAAGTACTAGGGGTGACTTTACAAACGGTCCCGTAGTTTTGAATTTTTGATATGTTGTCTAAGATGGTTAGTGAGTGTTTAAAATGCAAAATGCATAATTTGTAAGGACCGTTTGTTAGGTTAATACTTTATACGCTGTCACTAGCGAGTACGGTCACGTTAACTCATGGTAAGGGTACACATCACACATCGGTGAAACGTCCCACGTGACGACAACGTACAGTCAACCAATTTGATTCCTAGGCCATTTCGTACCTTGTCACAGTGAACGTCAATAAAAGCCGCTTGAAATCTCATATCATTGTCATTGTGACAAGGTTCTATCATCATGATCATCATTAGCCTTTTACATCTATAACAGATGAGTTAAGCAGCGTCTAATAAACTGCGGCACTTTCGAAGATGGCTGGATAGCCCGATACGAGAGCGACAGCCGCGGCCGCATAATTGACAAATAAATGTTGCGCCTATCGATGAAGGGGGAAAAGCTGCACGCTTGTGTCTAAAGTGGCCTAGAAATCAAATCGGTTGACTGTAACTTAAATGTGTGTTGGCCCCTAGACTACAATCTTGGCACCCGTCGCACTTGTATCCGCTGTTCTATGCGTCCCGCAACCGTGAAATTGACACAGTATCTCAGTCGACTAGCAAGACATGTTTATACATATACATACGTGTCCTCTTGTTAGCATTATTGTTATGTTGTGACGAATCGCGAGAGACGTAACCGAGTTGTTTTACCGTTACAGACAGACTTGCATTATTGGTTTATTATAATAGATGACACACGGTTGATAACAGTATGGGTTTTGTCATGGCAAACAATGAGGTAATTTGGCAGTGTTTGAATCACAATATTAGTGTGTTAGTCGGTTTGTGTGTTGGTCTCGTGATTCATCTCTTGTCTGGGGCTCGAGCGCACATTATTATAATAAAACGGGACTTTATCGTGTTAAAATAGTAGTTTATGTTACTGTACATAACGAAGGGTATTGATCACATCACACTAGTGTTTTAATGCCTAGTTATTTATGTACAGTAACATACACTGCTTTATCTACCCACATTATCATAAGCCACCATGATGCATTCAGGAGCCGCACATTATGAGCACCGACTGTTTTGTTAGAACAAATTTCATATATCATATCAGATATCAGGAGGCGTCGCCGAAATATCTATATCATCTTAATCGTTAATTTTATGGTTTAAATTCAACAAATCGATCAATTTTATGTAACAAAACAAATTTTAACCGATAATTAAGTTAATTAAGTTGGGGCCGACTCTAGGTTGTCTCTGAATAAAAAAAAAACTATGACAGCTGTCAGAAAACTTCATTACTGCCATTACCGGGTAATGTGCGACTCCTGAATGCATCATGGAGGCTTGTGATATGTGGCTGGCTAGATAAAGTAGTGTATGTAACTGTACTTATAATTAGGCATTAAAACACTCGCGTGATGTTATTATGACACTTGCCTTCGGCTCGTTTCATAAACCCACACTCGTGTTTAATACCCTTCATTATGTACAGTCACATGAACTACTATTACTCAATTATCTCGACGTTCCGAACGTGATGTTACGTTCAAGGTCTCAAAGGGACCTATTAGAGGGACTTGAGTCCCTACGAGACCATGAATCGTCGAGATAATTGAGTAAACACCTTTTTGAACACCATTAAGTCCCGTTTTGCTACAATAATGTGAGAAAATCGGGTAAATTTAAATCGTTCATATCTCGAGCGCATAGTTAGCAAAACCTGGGGCTGATTTTTTTAACACACACACTCACATACTTTCTACTTTAGCTAGGCTCCTTCACCTTTGTTATCTACTGTGTTTATTTGGCCGATGTAAAGCCACAATGGTAGCGTAGCGTTTCGTATCTACTTGAGCGCGGTTAATCAGACTAAACATGGGAATAAGGGACGGCACAAAGTAAAAATATATTTGTATTTGTAAAAATATAATTTTATCTCGTAGAAGGTGGTTATTTTTTATATATTTTTTTTATTATTTACTTCGTAACCTGCCAGTGTAACAAACATCTTTACTATTCGGCGAGGCCGCTGCCTATGAATGCAGTTTTCCCTCGCTGGATTCATTACCGGTGATATCATATATTACCAGCTTCGCGTTTTGAATCGTATCGGACACGCGCATAGCTTGGAAAGTTATCCTTACACCGCACTGATTATGTTCCAAATCGATTAAAGTTTACATGGTTTTACAATCAGTAATCGATAACCTGAAATTAGCCTTGAAGGCAAGCCGCGAGCTAAAGCCCTGGCCGGTGTAGTTGTGATTACAGTCCTGGTATACACCGAATAAGCTATAATTTCGTCCAATTGGTGTGTGTATTTAAGTATTTAGTGCTCTAGGTAGGTTTACTAGGAAGACCGTTGTTCGTCAGCGGGTAGGAATGTAGTCAATTAGAGCATGAACCTAATGACTGGACATGACGCGGTTGACAGACAATTCATTACGTTATCAATGATGAAATTTATTATACACTAGATCGCAACTTCGTACGCGTAATTTTTTTATTGCGTAGTTGGGTAAAAAGTATCCTATAACCATCTTTGCGTGTCCAGCTATCCCTGTACCGAAATTGGGTAAATTAGAGTTTGTCCAGCCGTTTCGGCGTGATGCGAGGGCAAAGGAAATTATGATCATTAGAGGGCGCCAGACTGACATGACGCCGCGCGACCATACAAAACGAAAGACGATCCTGCATCACGCTATTAAGATTTTTCCTGAAATACCCCTCTCCATAGAAAACTAATTTTCAATACAAATCTAGGATTTTATAATTGTATATGAGTAGGTACTTGCATGTTTGGCTATGATGTAATACTTACATGTCATCTATTAATTGACTGTTTCGGCATGTTTCTTTGCTTTAAAGGTTAAACAATAATTGTGACGAACATTTTACGATTATGTGTCTGGTAATGACAACTGTAATTATGAAACGTAATTTCTAAGAAATTAATGTGTGTTTAAGTATATCATAATAATAAACAACTCATTATTAATCACTCTAAAATCACAATAACTCATTGTACTTCGCGATGTAAAACTAAAAAGAGAACAAAATGCTTTATTTGAATGTTAGTAGGAGTAAAAACGAGGCATTTATTATAAAATCAAATCTTACGGAAAACCTATTCTTTGACAAGAGACAATTAGTAATCAAATCACGTTTACGTACTTACTTAAAATGCTGTGTTAGGGTGATAACCAAAAATGTGCTTTTGAACATCTTTGTTTTAAATCATAATAAGACAATCTTAATTATTTTAGAAGCATGAATCTTAGTAAAGCCTGACCAGAAATATATGAGGATTGTCAAGCGGGCGCTATTTATAAGATTTATATGGCAACAATTTTGCAACCAATCACAACCCACTATAATGACATTAGTTTAAGTATCTGTCAGTTCCACTATGTTAACCTCGTAATATAATTAATGGAATGCACTCTTTTCCTGACTGTTCTTCGTGTAGTAAACACGTGTAGACATTTTTTATAATCTTACATTCACGGCTATCAATAGTTTTCGGCATTTTCTTTGGATAATTTCAAATATTTGTTTTTTAAAGAAACCACCACGAATGACAATGACATTGTTGACAAACCATCATAAAATCATTGCCAGTGTAAGAAATTAGTTCCAGTGAAATTCCGCAATATGGCGCATCCTCATATATTTCTGGTCAGGCTTTACAAGGATTTACTTCAGGGACGATGTGTGCGAAACATTACTGTTGTATTACCAATTTGAAGTTCTCCAATTTGAAGGGTCTTTGAATTAGTGAAAGGGGGTGTGACGCCCGCGCGGGTTCGTACCGGGTGCAAAGGCTGTCCATCGCCATTCAAAGTGGTAACGAGCCTAGCTAGTGTGATACTCTTGCGCCGGGGACAACTCGAGGGGGGCTCTTTGACTAGGCTTAAGCTAGCCTTAAGTTAGATATATTTTTTATTTATTTAAATAAAGATTTAACATCTGAAGTCACCCTGTATAACTAAAATATGAAGAAAGACTTCATGCATGTTCTCTATCGATACCACTATCAGATGCGCTCCCGTCTGGAGTCTAGACATAGTTCCGCGTGAAGTCGTTGCACCGGCGCGCGCGCCGCATACTGAACGCCGTGTTGTCATCAAACCACCAATGACAGGTTTGGCAATCGGTAACTGGCACAGTGTGATTGCTTTACAGTGTGACAGAACCATACCATACTAAATGTTTAGGTATATAGAAGCGAAAAATTAAAAAATGCTTTGAGCGGGATTTGAACCCACGTCCCAACGGCTCTCCGGACCAGTCAAAGGTGCATTACCAATTATACTATCAAAGCCAAAATGTCGACATTTTTAAGTGTTTTCAAAAATATAACTACCTATAATAATTTCAACTGTCTAGCTATCACATGGTGACAGACTGAAAGACGGACCGACGGACAGTGGAGTATTTGTATTAGGACATCATCATCATCTTTAGTAATAGGGTCCGTTTTTACCCTTTGCGTTCGAAACCCTAAAAATGGTCTTATGTGATTCAAAACGACCGAGCGAAGCTAAATGAATTGTTGCAAAAAAACATCCAGAATCGCCGTCCTTTAAATTTTTCGACTCATCTTTAATTATAGTAATAATGTTATCTACAATTAATCACAATTGAGACAAAAAAGGCAAAGGCCACTGTCCAGAAACCGTGGTTCAATACCAGCCAGTTTATTTTGGGATTAATTGGTTTGCCCCACTTCCGAAGATGCACCTGCGAGGCCGCTACTATGATATTCACTTAAGGCGCCTTATAGATTTTAAAAAGCATTTTTTTCATACTATAACAAATATATTGATAATTGGAATCAACTTTTCAAAGTTCTAGATAGTAACTAGCTATTTCACGCTTTCATTGCATGCATTTGAAAAGTTTTTACAACAAAAAATATCAATAAAAATTACTACTATCTATACCTATCTATAATGGTTCCATTTATCGTGTGATAAATTAAAGACAATAATAGCATATGTCACATTTGTAAAGAATACAAGTGACGGATGCTAGTCATTTTATGGACGAGTGAGCGTAGCGAGCGAGGCGTCTCTGTTTCATTTTTGCCAAAATTTCTTTCGGATTTCCGGATGTTTGGATGTTCGGATTTCCGTTTGTTCTCACCTTGAGACCAATTTCTCAGTCGATAGTCATGAAGTTTTGTGAAGAGGTTCAATTAGTAGGTACATGCATATTTTATATCGATTCAGTTTTTCGAAATTTAATAAATTGACGGATATATTAATGTCGGGGTTGAAACGTAAAAAAAATACAAATTTCAGCAATTTCGAAAAATCTCACACAGCGACCTAGTTTAATCGTTAAACAAAACTTAAAATGTAACCTTTCCAACGCACTAATACATCTAGATTGCGTTTACGTTTCCCTTATATATAAAATCACAAATGTGTTCAAGATGTTATTTGTGTTTTTGTAGTACATTAACCCTGAACCAGAATGATGTAAGAGACTAGAAATTGTGTCCCTCTAACTTTTCAACCACGGGTCAAATAATTATGGAAAAATTAATGAAAATGAGGCCTTATAAGTACTTTCAATGAAAACTATATTGAATAAAATCGGTAGAGCCGTTTTTGAGTTATCGCAAAATTTCATAATTTTCTTTAAAATTACGTAAGTGCCGCGCGGTGTCTTTATACATATTCGTTATTAAATACCATACTGTATTAATACATTCCGCTCAATCTGGCGTGTGTAATCGAAAAGTTCCAGAAGGTAATAAGTAATTACAGTTACTTTGGCGTTTACGACCTTTCTTATAGAGCTTCAAATCTTTCTCGTAATTTAAACCGCGAAGCCCGTCTATTGTGAAGGATGGGCAACTACGGAACCCTACACTGAGCGTGGCCTGACATGCTCTTGGCCGGTTTTCTTTATGGTAAGTAAACATATTATGAAAGTTATTACTTAGAACAGGGCCTTTGCGATTCATGGGTATATATATTTGAAACGGCATGTATTTAACGCGGCGACAAATTAATCTGATTTAGGGATTTATAAAAAATTAAAGGGGGTAGCAAAAATAATAAGTTGGCGACTAATTGCGGAGACTAGTATAAAGTAAAAATTAGCAGCTAAGTAATAAATTTTCGGCTTTGTTTCAATATAAACTAGCATCGAGTTATTGTTTTGGCGACTGAATTAACTAATTAAGCGGAAACATGACAGCGGATAAAAAGTTGAAAATGGCCTACTCTAATTGTTCAATGGAGATTGCATATAAAATAAATCAAGGACAATATTTTTTGGATATTGTGTCAGACTCTGCCTTAGCTCCGGCGCTGCGGGAAGTGCAGCCCTTCCGCCCTTGCGTGGCAAAGCACGGTCGCCCGTACTCCGCTCCGCACGGCTCCCGAGCTTTGTCACGGCGAGCGAGGGCTGCTCTCCCTCCGCGCCTCCGGCTTTTTATATACACTCTAGGGGTAGGGCAGACAAGACCACGTGGAATCGGGGTTGACAGTTTCGGTTCTGAGGCAAGTCTTATGATAATGCAATGCTTATTTTAGCTACTATTGGTCAGTAGCGCGCTCCGCCCCCCCGCCGCGCGACGACCCGCACTCCACTTCAAACGAACGCGCTTATCGCCGTTTTCATGAAATTATGGTTTCGAAAACTAAAAAAATAACTCCCCATTACTTTTATATAGTACCCATTTTAATATTTAAGCTGCCAGCAAATCAAAGCCCAAAATGCTTTTTTAGATGGAGACCTGTAGTTGCCACTAATATAAAGTTTGTTATCCTTCTGCTAATATTAGTCGCCAAGTCATTATTTATTGTACCTCGCCTTCATAGGCGTTCAGTAATCTTGTTTATTATTTCTGCTACCTTAAAGTAGCTGCCATTATTTGAATTTTAAAATATCCTTAGTTTTAAGCTCATTAATGATTGCCAAAATATTTAATCGCTGACAAGTTATTATTTTAGTTGCAAATAGTTTGCTGCTCTTTAATTTTTCTGTCGCCGCGAAAATAATAAGCCATTTGAAACCAACAGTTTGAATTTTTCATTGATAATTTTTGTTTCAAAATCTACTCGAAATTGGCAAAATTGACGCAGGAAACTGGTTTTTAGGGTTCCGTACCCAAAGGGTAAAAACGGGACCCTATTACTGAGACTTCACTGTCCGTCCGTCTGTCCCCAGGCTGTATCTCAAGAACGGTGATAGCTAGACAGTTGAAATTTTCACAGATGATGTACTTCTATTGCCGCTATAGCAAAAAATACTAAAAATAAAATAAAATAAATAATTAAGGGGTGCTCCCATACAATAAACGGGATTGGTTGCGTTAACTTTGCACCTCATTTGTATGGAGCGCTATATTTAGCAGGTGCAAACTTAACTTAACCACTCAAGGATGGAAAGTGTTTGTACGAAGCCCTCGGCGCCAGTCCGACTCGCACTTGACCGGTTTTTTTTTCAAGTTATTTATTTTATTTTATACTCCGATATCGTCAGTAAAAGCCGACGACGCCCCTGGTTCAATCGCGAGTGCGCTGATGCTGTTAGCAACAAGCAGATGGCGTACCGGGCTTGGGTCAGGGCCCGCGCCCGTAATGACCCCAATATTGGCTCGCTAAAAACAGCTTACAATACTGCCACCAAGGTCTGTAAGAGGGCGTATATAAGAGCAGACGCCCTGCGCGTTGCTCGAGTAGGCTCGGAACTAGTCTCGCACCCAACTGGGTCGCGCAACTACTGGCGACTAGCGAAGACCGTGCAATCTAACTTCTGCCAACCCTCGCTGCCACCGCTGAGACTCCCTGATGGTTCGCTGGCTCACCAGCCGCAAGAGAAAGCCGATCTCATGGCCAGCCTCTTCGCCGTCAACTCACGTGTCGATGACTGTGGCTTGCCACCGCCAACTATACCTTTCTGTGGTGCCACGATGCCTGCAATCCATTTTAGCCAGTGGTCCTGACGGTATCCCGGCGATTAGTACTCAAAAACTGCGCAGCGGAGTTATCTCCGGTATTGACGCGCCTCTATAATCTCTCGTACTCGTCCGGTTGTATTCCGGAAGCGTGGAGAGAAGCTAACGTGCAGCCAGTCCCCAAAAAGGGAGACCGTTCTGACCCATCTAATTACCGTCCCATTGCCGTAACCTCAGTGTTGTGTAAAGATATGGAGCGGATCATCAACGACCAACTGATCCGATACCTTGAAGATCACTCCCTAATTAATGATCGTCAGTATGGCTTCAGACCGAAACGATCAACGGGCGATCTTCTAGCGTATGTGACACACCTCTGGGGGGAGGCTATTGATAAACACGGCGAGGCTTTGGCTATTAGCCTTGACATTGCCAAAGCTTTCGATCGGGTCTGGCATAAAGCACTTCTTTCCAAGCTTCCTGCGTACGGTCTGCCCATACAGCTGTGTAAATGGATTGCTGACTTCCTGCATGAGCGTAGAATCCGCGTCCTCGTCGAAGTATGCGCTTCGCGGTTCATGACAGTGAATGCTGGCGTCCCACAGGGCTCTGTTTTATCGCCCACCCTCTATCTTCTGCATATCAATGATATGCTACCATTAGGGAACATTCATTGCTATGCAGATACATGGTACGGTACATGGGTGGTCGATATATTGGTCGGCCGGGAGCTTGTAGGGCGGAAATCGGCGCGAAACGTGAGAATCTTGTCGTTGAACTGGACCAGGTTCTGGACCTCATTAGCAAATGGGGCTCTGTTAACCTGGTTGAGTTCAACGTCAAGAAAACCCAGGTGTGTGCGTTCTCTACCAAGACGTCTTCATTTCTTCCTACCCCTAGTCTCCAGAGCACTCCTCTTGGTTTGCGTGATAGCCTGAATATGCTAGGCATGGATATCCGCTGCAATTTTAACCAAAACAAATACATCGAGTCACTGATTACCACAGCCTCCAAAAAACTGGGGATCTTGAACAGGGTGCGACGGTTCTTCACGCCAGACCAGCTTTGCCTTCTTTATAAGACTCAAGTTCGGTCGTGCGTTGAGTACTGCTCGCATCTTTGGGATGGCTCCGCCCAATATCTACTCGATGCTCTTGACAGATTGCAGCGTCGGGCGGTCCGCATCATCGGTGACGAGAAAAGTACCAGATTCCTCGAACCCCTTCAATTACGTAGGGACATTGGGTCGCTGAGCGTTTTCTTCGCCTATACCATGGCGAGTGTTCTGAAGAGTTATTTTCTCTTATCCCACCCTCCCCTTTCCGTCATAGAACCACACGTGCCAGTTTGCGATGTCATCGCCTCACCGTGGAGATATTCCCACACGCACCAAGAAGTTCGGCTATTCCTTCATCTGCCGAACTATTAAAATATGGAACTCCTTGCCGGCTCATGTGTTTCCTCCTTCTTATAACTTGGGACCCTTCAAACGAAGCGTGAAGAAGCATCTCTCGGGCCAGCATGGAAATGTCAACTGACTTGGCACCGTTGGTTTCTCGTCAGTTGCCATTGCGACTTGGGCTCCCCTTTTTGCTTACCATCAGGCGAAGTGGAGCCACTATGTTGTGCCGTTATAAAAAAAATAAATTTTTTTGAGTGAACGCAATGAAAGCATGAAATGGCCATGTTACTGTCTAGAACTCAGGAAAAAGTATTATTCACTGTATAAAGTTGGTTGGAATTATCAATATAGAAATTGTCTTAATATGAAAAAAGCCTTTTAATAACAGCAATTTATTTAGACTGACGGACGGACTGACGTTTTCCCTCATCGACTCATCGATTATATTTCAATAAATCTGTAAATACCGATCGAACAACTTGAAACGTGTTGTGAAGAAAATCCCATGTGAAATGCGTGTGACAAGCTAAACTAACATTGACACTAGACCTGAAATCAGCAGATCCCATCGTATTTTATTTTGTAGCACCGGGGTGAAAAATAGAATTTTATGCACTCCATTAATTTTCCAACTAGTGAAGAAACCGGACTTTTTGTGCACCAACATTCCTTAAGTCGCTCAGCCTCGCACAACTTTGGTAATGACATTTGCCTCGATTCATTAGGCCGTGTACACATGGAATTCTAAGTAAATAGTTAATTAACAACTCCATATTATTATCGTCTGCAATATTCGAGTAACGGGCCTGCAGATTGGTTACGCTCAGACTCACATATTTGCTAGTCCGAAAACAAAGGATGCCTTATTATTTATATGTCACGATAAACGTAAACTTCCTGATGCTTTATGGTACCAAGAGGGGCTCGGTTTGCACCGCAACCCTAGCTAATAGCCTAATAAACCAGCGCACACTAGTTCGGCTGGTTATGCCTTCCGCTTTTATGTAAATAAATTCATCTCGTATTCATTCATCTAAAGTAGAAATTAGTGGCGAAATATTGCACAAATGTCAATGTCAAACGTCGAATCAACCCTGAATAGTAATATTGGTGAGTGTTTACTAACCCTCTAATTTATATGCTCATTACCTTAGCAATAACATTGGCTTTACGATGCCTATTGATAAACTCGTTCGGTAATGGGGGCAAGTCAGTCTAGTTTTACATACGGTCTATTAAATGGAGGATAACACTCGGCGAATAATTATTCGTGTTTACCTGACTTAACCTTGCTTCCTTTAAGAGAATTTCCATTTGGGGGCATTCTGCATTTTAATTCCAATATGCTACTAAGTTACTTGGAATCTATTCTTTTCCTTATTTCTTCGCGTAGATCGAAAGTGTAATATCAATGCCTAAATCGACAGTGTACCTAATATTGGCGTGGCTAGCCGATGTGCCCTGGATCAAAATGTGCCAGGAGGCCCCGAATTTACGCACTGACTTCGTGAATGAAAGGGGTTAATAATGTAATGATGAATGGGTTAAGTCTTCTATAAAGCCTCGAAAGTTTTTGTATCGGATAACAGTTAGTAAATGGAACTGTTTCGGAACAGCCATTACCGATATGAAAAGGAAATACCTACACTGTATTATTGGATCTATATGTGCAGAGTAATTGCATCAACTATTATCACTTCTTCATCCTGTGTCAATTCTATGGCTTCTTGTAAACCGTCAAATAAAATAATATATTACCTCCTTTGACTACTTCGACGAAGGGCTTTCGTTGGCGCATTCTTCCACCCAAAATAAAAACGCCATAGAATCTATTAATATGTTCGTTTCATAATACGTTTTGTTGCTGTGACTTAGTGTTAGTAATTGAGTATTAAAATGCAAGAGGGTGACGCAAGCTAACGGTGCCGATGGCCGTGTATTGAATAGGTCGCTCCCGGAGGAACTTGTACCGAATTTTAATTTCCACTAGCAAATTAGGCCGAATAAGGCCTAATGTACAGTTGATAACAAAATAAAGGGTTAATTGAGATTGCAGTTATAAGTATTAATTTATTGTAAACTGTGTACAAAGGATGCGATAAATTGTTCGTATACCTACATCTCTTCTGCAGATAAAATGTGCTCTGGACATCTACCGAGTTCCCCAGAACATTATTCCATAAGTGAGTTGTGGGTACACATTACTGTAATAAGAACTTATATCGCACCTTCAGAGCAATTTCGATTCAAGGATACTTACCATGGGCCAGAATGTTGATTCGACAACGCTTGCGATATCTCGCTCTCTTTCCATTTCTTGCTATTTCACTTACACAAAATAGGCATAGATTTAGAATAAGTCAACAAGTTGCATTTTTAGGCTTATCAAAATCCAGTAATCTGTAAAATTCAAGGAAAACATTACAACGAACTGGAAATGTTCAGATTTAGCAGCATAATTCTTCAAACGAAAATGAGAATGGGACAATCGTATAATGATTATTATATAAGAAATAAATAACCAAATGTTTACAAATGAAGCGAAAATTGAAAAATTTAATGATTCGGACAGACGTTACTGCTTTAATAAAAAATAAGTAATTCGGGTGTAGCACATCGTTACTATCGATTCTCAACTAATTTGAGACGATGGTGCCGACGATAAAGTCTAAATCTTTACGGTAGATGGCGCTGCGATGCCACCATAAGGAATGTCGAAGCAACTAGTTGAAAAATTCAATGGCTCTGACATCTGATTCGGTGGTCCAATTGGGAGGACGCCAGTGTTGGCCCGGAAAGCCGTTGGAAACGCAGGTTCGAATCCTGTCCGAATCATTAAATTTTTCAATTTTCGCTTCATTTGTAAACATTTAGTTTACGTTAGCAGACGTTACTGCTTTAATAAAAAATGAAGAAATAACCACAAAAATATAAAGTGACACATGTACATATACCTATATCCCATGGAATTTCCTCCACTTGTCGTGCATTCTTAGAGATACGAATTAGGTATATAAGTAAGTGTATAATAAAAGTCGCCAATGTTTTACGTCGACTGTACATCGATTTATGGGCTATGACTTTTGGATGTATTTACTTATGGAATATTCAAATATTGAATAATTCATTCAGTATCCGGTTTGGTGCAAATAGCTGTTGCGAAGCCAGTTACAAATGGCGCCAGATTAAAATTATATTAAAATTACTTATAGCAATGTTGTTTTAGCAATATCAAGACGAAGACCTCATCAGCATGGGTTTTCGGTGCAGAAAAAAATTTAAAATCTATTTTTTTTATATTATGAAAAATGTACTGATAATTTAAACCAAACTTTTGAAGTGAATAATTCTTTACTCCGAATTCTAGGTAGTAACATAGCTAGTTCATGCTTTCATTGCGTGCAGTCGAAAACAAGTTGAAAAAACTAATTTTCCGCGTCAATTTCGTCAATTTCGAGTAGCTTTTGAAACAAAAATTATCAATGAAAAATTCAGACTGTATGTTTCAAATATATATCAATAAATCCCAATAGCCCTGTTCTAGGTAGTAACATCTATAATATGTTAAGAAACATGTTTGATCATAGAGAAAATGTCTAAAACAATCACCATTTTCAAAGGAATAAGGCCTCTTAACACTAGGCCGACAATATGACAATTCGTGCATGAGTTTAAAATGACTGCACTCGCTAGCGACTATGTACCTAACCGATCTGCGTATAGTCTCCATACAAATCGCTTAAACAGTCCATGCGCCAAGTGCGCCCGCGTCACCCTCCCCAAATTAGTCCTGTAGCGCAGAGAAAACCCCATTAGAAGGTTATACCCACACAAAGTCCGACTACTGGTAGTGAGGGCTAACCAGCCCTGATACAGTTCAAGTCATGTCTTAATTAAAAGTTTACGTAGTCGCTAGCGAACAGTCACTTACAGTCTGACCAAAAAGAGTAGGAATTAAAAAGTGCCAATACTGTAGTGTCGTCCCAGTTTTCTTAAGAGGCCTTATTCCTTTTAAAATTGATTTTATTCATAGTACGACAAATATATTGATAATTTTAACAAACTTTTTGAAGTTAATAATCGGTCATTCTCCAGATTTGGGTTCTAATTCTAATTAACGCGTCGCTTTTTTTCTACTTACTTTTCAATCATTTTTATCTCAAATATAGTAACATATCGATCATTGAAACTTAAATATGGATAGGGCACTTTATAATTATTAAAGGTTCATTACTTAGAAGCAAATTAAAATTTATGAGACGCGTGAATTAGAAAAACGACGTGTTAATTAGAATATTTGACTTTTGTATGACGCGTGAATTAGAAAATCGACGCGTTAATTATACAAATTCAGTTATATTTTTTAAATTAAAATAAAAACGTTTTGTATAATAATATATGACTGATATGGTGGCAGTTATATGATATAAGCTATGTTTTAAATAATATGAAAGTGCCTAAGTACTCAAGAAAAAAGCATACCGGCCGTTAGAGTTACTAGGTAGATTAGGTATGTAAGTATGTATGCAAATTAAATTATTATTATAACTTATAATAAATAAAACACCATAGTTCGGACTAAGGTAGTCTTAGTGTTGGCGGAGAAGTTCCTATCATTCCGTACATTATTAAGCTGCGACATTGCGCCCTTGGCCATCCTAGCGTGAATTCTGCGAACTTCGGTCTTAGATGAACAATTATTGCTAATGTTAGAACCCAGGATCTCCGTGATTTCGAAGTTAAGTCTTCCACTGAGTTCTACCTTGCCTGTACGATTGATAATCATGAGTTTGGTCTTGGATCTGTTGATTTAAAGTCCAAATTCTTCACAAAACGCGCCATCCTGATCAATAAACTGCCCATCTTGCTTTCGCTAGCTGCTAGGAGGCTTTTGTCATCGGCGTATCACAAGACTTTTCATCCACGAACAGTAATGCTACCATCCCAGACGTCCTCCTTATGATGTATTCGCCGTATATATTGAATAGGATAGGTGAAATAATGCAACCTTGTCGGACACCCTTTTGGAAACTGAAGAGATTGTATGACGTCTTATCTATTCTCACTGTTGCTTGGCTGTTGTAGAAAAGTGACTGTAGTGTAGTAGTGCAGTGAGGAGGCGAGGAACACCCAAATCGGTCAAAATATCCCATAGACAGTCCCAGTCGACACAGTAAAAACCCTTGCAATAGTCGACAAAGCACATGATGAAAGGTATATTGAACTCGTAGCACTACTGTACAATTTGCCTCACGTTCAGTATTTTCTTGCTCGTGCCTTTTCCCTTCACAAAACCCGCTTGTTTTTGCGCGATCTGTCAGTCTAGATAATGATAAAATCTGTTGTTTATCACGTGGAGCAAAGCGGAGTCAGAGCAAGTGTACGGTTAGGTAGTTGTCGCATTTTTTCGTTAAACCTTTTTTGTGTAACGGGATGATGACGAATTTGGTCCAGACTTTCGGCCATCTGCCGTTTTGCCATAAGTGGTTGCAGATCTTGTGCAAGATATGGATTTTTTTATCACCTAGAGCTTTGAAAACCTCGGAAGTAATGTCGTCTGGTCCTGGAGCTGTTTTAATTTTAAGGCGATCGATTGCAGCTATTATCTGATTTGAAGATGTTGGGCTTCAGGTTCAGAAATCCCTAGTGCAACCGAGTGTCGGTGGATGTACAGGGTCTTTTGTACAGCTGCTCATAGTGGCCACGCCAGCTTTCTGCAATTTTGCCAAACTCATGCAGCGGTTGCTCATCGTGATCTTCAATGACCCAGAACTTGGGTTTGAACTTTCGACTCAGCAGTCGAACTTTCTTGAACAGATCTGAGGTTTGTAATATAAGAATTGTGGATGCGACTCGACTTCTTGGCATATGCTCGTTATTGTCTCTGCGGCATTCCCTTTGAATTGCTTTACATAGTTTCGAGTATTCCCTTTTCACCTTGGAGTCTTGAAGGGCATTAATTTTAATTTCTTTCCGGCGCTAAATTAGGTTCCACGTTTCCTCAGTGATCCATGTGAACCTTTTACAATCCTTTCCTCTCTTTGATACGATATCCTCAAAATCTTCATTTATTACCTGGACTCAGCACCACCTGCGGTGATCTAAATTCATGAGCGTCGCCTCCGTCAGATTCTGTCAGACACAGGGTTATATCCAAGTAAGAAATTGTTCATTTCTGATGGTGCTAATATATGGCAAAACCGCTTCGGATCGAATTTTCCAGCCTTGAGAAATACAGCTTGCTACCTGATGAGGTTTTAAAATGACCCCACGAAGATGTGACTATATAATATTATAGGTACTATTACTATTATATTTACAAATCTTCTGGAAAAAAAAACCAAACTGATGATTAAACCCGCATGGATGGTTAAATTCTAATTAACGCGTTCTTTTTGATGCGTGAATTATACTTGTGAATTAGGGGTTCTTGAAAAATAAAAAATAACTTTTTATAGGCACATGAAATAATCTACAGAATCTAGTATCTATTAAATAATGCAGCCTTTAATGTACACTAAAATTCTCAGTGCAATAGAGTTACTGGTTGATTTTTAAAACGTGAACGTGTTAATTAGAAATTTCGTGAGCCAAAACGCGTGAATTAGATACTTACAGTCATAGTCCGCGACCCGTACACAGCTGACACAACGATCCCACACGGGGCTCTAGGCACGACTGACCGCTTCACCGAAATGCGTTAGTGAGATCCGTACCTACTTTCAGAGGACTTGTGTGATCAAAATCGAACGCGACGCGTGAATTATTATACGTTTCGAGACAAAGTTACTATAATTGATATCTTTGTGATATATTACTTGTATTGACTAGTTTTTTTTGTGCAATTAAAAAATGTATTCTTTTGTTTAAGAAACTTGCTAACATTGTTTTTTCTTCATGTATATCATCAGGAGAAATTGATACGTAAGTAATTTGGGTAGTGGGACGCGACGTGTCAATTAGGAGAATAGGGCTAAAAGTTTTTTTTTTCTACCCGAAAAGTTTTAAATATGTTCTTGAAAATTCATGTACAGCTCAATACGAATACCTGCTACGATCAAAAAATATAAGATATAATTAAATCAATAATTTTATATTTTTAAAGAGTGAAGACGACCAAAAATGTACGTCTGGAGAATGACCGTAATACTTTTCCCCGAGTTCTAGGTAGTAACATATCTATTTCATGCTTTCATTGCGAGTAGTGGAAAATAAGTTGAAAACAAATTTTCCATGTGAATTTTGTCAATTTCGAGTAGTTTTTAAAACAAAAAATACCAATGAAAATTTCAAACTATAGGTTTCAAATATAAACCAATAAATCTCAATAGCCCTGTTCTAGGTTGTAAATAATATGTTAAGAAACATGTTTGATCATAGAGAAAAATGTCTAAACAATCAACATTTTAAAAGGAATAAGGCCTCTTAAATTGATTAGAAAGGGACTACACTACAGTATTGTCACTTTTTAAGTTCTATTCTTTTTGGTCAGACTGTTATACTGTCTTTTAGTTTTAAATAAACGACTTTGTTTAAATAAATGCAAATTAATCTATCAGGATACTATTTTATAAAAGAACGCCATTGCGTTAGTAAATATTTATACAAAGTTTCTTTTCACAGGTGTAGTCCATTGCCCTTGTATTGGCATTGGTAGAGTCTGTCCGGAAAGAGAAGAGTCGTGGCTGGCAGAAACGGGAACTAACTAACATTATTAGACATAGAAGTATTGGTGGCACGAATTAAATTTTGCTAGCGATATTAATTAAACGATAATTTGTACTTTCTTATGACAGTAGTTAAGACTATGAGATAACGTATATTGTGAATAATATAGTTATATACCGTATATATTATGTTATTATGATTTATGGTTTGAATTATGGTTTGTTATGATCGTCCCATAATAAAAAAATTCTGCCACTCGTTGCCATGGTGATGTCCCCTGGGTCCCTTTTGAAAACTACGATTTTCCATGGTTATATCACAGAATAGATAATAGTACAAGTTATATTTAGCAAAAGCTTTGTAATTTAAGCAGCTATAAGCCATTTTTATGTAGACTATCTCCTGGTAATACCAGTAATATAAATAATCAACACTTTTCTTAGAAGTTTAATTACTATTGTCCCCTGGGTCACGGGACAGAATAACAACAAGAAAAAGTTGATCCACCCATTTATATAATTATATAGCGTATATTATACGATTAAATATTAAGAAAATATAAGGTTGTTAAACGCCCTGATACAGTTCAAGTCATGTCTTAATTAAAAGTTTACGTAGTCGCTAGCGAGTACAGTCACTTACAGTCTGACCAAAAAGAGTAGGAATTAAAAAGTGCCAATACTGTAGTGTCGTCCCAGTTTTCTTAAGAGGCCTTATTCCTTTTAAAATTGATTTTATTCATAGTACGACAAATATATTGATAATTTTAACAAACTTTTTGAAGTTAATAATCGGTCATTCTCCAGATTTGGGTTCTAATTCTAATTAACGCGTCGCTTTTTTTCTACTTACTTTTCAATCATTTTTATCTCAAATATAGTAACATATCGATCATTGAAACTTAAATATGGATAGGGCACTTTATAATTATTAAAGGTTCATTACTTAGAAGCAAATTAAAATTTATGAGACGCGTGAATTAGAAAAACGACGTGTTAATTAGAATATTTGACTTTTGTATGACGCGTGAATTAGAAAATCGACGCGTTAATTATACAAATTCAGTTATATTTTTTAAATTAAAATAAAAACGTTTTGTATAATAATATATGACTGATATGGTGGCAGTTATATGATATAAGCTATGTTTTAAATAATATGAAAGTGCCTAAGTACTCAAGAAACAAGCATACCGGCCGTTAGAGTTACTAGGTAGATTAGGTATGTAAGTATGTATGCAAATTAAATTATTATTATAACTTATAATAAATAAAACACCATAGTTCGGACTAAGGTAGTCTTAGTGTTGGCGGAGAAGTTCCTATCATTCCGTACATTATTAAGCTGCGACATTGCGCCCTTGACCATCCTAGCGTGAATTCTGCGAACTTCGGTCTTAGATGAACAATTATTGCTAATGTTAGAACCCAGGTTCTCCGTGATTTCGAAGTTTAGTCTTCCACTGAGTTCTACCTTGCCTGTACGATTGATAATCATGAGTTTGGTCTTGGATCTGTTGATTTAAAGTCGCCTGTAGTGTAGTAGTGCAGTGAGGAGGCGAGGAACACCCAAATCGGTCAAAATATCCCATAGACAGTCCCAGTCGACACAGTAAAAACCCTTGCAATAGTCGACAAAGCACATGATGAAAGGTATATTGAACTCGTAGCACTACTGTACAATTTGCCTCACGTTCAGTATTTTCTTGCTCGTGCCTTTTCCCTTCACAAAACCCGCTTGTTTTTGCGCGATCTGTCAGTCTAGATAATGATAAAATCTGTTGTTTATCACGTGGAGCAAAGCGGAGTCAGAGCAAGTGTACGGTTAGGTAGTTGTCGCATTTTTTCGTTAAACCTTTTTTGTGTAACGGGATGATGACGAATTTGGTCCAGACTTTCGGCCATCTGCCGTTTTGCCATAAGTGGTTGCAGATCTTGTGCAAGATATGGATTTTTTTATCACCTAGAGCTTTGAAAACCTCGGAAGTAATGTCGTCTGGTCCTGGAGCTGTTTTAATTTTAAGGCGATCGATTGCAGCTATTATCTGATTTGAAGATGTTGGGCTTCAGGTTCAGAAATCCCTAGTGCAACCGAGTGTCGGTGGATGTACAGGGTCTTTTGTACAGCTGCTCATAGTGGCCACGCCAGCTTTCTGCAATTTTGCCAAACTCATGCAGCGGTTGCTCATCGTGATCTTCAATGACCCAGAACTTGGGTTTGAACTTTCGACGCAGCAGGCGAACTTTCTTGAACAGATCTGAGGTTTGTAATATAAGAATTGTGGATGCGACTCGACTTCTTGGCATATGCTCGTTATTGTCTCTGCGGCATTCCCTTTGAATTGCTTTACATAGTTTCGAGTATTCCCTTTTCACCTTGGAGTCTTGAAGGGCATTAATTTTAATTTCATTCCGGCGCTAAATTAGGTTCCACGTTTCCTCAGTGATCCATGTGAACCTTTTACAATCCTTTCCTCTCTTTGATACGATATCCTCAAAATCTTCATTTATTACCTGGACTCAGCACCACCTGCGGTGATCTAAATTCATGAGCGTCGCCTCCGTCAGATTCTGTCAGACACAGGGTTATATCCAAGTAAGAAATTGTTCATTTCTGATGGTGCTAATATATGGCAAAACCGCTTCGGATCGAATTTTCCAGCCTTGAGAAATACAGCTTGCTACCTGATGAGGTTTTAAAATGACCCCACGAAGATGTGACTATATAATATTATAGGTACTATTACTATTATATTTACAAATCTTCTGGAAAAAAAAACCAAACTGATGATTAAACCCGCATGGATGGTTAAATTCTAATTAACGCGTTCTTTTTGATGCGTGAATTATACTTGTGAATTAGGGGTTCTTGAAAAATAAAAAATAACTTTTTATAGGCACATGAAATAATCTACAGAATCTAGTATCTATTAAATAATGCAGCCTTTAATGTACACTAAAATTCTCAGTGCAATAGAGTTACTGGTTGATTTTTAAAACGTGAACGTGTTAATTAGAAATTTCGTGAGCCAAAACGCGTGAATTAGATACTTACAGTCATAGTCCGCGACCCGTACACAGCTGACACAACGATCCCACACGGGGCTCTAGGCACGACTGACCGCTTCACCGAAATGCGTTAGTGAGATCCGTACCTACTTTCAGAGGACTTGTGTGATCAAAATCGAACGCGACGCGTGAATTATTATACGTTTCGAGACAAAGTTACTATAATTGATATCTTTGTGATATATTACTTGTATTGACTAGTTTTTTTTGTGCAATTAAAAAATGTATTCTTTTGTTTAAGAAACTTGCTAACATTGTTTTTTCTTCATGTATATCATCAGGAGAAATTGATACGTAAGTAATTTGGGTAGTGGGACGCGACGTGTCAATTAGGAGAATAGGGCTAAAAGTTTTTTTTTTCTACCCGAAAAGTTTTAAATATGTTCTTGAAAATTCATGTACAGCTCAATACGAATACCTGCTACGATCAAAAAATATAAGATATAATTAAATCAATAATTTTATATTTTTAAAGAGTGAAGACGACCAAAAATGTACGTCTGGAGAATGACCGTAATACTTTTCCCCGAGTTCTAGGTAGTAACATATCTATTTCATGCTTTCATTGCGAGTAGTGGAAAATAAGTTGAAAACAAATTTTCCATGTGAATTTTGTCAATTTCGAGTAGTTTTTAAAACAAAAAATACCAATGAAAATTTCAAACTATAGGTTTCAAATATAAACCAATAAATCTCAATAGCCCTGTTCTAGGTTGTAAATAATATGTTAAGAAACATGTTTGATCATAGAGAAAAATGTCTAAACAATCAACATTTTAAAAGGAATAAGGCCTCTTAAATTGATTAGAAAGGGACTACACTACAGTATTGTCACTTTTTAAGTTCTATTCTTTTTGGTCAGACTGTTATACTGTCTTTTAGTTTTAAATAAACGACTTTGTTTAAATAAATGCAAATTAATCTATCAGGATACTATTTTATAAAAGAACGCCATTGCGTTAGTAAATATTTATACAAAGTTTCTTTTCACAGGTGTAGTCCATTGCCCTTGTATTGGCATTGGTAGAGTCTGTCCGGAAAGAGAAGAGTCGTGGCTGGCAGAAACGGGAACTAACTAACATTATTAGACATAGAAGTATTGGTGGCACGAATTAAATTTTGCTAGCGATATTAATTAAACGATAATTTGTACTTTCTTATGACAGTAGTTAAGACTATGAGATAACGTATATTGTGAATAATATAGTTATATACCGTATATATTATGTTATTATGATTTATGGTTTGAATTATGGTTTGTTATGATCGTCCCATAATAAAAAAATTCTGCCACTCGTTGCCATGGTGATGTCCCCTGGGTCCCTTTTGAAAACTACGATTTTCCATGGTTATATCACAGAATAGATAATAGTACAAGTTATATTTAGCAAAAGCTTTGTAATTTAAGCAGCTATAAGCCATTTTTATGTAGACTATCTCCTGGTAATACCAGTAATATAAATAATCAACACTTTTCTTAGAAGTTTAATTACTATTGTCCCCTGGGTCACGGGACAGAATAACAACAAGAAAAAGTTGATCCACCCATTTATATAATTATATAGCGTATATTATACGATTAAATATTAAGAAAATATAAGGTTGTTAAACGCCCTGATACAGTTCAAGTCATGTCTTAATTAAAAGTTTACGTAGTCGCTAGCGAGTACAGTCACTTACAGTCTGACCAAAAAGAGTAGGAATTAAAAAGTGCCAATACTGTAGTGTCGTCCCAGTTTTCTTAAGAGGCCTTATTCCTTTTAAAATTGATTTTATTCATAGTACGACAAATATATTGATAATTTTAACAAACTTTTTGAAGTTAATAATCGGTCATTCTCCAGATTTGGGTTCTAATTCTAATTAACGCGTCGCTTTTTTTCTACTTACTTTTCAATCATTTTTATCTCAAATATAGTAACATATCGATCATTGAAACTTAAATATGGATAGGGCACTTTATAATTATTAAAGGTTCATTACTTAGAAGCAAATTAAAATTTATGAGACGCGTGAATTAGAAAAACGACGTGTTAATTAGAATATTTGACTTTTGTATGACGCGTGAATTAGAAAATCGACGCGTTAATTATACAAATTCAGTTATATTTTTTAAATTAAAATAAAAACGTTTTGTATAATAATATATGACTGATATGGTGGCAGTTATATGATATAAGCTATGTTTTAAATAATATGAAAGTGCCTAAGTACTCAAGAAACAAGCATACCGGCCGTTAGAGTTACTAGGTAGATTAGGTATGTAAGTATGTATGCAAATTAAATTATTATTATAACTTATAATAAATAAAACACCATAGTTCGGACTAAGGTAGTCTTAGTGTTGGCGGAGAAGTTCCTATCATTCCGTACATTATTAAGCTGCGACATTGCGCCCTTGACCATCCTAGCGTGAATTCTGCGAACTTCGGTCTTAGATGAACAATTATTGCTAATGTTAGAACCCAGGTTCTCCGTGATTTCGAAGTTTAGTCTTCCACTGAGTTCTACCTTGCCTGTACGATTGATAATCATGAGTTTGGTCTTGGATCTGTTGATTTAAAGTCGCCTGTAGTGTAGTAGTGCAGTGAGGAGGCGAGGAACACCCAAATCGGTCAAAATATCCCATAGACAGTCCCAGTCGACACAGTAAAAACCCTTGCAATAGTCGACAAAGCACATGATGAAAGGTATATTGAACTCGTAGCACTACTGTACAATTTGCCTCACGTTCAGTATTTTCTTGCTCGTGCCTTTTCCCTTCACAAAACCCGCTTGTTTTTGCGCGATCTGTCAGTCTAGATAATGATAAAATCTGTTGTTTATCACGTGGAGCAAAGCGGAGTCAGAGCAAGTGTACGGTTAGGTAGTTGTCGCATTTTTTCGTTAAACCTTTTTTGTGTAACGGGATGATGACGAATTTGGTCCAGACTTTCGGCCATCTGCCGTTTTGCCATAAGTGGTTGCAGATCTTGTGCAAGATATGGATTTTTTTATCACCTAGAGCTTTGAAAACCTCGGAAGTAATGTCGTCTGGTCCTGGAGCTGTTTTAATTTTAAGGCGATCGATTGCAGCTATTATCTGATTTGAAGATGTTGGGCTTCAGGTTCAGAAATCCCTAGTGCAACCGAGTGTCGGTGGATGTACAGGGTCTTTTGTACAGCTGCTCATAGTGGCCACGCCAGCTTTCTGCAATTTTGCCAAACTCATGCAGCGGTTGCTCATCGTGATCTTCAATGACCCAGAACTTGGGTTTGAACTTTCGACGCAGCAGGCGAACTTTCTTGAACAGATCTGAGGTTTGTAATATAAGAATTGTGGATGCGACTCGACTTCTTGGCATATGCTCGTTATTGTCTCTGCGGCATTCCCTTTGAATTGCTTTACATAGTTTCGAGTATTCCCTTTTCACCTTGGAGTCTTGAAGGGCATTAATTTTAATTTCATTCCGGCGCTAAATTAGGTTCCACGTTTCCTCAGTGATCCATGTGAACCTTTTACAATCCTTTCCTCTCTTTGATACGATATCCTCAAAATCTTCATTTATTACCTGGACTCAGCACCACCTGCGGTGATCTAAATTCATGAGCGTCGCCTCCGTCAGATTCTGTCAGACACAGGGTTATATCCAAGTAAGAAATTGTTCATTTCTGATGGTGCTAATATATGGCAAAACCGCTTCGGATCGAATTTTCCAGCCTTGAGAAATACAGCTTGCTACCTGATGAGGTTTTAAAATGACCCCACGAAGATGTGACTATATAATATTATAGGTACTATTACTATTATATTTACAAATCTTCTGGAAAAAAAAACCAAACTGATGATTAAACCCGCATGGATGGTTAAATTCTAATTAACGCGTTCTTTTTGATGCGTGAATTATACTTGTGAATTAGGGGTTCTTGAAAAATAAAAAATAACTTTTTATAGGCACATGAAATAATCTACAGAATCTAGTATCTATTAAATAATGCAGCCTTTAATGTACACTAAAATTCTCAGTGCAATAGAGTTACTGGTTGATTTTTAAAACGTGAACGTGTTAATTAGAAATTTCGTGAGCCAAAACGCGTGAATTAGATACTTACAGTCATAGTCCGCGACCCGTACACAGCTGACACAACGATCCCACACGGGGCTCTAGGCACGACTGACCGCTTCACCGAAATGCGTTAGTGAGATCCGTACCTACTTTCAGAGGACTTGTGTGATCAAAATCGAACGCGACGCGTGAATTATTATACGTTTCGAGACAAAGTTACTATAATTGATATCTTTGTGATATATTACTTGTATTGACTAGTTTTTTTTGTGCAATTAAAAAATGTATTCTTTTGTTTAAGAAACTTGCTAACATTGTTTTTTCTTCATGTATATCATCAGGAGAAATTGATACGTAAGTAATTTGGGTAGTGGGACGCGACGTGTCAATTAGGAGAATAGGGCTAAAAGTTTTTTTTTTCTACCCGAAAAGTTTTAAATATGTTCTTGAAAATTCATGTACAGCTCAATACGAATACCTGCTACGATCAAAAAATATAAGATATAATTAAATCAATAATTTTATATTTTTAAAGAGTGAAGACGACCAAAAATGTACGTCTGGAGAATGACCGTAATACTTTTCCCCGAGTTCTAGGTAGTAACATATCTATTTCATGCTTTCATTGCGAGTAGTGGAAAATAAGTTGAAAACAAATTTTCCATGTGAATTTTGTCAATTTCGAGTAGTTTTTAAAACAAAAAATACCAATGAAAATTTCAAACTATAGGTTTCAAATATAAACCAATAAATCTCAATAGCCCTGTTCTAGGTTGTAAATAATATGTTAAGAAACATGTTTGATCATAGAGAAAAATGTCTAAACAATCAACATTTTAAAAGGAATAAGGCCTCTTAAATTGATTAGAAAGGGACTACACTACAGTATTGTCACTTTTTAAGTTCTATTCTTTTTGGTCAGACTGTTATACTGTCTTTTAGTTTTAAATAAACGACTTTGTTTAAATAAATGCAAATTAATCTATCAGGATACTATTTTATAAAAGAACGCCATTGCGTTAGTAAATATTTATACAAAGTTTCTTTTCACAGGTGTAGTCCATTGCCCTTGTATTGGCATTGGTAGAGTCTGTCCGGAAAGAGAAGAGTCGTGGCTGGCAGAAACGGGAACTAACTAACATTATTAGACATAGAAGTATTGGTGGCACGAATTAAATTTTGCTAGCGATATTAATTAAACGATAATTTGTACTTTCTTATGACAGTAGTTAAGACTATGAGATAACGTATATTGTGAATAATATAGTTATATACCGTATATATTATGTTATTATGATTTATGGTTTGAATTATGGTTTGTTATGATCGTCCCATAATAAAAAAATTCTGCCACTCGTTGCCATGGTGATGTCCCCTGGGTCCCTTTTGAAAACTACGATTTTCCATGGTTATATCACAGAATAGATAATAGTACAAGTTATATTTAGCAAAAGCTTTGTAATTTAAGCAGCTATAAGCCATTTTTATGTAGACTATCTCCTGGTAATACCAGTAATATAAATAATCAACACTTTTCTTAGAAGTTTAATTACTATTGTCCCCTGGGTCACGGGACAGAATAACAACAAGAAAAAGTTGATCCACCCATTTATATAATTATATAGCGTATATTATACGATTAAATATTAAGAAAATATAAGGTTGTTAAACTTGTTTTTATTTAAATTTTACTATTCCTAAAAAGTACATAAGTGACATGGATGGGTAAAATAAAATCAGAATATTTTAGTCAATTTCTATTTATCCGGTGAACAAAATTACTATTATGAAATGTCATTTCGGAATAAGTATTCAGTTATCGATATTTATTTTATCGAGAGGATGTCCCTAGTTAATTGACGTTATTGCCACGAACACTTCTATGTCTGAACATAGTGAACATTATGCATTTTACATGCCAATCTAACCTTACACACCTGTCTTAATACATGTCGTTCATGTGTCACTTCATTGCGTATTTTGATTTTATAAACGTCGAAACGGGATAAAAACGCACATAGTTACAAAAGGGGAACTGTATTAAAAAAAACAATTATGTCAGCGGGAAAAAGCGGCTAAACCCCCACTATCGACTTCCAAAAAGTCACAGAACGCGTGTCCGCTATGATAGGTACTTATGTTATATTAAATTATAAACAAAAAAAAATGTACTTACTATAATTATATTAAAGATAATATTTTAATCATGCTCGTATTTTTAGGGTTCCGTACCCAAAGGGTAAAAACGGTACCCTATTACTGAGCCTTCGCTGTCCGTCCGTCCGTCCGTCCGTCCGTCCATCCGTCTGTCACCAGGCTATATCTCAAGAACGGTGATAGCTAATAGACAGTTGAAATTTTCACAGATGATGTATTTCTATTGCCGCTATAACAAGAAATACTAAAAATAAAATAAATATTTAAATAATAGTTCCCATACAACAAACTTACAGATAATGGTACAGAACTCTTCGTGTGTTTATCCATTTGTGCCGAACATTGCATTTAAATGAAGATGCTAACTTGACGCGACGGGGCTGGCGAGGTGTCGTCAGTAAAAAATATACAGTATATCGCCACATCGGATATCTCTCCGTAATATCAGACAAATATATGTCGAATTTAGGCCCTAGTTTTATTAAAGTGTATATCGCTAGGTGAAAACTTAAACTCAATAAAATTTCTGTCACTTAGAGATTTTGTTTTAAGTAGGTATTTATTACTTAGGGGGAGGAGGGGCACATTGATGCAGAAAAATTCAAAGTGATTTTTAATGGACAAAAGGCACCATATTTGAATAGTTTTTTTGACGTATGCATTGGCTAATATATCAGTTTTCATTTTTGTTCCAAAATAGCCGCTAAAAGTGATCAGGTATAAAGATAAACTGATTTAAATAAAAAATCGTTTTTGTACCATTCTGCCCCACCTGTGGGGTACTTTGATACATAGGGTGGGGCAGTTTGATGCTTGTTTAAAATTCACGAAGACGGTAAGATATACGGCAGTATAGGTTATTTTATTACTTAAAATTATCAAATAAAAACCATCTTATTAATTGTGATATCAAATACACTTTATTAAGGTGTAAACATTATTTATAATCAGTCTCCAGTTTCTTAAAGAAAGCATGTGGTGATGACGATCCTGCATGTGATGATGACGGTCCTGCATGTCATGATGACGGTTCTGCTTGTGCTGATGATGGTCCTGCATGTGCTGATGATGGTCCTGCATTTGATGATGACGGTCCTGCATGTGATGATGAGGGTCCTGCATGTGATGATGACGGTCCTGCATGTGGTGATGACGAAATGTTTTCTTCACTGATATTTTTCTTTCCGTCTTGGTTTTGTAGACACGGACCATTTTCTGAAAAAATAAATAAAAAGAGACATGTTATGTTATTGTTAAGTATTTGTGACGGGGCACTTTGATACACTAACAGGGCAGAATAATACACTAAAGGGGCAGATTGATACGTATCATTCTGCCCCGTACCTTACTGAATCAAAGTGCCCCAACGGACTTTTTTCACAAGCAATTAATTTATTATATTATGGATTAATATGATGGTCAAAAACATACTTAAAAACACTTTTGAATATATTCACTTACCTTTGGTAACATAAACTAGCACAAACAACTAATAAGACGGTGCTAAGACACGATCACATTTCGTCCAAAATTTTACTACGTGGCAAGAGAAACACATTTGCACCCGTCGAAGGCCAACGGCGAACTGGCGGCGAACGTCGTCACAACTACCATTCTTGTGCACGTCCTTGAGCGTTCTAGTGATGTTCCAGATTTCGTAGCGTTTCTCGGTTTTGAAATATTGGTACTGTATAAATGTGCCCCATGCATCAATGTGCCCCGCCTCCCCCTAGTGAGTTTTGCTTGTCAACAGACGATATTTAACACTACTTATGTTAATTTTCGGCACCGAAACGTGGTCTTTCACTATCGGCCTCATCTCAAAGCTCAAAGTCGCTCAACGAGCAATGGAGAGGGCTATGCTCGGGGTGTCTCTACGTGATCGAATCAGAAATGAGGAAATCCGTAGACGAACTAAAGTGACCGATATAGCTCACCGGATTAGCAAGTTGAAGTGGCAATGGGCAGGCCACATAGCACGCAGAGCAGATGGCCGATGGGGCCGAAAAGTGCTCGAGTGGAGACCTCGGACCAGCAAGCGCAGCGTAGGACGTCCACCTACAAGATGGACAGATGACCTTATAAAGGTCGCCGGAAGGCGCTGGATGCAGGTCGCTTCCAACCGGTATATATGGAAGTCCAAAGGGGAGGCCTATGTTCAGCAGTGGACGTCCTAAGGCTGAGATGATGATGATGATGATGTTAATTTTGTAATGCATAACGCTGAAACTAATTTTATCGTCAGGTGTTATTGAACTTGTAAGTCCGTTCTCACATACTAAGTATCACGTGAGTCCAATCACTAAAGACCAAATTACATCGTCACAAGGAAATGGTGCAGTATTGCAATGTCAATAAAACGCTGTGAACGCTAGCATGCAATATCATCTACACGATTCAGAGTGGCGTTTTACTATAAAGCGTACCCTCCTACTGAACCTCAACGTCATGCTACTCTCTCTTTCCCTTGCCTTCGAGCTGACACAGACATGTGACACTGCATTACAGCCGAGCTGCAAAAGTGTAGTTTGTTAGCTATTCTAGTGCAGTTGACATAAGTGCTAGTGCTAACTAGCGGCGGAGTCTTCTTTTAGTTTTTCTTCTGTTGCAACTGCAACAGAACTACAAATGGATGGTCACTGAAATAATCTATCTATATATATATTCGTCTCATGCTGGAGAGGTGCATAAAACTCTTGGTTTTTTTTATTTTTTCCTGAAAAAGTACTAAAAAATGGATTTGAAAAACCTACTGTGCGCTAACCACGTGACTTTGACCACGTGACCTGTGATCCCTATTTTGACATTAAGATGACCAGATAATAATAAGCATGATTTGATCACAAACCTGTAGTAAGTTGTTCAGCATGATGAAATATTATTTTTGAGTCGGCAACATAATATCCGCAACTCTTAAAACATGTACGAATATGCAAAAATAATTTTGCAGTTTGTTGACAATGAATGACAGTAACCATTATTCTGACAACTTTCAATGTCTTTTTTATTGGGGGCTATTATGTCAATGCTCTAAATTGCCAGGTTGTTTATTAACACGTTCACTGCGGGACAAATCTTGAGGAACTTTCAACTGGTGCGGATGAGATCGAATCAGCCCAAACCTAAGCTCTTTTTCAGTGCGGGTGAGGCCTAATCGACCTCGAATTTCAGTAGGTGTTTAAATCCTCCATAACTTTGCCTATACTCGGACTAGGCATTTTTTTTCATGTGCTCTACATTCGTCAGTAAATGCTTAAAATACCCTTAGCGTCGCCCTTGGTTCTGACTTTTAGTGACAGAAAAAAAAACCTTCAGAATCTTTGAGGCCTTTCGGGTCTCAAAACACACTAGATTTTATCTAAACCTAGTGAAGAGAATGGCAATTATCGCTAAGTTTATTATTTGTTTCCTTGTAACTAGACTACCTACAAACATGTTTTACTTAGTTAAAAGGTTTGTTTTAATACTCTAAAAGGAAGATATAAATCTTTCGATTATTTAAAACAAACCCGTTGATTTATTACATTCTGTAAACGATATAGTCACATGTACGATAAAAAACACTTGTCTTCAGATTTACTTGTGTAAATAATATAAGTATCGGTATATTTAAGGAAAGTTAAAAGAATGTTTATAGATTTATTCATTTATTATTGAGTAGTAGAATAAGACTTAAATAAAACATTATCATACCCGCATTAAAAACATCTGTAGAAACAATGATTTTTTAAAATATAATTAATGAGGCAATGTTGAGCAAAGTGATTATCGTGAAACACACGTGGTTCTGCATCGATAACTGTGGCCGAACTAACGTGAAGCTATCGACTCCCGCGCCGCCCGCGTCCCGCTCAGTGCGACTCTGTCGTACGCCTTATAAGTAAACGGCAGCAGCTCCCGCACGAGAGAGATAACACGAACTTTTAGCCCCGCACCAAGGTAAAGTCGCGATTGAGGCCGATTTGACTCAACCCGCAGTGATGTTAAAATGTTGATATGGAAACTTTTTCGCATACCTGTTAAAAAAGTGGAGAAAAAGTTGGTTAAGTGCGAGTTGGACTGGTGCTCGAAAGACTAGAAAAACTGACCGTCATTCAAGAATAGATTGTTTTTATAGGCGAGTTTTACAATAAATCAAAGCAGAAAAAAATTAGTAAAACTAATTTAAACGTCATTCAAATAAGTAAATTTATGATAGATTATTATAAATATGTTTAAATATAAGTCCATCAAAACAATAATTTCAAGGAAAATGGCATGAGTCATGGTAAATTAAATGGTATTTTATAAGAAAAAACTTAGTCCTTCCGCTTGCATGTGACGGGATGGGAAATGTGGTCGAGTTGAGAATATGGACGACTTGACAATGTAGCTAAGTTGGGAATGTATCTACATTGGTAATATGGATGAGTTGGTATTAGAAAATGGACGAGTTGGAAATGTGGACGAGTTGGGAATGTGGATGAGTTGTTAATTGGACGAATTGTCAATGTAGACGTGTTGGGAATATGGACGAGTTAGGAATGTGGATGAGTTGGCAAAATGAACAAGTTGGGAACACGGACGAGTGGGCAATGTGGACGAGTTGAGAATACAGACGAGTTGGTGATATGGAAGATTTGGCAATAAAGACGAGCTAATAATAAGGATAAGTTGGTATTGTAGACGAGTTGGGTGTATCGTCGAGTTGGGAATATGGACGATTTGGAAATGTGGATGAGTTGGCAATGTAAATGAGTTGGTAAAATTGACAAGTTGGGAACATGGACAAGGGGGCAATGTGAACGAGTTCGTATTATGGACGAGTTGGCAATGAAGACGAGTTGGTAATAGGGACAAGTTGGTAATATGGACGAGTTGTCAATGTGGACGAGTTGGGAATATGGACGAGTTGGAAATGTGTATGAGTTGGCAAAATGAACAAGTTGGGAATGTGGACGAGTTGGCAATAAAGACGAGCTGATAATAAGGACGAGTTTGTATTGTAGACGAGTTGGGTGTATCGTCGAGTTGGGATTGGACGAGTTAGAAATGTGGATGAGTTGGCAATGTGGATGACTTGGAATTGTGGACGAGTTAGCAATATGGACGAGTTGACATTGTTGATGAGTTGGATCACCGGTGCAGCCAAAAAATCTGTAACTTTTTTTTTGTGCTAAGAAAACTTATTCCTACCACCAGTAAAAATTTCAAGCAATTCTGATATTTTCATCCATTCCCCATTGAGTTTATGTAACATTTTTTATCATCAATATTTTGAAGTATTTACGATTATAAATGAATACATAAACAGTTACGCACTCCATGATTTCCTTTTTAAAACCTGCGTAGTGAGTGACCAAATCTTTTGTTTCGATTCATGTGCTATTTCTGGAAATTGATAGAAATCGATCAAATCGATAAATTTATGTCCTGAAGAAAGAACAACAAATTAAAATTCTACCAATCTTATGTTCGGTCATATGAAAATATGTCAATAATTTTTGTAAGATATGGGACTATTATTGTCATGAATTATATTTTTCCATAAATCGAATAATATGCATTTTATTTGTGAAACAGATCAGCAGATCACAGAATCTAATTAAGAATCACATGTCATTAATGCACAAGTTATTGTTACAAAAGAGTTGAAAAAGTTGTCCTAATGAAGTTGGCAGTTGGCTATCAGGCCTGGCTCTAGCCCGGCATGTTTTAAAGTTTTTAAAACATCATTTTAACGTGTTTTTTTTTACAGTAATTATTCTTCGTTCCCCAAAAACTTCTTATCGATAAAGTAGTTATTTTCTGTAACACTACCGGATTTCCATATTCTAGCGGCGGTTCGACGCCGCAACGGGTCTCTAGTTACTTTTATTATTAGAATACTGTTCTTTTTACGAGCTAAGTAGGGGTCACAAAGTGTTTGTTAGAGAGTTGCCATGCTAGGTCACATTAAACTAGTTTATAGTGCTAAAACTTATGGCCGTCGAGGCAGAAGAACCATTTTGAATAGCATCTCAGAAAAACTAGCGAAGTCCCTTAACAAGGTGGATCAACGGCCTGGTTATAATCACGGGAAGCTGTTTTATGACAGCACACACGAAATATCAGGGGGAAGATCGTTGCTACTTTTGTTCAGTAGTGGATGCCTTCGCCGCGGCTGATATGATAATCATGAAAATGGCGACCTTGGTTATGTAGCGTTTTAAGAAGTTAAAATACGGTCTATTTTTACTGTGCCGTAGATTTCGATCTAGTTCGCTTGACAGCTCTTCGCAACTTCATAGAAACTCAATTCAAACACGTACCATCATAACTCTATCGATATTGCAATCACATAGAATACGAATAACTTAACCTAGAATCTGTATGTGCCCTTCACCATGTCATTGGTGATTATGCAGGATGGGAAGGATATGCTTACAGTACGATACAAAAGAGTAGAAATTAAACAGTGGCAATACTGTTGATTAGAAAGGGACGACACTACATTATTACCACTTTTTAATTTCTACTCTTTTGTGTCCTGTCGTACTGTAGAAGGGTTATATATAACCTCAAATCAACGTTATATACAGAATTATATTTGAGATCTATCCACTATCTCACAGTCACATACATCCACTGCTGAACATAGGCCTCGCCCATGACTCGCCACAAAGTGCGATCCCGTACAGACGTCATCCATTGATTTCCCACTACCCTCATTAGGTCTTTCGTCCATCAAGTCGGAGGCCGACCCACAATGGGTTTTTCTTACGTGGTCTCTAGGACTTTGCTGCCCCAACGGCCGTCCATTCTCCGGGCTACATGCCCTGCCTATTGCCACTTCAACCGTGCAATCCTGTGAGATATGTCGGTTACCTTGGTTCTTCTGCGGATATCCTCATTTCTGATTCTGTCGCAAAGAATTTCCGAACACGGTGTAGCCCTAAGCCGTGGCATGTTGCGTGACTCTTCTACCCACTATATAAGATATCTACTTTAGGTATCGATATTGTGTAATTTTTAATAGTAGCCCAGTTAATTAGACGTAAAGGTCTTCTTTGAAAGTAGGCAGTTTGCCGGCGACCTCATACCAATGCCGCCCGGTGACATGTTGTTACGTCAGCTTCCGGTTTTATCCGGAAGTGCGTATGTCTCTGATTATTGGATATTGGAATTATTGCAATTAATTTGTAAAGGTGTGTTGAGCTCTTTATCACTTGTTAAAATAGCTTGGCTCAATATCTTGGAAACTATTAGTCCTATTTCCACCAAACATAACTGAGAACCAGCTCAATGGACATGTACTTCGATTAAAAATCGCACAGACACACAGATACACAACACCCCTCTTTTTTCGTCGGGGGTTAAAAAAAACGCTGCATAATAATTGCCCGATGATGATCCGAAATGTGCCAAAAATATAATGCATACCTACATAACCTATTCCGTTGTGTACATGCGTGCGGTGCACTGTGATGGGCGCTTTACGAAATTCGTAATACGAATTGAGTAATCATGCGAGCCTACAATACAGATGAAAAACTCTCATATATATAGTATCAAAAACGTCTATTCTGTAAATGGGCCAAAGGCCCAGGCAATTTTACATTTCAAACTGAATCTACCGGAAATTCACAAGAAAAGAGATCTTTCTTTCTAATTAAAGTATAAGTTGCTGTCAAAAATTTGATGAATTTATGTGACAAGGTTTTATTGCCGACTGTACTTTTCTTTGAACATCCATCGGTGGCTTACTGATACGATTCTAAAGATCCCAAACTCGGTAGGATTGCTTATTAAAGCAATCCTATCATATTTTAAACTATCGCTATGAAACAGTTATTACTAACGGTGTGAAGTTTAACACCCGAAAATTTGGAATAAATTCTTATCGTAAAAAACGGTATAAACTCACGTAAAAATTGTCAGGAACGGTCCGACATGTTTCAAACTCACATGGAGCTCTTTATCAGGGACAGCTATCCGTGCTGCTACGCGACGCGCGGCGGACATGTCTGGCCGTTCCTGACAATTAAAGGCGTCTCATGATAGTTTTAATGATATTAAATTCTGATAGTTATTTTAACAAAAGTATAAATACAGTAATTCTAAATACACCATGAGGGAAACATGATGAGACAGGAGGTTCAAAAATCCTTTTAAAATAAAGCAATATATAATAGGCTATTTGACTGATGTTGAATTCTACAGCGTACTGTAGTTATATGAATAAAATTAGCTAAATATATCACGAAACAAAGAAAAAGAATCCAGAAACATATAATCTTTTTTGGAAATATGTGACTTCAAAGTTACGCAAATTTTATGTTTTTTTTTTTTAATTCAAAATAAATTTTGAAAATGTTTTCAGAATCCTCATAATTTTACGAAACAATAATTGTATGACAACTATGAACTTAAACGCACTTTTTCACGGTGAAAATGCCAAATTTCTTAATTTTTCCATACAATTATTGGTACCTATACCGGCCTGTGACGTCACTAGCCTGACGCGTTTTGTATGGAGCGTTTTTAGCGCTACGTAGAAATGTTGAACTTTGACGGTCATTTCTGACTTTTAGAGCAGTTTAAGTGTAGTCAGTCCCATATAGACATTTGATCACAATAAAAAATAGAATCGATTGACATCCTCAAAAAAAATTAGTCAACATGTCTATTATGTATGTATGTTGCTGTGTTGTTTCGTTTGTGTATACTTTCAATAAAAAAAATACAAATATAGAGTTGCACAAGAGTGAAACACACTAAATACAATGCCTTGGAGCCAGTGCAGCGTACGATTTTGTACCTATTGCAGTGGAGACTGGTGGACCTTGGGGCTCGGAGGCCAAGGATTTTATGAAGGAATTGGGCCGCCGGCTTAGGGATAGGGGGTGTGACCCGCGCTCCGGATCATACCTGGTGCAACAAATTTCATTGGCCATTCAGCGTGGTAACGCCGCCAGTGTAATGGGTACGTTTGGGCCAGCTACTATACGGGGCGTGCCTTATTAACGAAATTGACGAAGCCTGTTTGTGGATCATAATATATCATTGGTTTGTATTTGACGAAGCCTGTTGCTAATTTGTTGTTGTATCTCACCTGACGAAGCCTGCGATGCGGATCAGAACTTATTGTAATATTTCCTTCCGTGTGTCTTTTAATAAACGATGTTTTACAACATCTCTAGTATAAACTGGAAAATACATCGATAGTTAAGTTTATCGATAGAGGCGATCCCTAGCTGTCATTAAATTTTGACACGTATTTTCCGAACACTTACTTTTCTTTCAGGGTTCAACGTCCTGAAAAATTGTGAAAGGATTACACGTCTATGGGGAAATAATATTTCATCAGCGATAAATTATGTATATAATTTATTGAATATTTACATAGAAGAAACAACTGGCATGCCTTGAGTGACATGACCAAAATTCTCTGACAACTTCCGTTTCCGATCGAAAGGCAAATAATTAAATATTAGTCTTTATTCATACCTGTGACAATTCGAATAAATTAGGTTGATACAATTTTAATTAAAAGTTTTAATAACATTTATTTACATCAAAATATTATCATAATCAAAATATAGTTAATTACATTAATTATGTATTGTATCTCAGATGCTCTCAGTACAATAAGACTGCACTAATTCTAGTACCTATCTATGCCTATGCCTATATGCGACTGGCAGAAAATGCCATTGGGTATTTGTACTGACTTACTTTCTGATTTATGCAGTAAAGTTTAAATCAATACATTCTTTGGTATAACTATTTAGGCATGGTCCTTGAAGATATCAATGTCTTTACAATGTCACCGGGTATTTAAGGCTTCTTATCCGTTAAAAAAATGCTGATTGTTTTAGAAATGTATCTCTATGATCACATAATATTATCAATGTTACTACTTAGAACTGGGCTATTGAGATTTATTGGTGTATCTTTGAAACCTACAGTTTGAATTTTTCATTGATAATTTTTGTTTCAAAAACTACTCAAAATTGACAAAATTCACGCAGACTGGTTTCTTCAACTCATTTTCGACTGCACGCAATGAAAGCATGAGATAGCTATGTTATTATGTAAAACTCAGGGAAAGGTATTATTCACTTCAAAAAATGAGTTGAAATTATCAATATATATTGGTCATATTATGAGAAAAATAAATTTTATGAGGAATAAGGCCTCTTAAAGCTTAATCAGTAAGGCAGACCTCACACTACCGGCGTCAAAATTTGTATAGTCATTGACGACGCCGTACGGAGATGCCACTTAGGGCGACCAGCGGCGCGGGGAGCGGCTGAGCGAGAGATCCAAACGCTTTGGCCATACTGAGTGAGCGTTGTGGCATCCCGGTAGTCTGTGTAATGCCGAGACGTTTACCAAATCGGCGGATAAACCAATACTTCGAATTAGAACGCTTTTTGTGTACAGGGCCTTATTGCAGACGATGGTGCCTTGCATCTATTACAGATTATACGTACGAGATATGATACTAAACTGATACGTGGCCTGACAAAAGAAGTTTGCGACAGATGGTACCTACGCGTCTTTGTACCTACTTATTGACTAATTTACATCCCAGGCCAAAAGTATGGAAACAAAGTTTATTCTTTTAATATTTAAAGTTTCCAATAATTATTCCTTGTGTAAATGCTAGTAACCATTAGGCCACCCCCAAAAGATAAAAAATAAAACATTCACTATTAACACATCTGCATATTGTAAAAATATATACACGATGATTTTTAATCGGTGATCAGGTACCAACTTTTCTAACTCTGTAATTGATGGCGGTCACGTTGAAGTCGTAATGACATGAAAACAAACTTTTATTTTTCTATGATCATTTTTATTTTGAAACCAATTTTGTCTTAAATTCCTTGTCACCCTACTAATCTGTATCTGTGAGGTTACAACCTCTTTAATAATTTAATGGTAATGACCATTTATGAGTAATAACTTCCACATTGTCATAGGCTAGTAGACCCAGTTTTGAAATATATTTGAAATGGTTAATAATGATCTTACTAGCTCTAAAAAAATGTCTTGTATTTTTGTGAAAGCTAGAAAGCTAAATTCTATCAATTGAAAATTAGAAATTTCATAAACAGTCAAAAACGCCGTCCGCCATTTTTCCCTTTTGCCCTGTGGACTGTGGCGTGACGTAGAATTACCTGTAAATATTCGAAATTCGTCCGTCGTATAGTGCCATTCCGCTCAGTCCAATATACTTTGACAGGAGATCGAGAGGGACGGCACTATTCGAAGTCGTCAACGTAGGCTTTCAGTTCTGTTTACATGAGCAATGACGTCACTATCATAAGCGAAAATGGCGGACAGCGTTTTAAGAATTACAAAATACAGATTAAAAACCATATTTTCAAATTCAATTTTTTCAGCCATGTTTCACTTTTATGGATTGAAAAATATATTTTTAGGTTTCCTTTGCTAAATACTATACGGAATAAAAATTAGTTTATTACAATTTGATATGAGTCAACTAGCCTATTGTCATTACCTATACAAAGTCGTAGACAATTTCGTAAAATTTCCCGCCAAAGCGATGACACTTGACGTAGGTTAATTTTGATTACTTCAATAATTTATGTAGGATGACCATGTATGTAGTGGTTATTAGTTTTAATTAGGTATGTTTCAACTTTTAATTAATAAAACAGTGAGGTAATTGTGTGAGACCTCGTCTATAAAGTTCAATTTTAGCTGGATATTAATATTTGTCTACTCCTGATCACCGATTAAGAATCATCGTGTAAAGGTTGAACACGCCAAAACTGGGGCACACAAAGATTAATATTAAATAATTTTAATAATAAATAACCACATTATGTTTTCCACATTTAATGTCGAATTTAATGAAGTTTATAACAACATTTCCTATTTTAGTAATTGTCTATACTGTAAGCCATACTTCTAACTTTCCTGCGCACACGGCTCATAAGACTTTACACCATCTCATTAGGACACCGTTTCGACGCCCATGTTCATACTTTTTGTAGTTCAGAGACCGATTTTATTTCTCCGCCTTTCTTTTTTAAGATTCCCTTCATAATACTCCAGTACTCTTCAACAGGCCGCAGTTCTGGACTATTTGGGGGGTTGCATACTTTGGGTACCACCACGATTCCGTTTGCTTCGTACCATTTCAACACTGCTGTTGCGTAATGGCAAGTAGCAAAATCTGGCCAAAACAGGGGTAGTGAGTCGTGTTTTCTTATGAAAGGCAGTAAACGTTTCTGTAAACACTCTTTTCAATAAATACCGCTGTCTATTGTCCTGGTGGTAATAAACGAGCGACTTTTTTTCCGCAGCTACATATTGCCTGACAAATAAGGTATTTTTTTTGGGAATTTAGACTGTTTTTTTAATTTACATTCTTCAGGAGCGTCTGTTCGACTTACGCTGGTATAGAACCCTTGGCCAGGAATTTGTTTTAAGTTTGACTTTGCATATGTTTCGTCATCCATGACCACGCATGCAAACTTCGTAATGAAATTTTCATAAAATTTTCGTGACCGTTTCTTTGCAGATAAATAAATAAATAAATAAATAAATAAATATTAAGGGAAAATCATACACAAATCGACCTAGTCCCAAACTAAGCAAAGCTTGTACTATGGGTACTAGACGACGATATACATAATATATAAATACATATATAGATAACATCCATGACCCAAGAACAAATATTTTGCACAAATATTTGACCCGGCCGGGATTCGAACCCGGGACGCCGGGACCGGGATAAGTTCTGTCTCGAGTCTCAATCTGGTGCAGCCTGGGCTTAATAACTTCTTAGTCGTGCCCTACGTTTAACTTTTTGAACATAGGACTGAGACATTTTCACTTTCTTGGCAACATCGTGAGATGACATCTAGGATTTGAGGCAAGAATCCTTACAACACTCTCGTCCTTTTTTTTATTCTTGACTCCCGGAAACCCACCACTTCCTGGCTTGCGATCTATTGTTAAGCGTTCACGAAACCTTTTTAATACGCGGCAAACCGTAGATTGAGGACATTTCAGTTTTTGCGATATCTCTATAGCGTAGCATTGAATTTTCTACATATTCGTGCAGAATGGGTTCGCGTTGTTGATGTTGTATGCTCGACATTTTGACAGCGAATTAAAAAAAGAAAAAAAAATGACGTATTATAGGATAGTTCCTTGTAATCAAATAGGTGTCTAAAAAATTTGCATAACTCTATTTTTCGCGTAATAATAGCCGATTTTGCATGCCCAATTTTTGGCGTGTTCAACCTTTATATACCTACTTACCTAACTCCGGGACAAAGTGCAAGTCGTCTTTTTTATTGCCATTCTACAAAATGTTGCACTGGCAATTTTCACAAGCAAAATTTGCGTTATTTAGTTTTAAAATGTTTATAATCATTTTTATATTGTGATTTTGTAATGTATTCCGTAAGGAAATCACAGGTTTGTATAGTAATATAAGCTTGTTTCCATGCTTTTGGCCTGGGGTGTACCTATTCGGTACTTAATAGTAAGTCTCAATAATATATCTAGCAGCGGCGCTGAGGGCTGCAGCGGCTACGCCACTGACATGACCGTTACAAACGGATGTCTTTTTTTGCAGCCTGTTGTACACTGTGTTCAGGTAGGTGGAGAAGCAACCGCGAGGAGTCTGCTGTTTCAGAAGCCGGCTCAGCCATTTTCGTTGGAGAAACCTGGTGTGGCCCGCCAACGAGCAACTGGAAACTGAAAAAGAACCATATAAGTACAAGTATGTTAAACGAATCGTGAATGTAGAGAAGGATGATGTTTGGGTAGACCCTTCACAAGGAAGACATAAGGATTAGGTACGTGTTATGGTTGCGCTCTTTGAAGATGGCCTATGTTCAGTGTATTGGATGTCATGCGTGATGATTATGGTACGCAAGTTTAACCATTTTCATTTAATTGTAGTATAATAGAACATCGGCTGGAGTGTGATACATGATTTATTATTAATCGAAACACCATATTGAAAGGAAAGCAGATATGGGAATATGGTTAGTTAGTTAGTTGCGCTGGGCATTTTCCGCAAGTCGACATCCAACGTGCCTATTTTGCGTGAAAAGGGGGGTAGCGCTACACCAACCACCCCATGTGGGAATCTAAGACTTAGTTCTGATAGTGACCAATAAGAATGTGTGCTAATCTTACGTTCGGGACGTGTAGCGCCCTCTATGTTTCATTGGTGTAAGTAATTTGGTTAAGCTACACGCGGTTAGATGGCACGAGTTGCTATGTTATTTTCTTTTGAACAAAATTAAATAGCAATACGGTTTTGAAGGACACGAGGTTGGATTTATATTGATTTATTTGCAGGTCAAGACAGAACGTCATTATACTACTAAGATGGGACAAACCGCGCTAATACCCTGTGCACTAATTTAGGTAGGTACACCTGTACGTCTAGCATAACTGTGACACGCGATTCTTTGTCGCACAACAACTACTACCTGTCACTTTCTTTTCAGTACTGGACGAGCAAGACAAGTGACGCTGTCGCGCGAGATGAGAAGTCGCGTCAAGATATGATAGCCCTACTGCACCTCTAGCATAACTGCGACACGTGACTCTTTCTCGCGTGTGATATACTACCTATCTTTGTTTTGTACAGGACTGTGAGGAGTGACGGGTAGTGGTATGTCACGCGACAAGAGTCAAACCATAGTCATCCTAGGAAATAATGGAGGTAAGTTGGTAGTGTCACCACGCCGTACTGATCAATTGCATCACATGTTACACACAACCAACTAAAACAGTTCTCAGGCAGGCAACGATCATACGTGAAACCCTTCTGTATAGGGGACGCGCACGAACTATAAGTGGCAGAAGTGGCAGAACTGTAAATGTCAATTTCAAGTAATGATAAGGTGAAAGATTCAGATGGCGGTACCCGTTGGTAGTACCTTCGTTGTGCTAGACAACGTGCAGGAAGTACAGTAGCAGCACTATAAACGTCGTGATCGTAATCGTAATGTATGGCTTGCTCGAGCTCTAGCCTTACGGCTGTAACCGACATCGTGTTGCTAGGCTGTAGGCAGCGCACTGCCCCAGCGCCTAGCGTGTGTGTGCTGGCGTGCACGGGCACTCGAACCAGCGGAAGTGTACCTAGCTTGAAAACGTCGTTTTGAGGTCAGTCTGTTATAAGTCATGTAGCTTGATTCTAGATCGTGTGGTAGACAATGTATTTATCGCGGTGGCCATCCCCGCCGGCGGAGGCGATGGTGTATACGTAGAGTGTTCCTTGTTTCCCTCTTTCTACGTCGTTCCTGTCATCTGATGTCCCTATTAAAGTAGCAGTCAGGGTCATGGTTGACGCCACAGGCTCGGGTTCTGGCTCACTACCCGATGACGAGTCCTCAAGGTACCATCATTTGATGGTAGCTGTCGTGACGTCATCGGGGTCAGTCAGAAGGTTCCTGGGTCTTCTGATGTGTCGTAGTTTGGCCTGCCGGAAAGCTGCGGTGTCTGGTTGAGTGGTCGTCAGTTGCGTCAGTACTTGTAGTCTGTCAGTCAAGTCTCTGTCTATGTCCTGGTCGAGGTGGGGGTGTGCTGGTGGGGTGGGGCAGGATCTGGGGTCGGCACGCATCCCACCATCTCCCAGAGGAGCGGGTTTTTGTGATTAACGGCTTTTTGGTAAGAAGTTTTAGCATTATGTCTTATAAAATCAATGAGGGTGGGATATGTGACGTCATGGTGGAGTTGCAAGTTGGTGACGCTACGAAGGGGCGACGTCAATTTCAAGGTAAGTAAACGATTTGGATTTATTTCACCAGTTGGCAGCACCTCCGTTATGCACGTTGCTTATTGTATAAGATGATCTTACTTTGCTCCATCAACAAGTCTGGCGACTGGAACTTGTTCCACACGATGTAGTTGGCTTCTTCGAAAATGTCTGCGCATAGCCTATCGATAAACGCGTTGTCCAGCTCTGGCGTTAACGCGTAGCATCCCCTTCCGTAATGCGCGACAAGAAGAAATAATACCCTGCGTACAGAAACATTACATTTTGTATCTTAAGCGACAAAAACCAGACACAAAATAAGCCCGTAGATTATCTTTTTTTCCATCCTATTTTTATTGGGATCAAAGGTCTATATGGGACGCGGCTGCTAGATATATCAATACATACAGAGTGTATCTCAGAAATTTCTGTTAAAATTCTACGTTCCAACGGAACACTGGAAACGCTCCATACAAATGGCGAACCGGCCGTGACCGCCATTGAAAGACCACCACTTTCAGATACTACTAACGCCATCTACGAAAAATTTGTAAACTACGCCGCTACATGCACAAGTCGCATTGAGATGGGTACGGTTAGCATCAAAAGTTGCTCACATTTTTACCACGGGCTTGATGTCAAATTAAGCAACTATCAAACTAACGACGGATGCTTTTGATTCTAACTGTACTAAAAAGTGACCGAAAATAATTATGTTATGAATATTATGATGGTGGTTATTATTAACTGCATATTTCACTTTTTTTAAGCTTTTAACCCCACGAACGGTAGTGTCATTCCTAAGAATGAAACTTTTTGTTTTATTATTGGTGTTTATTTATCAATAAAGGATATTTCCGTCGTGTCACCTGTGGACTAAAGCATATCCAAACTCAGAGCCATGCTCCACAAAACTGAGGCATTCGCCGGCGGTGTTGCATCTGTAGGAGGGAGCGCCGGGCTTCGCTGGGTTCATTGCTAGAGACATCATGCACGCATCTGAAATAAAGGTTTATTTGCTAATACGCTATCTACAAAGCCTACCCGCAATACGCTACTAGGGTTGCCAGTCCATAAAAAAACCGACCAAGTGCGAGTCTGACTCGCGCACCGAGGGTTCCGTACAAACTTTCACTTATCCCATCTTAATTGGCCTGGTTGAGTTAAGTTTGCACCTGAAATCTATGGCGCCGGATACAAAAGAGTTGCAAACTCGGTTGCGTTGATACCTCCACGCGTTCCCGAGATAAAAGGTCTTGACAGACAGACGGACGGACATCAAAATGATCCTATAAGGGTTCCGTTTTTTCTGATTGAGGTATGGAACTCTAAAAATGGAGCAAGATGCGTAAAATGGACCAAACTCAATTCTCAAATCGAAGTTCACTTTAAGGCCTGGTTGCAGACACAGATACAGAATGCCCTGACTTTAAAATATATAGTATGTAATAAAAAAACACATCTTGCCCCCACATCTTCTAAAAGTTTCATAACACACATGCTGCATAAGGATCTTATACAGCCCTTATTCAGCTTATCTTATTACGGTTGTATAAGGGTTGTACAGCCTGTGTGCTACTTAGGTTAAAAATGTGTTAAGTACGATAAAAAAAAATACCTGATTGCGCTGGGCTGGGTACACTATTTTCAAAATCCAGAACCCGTCGTTCATACCATGACCACTGGGAGTACTTTTCGAACAGATATTGCTTATCTATTTCCTCCAGCTCTAATTCTGGTTGCTTGAAGAATTTTCGCAGCCGCCCCGCCCACATGTCTTCATCTACGGATAAATAAGTAATTCAGAAAGTGTTTTTATTTATGTAGGAAGATGCCCGCAACTTCGCCCGTTTAAAACGTTTTTACCCGTCAAAGTCAGGAAAAAGTATCCTATAACCATTTTTGGATTGGAGATAGCTGGACATCTCTGTACCAAAATTGGTTAAAATCCGTCTAGCCGTTTGCGTCCAGGCGTGATGAGTTGATAAGTATTTTTTTACGAACTGATGACGCCGCGCAAATTCATAGTCAAAGTCAAACTGAAATCATGTCCCTTCTCCATAGAAAATTGACTATCAATTCAATTTTAGGATTTCATAATTTACATGAGTCAAGTTACTTCTTAAAGACTTTTGTCGAGGGATCAGCTTTGCGGGACAAAACCTCCAATCCCTCTTTAAGGAGTTAAAGTAAAAGAGGGATACCTTCTGCGTAATTGAGTAAAACGTATAACTATCCCCTACATTAAACTTTTAGGTAATAACTACTTATCAAACTAAAACTATACAATATTATTAACTAAAAACACTATTCTAATTACAAACTTAAATCTAATAGTTACATTATAAACTATTTACATTTTTAATAAATAAAACCTCTTTATTTGGCACTGGAAATAACTCACTGGAAAATCTTCCAACGACTGCCACATCATTGATTACTATTAAATGCTTAGGAGTTCACTTAACCAGCCTACGAAACTAGCGTAGCAATCAAGATGTCGCAGTCACATGTACGTGAACTCCAACTAACGTTTACGGGATTTCCAGGGACTTATATTGCGGCCGCGATACCTATCTATCCAGGGGCCGGAATATCTATCCCGGAGCCTCCAAAACCTATCCCCGGGGGCTCTAATACCTATCCCAGGGCTACCGATTTCTACCCTTAACCACCACTACCTTGTCCTGAAGCTACCAAGACTACGCCTGGGGCTTGCCCAGGACTCCGCCAAGACCACCAGCCTGGACCTAGTCTGCCCTACTCAGACTACCAGGACGGCTACACCTAACCTAGCCTGAACCTAAACCCTTCATTCTGCTGCGCATGTTCAAGTTGCCACGCTCTACTGCGACTACTGCGACGACGACGACTTGTACAGGGAAGTGTCTGCTAACAAGGACTTGTCTCTTCTACTCACCTCGGATTTAAAAACGAAATAACCCACGACCTAGCCGGATCTTCTATCTTTTATTTTATTTTAATTAAACACTTGTACAGTTTAATCTAAATTTTATTAATTCTCTACTAACTAACCTACCTATAACGCACAGCTTATTAGTCGTTATACCCACACACGACAGCAACGAAATTGTGCGTCTAAATAGCAGACAGGAGGGTACGAGGCAGGCAGGAAGCTGTACTACTCTCCGTGCTCTTTGTGAACATATTGTGACTGTCTGTCTTGGTCGTGGAACGCTGACTCACATTGAATCACTTATTACTCCTGTGGCGCAGAGATAATCCCATTAGCGGTTTACTCCCACACAAAGTCGACTCATTAGTAGTGATGGCTAAATAGCCCTAATACAGTTCAAGTCATATTTAAAAAAAAACATTGAATCAATCTTGATTTAAGTTAACTTGCTATTTAGCGAGGAAATGCTGTCAGCATCTTCGGGACCATGCCAAACGGATCCGATTTTTAAGTCTTTATTAATATTAAATTTACTCCGTTTTAGCATATATTTTAGTTACTTAAGTTCTTAGTTTATAGTTATTATTTTAATTTCTGTATTACTGTTATTATGTATACCTACTTAAATAATTATGTTTGCCAGGAGTTAGAGGGTTAGTTGCTACGTCTGATTCTAAAACTACTAGTAGCTACGTAGTAAGATTTAGTAACGTCGCATTTTATACCTGAGTACGTGATAGTTTTTCCGGATCGTAGCGAGTGTTTGCTGGCGATGACTTCGTCTATTTTACGAGTCTCGCGTTTAAATATTTCCCCTTTTCGAGTAGCGTTTTCGGTGGCGTTGATGACAGCGCCTGAAAATGTCTCTTCTGAATTTCCGTCCGTTATACTTAAAATTTGGACTACAAAGTGCCAAAGCCAATTATTTGTCTTGAAAGTCATCGTAACCTGCAGACAGTAACCAGGGGGGGCTGCATTTTAAAACCTATTGTTTTACACATGGGACCAAATGCAAAGAAGACGTTTTACGAATAGGACTTCATTCCGGTGAAGGAACGTTCCGCGACTCCTTTTGCGCCCAAAGCCTTTTGAGAGAGTTTTGAGAGCTCGAAGTGCTAATTGTAATTTGATAGTCCAAACATTTTGTCTTCACTGTAATGCACGAGTAATTTAGGATACGGTTGTTGTACAGATTCACTTGTATTAATTTAGTACCTATTAATACTTTTGTTATTTGTTTTAAGGAATGTTTAAGTTTTAGATTTTAGTATATAGTAGATATACATTACAGTAGTGTAAAAAAGGAGAAGGTTATTTATTCCAGACGGAGCATTCGGTAGTTATTTAGTAATCAATATCTAACACTCTCGAGCAAATGGCGTTTTGAAATTAATAGAACTACTTAGGTTTGGAATGTGCGTGGAGATTTTATTTCAATATAATATGATAATCACGATTTATTGGGGGTCACACCTCAACTCAGCCCTCGATATATTCTATCTTACTCCACATGTCTCCAGATGTTATATTATTTCATTACATCTATCTCTATCTCTTAAAGTAGTTTATACCCTATCTCGACTTTTGAATTCTTTGTAGATTAACTTCTCTTCATTCTTATTATTATGTTTTGTCTCCATTTCTCTTTTTGTTATGTCAATTTTGTTCTTAAACATCTCTTCAGGATTCACGTCAGTATCGCTGCTGGATGGTTTCCTACACATTTATTATATTATTCGTTTAGCGATTGTATAGATCCGTCTTCGTTAGCTGTATCTTTCAGATTATATTTTACCCTCTGCACATATCTCTCAGGCTGTCCATTTGTATTTTGTGAATGGGTTCAAGTAAATTTTCATCGCATCCATACCTCTCCCACGGCCTACCATGGTATTGGTATGACAGTCAGCCTGATTGGGAACGATTAGGAAAATACTTAACAAAGTGTCATCATCACAAAAGTGTATTTCCTACACTTGTTGCACAGTTCCTACACAATTTGCGACCAGTGCCGTATTTATAGTTGCCGGCAAACTTTTTTAACAAAAATGGCGGATCTGCGCATGTACATTTGTACGTAAATCGGCTACTGCGCAGTCAAGGTTATGCTCAAAAAGTTTGCCGGCAGCTGTACCCCTAGCCTGGGGCCTAGGGGCCCAGCCAGTCTAGGGGCCCCAGTTCCAGAAGCAGGACTTGCACCATAATAATGTTCTCATTATTTATTACTTGAAATACAACTACCTACTATTTCATTTACTGAAAACCTTTTCGAGATAGGGGAAGGGGCCAAAAATGACAAGTACCTAGGGGCCCTGGCCCTCTAAGTCTGGGCCTGTTTGAGACTGTGATTGCGCGTCGTATCTTGTAATTTATTTTGACTCTAAAGGCACAGAGTATTGTCTCTAGTACAGAGGGACTAGCATAATCTTGCCGCGACTTCCCTTGTCGTTGCCTGCCTTGCTCACATGGCAAAGAAATGTGACAGGTAGTATTTATCGCGTGACAAAGAGTCGCTTGTCAAAGTTATGCAAGACGTGCACACAAAAGTAACCAAGCGCCTAAAAAAATAAAGTAAACATTTATGTTACAAATTAAAAACACAAAACAGTCCTCAGGCGTCTGATCATACATGACAACATCAGATTATACGTAATTTAATATTATGACATCAGAGTATTATGTTATCAGATGTTATGTTATTATATGACGGAAATCTACGTCAATCAGAACCATAACATTGCTTTGCTAACCTGCGACACAATAATGTCAATCAGTTAGTGCTAACCCGCTATAATTACTTGTGTATTTTTTTCTTGCATCTAATGAACCCATTGCGAAAAGATAAGTAAACACGCAAATAAATATAGCAAAAGTACAAAATTCAACACGAGTTTCGCCTCTACGAGGAATGATTAGGAGCCCCAGTAGGACTATGCTGTATAATAAGAGTTTATACAGCCCTTACACAGCTGAAATAAGTCGTATAAGTGTTGTATAAGTTCTTAAACAGCCTGTGTGCTAAGTCGCTGGCTCAATATTACAGGGTTCTATGTTTGACTTTTGACGAGTTCTACTTGAACATTATCATAATAAAATGTAAATGCCAGTGTTCTAGGGACAATGCCCCTAATTAAGTAGCTCCTTAGTTTTGTTTTAATTTCCATTGTATCATATAATAAAATATACCGATGTACTTAATTGTAAAATGTAACATAGAACATTAAATCGGGTAGTTCTGATTTTTTTATAGGTATGTTCTATATGATGAAGTGGTTATGGCAAATCCAAGTTTTCGACCTCGGGAACCCTCCGGATCATTGTGAAATTCTTGAAAAACCATGAATTTTTCGGTGGTTTTTCAGTTTCCACCAATTTTTACCATGAGGGACCTATTTTACCGCAAATATCACTATGTAAACTTTAAAGAAGACTAAATTTTCAACAAATTATGTTAAAGTGAGAGAGCGATAAGTCAATAGTTTGTAAGATGCAAGCGTTCAAAAATTAGCCAAACTTCGAAAAATATATATTTTTAGACGTTTTTTTAAGTTTTCGGCAACGAGGTCAACTAAGGACCCATTTTACGTTATAAGTCCATATATGTTATTAAAGTACACACCATCCTCAACTAAATGAGACCAATTTGGGCTATTAACACTCGGTAGTTCTTTAGATACAACTGTGTGAAGTTGCTGAGGTGAGTAAACAAAATAATAGAAGGGTTTGTAAAATGAAATGCGACGTATGAAATAAGCATTATAATTTACAGAAACACAGTAATAATAACAATTATTAGTCTGTTTTGTACATCTTTGATGGACCAGATCATCTTCCAGATTTATAGCACTTCTTTTGTGGAGGGCTTACTCCGTTAGCATTTCTTCATCGACCGGCTCAGGCCGCTCGAAACCGCCATCCAATGATGGGTCGTCGGTGAATTGTTCGTCAATGTCGTCACATATCAAGTCAGGCTTGTTTTAGCAAGATTGATCGCTGCAGTGGTTGCAAACAGCCGAGCATTTGAGGCCAGATTTTCTGCAACTACAAGTTGTATTACCAACTTTTTTTGCAGTTGGAGGAAATCATTTTAAGCAGGGGTTGAGGAGCTGATGGCTTCGTCATCAGCTGAGGAATGAGGCCTCGAGTGCGAGGCCTCATTCCTCAGATGTGAGTGAGAGGAATTAGGAAAACCGCAGCGTTTTGTTTGAGGCGCGGCTGTTTTTTTAGTGTCGACAGAAACTTAATTTTTCATTTGCTAAAAAGTGCTGAACTTGTATCACAACCACTGCAAGCGTGAAAGAACACTGCCATTACGGGTTGTGCTTGGTGGATGAAGGAATCCGTCGAGTAGGTAAGAAGAAGATAACGTCAGATGAGGACTTTGTTCCAACTCTACGAAGACGTGCTCTTGGTGTTTTTTTCTAAAGCGTCAGATGGATACCCATCGAAAACCACAGTTATATGGGAGACGTAGCGACTTTGCAAGTATTGGACATCAAAATACACCACTAATTTGAAAAAACATTTTTAGGTAAATTTGTTAACATTTGAATAGCTGTATTTTAGAAACTATTGGGTCTAATGTAACCAAATTACTTTTATTTGGTTGCAAATTTAGTGTACTTAAAAGTGTTCATAGTGATTTTTACTGTAACAAAAGCGTTTGGTGGAAATAACTAACAAAGAATTAAATAACAACGAAAAATTCATGGTTTTTCAAGAATTTCACAATGATCCGGCGGGTCTTCGAGGACGAAAAATTGGATTTATCATTACCATTTCACTGTAGGCAACATAAACAAAAATCAGAACTACCCGATTTAATGCAAGGCAACCCCACTTTTAAAGCACGATTTCCATGTACTACCCAGTAAGATTGGACCAGCGAAGTGGGAGGTGCTGAAACTTTAGTCCGGGCTTTGAAGTCGTTTGGCACGATATTATATTGCGGATTAGCACAGCAATATTATTGTTCTGATCATATTATATCACTTACTTTCATAACTGTCGTATTTGTAGGTCCTGAGGTACTCGAAGAAGTTCACTGAAACTTTGTTACGGACCAGAATCTGTTGTAGCTGGAGTTTTAGAGCTTTCTCAATAGTGCTGTTCTTACTTAATAAAGCGCTTTTTATATTCACTGTAAAGAAATATATAATATTATCAATTTGATTGCAGCGCATAACAGTATAAATAATCTGCTTTTTCAGAACAAATTTGTTCAAACAGTAGGTACCGTCAGGGTATGTCAGTTATTATGTTATTAAATAGTTATTTGTGCAACAAGAGAGCAAAATTGTTTTTTGTTGCGAGCGCTGATTTGGGTCCCGAGCAAGTGAAGGATTCTATGTTTGAATCACGAGTGTAGCAAGTGATTCTAAGTTAGAATCCTGAGCGTAGCCAGGGACTCCACAGCATGAAATACAAAAAACTGCTTTCGTGTAGCACACACAACTTTTTGATTTTGATTTTTTTATTAAGTAAAGCGTGTTGCGGATATTATTTTATACCTATACGTTAAATGTTGACGAAACTTGTTCCTACTGGGATTTAGGTATTCGTTATGTAATAGTATGGTCTATACCTAGATATGACGGTGTTAGTTAGACAGGATTATGATATTAATAGGTTAATTCATAATCATTGTGGGGACGAACCATCTAGCAATTTTTGTAACATTCAAACATTGTCATTCATCATAACATTATATTTAGTTATTCGTGGAAAACACTGTCAATCCAACACTGTCATTTGAAACCTTCTATTAGGTCATAATTAGCAATTCTAGAATCTACAATCCATACTTTACGAACATCAAATAAGTTTTTAATATCCGACAATAACTTTTCGTAGCTTTCATTTATTAAAACTAACAGGGGATCAAATCTTTTGTGAGGAATCTCTTTTATTTAAACTACTTGTCTATAAGTACCTAAGTTCACAACAGACAAACCTCAGTATGAAAATAATTTTCTATATTACATGCTTAGGGTTTGTCGCATATCACACAATAGTTATATCGATATCAGCGAACCTATGATAAGTGAAATGATAAAGACTTCCTCGCTCTCATAAGTGGCAGAAAACAATGGATGCTTTATTATAATCCATCCAAGACACGCGGGACAACAACCCATACAATATTTAGTATAGAGGCTGTATAGACAAACAGTTTAAAAATAAACGTATGATCTAATGTGACTTTGTTTATTTACCTTTATTATTCAATGTTTACATACGTTGTATGCAAATTACATCATAGTAGATGGTGGAATATTATGTTAATTTAAATTAATTAATAAATTCGCGTTAGATTCTTCAAATCTGAAGCACTAATTGTTGTCTTCCATTTGTAACGTTTCGCCATATTTTCATTTATTGGAAAGTATATCATTTTTTTTAAAAAGTTAATTTTTCAGAATAATTATTAAACAAACCTAACCTAACGTAATGGGTTCTTTAAAACGTTGTTTATAAAATCCTGAATAATATTACGGGTTTCAGGAAAAAAAATCGGACAAACTAAAAGTTACAGATGGGGAACAAATTTTCGGAGTTGAGTTATGACACCGTCAAATATACTGGATGATTTTTAGTCGTGCGAGGAGTTACTATGAAACCAACCATGTTATCGAGAAAAGAAAACAACTAATTAAGTGTTAATTGTTAGCTAATTGATAACTACGTACCCAATTATTGAGTTGTTTTTGTTGTTTTAGTAGTATTTTTTTGTCATTTCGTAGTTGACCCCATAGTAAAAGTTGCTCAGTGTGCACCCTTCCCAGTAAACACCGGCACTTCGGCACTAAAAAATCACTAGGCCTCGGAAAATCGGATGCGTTTATACCTTAACTTTGGTGGCGGCGTGGCGGCGGCTTTGTTGTTCAGTTGTAGGCTTTGAGGTATGAGTGGAGATAGCTATAGGATTTTGTCAACTTTAGGTAAATATCCACCTGAATTTCCGATTTCTAAAAATCACCCAGTATAGAATAAAAGTATATTTTACTCCAGTATTAAAAATTAATTTGTATACACAAACCGTAACAAAAAATAATCACCATTTGCAAGAAACAGTCCAAGTCCAAGATTTCCGTCGATTTTATTGTATGGTCTCCCGGCGCTGTGTATGATTCGTTCCAAAGCCCTTAAGTATACAGGCAGATCTGTTATCACGGGGTACACATTCGAATTAACACTATGATTTTGATCAAGAACTAATATTAGTATGAACATTAAGAATTTGTTTAAGTTTATCATCACGGTACACTTCAGATAAAGGCGCAGGCGAGTGCGAAGGAAGACTGATGGTCTATGTTAAAACAATCCCTGTTTTATAGTCTCGGGTGGAGAACAAAAGATGACCGCGGTAACAAATAAAAATAGAATAAAGGCGGGGTTCCAGTGTCGACGGAATAGCGTTTTGGGCGACTGAGCGAAGCCGTTAAGCTCCGATTTCGCTTGACCAAAAATTACTTCGTATATTTGGGTCGGATTTCTCAACCGATTCTCGTGAAATATTGAAAGTAGGTCAATTTTGAAATTATTCAATGGCGGACATATGAGGGTTAAAAAGCTTAATGATTTCTTATTTTTTTTGAGAGGTTCCGAAACAATCTCGCTAGGTCTACAGTACAGCTCACAGAGGCAAGGATTTGGACTTTGAATTCAAACGGGCAGCGCTCCTACCAGGGTATGGTTATGTTCAAAACTAGGACAAGAAATTTACCGAGCTAGACTATCGTAATAATGCCAACTGCAATTCCCTGATTCGTGACAGGATATAAGAATGTAATCCTCATATCCTAGGGGCTTTGCGTCAATAATGGGAAATCCGGTTTCGACACCTGTTAGATTTAGATGTGGCAGAGGAAAACAGCGGCCACAAGCGGAAGCGGAAGGTTCGAGAGTATTTCTGCATTTTGAGAGATCTAATCAGCCATTTAATTATTTTTGAGGGTTTATAATAAATCATTCCATGCTCTTTGCCTTTTCATGAAGTAATCTCGTAACTGCTCATGCACAATTTGCACTAGGGTAGCCACGGACCAGAAATACCGGAATGCTTAGATATATTTAGACTGCGTTTTCACGAGAGGTAGGAAGTAGCTGTCTAGCTGAGCGCTGAGCTAGGTCAAAGCTGAGCTACGAAATTGTGTGTTAGTTTCCATCAAAGATACTATTCGTAGAAGGGCAAAAAAGCGTGAAGATTAGCGGCTCGCGTCTCTCCTTATGCAAAGCATAGTTTTGTTAAACCCGATTCCACCAGCTGGGCTATCAAAATAAACTAAGTAAGTATACTTATTCATAAATATCATACACATCTTCAGATACGCAGCTTATCACATCATCGGGCCTATGACGGTTGCTATTATCCCGCGAGAAATAAGTGACGAAGCATATTTGACGTTTTGAATAAATGCGAGTGTGAGTGACAGATGCTGTATCACTTATTTGTCACGTGATAAACGCAACCATCATAAGCCCCCAGTAGTGGATAAGTTTGTAAGGTTTGAAAATGAAAATCGCTCGAATTGGGACCTGCCTGAAAACCACCCGCTGGGTGATAGAACGCCGATCACCCCAGATAATTCTCGGCGGCCCACCTAAAATCTCAGCCAATTCTTTTTAATATACAGAAATAGAAGACAAAACAAATTTATTTGGCGATTTATGTTGATAGTTGACACCGCGAATAAGTAATTAAGTATGTACTGTGGGTATTGTGTCCTAAACGGATTAATCTATTTTGATTGAGTTTTTTGTCCCTTGCGGTGCGATTATGTCTGAAAGTTTATCACATTTACACCGCTAGACATATCTCAGGGACGAGGGATATCGACGTTTTAAAATTTTGATATACGTATTTTTTTTATAACAGACCAGAGTAGGGGTCAATCTCATAATTTTTGTAAGTAGGTATGTTATTTAGTATTAAGAATATTTAGTATTAGTAAACTGACATCCTGTCAAATGTTGTAGTGCCCTACAGGGTTTCATAGCGGAAACAATGTATATAATGCATACCAAATGTACCTATGAAAGCAATAAATAAACTGACAAACTGAATAATTTGATAGCTAAGTCATGTGTATGTTGACAATAAAAAAAAATAGTTTTATTTTCAATGAAAAGTTATTACTATGAGAGTGGACATGCTGTGATAAATAAGAAGAGCTACAGTGCGTGCACGTGCCTTCAGAATGCGATTCGCGTTTTATAAGTGTCTCGCTCGCTCTTAAGCGAACCAGATAAGAACCTCTCATTTTTAACATAAACCTGAAACGTAATTTTAGAGCTCATGGAGTGGTAACGACATTTGTACGCAAACAGCCTGTTTTGTTTTGAATGCTCAGTATTGACGTTTGGATTAATTGGATTATGTCATGCCTAGAAGAATGTCATAGCAAAACAATAGATGTTTATAGTCTCGGAATTCTAAGATCAAGTTATGTCAAACTGGCACAAATGAAAAACGACCTTACGTGTATACGGTTGTTTGTACCTTGTGCCAAAATCGGACAAAGTATACAGGGTGTCCCAGGAGTACCACGTCACGTCACAGTGACTAAAAACTAATGTTTTTCTTTACACTTCTGAATTAGCTATTCATGATTTGATACACACAAAAAACTGTCATTAAGAGCTTTCCGTGTCGATGCTGGTACTAAAAATGTAAAAACAATGGGGAAAATTTCAAAAGTTTTTATTTCGGTAATAACTCGAAAACCGTGCAACTTTTACTGAGGTCATGTTAGGTTGGTTGAGTACCTCTTGAGCTGACCTACCTCTAGTGTCACTGTGACGTGGTACTTCTGGGACACCCTGTATAATTATATTATGTACCTACTTTTTTATATTAATATAATAATAAATATACTTTGACCCTACAAGGTTACTTTGTCTATCCATAAAAATCCATGCATTTTAACGAGTCTATAAATTAAAAAGAAATTCAACCAAGTGTGAGTTGGCTCGCGCACCGAGGGTTCCGTACAATAGTCAAATCAAGTCATGGTTTTCTATGGGTGGACAAAATAACCTTGTAGGGACAAAGTACCCCGACCTTACGGTACCTACTTATATAAATACTTAAAAACATAGAACAACCGGGTCATGGCATGGTAGCAGTAGGGTCAAGCACAAATATTCGAGTTCATCACACAAATATTTGCCCTGGCCGGGATTCGAACCCGGGACCGCCGGCTCAGCAAGTGCTTACAAACTGCGTCAAGTGCGTAGACAGTTTCATTATGAACACTGCTGTACGAGGAGGAGTAGGTGTAGGTAGTAGGTAACGGATGTCACGCGTCCGTTCTCATATTTAAAACGTATTTATTTTTATATCAGTGGCCAACTCCACTGAAAGTGAAGTCCAACCTTCACAATACTTTTTAAATTGGTCCGAATGGCTATAGTAAAAGTTTTTGAAGTAAATCAGCCAGAACTAAAGAACCTATTTTTAATATCAAATAATCAATTAACTTTTGATTTCAAAAAGAACAGGCAAACATTACATTCTACAATAATTATTCGTAAATACATTGTTTGGGTGATGGCTGGGCATGAAGTAAAACCTTACAACATTAACATAACAGTCGTTATTTAATTTATTTACTTATGCACAATTCAAAATATTAGGTCGCGTCTATACAAATACGTGTTTCTAGATATTTATTTAAGTAGTATGTTTCCTATAAGTATAGTATTAATTCCTTATAATTGTCTATCGCAAATTAAGAAAAAATATATTTTTTCTCAAACATCCAAGGAAATGTCATTCTTATGATCGTGGTAGTAGAACGCGAAATACGTCTTTGTATAGCAATTGTTGAAGATTCGTTCTAATTTCAAATTAGAGGTCAATAAAAGAATTCCATACAACATTACTGGCCGTGGCCAACAAAGTGATTGTCTTTTGTTTCAGTGGGGTTTATTTCTTTCATTGATAATCTACGGCATACTGCCAATAAAAAAAAACGTTGTTTGTGCATGTATATTTACGTTTTATTTCTTATATTTAACTAGATTATTTAATTAGATTAAAACAGATATTCAATAAAATAAACAAGGAATCACGGTTATTTTAAAAAATATATGACAATTTCTAATTAATAAGGTGTTGTATTTTTTTAATAAATAGAATCATCTTAACATTTGGTGGCAAAAACATTAATCCGAACAGATTACAAAAATAAATTTTGAAAAAAGTAAAAAGTTTGTATTATTTCCTTGGATTTATTTGAGAAAAGCACTATACAAAGCCTCGGCGCGAACAGGGATTGTCGGCCTCGTATCTCTAGATCTATTACTACTCGGCTAACAATTCCCTATTTCGCGGCCTCTGCAGTAATGTACTATTAATCAACATGTGTAAACAAGATTTTTGAAAAAAACTTAAGTCACTAAAGAGTCTGCAGTTAGGGAAGAAATTATTTCATATTGTCCAGTCCAGGGACTCTCGTGAAATTTTGTGAATACATGCCGAGATTCTATAATTATAGTAATATAGTCTTGTCCATTTACTTTTTCTAATTTCTTCTTAATGAGTACCTAATGTCGAAGATATGGGAGTTGAAAGCGTAAACAATATCATATTTCATAGGTAATATGTAATATAATATGTTTATTTGCTTGAGCACTTGTCTAGTTACGGGGTGTTATTGTTGTTTAAAGTAGGTACACGTATTCAATCGTAATTAAGAGATGCAAATGTTGTGCCAGTTCAGAACAAGTAGGTATATGCATTTGATTTACTTATTCCTAATATGGTCCGTTTTCTTTCCTTTAATCTATACATTCCTTAACACAATAAAATCAGTTTTCTAGTAAACACTCATTTAGATTTTTCGTAAAGTCGGTAGCCTTCAAACCTTTAATATTCTTAGAAAAAGCTGTTTATTAAGGACTATGCACATCGGTATACGCGTTTTTTAAAAACGGTATTTTACAAAGAGACAAAGCTTTTCTTACATGCATGGTAACGGCAAAATATTGAATTTTTTGAACAGGGGTCGACATCTATCTGTTATTCCATGACTTGGTTATAGCCCGAATAAATTTTATTTGTAGAAGAAATGCCCTTTCGTCGTCTACAGAGTTCCCCCACAATAACAATCCATAGTTGAAGACTGACACCACATAGCCGTGATAGGCTGTGATTGCTCCCTGTAGATTTATCGTGTTTCTAAGTCTCCTCAACACAAATACAAACCTTTCAAGTCTTCAAGTTCTTGCCAATTGAGATGCTTATCAATATTTAAACCTTAATTACAGGTAAATTATTAATTGATTTTTATGGAATTGAATTGCTATTATACAAGTAAAACTACACAACTATAGTCCAATCATCCAACTATGGTCCAAAACAAAACGCGTTTATATTTATAAAAATCTATAGTTTTTCAGTGATTTTATACGCTCTTATTTAAGTTTGTTTAATTATGTTGTTCACTTTAGAATATTTTCGTTATAGTTATAATTGTCATTATATTAACGAGTAATTTTCGGATTAAATTGGACCATAGTTGTGTGGACTGGACTATATTTGGGTAGTTTTACGGTACCTAGTTAAATTAAATACAAAACGTGAATGTAAAGGCTCGCGAGGTCTACTCTACTCACTAAGTCACTAGTAGCTAGGCAGGGAGGTAAACACGAAAAATAAACATTAAAAAAAAATTGGTTGTCGGCTTTAGGCTTCCCATTGCTATTCTTTCAACTTCCAGTAGCTCACCATAGCCAAATATTTCATTTTTAATAAGAAAAAATGTATTTTTTGGAATTCTTGCGTTTAAAGATATTCCATTTTCGTTTGCAATTATTACAGCACGCGTATAAAGCGTTTTGTTTAAACGATAACTCCGGCTCGTAGTCTCTGGTCACGTTCTCGCAATGACGCGCTTCAAATTCTTCAATAATTTTCGTTTTAAGATCCTCTGGCTTTGGAAGAGTATCTCGCGCTTCTATAGCGATCCTAAAGCTCTCGTATTCGGGGGAGAGACTGTTTAATATCATAGTCGTAAGAAGATCCTCGTTGATAGCTACGTCCAAGTCTGCCAGTTTGTCGACTATATCCATGAACTGGTCGAGCTGACCGCGCACATCGTTTCCTTCTATTTTCGTCAGAATAAGCTGTTTTAGTAGGGCTGCTTTTCGGGCAGGTCCTTTACTGGCGTAAACTTGCTTAAGTTTATCCCATAACTCTTTGGCTGTTCTGCTATTCTTAATTTGTTTCAATTCGGATGGGGCGATCATAAGTATGAGTTCAGATTTCGCCAGTTTATCATTCTGCCTCTCGTCAGCTGTTGCATCATCAGACAACGCAGTCTCTACGTATTTCCACAGCTCTTGACGGGCTAACACGGCCTCGGCATGTATTACCCAAGTGTGATAATTATCTCTTGAAAGCTGTTCTATTTTTGCATGTGACATTATTTTAATTAGGTAAAGTAGGTATTACCTTCATCCGAAACTATATGAGTAAATTATGTTAAATAGACACTAGTAAAACTAACTAACTTTCTTAGACTAGTGTCCGTCGACCTTAAAGCTAGTGCTCGCCTATTTATATGCATAAAGTTCACACTACATAATAATAGAATATGACTACCTACGACTAGACACAGTCGAGATTATTATATTGTTTTCTTTCATGACACGTTTACTTATATTATCTCAGACTGAAAGACCATTGATTGACTGATGACCTTTTATAAAAAATAATTATGAATGCAAGTAAACAAATTGATATTATAATGAAATACCGATTACATATAATAATACAATTAATACAATAGATTAATCATACAACAATCATAGCAATAGCGGTAGTAAACATTCAAGGGTAAATAATAATGCGGTTAGAATGCCTGAAACTGGTGTAGCTGTACCTACCTAAAGTAAAGACCTAAATAGTCAGTCAGTCGACCCAGTAGGTATTTATTATTATTTAGTCACTTTAGAAAGATTCGCTATTCATCGATGCTTGTATATATTATATACGTTTGTAGCAAAAATACACAATATAAATTAACTAAGTATGTAATGTGTAGGTACGTAAGTCAATAAGTCGACCCAGTATTAATTATTTTTATCAAAAATAATGTTGACTTTCACGGTTCCGTCTTCGTCCTATACACACTACTTATCAGATTATTGGCAATTCAAGACCATAGAGAAAGTTGCGTGTGTTCCTCTTTGTTTGTGAACTTGTGGCTAGTTCTTTAACGGAGTTGCCACGACTTACGCGACAGCGTACGTGTATCTCGTTCACTCGTATGACCATCGCGCTCGGATCTCTCGCTCAACCGCTCGCCGCGACACTGGTCGCGTAAAGTCGTGGTATCTCCATAAGGTCAAAGGTAATATTCGTACAGTCTGACCAAAAAGAGTAGAAATTAAAAAGTGGCAATACTGTAGTGTCGTCCCCTTCTAATCAATCTAAGAAAACGGGGACGCCGCTGCAGTATTGCCACTTTTTAATTTATATTCTTTTTTGGTCAGGCTGTATAATAGAGAGTTTTCATGTATAAAAAACAGGTACCTACAAACAAATTATACATAAATATAAAAAAAAAACATTTAACAGTTTTATAAATAAGTATGTTTTCATTATCATTGAATTTTAATTTTATTGTTTTATAATTTGGCAACCCACGGCCCTGTAAACTTAGCAGTCTTTGGCTTAAAGGTCTAGTTACAAGGCCATAAAATTCCCAAAAAAAAAAGAAATCTTGGCAACACTAGCGTGGCGTCTGTCAACCATTTTGAAGTATCATTGATATCATTCAGTGAATGTTGTCGTTAGTAGTCAGGCGATTACTTCTTAATATTTAAATAAATTATGGGTTTAGCTACAATAATTGAAAATGAGGGCCATTTCCAACACGAAATGGCCAACGCAGGCACTAAGTTGGTCGTTGTGGACTTCACAGCGACGTGGTGAGTTGTAACCTAGAAGTGTTCAAAACTACGGAGTCATCGTGGATGAGAATTGTGTTAGTTACTAATAATGATATTTTCAGGTGCCCGCCTTGTCAGAGGATCGCTCCATTCTTTGAGCAGTTGCCGGCTAAGTTTCCAAGAGCTGTGTTCCTAAAAGTTGACGTTGATCGATGCGCAGAGACGGCGGCAGCTCAGGGCATTAGTGCTATGCCTACTTTTGTATTCTACAGAAATCGGGTGAGTATCCTTCTTGGATAAAGATGCTTTTGCGGCATTGCAGTGTTATACATTATTTCTACTGTTTTATATCCAAATTTATTGGCTTAGAAATAGAACAAAGGATCACCTAATCACCTCTTAAGTCAGGGGCAAGGCATCGATGTTATACATTTATATGGTGGGTACATGAGTGATTATGTTTATTATTATTCATATTATATATTTTTTTCTATAACCATAATGTACTACAATGTATCCATATCCAAAAATCTTGAGCATCATCCATTGTTGTGAAAAATGCTCAAAATATTTCTTATTCAGCATTAAAACATGTAAGGGCTCCTTTACCATAAGGCCCACGCCTGTTATGTAACATTAAAAGATATTAAATATTTGTTTTTATGAGACATTATGATTGCTTGTAGTGATTGAATACCTTAAAATATTACTCTTTCACTGACGCGCTGCTATAACATTTGTGTAGTCTTTTGTTTCCTGACACATGATGTCTCTTACCGGCGACAAACTATGCGATAGTATTTTGTTTCCTTTGGGCACATGACGTCTCTCACTGTCTGCAAACATGTAAAGCTAATAAGAAATTGGGTTCTATGGGATAGCATTGATTGACAACAACTCAATATGTTGTCAAAATATTGTCAGTAACCAGTTTGATATTGTCTTTATGATGTATGTTAGGTTATGTTATAGCCTGATTAACTTAACACATTCACTGCCAGGGGGTGTGACCTAGGAGCAAACTTGTTTGAAGGTGAACGCATATATGCATTGCTGGCAGTGAATGTGTTAACTGCCAGTTCTGTGCCAGAACTGAATGCCATAAATAATACTTGTTGTACGTGTTAATAATGTTATTGTGTGTGTGGGAAAACTATAATAATAATAATAATAATAAAACTTTATTGACTTAAAAACCTAATATATAACATCACAATAGTGTTTTATAACAATACATTAACCATTAGGTTTGTAGCAGTTACACCAAGAATGAGCCTCTGCCTCTCGAACTAGGTCAAAGCCTGTGACTCGAGAGTCAGTGATTCCTCCATAGGTAGAGCATATATCACAGCAGGATGGTGTTGTTGGTTGTTACATGCACACATTATAGTTTAAGGAAAAATAACAAAAAGCGATAATAGAAAAATAGAATAACAACATAATACAAATTAACACTATAAAATAAAGACTGTGCTTGCCTTAAATGATTCACACTGGCCCTCCATTGTGATCGACCTTAACCCTCTTCTGCTGACAGCCACCCAAGTCATTCTCGAATGTCCTGGTTTAGCCACATGCCGGGCACAACGCCTCAGATCTCTGAGGTCACTCCCAGACATCGGCAACATCAAGAGACTGCTAGCCTTTCTGGTAGAGATGGATTGACAAGAGTAGTGCCAGCGACCCTTTGTGCAAAAAGGCACATTGTAAGACGTCGAATTGCAGAAAACTAGCCTGCGATAACTTGTAACGTAGCCCTCTTCATGTGACGTTTCAGCACATCTTTATACCACAGGGTTTGGTCACCCTGTTTTCGTATGCCAAAAAACCTGATATGCGGGCGGGGATGGGCAAGGATGGGGCCGTCCTAATAAAAATTATGTTACAGACGAAGATTGACCGGCTACAGGGTGCAGACCCTGCGAGTTTGGAGAGCAAAGTGCGACACCACTACGGCTCCGATGACGTCGGCGATGACGACAATGCTGTGGCCGGCCACGTAAGCCAATTTGAAATCTTTTTTTTTTCTATTGTTTGTTAATGAATCATTACAGAAGTTGCATCTTTTTGATTAGGCCGCCACAAGGCTATTAATGTAGGTATGTCGAATTTCCGAGAGCAAAAGCGGGAAAAGGAATCAAGATGGTGAATGGTGCGCTTTGCGTGGGTTATATCTACCAAAACCATTGTTATAGTTAGTAATCCTTATGTAAGTAGGCTTTAACCTGACAATACCAATAGTATAAATTATCAACATTTTTCTTAGAAATTTAATCAGCTAACCTAATCCTATTAGCGTAGCTCGCATCACGCTTAGTCCATATTGGTACTGGACATTTATACGTGTTAGATTGTACCATATCAAATTTACATAAATTGTGATAAACCGTCATACTTTCTTGTAGTTTCCATTTTACTCCTACATTTTTCTTATTTATATCTTAAAATACACTTAATATGTTTTCTTCGAGGACTTCGTATAGATACACCTAAATTCTTAAGATAGGTACAAATTAAGTTCATATTACCAATTAGTTGCACCGCCCACAACTTATCTGCTTTGCCCGATGGTTGACTGGTAGAGAATGCCCAATGGCATTAAGTCCGCCTTTTGTACGATCTGTTTTTCATTTGTGCAATAAAGATTAAATAAATAAATATTACTGTAATAGTTAAGTACTTAATCTTTCTGAAAAAATTACTGACTGTTGAGTTTCTTTCGGCGTTTCTTCTCAGTGGTCTCTTGTGAAATGCCGGTGGACTCAGACACGTAAAAGTGCCCTTGTGGCCTACTTGCAGAATAAAGTTCATTATTTCATACACATGGAATTCCAGATGGACCTCGGAACGTTTATCACCAAGAGCGAGTGTGAGTGCCTGAACGAGGCCGACGAGCATCCCCTGGCCCACGCGCTGACCAGCGGAGGCGGATACCTCGCTAGTGATTGCGACGAGCAACTCATCATCAACATCTCCTTCAATCAGGTTAGCACTGTTACCTTGAACGAATGATCAGGTTGCTGTTTTTGTTATACTTATGATTATATTTATGTTGAATGTATATTATATTTTGACGACGCGGTTGGCAGTTTCGAGACACTGAGGCGGCAGTCCCTGGTTCGAATCGAATCCCGGCCGGGGCAAATATTTGTGTGATAAACTCGAATATTTGTTCTTCGGTCATGGATGTTATCTATATATGTATTTATATATTCTGTATATCATCGTCTAGTACCCATAGTACAAGCTTTGCTTAGTTTGGGACTAGGTCGATTTGTGTATGATTGACCCAATAAATTTATACATATATGTATTTATATAGATATTACGTAATATGTATTATATTGACTGTTTGCCTAATCTCTTATCAATTTCTTAAAGAACGCAGGCGACAAGTATTTGGTCACAGCGCAGTACGAATTTAGTATAGAGATTGTACAACTGTTCTTTTTGTTGGTTGCAACTGTACATTTTTTCACAAGGTGACGTCATTTGAGTGCTGATTCATAGACAACGCTGCTTTCACCATTTATTTAGTATTTTAAAAATAAGTGTGTATAATGAAATAAAAATAATAGTTTCGGGTTTTGTGATAATATGTAGTTTTTGTAAAATGGGTATATTTTAGGGACTGATTATGGACAAATGGGGTAAATTTTGGAGACTACAATATCTTTTGCACTACTTGTAGCTCCTTCTGAGACGAGCACTATGATACCAATAACTCAAATCCACCAAAAATGTTAGTTATGTTGTTTTTGTAAACATGCCTTCAATTGAAATGTTATCATTATCAATTATTTATCATAGTATGTAAAGCCGGAAGGACCACCCCCTTTTTAGCACGTTAAACATGTGTTACTGCAATGGCAGGCATTAATAAGTGTTTTTTGTCTCAGTTGGTGAAGCTGCATTCCCTGAAAGTCAAAGGCCCCGCCGACAAAGGGCCCAAGTTTCTGAAGCTGTTCATCAACCAGCCGAGAACGCTGGACTTCGATCAGGCCTCTGGCAACACGTCTATCCAGGACTTGGTGTAAGTTCCTTCATCTATACTTCTATAGCCTATAGTGTTTTTCACCTATGATGAGTTCTGTGACGTTTCGAGTTTGACAGTTTCAGAGATGTACCATTTATCGAGTGAACTATCGATTATTCTAAGAGTTATTTTATTACTATTAGTGCCTATTTTTGGAGAAGTTGTATTACATTTTAAAAATCTATATTTTTCCACTTTTCCGCCCACGGTTTCCCCTGTGGCGCTATACCATGTTTAAATTCCCTAAATATCAACAAGGGTCCAAAGTTTCTGAAGCCGTTACTCAATCAAGCCGTGTTAGCAGCTGTGGTTACCTATAGTTGACAACATTTCATATTTTTAAGATTTTATTACTTTTCCTCATTCCTCTTAAAAAGAGGATGTAATCACTATTTTTATATTTTTGCTGGGATAAGTAATTATTTTAATATTCAGATATAAACATGTACTTACTCATTCTAAAATTTAAATACTCCAAAACTATGACGAAGAAGTCGAAGACGACTCTATCCAGGCATTTTCGGTTATTTTAAGTATTTTCTTATATTTCTTTGCATCGCAGACAACTTTGCATACAGAAAAATAAATTCAATTAGTTTTTTCGGACGCACACGACGCAAAGCTCTCTCGATCTCTAAAATTCCACCTGTTAGAAATATGAAATGTTGTCAATACCCTAAATATTCGACAATCATCCGACATCAAGCCGTATTGTAAGCCGTTGTTACCAATAATAAAATAACTAAATAATAACTAGCTTACACAACCTATAATAAATATATGTACATGTCTCCCATGGGATCGTCAGAAAAACATGAAATAACTAAATAAACAAATGTCATTTTATAATTTCATGACCAATAATTGACATTTAATTTTATCCAGGCCCTTTTCTGATATAATGAAATAAAGGATTAAAAAAATATAATTATCACATTTGTACGTTTTCGAAAATATGAATCAGAATCATATATTTATTGATAAAAAAATTCATTTTACACGTCATGCAAGATATACATATAATTATAATATTATTAAAATTATAATTTGTAGAACTATAGTAACTTACTAAATTCTTAAAATATTCGTTTTATAGTGTTCTTATTGTACTAGGTACTATTCGCAGGCACACGCCTGTATCAAAAACACCTCATTGAGTGCATATACACTTTTCTTATTATACATTTTTTATGTTATGCCAATCTATTTAAAAAAAATATTTTTAAAAAGAATCCTCATTCTAAAAGAGCGTAGGCGACAACTAATTGGTCACAGCGCAGATAATCATACAGTCGGACTATTACTAAGGCAGATTTAGTATGGAAATTGTACGATTGTTTTTTTTTTGTAGTTTGCGACTGTCATTTTTCCACACTATTTTTGAAACTAGTACGTATTACGAAATAATAATAATAGTTTTGGGTTTGGGTGGGCTTTGATGATTTATTTATTATATAATTTTAACAAATTTAAAATGTAAGTTTATCAGTTCAGTCAAACTTTTTTTAGGGTTCCGTATCCAAATTGTAAAAACGGGACCCTATTACTGAGACTTCGCTGTCCGTCCGTCTGCCACCAGGCTATATATCAAGAACGGTGATAGTTAGACAGTTGAAATTTTCACAGATGATGTATTTCTATTGCCGCTATAACAACAAATACTAAAAATAAAATAAAATAAATATTTTAGGGGACTCCCATACAACAAACTTGTTTTAAGGCACGAAACCCTTCATGCGCGAGTCGGACTCGCACTTGCCCAATTTTTTTTTACGGTATACGCTCTCTCGGATCGAACTTGTACAGTCCATATTTCCTCTCTTGGTTTGTAATGTAACTATAGTGCATTATCCTGTCTAGATCCTAGAAGTGGGTCATGTCGCTTGTATTATTGATGCAATTGACGTCGTCACCGTATTGATCTGGTTCGGATATAGAAAACGCTTTCTAATAGTAATAGATGCGGCCCGACCTTACTTATACTGTACCTACCTACCTACCTACCTGGCGAATTATCTAGTCTTACTTTAGTACTTTATTTTAAACTTCGACGCGACGGTTCGAAGAGGTAATGAAATAAACACAGTTTGAACGCGATTAACTCCCATTTTCTTATAAATAAATAATAAATAAATTAATATCAGACAACAGATAAATCAACCTAGTTCCAAATTAAGCTCAAGAAGGCCTGTATTATGGGTACTAGGCGACGATATACATACTTATATAAATAAATAAAGGCATGTATTTAAATCGATATCTGTATATTCCCTTTTTTCGATCAAAATATTTGAAAGTTTCACCAAAAATACTGACTTGCACACTTGCAAAACTGTTTTACTGGATATTAAAAAAAACTAACCTAACCTAACCCGGCCGAGTCGGATCTTAGTGTGCAGTGCGAGGATAATTAGTGTGCAAGTCAGTATTGTTGGTGAAACTTTCAAATATATTCGATGTACGAACCATATTTTTGGTGTGAATTCGGTTAAAAAGGTCATCTCGTTTTGTATGATGTTTAAGTTTTATTTTTCGGACATGTTCAGTTACTCAATTGTTTTTCTTGCACAGCATTAGTTTTTCTGGTATGCATTCAGTTAATTAGTAGAGTTACCTAGTGTGCTGAAAAATTATACAGATGTGCATTTAATAATATCCCATAGATAAATACTTAAATACATAAAACATTAATGACCCAGAATGAATTAATATTCGAGTACACAAATATTTGCCCTGGCCGGGATTGGAACCCAGGGCCGCCGGCTCAGTAGGCAGGTGCACAACAAACTGCGCCAACCGCGTTGTCAAATGAATATGCTAATACCCTTCATAGACTACATTTTTACATATATGTTCATTAAACCATTGATACAAAGATCAAAGCTCAAAGACAATGCAAAGATCGACACACAACAGATTAGGAAAATTTCGAAAGGTTATCTGGGTGTCAGGGTGGCGGAAAGGTTAACGCGCTAGACCGGTAATCTAGCGGTGCCGGGTTCGATTCACGATCTCATCCACCAGGTTAGCTTTGACATTTGTAGCAATGGTTTAATATAAAAATTGTGGTGTGTATCCACATTAAAAAGGGAGATATTACATGTTGCATAAATTTATACATGTTCATTCCAGGGTCGCTCCAGGTGACTTGGACGGCAACCCGATCCCCCTCAAGTTCGTGAAGTTTCAGAGCGTTCAGAACATTCAGCTGTTCATAAAGGACAACCAGTCGGGCGGTGACGTCACCCAGATAGACCATCTGGCGTTCTACGGGACTCCCATCTCCACTACCAACATGGGAGAGTTCAAGCGTGTCGCTGGGAAGAAGGGGGAGGGGCACTAGCTTGCTGTAGGCGGGGCTTGGGTACGCAACGCATCTTACCGCCATGGATATAGAAAATTAAAAATGTAGAACACCCCCGACAAGTCGCTGGTCATTTTGAGACCCTCATTCTATGAGTGATAGAAAATGCTACTAAAACTAAACATAAGTATAAAAATTGTATTCTTATATTGGCTGAGATCTTGTTACTTGTTCCAATTAAAGCTGGATATCTTGGAGACTACTGGTAGTATTTCCACCAAATATAACTAAGAACCATCTCGACAGACAAGTTTTTCCATTACAAACCGCACTCAAATCGGTCCATCTGTTTGGGAGCTACGATGCCACAGACAATACCCTACTTTTTTCGTCAAGAGTAAAAAAAAACGTGATAGTTGATGCGCACTTTTAACACTTGTTTGCTTGGTACATCTGACTATGTGACCAGATTCGATTTAGAGAAATAATGATTAAATAAAGGCAACGCAATAACTAATCATAAGTCTGTTGTGAATAACTTACCGAGTTTTTGTACTAATGTACTTACTAGATAGGAGTGCTCATCCATCACAATAGACAAAGAAATTACGAGAAAGATTTCAAGCTCTATAAAAAGGTCAAAAACGCCAAAATAACTGTAATTACTTATTACCTTCTGGAAGTCGACTTACGTCCTATTAAAGAAAATTATGAAATGTTGCGATAGCTCAAAAACGGCTCGACCGAATTTATTAAATATAGTTTTCATTGAAAGTACCTATAAGGCCTCAGTTTCATGAATTTTTCCATAATTTTACGATACGACGCTATTTTTTTGATTTCCGGAGCGAATATTTACAAAACTGCTGACTCTACCAAAAAGTAAGGTTTGAAACCACTACTATTTTTAAAAGAACTATTCAACGACACCCCACAAACTAGTTGGAACGAAAAAAAAAATTCACCTCCACTTTAGGTGTACGAGGGCCAGGGGGTACCGGAAAAGAAAAATGTTTTTTTAGTTTTTATCGCACCGTTTCGCCGGCGTGATACATGCACATACTCGTACCGGGTTCCTAGTTGGCTACGGAACCCTAAAAAGGCTCCTCTGAATTGTACACACTTTACAAATTTGTCATATTCATTTACAACCTTCTAAAAGTGCTAAAAGTTTAAAAATCAACATCAAAAATTACATTGCCCTTATATATTTTTAAACAGTATACCTATCTATACTCGGCTGCGTAACAGCAGAGATCGGGTTATTTATCTATAGCGGAAACAAATGACAAACATCCGGCATAAATATGTACAATCGGACCGGCATACATGTGAACAAATCATTAAAAAACATATTTCGTTTCATACTCTAACGGGTTTATTGTATAAATCTGGCATAAAGGTACTCACACTCACACATGCTAAGATCTACCGATAACCCATATGAATTGTCACATAGCAGTTTTGGCAAGCGTAACCGCTCGAGCCACGACAACGTGCGACTAGCTTGTTTACTAAGAATACTTGAAGGTTCCTTATTGTAACGACTGTGTAAGTTTGTACATGGTAATCTTTATGGTAAAAGACTAATTAATGTGGCCATTAAAGCCACCAGTCCCATACTAATTCCATTATAAAATTAAATAAAAAATGTATCCCATAAGTTCCATTCAGAGTATGCAGGTAGTAAGCACCTAATGTTTACGCAATTTTAGGTAGACAATAAGTGCCTATCAGTAAGAAAATGCACCCAGATGTTGCCTTATGAATGTTATTATAAGAATCTAGTGTTTCCGTATTGGAATACTGATATTTAAGCCTTTTCCACGTTTCGGAAAAGTATGGAACTGGTTGGTTTTGTCTACAAATAGATACACTTTTATATGAATGCGACGTTCTTGTATAGTCATAAGCTGGGTCCACATAGAGCGAACGGCCTCACGAGGCAAATGCAAGCCCGAGCAGTTTTGTTCGCCCATTTGACAGATAAAACAATATGGCGCCGCCGCACGCAATCAGCTTTTGACTTTTGACTTGCTGCTACGTTCCTACAAAAGCTTTTCGAAAAAAAAAGCAAATTCAATATCTTTTTTCTATGTTTAAAACAAACAAATAGCGCACAATGTCAAGTTACGGTTATTCCGTTTCGCGTAATACGTAAGGGTCGCACGCCATTTTGTTTTATGTCATAAATTTGATCGAAGCAAAAACGTGTACGTCCGCACTGCGGCTATACAGTACGTGAGCTGTCAATGCGATTCGCGTTTTATACGTCTCGCTCGTTCTTAGGTGATCCGGATAACCTCTCACTTTTCACCCAAACCAGAATCTCGATCTGAGAGCTGTATGGTATTAAATAACACGACGGTGTAAGTAAGCGCGGCCAAGCCAACGCGTTCAAGTGAACCTTCTATGTTGGAACAACCAAGTGACTTGTTCTAAAGATTTGGTGTCTCACGATGCGTTGCGTAGCACACAAGCCAGTAACCATTACTGCCAATGCTAAGCAATCTAGTATAATGCATACATAACATTTCCCAAACCGTGTCTAAGTTAACAAAACATGAATCTAGAATCTAATATATTTTGTGACATGATTATCATATTATTTAAATGGAATAGATATTCACGTTAAGTAAGTGTAAAGGGGTCAGGCAGTTTTGTAACTGGATTTCAGACTTTGTATATGCAATAAAAGGAAGATTCTATTTTGGTTGGTGTTTTATTTTGGTCAATGTTTTGGTGGGTCCTGGTTTAGTTCGTAGATCTGGATGTAGGCTTCGGTGAGCGTGATCATCTGAGGGAGGATGCTGGTGACGTGGAGATCCTGCATTTCGTACCTGGAACCAGATTTAGTATATAAATCCTCATACCTAATCAATAATTATAATCAGATATCGGACTGTTAACTAGTAGAGAGTAACTAATATATGTGCAGCTATGACGACAAATAACGCCTGAAGAACAGTTTACCGGCGCTTCCGTATGACATGGAATTTGCCTTTTTAAGGTTCCGTACCCAAAGAGTACAAGCGGGACCCTATTACTGAGACTTCGCCGTCCGTCCGTCTGTCACCAGGCTGTATCTCAAGAACGGTGATAGCTAGACTGTTGAAATTTTCACAGATGATGTATTTCTATTGCCGCTATAACAACAAATACTAAAAATAAATATTTAAGCGGGGCTCCCATACAACAAACTTACAGATAATGGTACGGAACCCTTCGTGCGCGAGTCCCACTCGCACTTGGCCGATATTTTTTATTTTTACTCGATTACGGCAAAACCAAAAGGAAGGGTTATGTTTCACGTCACCCTAGGCCGTAAGCGTGATTTTCTCCCCTCGTAGCGCGACGAAAATCTCGCTTCCTGACCAAGGTTGTAACGCCCCGTCCACATGCATGGCAAACAACGGCAAACCTACAGGACGCAGTTATACGTTAGAGTGAGACGGAACTACGTCGTGCAGTCTTCGTGACATCATTTTACTTGTCAGATTCTATTCTATGCACACCATTGCTGCGTACGTTTGTGGAGCACGTGGGCCCAAGAGTCAGACCAAACTAAAAAAAAAAAAGTAATAAACTCACTTTGCATGGTTTGACAGTTCATTTGCTTGGAAAAGGTAGTGTGATTTGACTTACTCGAATAGTCGGCCTATATCTATTTCTACTCGACTACGGCAATATGCCAAAAAGAAGGCTTATATTATATATTTAGTAGCCTTCGTGACAGTATTTGCTGCGCCTCTGACACAACTGTGACACGTGATTCTTTCTCGCGCGGGATACTACCCATCTCTTTCTGTACAGTACTGTGAGAGAGTGACGGTGCTAGACGGGATTGCCAGATTCTATTCTATACATACCATTGCTGCGTAGGTTTGTGGAACATGCGGGCCCTGACTAGGAATCATGCCGAATATGCAATGAAAAAAGGAAGGGTTAAATTTTATGTTTAGTAGCCTTCATGACACCATTTACTGCATGTCTAACTGTGTCACGTAACTCTTTCTCGCGCGACATACACTACCTATCTCTTTCTGCACAGTACTGTAGACTATAGAATCTGTCTAACACAACTAGCAATCTAGAGTCCGTCTAACACAAATATGGTTCGCGACTCATGTCCCGCCCATCGCTCTCTCACAGTAATGTACAGAAAGAGATAGGTACAGTTGCCGAGAAACTTCTTGACCCAAAATGGCGGATCTGCGCATGCATATTTGTACGTAAATCGGCTACTGCGCAGTCAAGGTTAGGCTCAAGAAGTTTCTCGGCAACTGTAGTATATCTATTCTATACATACCATTGCTGCGTAGGTTTGTGGAGTACGTGGGCCCTGTATGTGCCCTTTTCTGGCGCGCCGTCGTGGATGATATTGCCGACCAGCTCGTATGTCGTACGGCCGTTGTGTTTCGCCTTCACCTCCGGTGTTAGGATGTCGCCGAAGTCTACGTTCCTGGAAGAGATAATGGGTGATATAATAACGCCTGGTAACAACCAAAACTCACTAAGAATTCTGTCATTACTCTTCAAAACCTCTTTTCTAGTTGGTAGACTTATACCGAGATACGAGCTTTATTTTAAGTAGGTATTTGTTACAGCCCCCAGTGGCGGATTAAGGGTCGAGAGCGCCCTAGGCAAAAACCTCATCGGCGTCCCTTTGCGGCCCTGTGCGCTCCTTTGCGGCCCTTTGCGCCCCATTGTGGCCTTGCGCCCCTAGGCACGTGCCTACTTTGCCTTAGGGATAATCCGCCACTGACAGCCCCAGAGGGTGTTTTTCAACCCACGCCATATTGCGGATTAGAATAGAATAGAATACTCTTTATTGCACACCTCAAGAAGAAAGAAATACATGTATACAAATGACACACACACACACACACACACACACACACACGGATTGTTAGTGGTACTTATTTATTTTACTGGCAACGACAAATTCTTGGGAACTGACGTTGAAAGTCGATGTATGTCACTGGTGTAAACAAAGAAACAGGATTAAATATTCCGAAAATAAAGCCAAAACTATCCAGTGAAGAAAGTAAAGTTTTTTTTTTTTTTCAATAGGATTAAGTATTTATTCCGCAAGAGGAATTAAGGATTGAGTAGCATTCCGGTAAACAATGTTTTGAATTTGGTTAAAGACAAATCCTTGAAAAATTGCTAATGACGTTTAATATTGCAAATACATGACGTATGCCCATTATTGCCATATCGTCGGGGATAATGCAATACCGTGTAAGTAACAAGTGAAGATACGAATCAATATTCAAACTTTTATTGAAATGAGAACTTTATCGACAGCTGTTATTTACGCGGTATTGCACTATCCCCGACGATATGAAAGCTGTTTGTAGCTCCACTATCCCTGGGCCGGACCGGCACTTGCTAGACCATATACATCTCTAAGAAATTTATATTTAATCATTATTTTGTTGTAATTCATTAATTTTATTTCATTTTATTGCATGTTGTGACGCCTAGAGACCATATACATCTCTAAGAAAATTTGAGTCATTAATTATCTTGTATTGTTCCCTATTCACGTTGACGCCTAGAGACTTTATACATCTCTGTGGAATTAACTTCACTAAGTGTATCATATTGCATGTCAAGACGTTTAGAGACGTCTCTGGAGAAATCATTAGTTTGAATTGAATAAATTTTGTATAAATGTAGTTACTTCCTTAACATTGATTTGGAGAATCTATACATCTCCTTTACGTTTACCAATGTATTTAGTTATACCATAAATATGATTACGATTATATGATTTACGAAAAAAATACTTACTGTTGAGTTTCTTTCGGCTTTCTTCTCAACAGCGGTCTCTTCTTGGGAAATGCCGGTAGATTCACAATCTGACTTGTAAAAGTGCCCTTGTGGCCTACTTACTGAATAAATTATTTCATTTCATTTCTAGGCTATACACAGTCCGTGAGCTCCTAGATTGCGATTCGGGTTTAGTTGAAAACTGAAAAGTTCTTATCTGGATCGCGGGAGAGCAAGTGATACATGTATAAAACACGGTTCGCATTTATTTTACGTCTAAACAATGGCATAGCTTGGTAATTAAGGGCCCCGGAAAAAATCTACAAATCTCACACTACGCGCTACTATCAAAGTCATTAGAACTGTAATTTAGAAATAAAACACACGAAAATAATTTACTAAATTGTTCATAAGATAAACAGCTATAAAACTTACTTGACAGGAAAATTGACGACCGTCGGATTCTTCTCAACGAAGAAAGTGTTCTTCGTGAATCTCTTGATGTACAATATGAGGTAGGGCGGCAACTGTGTGATCTCAAATCTTTTGAGGAAGTTCTCCTTGTAAGTCTTGTACTCTTTCGATGTTTGCCCGTTGAACTTTGAGAGTAGCTGGTAAAGATTGACCTGAGGAGATTTGATTGGAAATTATATTGGTACTGGTACAGTCAACCAAAAATGTGGTCTACCACTTTTCGACTCTATTTTGCATGTAATAGTCCAAAAGTGGTAGACCACTTTCTTTGCTGAATGTACAACCATAAACGTCACACGTACATTATGTACGTCCAACGTATTTCATTTGAATCATTTCACCATATAATAGGCATGTAGACAATTATTTTTTTTAGGCTGTCAACCGATTCTATTTTTTATTGGTTCAAATGCCTATATAGCCTTTTGACGGTCGGTGACCACTTCTGGTTTTGACCACTTCTGGTTTTGACCACTTCTGGTTTTGACCACTTCTAGGACTAACTACAGTTAGACTGACTGCTGAAGTCCAAATGACCATTAAAGTTCAAAATTCCTACGGTGCGCTAAAAACACTCCATACATTTGGCCTACCTACATATGATACCAATATTTGTATGGAGACCGTAAGTAATTTGCCCTTTTTACTGTGAAATAGTGCGTCCAAGTTCATGGCTGTTATACAATTATTGTTTTGTTAAATTATGAGGTTTCTGAAAATAACTTAAAAATTTCTTTACAATAAAAAAAAAACATAAAATTTGTTGTGTTCCCAAAATCGATTTAAGATCAAACCACCTTAAATTGATCTCTTCTTTTATATTGTAAGTATGTTGAAGTCACTTATTTCAGCTAAATATAATATATGTATTTCGTATATCTTATTTTATTTTTTGTTTAGTGACATACGGAGGAAATTTTATTCATATGACTACAATAGGTTGTATAATAAATAAAGGAAAAAATACAAAGACAAGATTTACTGTGGAGTTTCTTTCGGGTTTCTTCTTAACAGCGGTCTCTTTTTGGGAAATGCCAATAGATTCACAATCTGACTTGTAAAAGTGCCCTTGTGAGTTGTGGCCTACTTACTGAATAAATTATTTCATTTCATTTCATTAGTCACCACCCCTATTAATTGATTTTCATTTCATTATGGTGGCTCCGCGGCAGAGCAGCACACAAGATTTTTAGGTGTCGACCACAGGTCCAAAGTTATACCAACCTGTGGAATGATGTTCTCTCTAAACTCGTCCGTGAAGAGCGGCGTGGGTGGCAGGTCACACGTCAAATACAAGAATGGCGACTCAGTGATCAACTCCTTGTATTCGTCGCTGTTGAGGTCCACGCGCGCTGCGTCGTCCGCGTCCGGAGGAGGCAGCTTCCTATTAACAAAACGTGAACACTCGTATTCGCATTTTCGAAAGGAATGATAAACACATTTCGATGAATAACGGTATCTACAAACAAATGCCCTCTTTATTGCGCACCTCTAATACATAGGGAAACAACACAAGGGATGCAATAAGGCAGAGGTAGAGGTACTCTATTTAAAGAGAGTGTAATTGGAACATTAAGTTTTCTAGAAGTTTCTTTTATTAGTAAGGAAGATTAAAAAGTATTAATGACATTAAGTTCTTTTTTTATTTACCTTACTAATTCTTTGTAGACCAAGGTAATGTCATATACCTTCGAAATGTGACCAAACGAATGATACACATCGAGGTTTTAAAAATGATATAATCACATACAAAACAATAAAGGAACCATAGACTCTGAAGCTAAATAACGTATACTATCCGGAAAAAATATAATATGAATACCATTTTAAAACCTAATGCTCCCAATTTACATAAAAAATGTCATAAAGGTTAATGAAACAAGCAAATAAATAAATAATGTGGGATAATCTTACAGAAATCGACCTAGTTCCAAACTAAGCAAAGCTGTAACGTGATCCACTGCAATGTAAGCAGGAGTCGAACTTGCGTAAACTTAGTATCGCAGCTCGAGCTATCCACTTTGCCAAATATTTTTTAAGCCTTGTCAAATAGACAAGACCGTCACACCTTCAAGAGAAGAGCGTACTCCCACCTGAAGGGCCGGCAACGCACTTGTGACTCTGGTGTTGCAGGTGTCTATGGGCGATGGTAATCGCTTTCCATGCGATCCGTTCGCTTGTTTGCCCTCTATTAGAGATGTGTGGCTCGCGAGTGAGTGATTCAAGCGAGCTATATCATTGGTTTAGCTCAGTAGCTCTTTCGCTCCCTGAAGATTCAAGTAGCTCAGTATCTCATCTATCATCTCAGTATTACTCGCTCGCTATCGCGTTTTTCTCGTCGTTTCGTCTTTTAAATCTAGATTGACAGTCCTAAGCCTGTTCAAGTATGACGAAAAGTTTGCTTTACTTGTATAATGTATCTTCAAAAATAAACTCTAATTGATCCGACATTTCTAGTTCTCCACTCACACGTGAACTATAATCTAAAGATCTACTGAGCTAAATGAGTGATACATATTTCGGTGACCTCAAGACACATATCCCTCTTTTCACTTTAGTGACATATTCTGCGCGCCTCTATCCCCTATGATATAATGATATAAAAAAAGACAGAAAGTTAACTATTTATTGACAAACTCCAGTAGGTACCTCGTGTATATCCTCATGTGACCCAGGAACGATTTGTAGATGATGGAGCTGTCCGGTTTCTTCGTGCCGTTCAGGGCCATGTGGAGCGAATTCAGGAACCACGAGAGAAAATCCACGGGGTCGCCTTAAATGAATAACGTTACTATTAACACGACTGCACCAAAATTATATAGACGCTTATTAACATAACTTTCACAAATCAGCCCCATTCAAAATTCAAAGCTTTATTCTGCAAGTAGGCTGCAAGCGCTCTTTTAGGTACATGTCAGATTCTAAAGTACATAAAAAAAAAACATTAAATTTACAATAATAATATCATAGTAGTAACGCAACAGACAAATCACTGGGCATATTTTACAGGGAGATGTACATATATTGTCCCGGATCTATTAAATTACAATAAACTTAAACTATACTCTCAGAGATGTAAAGGGCGTCTCAGGGCCAGAACACAATTACAAGACACGACATCACATCGTCGTACGTAGCGACATCGTGCCACGATGCGACGTCGTGAGATTATAAAATGAATTTTAATTTTGCATCTTGTCATGATAAAGTTCATTTCGGATTTATGCCTCCACGACACGACGTCGCATCATGGCACGATGTCGCGTCGTACGACTATGCGATTTCGTGTCTTGTAATTGTGTTTTGGCCCTCAGGCGTCAAGATTAAAGTAAGCTTATTACTAAATTTAATGGAGATGTAGAGTTTAATGAAGATAATACCGGACCTAAATATCCCAGCAGTGTGTTTATTAGCCCACGCCATATTGCTGATTTTTAGTGGTACCGTAAAACCCCGTAACTTTGCCTGGGATACCTATCATCGCCAATTTTTATAGTAGTTCCCCATTTTTATAGTAAATCCCTTCTTAGTTTTCTTTTCAGACTACTAAAACCTGAAACTACTAAGAAATAACTTAAGTAGAAAGTGGCATCAACCGTAGCTAACTTAAAAACTAGGCAGGAATTTCAACTTTTATAAAAATAAGCGATAATAGGTATCCCAGGCGAAGTTAGGGGTTTTACGGTAATAATTTATTTTACTGGCAACGACAAATTATTTGTAACTGACGTTGAAAGTCGGCGAATTGGTATTAACTGACTTTCAATTCGTCTGATGTAAACAAAGAGGAAACAGGACTAAATATTCCGCAACTTCCAGTAATTTTTGCATAATAAAACCAAAACTATCCACAGTGATGAAAGTCAAGTTTTTTTCAATAGGATTCAGTATTTATTTCGCCAGAAGAAGGATTGAGCAGCATTCCGTTCCGGTACCCAATATTTTGAATTTGGTTGATGACAAATCGCTACTGACAATTTGCATAATAAAGCCAAAACTATCCACAGTGATTGATGAGTCAAGTTTTTTTCAGTATTTATTTCGCAAGAAGACAAATCCTTGCCAAATCACTACTGGCGGTTAATAATACAAAAAATATGTGACGTATGCATATTATTGCCATATGAAAGCTGTTTGTAACGCTGGGGCCGCCTCTTGGTAGGCTATAATATTCGCAATGCAGCCATACTATTGAGCCAAATGAAACTACAACGTAGTTTGACATGATAAATGTGAATGCAGTTGTTGAATTTATATATATTACTAGCAACCCGCCCCGTATTGCTATGCCACGGGTGTATTGCTGATAAATTATGCATGTATTTACTATTTACATTATAAACATTCCTCTTGAATCACTCTATGTATTAAAAATCTTCTAATAGAATTAAAAATCTACAAAAATTCGCATAATATCAGCAGTCGCATGATCAGTCGCAAGTGCGCTAGGCATAAAAGGTAGCATGAATATATTTCACTAAAAAGTCAGTCAGTATAATAATAGGAAGGTCACTAGAATTATAATTAATTTAAATATCACCAAAGACAAATGCATAAAATCGCCGTGATAGAGAAATCGCAAGATGCAATAAAATTAAAAAATTAAACATCCCCGACACAAGATGCTGGTCGTCATGAGACTCGTTCAATGAGCAATATAGAGAATGCTACTAAAACTGAAAATGACTTGAATTCTTAGCTTTGATAATAATAATAAATTGTGAATTCTTAGCTTTAATAATGGCCGAGATCTTTTCAGTGTCTTGGTTTATACTGTAATGCTGTGTTGAAAACTAATAATGAATAAATAACTGTTACGCAATCCACTGAAGTACAAATGGACATTAACCCACGACCTCTGCCTATCGAGCTGCATTGCTCTCACCACTGACCTATAGGAGCTATAAAAGGAACTTACTCTGCTTTATAAACTGGAACCTCTTTTTCGACCACAACACGACCGCTTGCAGCATTTCGTGGGGCGAGACATGCGCTTTAAACGCTCGCGGGTTCCATAACTTCCGTATCAATTCCCCGAAGCGTTGTACCAGAAGGAAGGACGAATCCCCTGGCGGCCTCTTCACGTCCGCATAGTTGGCCTCTCGTAGGAAGTAGTTGCGTAGGGGCCGTACTTGCGAAAGGCACTGTAACGTGACAACATTTAATATTACTAACGGGTGAAAATTTATATAGAGATCGAGCTTTGCGTCGTGTGTTAAAAAAATGTTTTAATTTATTTTTCTGTATATAAGGATATAGAAGAAAATACGTAAAATAACCGAAATCTACGACAACTATGCCTGAATAAAGTTGTCGCCTTCGACCTATCCGCGAAAAAAATAAGCTGTCAACTATATCAACCAAAACGTTATTTTTATTTTCATATCAGAGGGCACGGTACGCCAAGCACGGTTCAAACGCGCGCGCCGGTACGTCGTACCATCCTTTTCTCGAAGCCATTCAGATACACCAGTCTAAAGTAACTTTTCCGTTGTGTCATAGTTTTGGAGTTACATTTTAGAAAGAGCAAATTTTAATAATAAAATAATTAATCCCAGGAAAAATATATAAACAGTGATTACTTCCTCTTTCAATTCTACCCTTCCATGGCCAATAAAACACCCTTCTTCAATATCATCTGTCTCTTTCTTCACAGTACTGTGAGAGAGTGACGGGCGATGATATCCGACAAGAGTCGCGAAGTCAAGTTGTGCTAAACGGGCTGGAGCGAAGTATAACGCCCAAGCCCAAGACCATTCGGGATGGCGACGTACTGAGGACGCCCTCTGCCCTATCCAGGCGACATAGGACATTAATGTTTTAAAGTCAATTTCGATATAATTTTGTTTCATTTGTGACTAATATTGAAATGTTGTTTTTTTTTTGTTTTTTATGTTTGTGTTGATTTTGAATTTAATAGTTTGTTTTGTATGTTCTATTGGTTAACTTATTTTTAACTCATGGCGTGTTGTGTTGTATTGTATTCGAAGGCTGAAATTTAGAGTGTTGGAATAAAAGCTTGTATTTTGTCTATGAATGTTCTGTCAGTGTTTAAAGTAAAAAGTAAGAATCTTGTCAACATTAAAATGTCTCGGGTATAGGTCACATTCTCCGTGTTTTAATACACATTTATATCACTAAACTGGCGTATTTTCTTCAATTAAGTAGTATGAACATAATGCTCTGGAGGGACCACTGGTCAGAACAATAGAGATATTACCTGCAGGATGACATTGCAGTAGTCATTAGCCTTGATGTTGTTGAGGCCGACTATCCCCGGCATGTACATGGTGCCGTCTATGGCACGGGATTGTTTCGTGTTGCAGTCCATCTGCTGGATCTGCTCCGGAGTGAACACCGGGTTGAGCACATACTTGATGTCGTTCAAAGAGGAATCTGGAAACCAATTATTACATTGTAGCTCGAGCAGTATTTTGATTAACGGGCACGGGTGCTCTGGGTTACTCTTTAAAACTATGATTCGGTTCAAAAAGTTTGTAATTAGTTTTTAGTAACGCTTAGGAACAATTAACATTTTTTATACTTGTGGTTGTAACTTATTATATAACAACTCTGGGTAGGCGCGGAACCTCCTAACACAAGTATTGTCATACTTACCAGGAGGGACCGTTCACTATATTATGTACCAATAGAGTATAGTTTACCAAATAAACATTTTTGATTTTTTTGATTTCTTTATTTGTAATTGCAACAGTTATGTGCCCATTCCTATGAGGACTAACACCTGGCAATACCATTAATATACGGGTGGAAAGGCACGAGGGTCCTTTGCGGAAATGTTGCATCGGTTAAGTGATACACAGTCGATTTATAATGTTTAGAAACTTAAACGAAGTAAAAAAAAAAGTGCAAAATTCGCTAATTTTTAACTGTGGTGATAACCCTATATTGCATCTTCACATCACGGCAAGATGGCTAGATTGAGAAATCACCGTCGGGAAAACTCGGGATATTACGTTTATTTCCGTGAGTTGTTGTCATCGTACTGATGGAAGAGTGACACATAAATGTCAAATTAACCAAATAAAATGCGAAAATACGAATATCAGTTACTTTATTACAATTTTTACATACGGTGTTCAAATTTTTCATCTTGTCTCATAATACACGCTGCAGCACGCTGCTTCTGTTTTGAGTTGGAGGCAGAAACACTGGTCCTATAATTGTTTCCCCGTAAATCGTTAACTGACCAACGACACTGCTGTAGGCGACACGATTGTCTTCGGCAAATGCACATGTTCGTTCCTTCTATTCCACATACCGTTGCGAGTAAACAAGCTTTCATCGTTTCAAATAACATGCCTGATAAAATCACGTTCTTCCACTGTTTTTGGCAGTAGCCACCGGCAGTAAGGTTCACATAGGGCAGTCCCTAGGAAATAAAGCTTGAACCCTCTGAACAGGTCCCCCACGTTGATCGTTCTAAGTTGTTCGTGGTACAACGGGCTGATTGTTGGCGACACGATCAAAAGCACGTAAAATTGTTCAACGACCTGTTGGGTGTGGTGGTGGATATGTTTCACTGTATCGTCGTAAAGCTTCAGCCGCATTATAATTGTAACTCGCGCATAACATGAGCAAATAATAAATATCCACGTGCTTTTAACAAAGGTATTTTCATTTAAAGGTAAAGCAAATTGAAATTAACTTAAATGTCAATTTCATTTCAAACATCATATTTATGATCGATGTTAAATCATGCAAAGAGGTTCGATAGTTGTAAAAAATGCGTTAATTTAATTCTATCTCGCGTCGGCGTATGAAAAGTCGTGTTACTTTAGTGTAATATCCAAACGACGATATTTGATGATAACCGAAATAAAATTAATAACAAGGACGGCCTATTGTATGAATTGCTGATCAAACAGGGAACAATTTCAATTTACTCGAAAATAATTTTATAAAGCGAGTTAACGAACTAAAACCTTTTTAGTATCAGTTTAGGTAGGTAAACAGAGACGTTTTATTTATGCTGAAAGAGGTTACTATCATCTTTAATTGTTTATGATGATTGAGTACATTCGAGTGGTTGTCAGTGTCAAGTCGTGTCTTGTGAGTTGTTTGTTGTGGTTAGAATTATTAACTAAGAAATTACATTCCACCAGAAAATTTAATAAGTAGAATAACAGAGACAATCACCTCTGCAAATCCTGCAACGATTTTTTTAGCGTTTCACGCAGACCTAAGAATGGAAAAAGCAACATATTAACGTAATATCCTGACGTCTAAAGATTGTTTACAAGTAAGTTCATTGACCCAGCCACCTGATTAGGGTTGGCAAAAAGTAGTTTTTGGTATGAATGTTTAAAAGGCTATAACTTGAAAACGGTAACATATATTTCCATAGTTTCTATGAAGGAAATATAGTGCTAAGGTTGAACTATCTGCCAGTTCCGCAAAGGATCCTCGTCACGTTCCACCCTGTATAGGTAAATTATCAACACTTTTCTAAAAAGTTTTATCACTAATATTGTGCCCTGGGTCACAGGACAGAATAACAACAAGAAAAAGTTGATCCACCCCTGAAATATACATTTTTTAAGTCAATTCAGCTGTGGAAATTCTAATGTGCAAATTGCCTTATAAACCTAACTAAACATAGTACAAGTAAGTTGAGAGTGAATAAGCATTTTTATGTATGCACTCTTCGTTTTAGGGTTCATCAAAATTAACCCATTGTGCATCCCTCATACCAATACTTCAGCCGGTAGCATACAAAAGTAGACTACAGTGGATTACATACAATTTTGTCTTCATCATCATCATCATGAGCCTATTATGCCAGTTTTGAGCTGCATCTGGCCAGTCCTTCAAGAATGAGTCCAAGTCATCCCACCAACGCCTACGAGGTCTGCTGCGTCTTCATTTTGAGTTGTTGGGCTACCACTCCGTGTTTTTTTGGCCCACAAGTCCGGCATGCGACAGACGTGACCAGCCCAGTCCCGCTTGTGTGCGCAGCGTAGTGTTCCGTATTCAATCCATTAGTTTTACACCTAATATGCTGCGCTCCATAGCTCACTGGCAAACCCCAAGTTTGGACTTCTGAACTTCAGTCAAAGACAACGTCTGAGCACCGTAGGTGAGAACTGGAAGTATGCACATGTCCATATACGTTTAAGTGACAGTGGTAAGTCACCTTTCATTAGATGTTTCATGGACCAATAGCTCCTCCAGGCATTTTCGGTCCATCTTTCGACCTCCTTTTCCTGACGCTTTTGCTTTTGTCTTCATACCAGTGTATTAATAATATGAATAATTTTCTTACCAATGACCTCATAGTTGTCCGGCAAGCAGTAGAACTTGAGAGTGTGCAGATTTAGGAAGACATGGTGCCCGTCCGCTACTGAATGAGTGTAGGCGTGTGTGTTGGTGCCTCTTCCCTGTAAGTAGAATACTGGTTAACCTTTTGAGCGCCAAAGACGGCTAATGACGTCGACGGAAAACTGTGCCCCAGACACGTCGACGTCATTTGCCGCTATACAATATCATACTACTTATCTACTGTTGGATTGGCGTCAGGGACACAATTTTCCGTCAAAGATCTGAGCGGTCGGAAAGTTAATCCCTACAATTGATGATGGTTAAGAATACCATAGGTCAAGTTTGTACCATAGACAAATCAGAATGAGAGAAACTGCAGATCCACAACACCATTCATCCAGAAGTGAACATTTATTTAGTTTAATTTATTTAGTCTCCCATGGGAGATATGTATATAAGTATATATCTATTATAAGTTGTGTAAACTAGTTTTTTACTCATAGAGACATATATTTCTGTTCTATCTGACATTGCATTTTATGTTTCTATTATTATTGTTGTAGTTATATTATGAGTGCATATTTGACTTAATTGAATGATTATTATCTTATAATATGTTTTTATTGACGATCATAATATCAAGATTCATGTAAATTAACTTAGGATAATTTATAATGTAATTTGTTATTATGAAATAAATAAATCTAAATCTAACATGTTGCGGAACAGTACACCTATAGGCATTTGTTGTAAATGCTTGAAAGTAGTGTTCGTCAATATGTTAATGGTCTATCACAAAGTTTAGGAAGAAAATGGGCACTCAGAATGTCAATGCAGGGTTGTTTCAGTGGCTATTCAAAAAAAATATTGTTGTGCATCAGTCATAAAGCAATACCCTCACTCACAATATGTATGTATTCACTCTCTTCTAAATCGTACAGAGTGATTGTGGCTCATTGGGTGCTGTATGTTTGGTCTTTGTCCTGCGTTTTCTTGGCCTGAAGATTTATTGGTTTATTCATGAATTTCTGGTCATAACTTTATATTTTAGACTATTACGCAATTATTTGAGCATTTTAACTATCTCATAATGTGTCCATAGTATTCGCCAATTCACAAAAGCAATCAACATCATTATGATAAGAATTGTATTGTAGCGACACACTACACGCAACTCAGCATTTCCATTATTAAACTGTGCATGTGGTAATTCGGTGTGTGATCTGTAAATAGTGAATTAAACAAAACAAACAATTAATAACTACCTTTTCTCTTACCAATCCCTTCCCGAAGGTAGTTAAGGTATAAATCCGCAACTTCTAAAAGACAACCAAATATGGTGCCTCTTTATTAACGAGCCAGTTAAAACTATCAAATAATCACCCACCAGTTTCTAGGTAATTTTCATCATTAAACTACATCACTTTGTAGTAGAAGTAGTAGTAAAAAGTTACCCCATCCTATCGACTGTAACAATTTCAATTAGTACCAATAAATATAGTGTGCTTTGGGCTCAAATAATAAATATATAATTTAGGTTATTCAACAATTTCTAAATCTGGAAATCAGACAAAGTAATTTGGTAACTAACTTTCAGAGGCTCAGACCTATGGCGTCATGTATAGGGTCTGAAACATACCTGGAAGTACTTCCCGCATATCAGACAAGCATATACGTTGATTCTTGTCAGCGACACAGAACACAGCTTCTCGAAGTCAAAGTCCAGGACGTGGCGATTGATTGTGTCTAGATACGGACACTGGATGTGGGGCATCTTCACAGGAGGCGCTGAAACTTCTAGAATAAATAGCAAGAATAGTAAGCGTCCATATAAACCAGTACAAAATGAAGGTTATGTTTATTTAACAACATACCGGGTTCGGTGCCGTTGTTCTCGGATACCTTACGCTTTTTTGATTGTTCAGACATTGTCGAAATTAAGGATATCTTCAAAATAACGTGTATTTATACTACAAATTAGTAACACTAGCTTGTTTGGTAGCTGACACCTAGCAAGAGTTTTGATTTTGACAATGATCTGTAAGAGAGATTAGAATACGTTTTGTTAAACGGTTTTTCATTCCAGGTAAATATTCTATTCTAAAATAAATGAAGTTGAAGAAGAATATCTTTATTATATTTTAGATCAAACAACATTATATTATATTATTACATTATTTTTTACAATATTTTCACAACAATTCACCAAATAAATCAAATAGGTAATTTTAGAAACTAAACGCAGTGCTTGAAATATTGTTGATGGTGTTGCTGCATGTAAAAATTAAGTCACTGTGGCTATATTTCTACTTTAAAAAATATCACTGTGATTTTGTAACGCCTTTAAAGGTAGCTCCGCAAGTGAGTTTACTTACAACATAATTATATACGCTTACAAAAAGTTACTCCTTATAAACAATTTGTGATTTTTCCACTATTGTTGCTCAGGGTACTTGATCCCTCAGAAGTAGTCCTCATAGGGATAAAACGAATCATCATAATAATAATATCAGCCGATAAACGTTCTCCAGAACGATCATGGCAGTGAAAGTCGTCGCTCACAATAGGCCTCATAAGAAGGCTCAAAGTTACTCAAAGGGCAATGAAAAAACTCCGAGCATACCTAGTGCTCGGAGTTTTCTTGTGGGATCGAATCCGAAATGACGCAAGAGAATCAAGGTACCTATTATTGGATGAGGGCGGTGGCAAGACCGATCGCTGTGATGAAACACATAGTTCGCCCAGATATTCGGCCCATATAACATACAGGGTGTAATCGACGGTGCACCGAAAACTGGAACTTAGCTTCAGACTATTTTTGTTCTGATTCTGAGGTGGAAGACAGTGAATTTTAATTTCGTCGGGAAATATAAAAACATTCTCACCGTATTTCTGTTAAACGCATAAGTAATAGATAATTAAAAACCAATTCAATAATTAATTAAAACCCGCGATGTGATAAGTAGATAAAACTGAGGTAGTTACTTAGTTATAAAGATTGAGGTAGTTAATGATATATATTCATTTAATTTTGAATGTACCTTATCCTTTTTTAATAATCGAATTGATTACCTACACAATTTATGATTATGACCGACATGTGACACGCTGTCTAAGCGATGAATTAGTGTTTTGCTTTATAAATAAATGCTTCGTACGTGAAACGTGATTTGATGTGGCTATAAAACTTTATAGTACTGTGAAGTGCTCGTATATTTAATGTACCTACCTAATTCCAATATAGTCGAGACTGAGAGAAGTCTTCGACACAAGATTCTGTTAGTCATTTAGTTTTTTGGATATTTCAGGACTTGTTCAGATATTTGGTTGGAAAGTAGACATACGTTTAGGTAGTTCATGAAATGACGGAAGGCTGCACCAAGCCAAAGAGCGGGTTTAATTTCATGCCATAGAGTTTTGGACATGTACAAGGCACATCATTCGTAGAGGAAAGCTAGCTTTCAGGTGGAAGCCACAGGACGGAAGGCGTAGTGGACATTGGCGTATATAGGGGGGTGGCCGGGTGGGCCGTGCCCACCCCAGTATGGTCTAGTGCCCACCCCAGGATTTTGGGATACCGATAGAAATTCATGGTTTCATCTCATAGGCCATGGCCAGGCCCACCGCAGGCCCTCCCCAGGCCCCCCCCTGATAATGATAGATACGCCAATGGTAGTGGATATCCAGCACTTAGAGTACAACTATACGTGACTAGTTCGCGTGAGATTTTTATCTATCTCTTTATGTGCAGTACTGTAAGAGAGTGACAGCTGACGGTATGCCTTCAAACCTTCCAGACAAGAGCGTACTCCCACCTGAAGGACCGGTAACGCACTTGTGACTCCTCTGGTGTTGCAGGTGTATGTATGTATGTATGTATGTAAACTCTTTATTGTACATTAAAATATAATTATAAGGACATTAAACTAATGATATGTACAAAGGCGAACTTATCCCTGTAAGGGATTTCTTCCAGTTAACCTTTGAGCAAATGAGAGAGAACAGAGAAGATCCAAGAAGATAGGCAAAACTATTAAAAATGCACAGAGACACTAAAGGCTTACGCGAAAAAAAAAAGACAAAATCTTAAATATACCTACATAAACTTACACATTATGAATATAGATATGATAATATAAAACAAACTAATAAATATATAATAATAAAAATAATAAGTATTCAATTTTAACATTATTGTCAATACAGCACTCGACGAAATTAGGGGTCTAGAAGCCATAACCCTTTCAACTTTTCCTTAAATGATGCCACGGATTGCGATTGCCTGACGGGCACCGGTAATGAGTTCCACAATTTTACGGAGTGAACTGTAAAAGATTTACTGTAAGAGCGTGACTTATTGGACGGGAAGGCGAGAGCGAGATTTGCGCTCGAACGCAAGCGGTGACCACTGCCAGCCGCCATATAGGAGAATCTTTTGGAGAGATACAGAGGTGAGGAAGGATTGAACAAGACATTGTAGAGCAGTGACAAGACATGCACATCCCTACGACGGCGTATCGGAAGCCAACCGAGTTGCGAACGGTGTTGCGAGATATGATCATATTTTTTAAGACCGAAAATGTACCTAATGCAAACGTTCTGCAGGCGCTCAAGCTTGTCAAGCAAGTCTTCCTTAAGGTCGAGGAATACAATGTCACCATAATCAAGTAGAGGAAGTAAAAGAGAACTAGCGAGAGATATTTTTGTATGAATGGGAAGAAAATTCTGCATACGCCTCAAAGAATGAAGTGATGCAAATAGTTTCCTGCTGACCTCAGCTATGTGCGCTGACCATGAGAGTGTTTGGTCCATGGTGATGCCCAGATTTTTTACAGTAGAGGAGAGGGGAATTATAGTTCCATCAAAAATGATATCTGGCACCACCAGGTCTGCGAATTTGGTAATAAAATGTGGACTTCCAATGACTATTGCTTGCGATTTCTTAGCATTAATCTTTAACCCAAATTTAGAGGCCCAAAGTTGGATGGAATCTAAGTCTCTATTGATTTTATTAACTAGCAAAGCAAAATCCTCCAGGCTGGCCTCAGCATAAATTTGTAAATCATCTGCATATAGATGGTAGCTAGACTTTAACGACCTAGTTATGCCGTCAATAAAAATGGAGAACAGAAGTGGCGAGAGAATACCTCCCTGTGGGACACCAGCGGTAAGTTCGCTCCACTGGGAAACCTTGTCGTCCACTCTGACCCGCTGGCGCCTTCCAAAAAGGTACTCTCTGAACCACGCTAAAGCAGTGCAAGAGATGTTCAGAGTGTGGTAAGTGGTAGGTGTATATGAGCGACGGTAATCGCTTTCCATCAGGCGATCCATTTGCTCCTTTGCCCCCTATAACATAAAAAAGAAATCCCGCGTGACAGAGTCGCGAAGCATAGTAAAGTTGTGCTAGACGAGCAGTATACTCTCATGGCAGTTGCGCATTGGCGGAGCGTTGAAAGCGAGCTGCGAGTTATTGGCCTGAGCCTGAGCGAGGCTAAAGGATGAAGATAGAAGGCGTGGCGGAATTCATGGAGGCCCTCTGCGCCTCGGGCGTGCCTTAGGACAACCAACTACGACATCTTTAGACTGACTAAAATAGGTGGATACTGCTACGCTACTACAGTCTGGCCAAAAAGAGTAGAAATAAAAAGTGGCAATACTGTAGTGTCGTCCCTTTCTAATCAATCTAAGAAAACAGAGACGATAGTACAGTATTGCCACTTTTTAATTTCTACTCTTTTTGGTCAGACTGCTTGCTACGGTAGTTGTAGCAGTATCTTTCGTCATCATCCTCATCATATCAGTCGCTAGACGCCCACTGCTGGACATAGGCCTCCCCCAAAGTTCTCCACAACGATCGTTTGCGCCGCTCTCATCCAATTTCTGCTCACGATCCTAACCAGATCCGATATTTCTGCATACTCATAACATCTTACTAGGATATTACAGTCTAAAAAATTAATGTAAATCACCTGCGAAAATGTTAGAGTAGACCTATGAATAACACAGATGTGGCTCGATTTAGTTGTTACAAACTACATACAAATAAAATAAAAAAAATTGTTACATAGATTTAAATATTTTATGAGTAAATTCTAGTGTGCTGCTCTGTGGCGGCGCCACCATAATTAAAATCAATGAATTATATGGTGAAATGATGTACCTTGAAGGTACATCATGTACATATCATGGTTTTGGCTGTACCTGTACCAGGGAACGAAATAATGGTCATTTTTTGTGGCGCCGCTGGGGAGCATCAGCGCCACAGAGCAGCACACAAATTCTAGGATTTTATAATACTCTATGTGAAAACATGAACCTTTACGATCTAAACCAAGACATCCCGAGTATCTCTTTAATTAGGGTTCCGAACCCAAATGGTAGAAACGGGACCCATTACTAAGCCTCCGCGGTCCGTCTGCCTGTCTGTCCGTTTGTCACCAGGATGTATCCCATGAACCGTGATAGATGATTATAGATGATGTATTTCTGTTGCCGCTGTAACAAAAAACACTGGAAAACAGAATAAAATAAATATTTAAGGGGGCTCCCATAAAACAAATGAGATCGGTTACGTTAACTTTGCACCTAATTTGTATTCGGCACCATACATACCAGGTGCAAACTTACTAAACCCGGCCAGTTAAGATGGGATAAGTAGGTTTTTATATGGAACCCTCAGTGCGCGAGTCAGATTCGCACTTGGCCGGTTTTTTCCTCGACACGATTACCCAAAAATCATTCTTTAAATTTTTGTTGAGACAGTGCTTTCTTTTTCGCTGAAGGGCTATAGTGCCTCCAAACCTCAATTATATCCGATTGATAGAAAACGGTACTCCTTTCTTGATCGTAATACAAAAACACAAAAATCTATGATTTGTGAATCATATAAAGTTTTCCCTTCTTACAATAAAATACGATAAATAATCAACTACCTACAGCGGGCCTACGGTTGCATTTACCACGTAATAAATGAAATGACATGAGATGACACAGCATCTGTCACTCACACTCGCATTTTGTCAAAACGTTAAGGGCTTATTTTTTCCCCTGGCATCAAAACAGAAATGGATGTTATCAGTCTTCAGCGGAATCACCCCTGTATTGTGCAGAATTCAGTGCAGTAACTTCTGCGGAACGACATAGACAGGGTACTTTTTATATACATACCCATGCGACCTATTTTAGACAATTATAACAAATAAACTCTAAAGTGAAAAACATAATTACACAAATTTAAATAAAAACGTATAAATCAATGATAGAATATGGATTTTGATAAAAAAAAAACGAGTTTTTAAATTTGGACCTTAGTTGGATAATTGGACTATAGTTGGGTAGTTTTACGGTACTTAGGTAGTTACTTTATAATTTATAGAATTAAAAGCTCAAAATAGGCGCACTGTAACACGTAGAGTTGCGGAACGCCTTGCCTGTGCTAGCCTATAAACCAATAACGTAATTGAATAGAAAGCTCTCTCTTTTGATATTAGTGATAACAGGAGAATTCGGCGCTCAAAAATCGAGTGATTCTGGATTACGTACGATGTGCGAGAATGTGTGCTGAACAACTTCCCTGATACCGCCGCCGTTTCACGGTAGTGAATGAAGTAAGGTATTAATAAAAAATCTTTTAAGACTCCTCTGTTCATAATTCGATTGATGATTAACTACTGACTACTAACTAATCATTTTTTTTACAGTCCACAAATAACAAAAAAACCCTCAAATTATACTTATTTCGTATTCAGTTCCGAATTGATACTTTTCTCCAGTGTTACTTTACAAATTGTGTAAGAAAGAAAGAAAGAATGAATGTTGATTTTGAAATAACATGCTACATCGTGTACAAGTAAGCAAACATTTGCTTTTTGTTTGCTTTCCGGCTTTTCGTTATCTGAGCTTGAAATAATTCATTCATCAAGTCCGAGTCAATGGACGCGGGGCTTAGCGAATTTCACGTCCCGGCGCCTAGCCTCATATTTTTATAATCCTGCATAAGACCTTAATCAAATTCGTAATCTAATCAGCCGCCCCACAATTTCGGCTCGAATTATTGCTGAAAGTTTGTGGTGAGTCGATACTTATATTACATAAGGCTCTTTTACTCTCGGGGCAGTAGGTACTCACTTCACTTCAGTCGAGTACTGAGTGTCAGAGCGAGCGACCGCGCTCGCCTGTTACTACGCGACCGAAACTCGTGGTAACTCAAAAAAACCGTTGTCATTTGTTTGTACCGGATTTTTGAACTTCGAACGGACGGATTATTTGTTTACCAGCTTTTTTTCAATTGTTGCATGTTGAGATTCAATATGGCTTGCCTGTTACGTACCAGTTTTTATATTGTTTTATTATGCTGAATTGTTTGATTACCTTTTTATTGATATTACAGTCGTTAGTATTTTATTTCTTGTATTTTATTTATTACCGTAGTGTTTGAGGTAAGTAACAACCTACTAAAAGCGTTTTAAATTTGGTGGATCGGATAGGCATCTAAAACAATAAGTTACGTGTTATCAAAAAAAAGACTTACTGCACTGTCCTTTGGTTAAACAAAGACATCAAAGACCCTTGCTAAAATTTATAGTTAAATAAAAATTGATTCGGTAAAGTAATAATAAAAAAATTGGTGATTTTAAACTGAAAATTGTTTTATTTTAATATTAGTATATTGGCAATTTTTGCCTGTAAAACTTTAGGCTCCCCATTTGTATGGGATGAAAAAATTCGTATTATTTAAATTGTAAAGGTAGGTATAAAAATAAACATTGATTACAAAATCCTCACTTTGATATCTTGTTTGAAGGAATTTTTAACCGACTTCATAAAAACGTCTTCAAGTGTCAATTTTCTGTGTGTTTGTGTTTGTTACTATTTTCACCAAGCGCGTAATGTTTTCGAGTGGTTTTGGAGTACGGTAGTTTTGTTCAAATTAAATATATATATAAAATAAAACCTCTCCAGAGTAATCTGTTGCTGTATAGGTACTTAAATTTGTTACAGTTTTTTAAATACATATTATTGTTAAACCATGGATACAAGGATCAAAGCGCAAAGAAAAATGGAAATGCTTAACCTAGATTAAGAGACAATGGTTTAATATAAAAATTGTGGTATATACCCACATTAAAAAATAATGACACATTACATGTTTCATAAATTTACATATGCATTTTAGTTATAGCTGTTGATATGCCTTTTAAAAATATATTTCTTTTGAAAGAAAAAAAAATTTAATAAGCTATATTTGACAGTGACAGTGATTTCCTAAAAATATGAAGTGAGTGAAACGTGCTATGAAAATATTATATTAAGGGCAGCGCCATGGAACATATTTTTAATTTCTCATATTCTGAAAGTATCTCCGTTATTGCTGTTGTTACACAGTTTATTTTTAAATAAACAAACAAAACATATTTACAATATACAAATAATAAGCGGTAAAACAGTTATTGCTTGTCTAAATAGCGGGTTGAAAGTGACCCATTTCGACCACAGGCTGTAAAAGTAATCTGAATAAAAAAGCAAAAAGCACTCAACTCTGTGTAAGGAATCCAAACCGACCTCAACGAAACAAAGTTATGTTATATGACAATGTGACTAACTAGAGTATATGCTACTGGAAACAAAAAAAAAACCAAGTAATCGGGGGACCTACGTCACAAGGTGATCACGTAGAGGGCCGATTCTTAGATGACGCTGCATCACTTTTTTTATATTTTCAAAGCTAGTCTGTATATTAAAATTAATATAATAGTTTTGGGTTAATAATGGGAAATTATTTTAAGCTGAACACTATTTGAAATTTTTTAATGTTGTCAATTGTTACTGAGTTATTATGGCGCGTATAAAATGTATAGGGATATTCCAATTTTGTTTGTTTACTTATCAAAATCTTTAAAACCTAACCACTAGTAAATGTATAATTATTAGGAATGTGTATAATTTATTGCCAGTCAGTATTACCAGAGTACTATGTAAATTTTGGGATGTATAGGTATCCTACGGGCACGGGCTGGAATCGATGTTGTGACTCTGAATCTGAGGCGCTTTAGTTAGGTCAAGGTCAGCGCTGAAGAGTCAAGCTACTGCTTGAACGAGTTAGATCGTTAAATACATTTTATTGATACAATTAAACAAAACAATTGTAATTACAACCTCAGAATAAATATGCCTACTTAGAACGTTACAACCTTAGAATAAATATGCCTAGAACGATCGTCTTCATACAATAGGTTTGCGTAGGATGAAGCCGGTTGTGGCTTTATGTGTGCGTGTCTACGCACCAATCATAGACGTTTTGCTTGTGATATTGACGTTGTGACAGATGGGTACACGGATGGAACTGAGCCTGTGACAGGCCGTGGCTCATTAAAACTGGCTTCACTTTCGAGTGCTGACTAGGTTTCTAGGTGTATTTATTATAAGAATACAGTAGATTCCATTATGTCTTTAAATGTTTATATGCGTTTACATTTGTAACTGTTAAATATTGACCGTGTCAATATTAAATATAATATTTCGCCTGTTGACAACCAAAACTCACTAAGCAGTAAATACCTACTTAAAACAAAGCTCGTGTCTCAATCTACAACCTGGATACGATGTTTTGAAGAGCATACAGAATTTTAGCGAGATTTGTTGTCACCAGGCGATTTAACCTTTTGGACGCTTTACGTTACGACAAATACAGAAATTTAATGTCACTTACACGCCAAACGTCATGGACCTAGCAAGTACTTTACAGTACATAATAGCTCCATACTAAACGCTATAACTATGACACAAGATAATAAAATTAAAAATAATTTGAAAGGAAAGAGTTTGGTATTATATAGGTAAAATACTTGTTAAAACGCTTATGTGCTGGTGGCGTAGTAAGCGCGGCACCTTTGGGTGTTCTTGGCGTTCAAAAAATAGTGTGTTGATGAATAGTGGAATATGACAACCTCGAGGATAGAGTCGAAATTGAGGTGACCTTGACTCTGAAGCGTTCAAAGCTAGGTCAGGGTCACCGCCTAATAACTATGGCACTGATCTAAGAATGGAGTCACAGATGAAACAACGATCGCCTCCGGTTGAACTAGAAATGTGGCGTTCCCGAGGGCGTTCCCGATTTGTTTTTGGATATGTGCTCGAGAACGTTCTTTACCCATAAAAATCGGGAACTGTAAAACTACCCAACTATAGTCCAAACCACACAACTATGTGTCAATTTAATCCGAAAATTACTCGTTAATATTATGACAATTATAACGAATAAACTCTGAAGTGAACAACATAAACAAACTTAAATAAAAACGTATGAAAATATCACTGATAGAATATGGATTTTTATAAAAATAAACGAGTTTTGTTTTGGACCATAGTTGGATGATTGGACTATTAATGGGTAGTTTTACGTAATCGTTCTCGAGAACGGCACATCTCTAGCACGACTCTTACCCGGGCTCTACAATACTCGCGAAGTAGACCGAAGTTGGGCGAATATGATAGTGTTCAGAGGCACTTCGCTGCGGAAACTCATACTTCGGCCAACTTCGCCTTGGTCAACTTGTTGCTATACCATCTATTCTTGACTAATTTTAAGTTGTGGCCATTATATTATTAGTACAGAACCACGAGAGTATAAAGTGGCGGGGATTGCGTCTATTGCGCATTCGCATCTGTATGCGAATGCTTTTGATGATATCATAGAAACGCAACACTTTACAACTACCAGCGCTCTCTTTTTAGGGTTCCGTAGTCAACTAGGAACCCTTATTTATATTAATAGAGGAGTGTCTTTTCAAAAGGACTTATTTTTGTATGAGTTTCATAGAGAAATAAGTCCTTTTGAAAAGACTCTCCTCAATAGTGCCAAACTTAAGTCAGCTAAGGTATAAGTGATACTTATTCCTTTTAATTTATTCTTTTCATATTATGACGATGATATTGATAATTTCTACCAACGTTTTAAAGTAAATAAGTGACACTTTACCCTGAGTTCTAGAGAAGGTAACATAGCTATTTCATGCTTTCATTGCGTTTATTCGAAAATGTAAAAAAAAAAACAGTTTTGTGTGAATTTTATTAAATTCGAGTAGTTTTTGAAACGAAAATTATCAATAAAAATTGCAATATCCCTGTTCTAAGTAGTGATATTATTGATAATATATTAAGAAACACGTTTGATTATAGAGAAAAATGTCTAAAACAATCAGCATTTTTGAACGGATAAGGAGCCTTTACACGTTGAACGCCATACAGAAAACCACGTTTAGCCCAGGGGGCCGCGGCGGACACCTGGTGACCTGAACATGTCGAGTCCATGGGGCCGCGTCGGACACCAAGTGTCCGCATGCTCACGATAACTTCAGAAGCCTATACGCGGCCGACGGACGGCATTTGAATTGTTTTTACTAAGGCAAGTGACACGCGCGGCCCCACAGAACAACCTGGCCGCTTGGCACAAAAAATACCAAAGTTCTTAAGATTTCTGGATATTTTTACATGATGTCTCCAAAAGTGTAGTAAGTAGATATAAAAACTGAGTATTTTGTATCATTAAATGAAAAGTTATTATAGTTATCACGTAGTTTTTTTAGTTTAAGAAAACATTAGAAATTCTTTACAATTAAAATTGCTTTCAATCTAGTCGGTATCAAATCAGAAACGGGTTCCATACCTATTTGATACTTTACGTAAGAAGTTACCTTTTCTGAATAAAATTTTGGGCTTGATTATATGTCGATGCTTTAAAAAGTTCATAAAACCTGTTGAGGATGCTCGCTCAACACTGCCTCTTCGGTGGCTCACGAGTGAGCACAGTGGACTGTATTGTCGGTTCTCGGAATTCGTGGTTCCAGTTCGGTCGCCGTGGCTAACCCAGTCGTAGGCACGGCGGTTCATACGCAGCACGTAGATGCCACGTAGATTGCTACGTCACACGTAGCAATGCCGTACGTTCGTTGGCTCGTAGTGCGGTTCGGTTCTGCGGCTCCGGATCCGATGCGTAGCTGCACGACGTGAATGTCACGTAGATATCACGTAGGGCACGTAGACCGAAGTTTGGAGATCAACCAAACTAATGGGACCTCGGACAAACTTGGTTACGGCAGCAGGTCGATGCAGGTTCGATGCAGGTTCGAATTCGAGATATAAAGACTAGTTGACTTGTTGGTTCTTTATTTTTCTTCGGCAGTATGGTAAATATTCGATAACAATAATTCCTTATGTGCTTTTTCTTATAATCTAATAAGACTCAGGATCTGTGAGCGCAATACTGGCTCGCAGGCCAATAGGCGGCGTCGGAACGTACATTCTACGGCCGGCACGCCCCTTTCGTCAAGTGCGTTCTTTTCTAAGCGTCGTTGTATGAGAAAGTGAACTAGCTACGTGATTGGACGTTCATTTTCCCAATTTTCAGCCCTAACGGCGTTTCTGGTCTACGGGATGGGCGGTTCGGGAAGGATCGTATCTACGTTTACGGTTCGATTTCTACGTGAGATGTCTCATTCTGTAGCTTTCATTGCATCGCATTAAATAGCCTTACGTTTTATAAGATAAGAGTTACGGTTCATTAATTATTAAGTCGGATCGATCGATGAAGTTAAATTTACGGTGTGCTAGTAAGTCGCGGAAGGCTATAAAAGGTAAGTACAATGAGTCCAGATGCATCTACAAGTGTATTCCAAGTGATTAGGTCATAATAAAGTTAATTCGATTTGTTAAAATGAAATTCCAATAGGATTTCGTACTGAAAATGGGCTCTAATTGGACGGTTCATAATTCACGTTAATTTTACGTTAACGTGAATTGCGGCTGACCTAATTACTTTAGAAACATTATAAAAACGGATTCCTGATGGGATTTTCCGTAGCTATCGCCTGACACTATTGTGTAAGCGATAGCAGGTGATGTGATATTATCATAACATTGCCACGTGGTTCGGCACCACGTGAATATCTTATGTAATATTCATCGCTATCGAATCGTGATTTTCGGATCGGGATTGGTTTGGGATTAGACCAGTTATATATGTCTCTTTTATGGACATTTATGTACATTATGTACATAATAACTCGACTTATAGCGTCTTTTATGCGCACTAAATAAATTGAATAAATTAACGTTATATACATCAAATATCGCTTACAGACTAACAGTTTTCGGCTTGTGTCCGTAACAATTCTCCCCCCGATCGCGAAGTCGATCCCTCGGTGATGGGCAGGACCACAAGCCGGCTCGTAGCTCGCCTGAAGACTCCTCCTCTTGTCCTGACGTCCACGTTCCGTACTGCGCCGTCAGGGCCGGGGTAGGTCGCCTCCACGATGCCGTGCGGCCACACGTTGCGGGGCGCGCTGTTGTCCGTGATGAGCACGTAGTCGCCTACTGCGACCGTAGGCTCCCGTGACATTGAGGATTGTCGTGGGGCTAAGGTCGGCAGGTATTCCCGGATCCATCGGCTCCACCAGTGGTCGGCGAGAGCTTGACTTGTCTTCCAGGATTTGCGATCTGCCTCGTCGCAGGGGCCGGTTAGTGGGACCCCCGCCGGGCCGCCCAATAAGAAGTGATTGGGCGTTATCGCTTCGCTCTCGTTCGGATCAACGCTCACGTGTGTTAGGGGACGTGAGTTGACCGAGTATTCAACTTCGGCTAGAAGTGTAATCAGGATCTCTTCCTTCGGGCTTCGTGTGTTTAGTGTAGCGGCGAGTGCAGTCTTGACGCTTCGTATGAGGCGCTCCCAGGCGCCGCCCATGTTCGGTGCGCCGGGTGCGATGAAACGCCAACTCATTCGGTGTTGCACGCCGTGTTCTTGTAGCGCCGGTATCCAGTCGTGGTAGGCGGCGCGTAGCTCAGCATCCGCGCCCCTCAGATTCGTGCCGTTATCACTCCACATAACAGCGGGCCATCCTCTGCGGGCGGCAAGGCGGCGTAGCGACATGACGGCGCTGCTCGTAGACAGGGAGTACACGAGCTCCATGTGTACAGCTCGGGTTGTGAGGCACGTGTATAGCGCTACCCAGCGCTTCTCGTGCCGGCGGCCCACAGTGACTGTGAGCGGGCCGAACAGGTCCACTGCACAGTAAGTGAAGGGCCGTGCGTGCGGCTGCAGGCGATCAGAGGGCAGATCGCCCAAGGGCGGCACGCGTGGGCGCGTGCGGCGGAGCACGCAATGCATGCACGCTCGGGCCACACTGCGAACGGTCGGTCGCAGGTGCAGGATCCACAGTTGCTGCCTTAAATCATTCACAACTGTTTCGTTAGAACAATGATGCGCTCGCTTATGAGCGCGCAAAATAAAAAGTTTCGTAAACGGGTTTCGCCCGTCCAATATGACGGGTTGCTTGTTTGTAGTTATGGGCGCGGCGTCGATACGCCCGCGCATGTGTATGAGGCCGTCGTCTTGCAGCTGCGGGTCTAGCTTGTACAGCCGGCTGCTACGGGCAATGGCCTCCCCCCGTGAGAGAGCTCGGAGTTCCTCGGGAAAATCACGCCGCTGGGCCCACTGCATCCACAGGTTTTCAGCTATAAGATAGTGACGTGTTTCTAACGGTACCTGTGTTTTTCTTTTCAGTCGCTCTATGAAAAGGAGTGCTCGGGCCGTCGCGCCGATCAAGCGATCGTAGTTGCTGAAACGCTCGATTTTCGGCAGCGGCGGATCTACGTGATTCGTCACGTAACACCGTTCTGTCGGTACCTGCTCGGTTATCTCGATCGGCGGCTCTGCTTGCGGTGCTCGAGTTTCTTGCGGCCATTCGGGTTCGGGTTGTCGCAGGAAATCAGGACCCACGTACCATCTATCGGTGCTCCTTACCACGCGATAGGGGTCCGGTCGAGTACCGTCGTCGGCCGGATTCAATTTTGTCGGGACCCAGCGCCATTGTTCGGGTTCGGTGAGCTCCGCTATCTCGCCTAAGCGGTGGCTCACAAATGCGCTGTATCGGCGCGCGTTCTCGCGTACCCAGTGCAGTACGGTTCGGCTGTCGGTCCAGTAGACGGTCTGCACGGGTTTCACGCGATGCTCGTTCTGTAATGTCTGCGCTAATCGGGCTCCTATTAAAGCGGCTTGAAGTTCGGCTCGCGGTATGGACAAGCGACGAACGGGAGTTACCTTAGATTTCGCTGCGGCTAAGTGTACTCGCGGCTCGTTTTCGCCCGTCTCCCTTTCCGTCGTCCAGTACGCGGTGGCGGCGAACGCTTGCTCTGACGCGTCCACAAACACGTGCAGTTGATGCCGCACGCCTGTACCTAGCTGGATACAGCGTCGCGGTAACCGCAGCGGCGAGTTAAACAGCAAAGCGTTGTTTAACTCGCCTGGCAGCGGCGAGTCCCAGCTCGTTCTTAGGGCCCACACGTTCTGTAGCAGGACCTTTCCCGTCACGGTGTACTGCGCTAAGTACCCAAGCGGGTCGAACAGTGTTGAGGATGCTCGCTCAACACTGCCTCTTCGGTGGCTCACGAGTGAGCACAGTGGACTGTATTGTCGGTTCTCGGAATTCGTGGTTCCAGTTCGGTCGCCGTGGCTAACCCAGTCGTAGGCACGGCGGTTCAGACGCAGCACGTAGATGCCACGTAGATTGCTACGTCACACGTAGCAATGCCGTACGTTCGTTGGCTCGTAGTGCGGTTCGGTTCTGCGGCTCCGGATCCGATGCGTAGCTGCACGACGTGAATGTCACGTAGATATCACGTAGGGCACGTAGACCGAAGTTTGGAGATCAACCAAACTAATGGGACCTCGGACAAACTTGGTTACGGCAGCAGGTCGATGCAGGTTCGATGCAGGTTCGAATTCGAGATATAAAGACTAGTTGACTTGTTGGTTCTTTATTTTTCTTCGGCAGTATGGTAAATATTCTTTTTTTTTTTTTTTTTTTTTTGTCGTTTGATTGGCCCGAGCCTTTCGGCTGTGCTAGGGCGAACGGAATGTGCGGGTGGGGTCACAGAGTGGGACCTCCTGCCCCGCAGCGTGTGGGTTTTTAAAGTGCTGTGTCGCGCAAGGCGACCATGACCAGCTAGGTGTAGTGAGTTTGAGATAGTGTTGAAAGTAGTGATGTGATAGAGATGATATGGTGATGATGAGAGATGGATGATGTGGTATGATAATTAACTGGGGCGGCCCAGGATTACATTTAATGGCTGGGACAGGCCAGCCAGGAGGCGGTCCCGTTCGGCGAGGGCGTCTCGGTCTTGATATTTATTTTCGTAAACTGGTCTATGAGCAGTGCTGTTATTATTATTAGGAGGGCGCCCTCGTCGGCGGGAGCGTTTCTTGGCCTTCTCGGCCTTGATCGCTGCCATCACGAGGTTCCACTCATTGGTGACTTTCGTGATGGCATCGACCGGGTCGAGAAGGCCATCTTTGGGGCGGCGTCGTAGACGGTGGAGATTGCGTCTGGATCGATCTCGCGCGGGTTTGAATCCAGGCGCAGTGGAGTTCTGGGTGCCCAGAGGGGGCAGGGGGGCCACAGGGGCAGACGCTGAGGCTGGGGTTGTGAGATTGTCGTCGTCGTCATCGGCGTCGGCGACCGTGTCGTCGTGAGAATTGGCTCAGAGAGTGAGGACGGGGGCTGCGCCCTGAGGGGGTTGGAGTTCAACAGGTGGCGGGGTGGCGGTGTAATTAACTGCCTTTCTAACTAGGGGGTTCGGGTGGTTGGGTGCATTGTCGATTAGATAGTGGCGGGTGGAGTTACGAATGAATTGGTAGATCGAGGGCATCTTTAGGTCGAAATGGATTGACGTGTTAGTCACGTACCACGGGGCGTTGGCTATTCGGCGGAGGGCCCGGTTCTGAAGCGTTTGTAGCGGTTTTAGTCGGACTTCCCCTGTATGGGCAAAAACAGGGCAGGCGTAAGTGAGAATGGGCCTCACACACAGTTTGTATAATGTCAGTTTGTTCCTTGTGGACATTTTGCTCCTTTTATTTATCATGGGGCCCAATCTACCCAAGATAAAGGCCGCCCTGTTTCTGACAGTTTTTACGTGTGTCCTGAAGTTAAGGGCCCTGTCGAGGTGCACCCCCAGATATTTAACCTTGTTTGTCCAAGGGATAGGTTGGTCGTAAAGTTTGATTGGGTCACACATCGAGTCAGGACCCTTTGAACTGGTGGTGAAAATAATGGCGGAACTTTTTTCCGGGTTGACCTCAATCTGCCACAGTTTGAACCACCGCCCTAGTTCTTCCATGGCAGACTGGAGGTCCCTCCGGATAATGGCTGGTCGTCTGTTCGTGGTATACAATGCAGTATCGTCCGCGAACAGGGCCAGGTGCACACGGGGGTGAATCGGGATATCGTTAGTGAATAGGGAATAAAGAATTGGTGAGAGGGCGGAGCCCTGGGGGACTCCTGCCCTTAGGGGACGGGGGGTGGAAAGAACGCCCTCGTGGCGAAAACGGAAGCTACGGTCCGTTAGGAAATTCCGCAGAATCAGGACAAGGCTGCCTGGCATGCCCATCTGAAATAATTTAAAGATCAGGCCGGCATGCCAGACACGGTCGAAGGCCTTAGCAACGTCCAACAGGACTGCCCCCGTGTGAAGGCCGCCCAGTTTGCGGAACCCGTCGATGACATGCTCAACAATCCGGTGCACCTGGTGTGTGCAAGAGTGCTTTTCTCTGAAGCCGAATTGTTGAGCAATTAGTGTGTTGTTGGAGGCGGTAAATTTTCGGATTCTTGCTGATAGGACCTTTTCATAAATTTTCCCCAACGAGCTGAGAAGGGAGATGGGCCGGTAGCTGGACGGTGATGTGCGGGGTTTGCCCGGTTTATGGATTCCTATAACCGTGGCCACCTTCCACATTTGTGGAAAGTGACCAAGAGTTAAGGCGGCATTTAGTATGGTGGTTAAAATAAGAATGGCTTCTATTGGGAGTAATTTAATAATTTTATTTGATATGCCATCGGCACCAGGAGCTTTGCGTGGTCTGAGATTTTTGATAATTACTTTCAGCTCGTTGGTAGTGGTCAAATCAGGTGGAGGGGAAGCATGGGCCGCGGCCAGTCTGGAGTTGATGACGGCTTCTATGAAGGTGTTATGTACAGAGTCGGTTAAGGTGGCGTTTGGTGAGCATTGCCTTTCTATACTATCGGCCAGGCACTCGGCCTTTTCATCATCCTCCAGAGCTGGAGTCGGGTGGTCGGGGCGGTCTAAAGGCGGAATGGTGGAGGTGAAATCTGTCTTCAGCGTGCGCGCGATTTTCCAATATGCGACGTGGCTTGGGGTTATTTCACCCATTAGGTCCTCGAATTCCCTCGCCCGAAACTCGGACACCCTGCGCTTGACTTCCCTTTGGAGGGCGCGGAGGGTTACCCGATTCTCGGGGGAGGGGAACTTGGCGACTTCTCGGAGGGCGGCATTTTTTGTGCTGATTAAGTCCAACAGCTCCTCAGACAGGGGCCTCCGGAGGGCTTCCTCCTCTGGGACCTGCCTTGAGGCCTTGACCTGTGAGGAGCTGATGAACTCAGTGAATAGGTTGATGGCGTGGTCAACAGCAATGGGAGAGTCAAGCGGGGCTTCAGCAATCTGGGCTGGGATGGACTGCAAGTTGCTTTCAACCTTTTCCCAGTCTGTCAAGGTCTTGGTTTTTGGGACAGTTTGCAAGGGGTCAGGGCCTAAGCTTAGGACGACAGGGCGGTGGTCCGAGTTGAGGTCCTGAATGACCTCAATTCTGCTCATTCTCAGGGAGATATTCTTGAGCAGGACAATGTCCAGGATGTCCGGCAGGTAGGTATCTTGGTGAGGATAGTAAGTTGGTTCCATGGGCGAGATCAGATCGTAGGGGGCATTTTCCTCTAGTATTATGGACATTAGTTTTGTCCCGTTGGGATTTGTGGCTCTACAGTTCCAGTCGACATTCTTGCAGTTGAGGTCCCCCATCACTATGACGGAGGGCCCCAACTTTGCTAGTATGTCGAGATCGGTTTTTAGGATTTCGCTGGTAGGAGGGAGATAGGCAGATACAACAGTGATAGCTGGGTGGTCAGTGAGAGTGAGACGGCAGACTGAGGATTCTATGTTTGTTAGTTGCGGTGGAGTGAGGCTAATACAATGGAGGTCTTTTTTGTAGAATATTAATGTGCCTCCGCACATCCTGTTTAGGCGGTCATTTCGGACTGATGAATACCCCGGCAGTCTAAATGATTTACTGCTGGGTTTATAAAACGTCTCCTGAACCAGTATGATATCAATCTGATGGGATTTGGCGAATAGGGCTAACTGGTCTTTTTGGCCAGAGAGCCCGTTTGCGTTAAAGGACGCAATCTTGATGGCTTTAGGTCTACGTTTTAGTCCTGAGTCCATAAGGGCTGTGCAAACTGTACCCCGGCCAGGGTTGAGTTGTTATCCCGAAGGATACTAAGCTTTTGGCGGCCGTCAGCTCCTCGGAGTTGGGCCTCTAATGCCTCAAGGCGCTCGCGTAAGGCGAGTGCCTCGTACAGAAGAGGAAACTCCTCGGGGCTGACGGTTAGTAGGGGGCCTGGAGGCCTCTGGTGGTGAGGGGGGTGGGGTGGGAGGTTGTATTGATAATGAGATTGTTGCATTTGTGGATGATTGTGGGAGGGGCCGGGTGGGGCCTGCTTTTGGCGGGTTGGCACGTTTCTTTGTGAACGGCCGGAAGTTCTTGTTCTATCGGCATATGATTGGTTGGTAGTTGCCTGAAGGGCTGGGTTGTAGTTCTGGTTGACGAATTCTTGGGGAGGACGGGGGGGGGAGACCTGAGACTGCTGTCTCTGGGTGCTGGTTATGACAGATTGAGAGTGATTTGGAGGTGAAAATGGGGCGGCCTGAGAATCTGGCAGGTATTTGCCCGTAACGGGCCTGGAACTATTGTTGGGGCGGGGGAGGGCCGGGGCCGGGAAGGCGGCCGGGTTGTAATCGAAATTTGGAGGAAATTTGGAGTTTGGAGGAGGGGGGCCCCGCGGTGGGCCAGAGGGGCCGCGGCGGGCTGGGCCGGCGCCCTGGCGTATGGCCGGCAATCTGCGTCTCTTTGGGGCGCATGGGCAGCCCTTGAAGTTGGCTGTGTGCCCGAACTTCTTGCAGAGGCAGCAGAAGGGCGGCTCCTCATCCCGCTCGGGGTCTCCCTTCTTCCGCCTCTTGCAGTCGTTAGTGTGGTGATCCCCTCCACACTTAACGCATCTGGAAGGGGCACAGCAACCCTTGGCGCTGTGTCCGTATCGTTGACAATTGTGACATTGCCCTATGAATTGTGAGGGACGCGGTTTCTCAATTCTTAGACCGGATATTAAGCAGATATCTCTTATTTTAAAGATGTCGCCCTTTGTGTCCGGATTGGGGTCAACTTTGACCATTATGGTGTTTAGTTTTCCATGGTGGGAGTTCCAGAATCTGTGGACCTCCCACACCTTGATGCCTTTTTCGGTGAGGTCCTCTTTTATCTCTTCCTGGTCGAACTCACGCGGGACCCCCTTTATTACCACCGTGAATCCCTTTTCCTCCTCGAAAAGGGATCGGTGGTAGGGGAGCGTGAGCTCGCTCAGGAGGCGAGCTAGAGCTCTGAAATCGTCCGTTGTTCCGAGGGAGATCTTAATTCCGTCCTCAATGTAACCCTCATTACCCTCTACCATATTTACTGCTTCGATGATCTTAATTCCCCGCTGTAAGATCATCTTTTTCGCTGTTTGCCATCTTGATTTATCCAATGCCGTAATAAACCCTATTGGTTTTATCTTTGAATTTGGGTCCCTATAGAGGACATACTTCGGGTCGATACCAGAGTTAGTTGTCGTGTCGGTAGCGTCAATGTCGTTGAGGTTGGGGGGAATACCCGTAGGGGCAGCCGGGGAAAATTGAGACTGGCTTTGAGTTTGGGTGATCTGAGGGGAGGGCATAGGCCTTCCCGAAAGTGGAAGATTGGTATCTTGGGATTCACTGGGGACTATGTCCATACCCTCCAGCGAAAATGGGGACGATCGGGCGAAGTTTTGGGCGGCACCTACACCATGGCCGTTTTTTGTGTCTTTTGACGGCGCTCTCGCCGTTTTTGCTACCGGGGAGGCCGAGGAGCCTCTCGAGCGGGGGGGGGGGCGGTGTCCCTTGGGGGGGGGGAGTCGGGTTTACGGGGGCGCTTCTGCCTGCACACCTCGGTCCAGGGGGCCTCCTCAGAGTCGTGAAATTGGGAGTCTGTATCGGGCTGTGCAGGCACAACTGCACGCGTTTGGTCGATAACTCGACAATCGCCGCTATCTAGCGGGATTATAATAGGCTGCTGCGCCGGGGACAGCAGGGAGCGCTGAGGGGAGGGGCTCCTCGGAGATCGCGAACGGTTTTTGGGGTAGGCACCTTGTTGGGGGAACCTACTTTTTGAGCGGGATTGACGCCGGCTCGCCGACGACGACGAGGACGACGAACGTGACGAGCGCGAACGCGAATCTTGATGGCGCGGTTTTTTCCCGCGCGCGGTGGCAGTATTGGCCGCCTGGCTGGACTGCGGTCCTGATGCCCCATATTGGGGTGGTACTTTAAAATTATTGGACTGGGCAGCCGGGCCCTCAGAATGGGTTGGTGAAACGGATGAGTAATGAGTATCAATGTCGGCCTGACTGGCAGGTGCCCGATAATGGGCATCAAGAGCGGTGCCCTGGGCCGGAGGGGCCTGCCCCTGGGGGGCCGGGCGGGCAACCTGCGAGTCGGGCTGAACGGGGGAGCTGCCAGAGGGGCTGCATGACGGAGGGCCTCCGCCGGACCACGACCGGGCGAACTCTTCGAACGGAGCGACGAGGCCAGTGCTGTGGAGTTTTAGAAACTCCACGAAAAATTGGACTGCCTCGTCCTTGCTCCAGAACCGGTCATGGTCCCGCGGAGGGGGTCCCGTTGGGGGGGGGGGCATGGCCCCGTGTTAATCTGAACTCAGGCTTAAGGCCCGAGGTGTGTACTCACCAGATCGTGCAATAACGTGGCAATCCTTGTGTATCACAATTCACTAGTCCGTAAGTCGGACACATTACAACGCTGAGGGCACAACAACACACATCTGACGAGGCAAGGCGGACCGGCGCCGGGCAACGGCGAACTCTTCCCGCGGTCACCGTGCAGCTCAATCAGTTGTGGGCAGTGGGCGTGGCTAAATCTTGACTCGGCTCGATGTAGCGGACTACGTAGCGGCGTAGCGGATCTGCGTAGCGGGCGGCGTAGCACTCACGAACGGACGGGTCATTTGTCGTAGCACTCACTCGATAGCGCACTGAGACGGAGACGTGTTCGCACCGTGACTGCTGAGGACCGAATGTTTTGTTTTTGTTTTTGTTTTTTTGGGTAAATATTCGATAACAATAATTCCTTATGTGCTTTTTCTTATAATCTAATAAGACTCAGGATCTGTGAGCGCAATACTGGCTCGCAGGCCAATAGGCGGCGTCGGAACGTACATTCTACGGCCGGCACGCCCCTTTCGTCAAGTGCGTTCTTTTCTAAGCGTCGTTGTATGAGAAAGTGAACTAGCTACGTGATTGGACGTTCATTTTCCCAATTTTCAGCCCTAACGGCGTTTCTGGTCTACGGGATGGGCGGTTCGGGAAGGATCGTATCTACGTTTACGGTTCGATTTCTACGTGAGATGTCTCATTCTGTAGCTTTCATTGCATCGCATTAAATAGCCTTACGTTTTATAAGATAAGAGTTACGGTTCATTAATTATTAAGTCGGATCGATCGATGAAGTTAAATTTACGGTGTGCTAGTAAGTCGCGGAAGGCTATAAAAGGTAAGTACAATGAGTCCAGATGCATCTACAAGTGTATTCCAAGTGATTAGGTCATAATAAAGTTAATTCGATTTGTTAAAATGAAATTCCAATAGGATTTCGTACTGAAAATGGGCTCTAATTGGACGGTTCATAATTCACGTTAATTTTACGTTAACGTGAATTGCGGCTGACCTAATTACTTTAGAAACATTATAAAAACGGATTCCTGATAGGATTTTCCGTAGCTATCGCCTGACACTATTGTGTAAGCGATAGCAGGTGATGTGATATTATCATAACATTGCCACGTGGTTCGGCACCACGTGAATATCTTATGTAATATTCATCGCTATCGAATCGTGATTTTCGGATCGGGATTGGTTTGGGATTAGACCAGTTACATATATATGTCTCTTTTATGGACATTTATGTACATTATGTACATAATAACTCGACTTATAGCGTCTTTTATGCGCACTAAATAAATTGAATAAATTAACGTTATATACATCAAATATCGCTTACAGACTAACAGTTTTCGGCTTGTGTCCGTAACAAAACCCGTTAAATTTGAATTTTAATAAATACTTACTTTGTATATACCTAAATGTTTAGACCGACATCTTGATCCGCGCGGCCCATACGGAAGGAAATACGGTTGGACGTTGGCACAGGCCGCGACGGACACTTAGTGTCTGCCATTTTAACTTTTCAGAAAATAATGAATATATCGCTGCTTCTGTAAGTCGCCCATTATTTTTGAGATATTTCTTGACAATAACTGCAAAAAAACAACAACAATTTTGGGACGGTTCTCGATTTATAGTCCGGCCCCTGGGGAAAGTATACTGTCGGTCACATGGTACCCGTCATGGCGTTCAACGTGTTAAAATGCTCCGCTATGTGATATCATATCATAATTATGTGATATCATGATAGGCTGAATTACCTCAGTGGGCCTATGATGTTTGCGTTTATCACGTTGAACTACTCCTGTCTCGATTAAAGTAAATAGATATACATATTATTCACATACACAAAGACATGCACGCACGGACATACATATATGTAATAAATGCTACATACTCTATTCTGCATTTATGAATCTACTAAATTTCATTAAACTAAAAATTATAGTCATGTTTCTTTAGGCATATAATTAGTTTTAGTTCGTTAGTTTTAGTTTTAATGGTTTGTCACCAATTCTTGTTATGGAAGAGCGGTGTCTCCTGACACAAGCATAATTAAATGCTTAGTAGGAGGCTCCAACCTTGTCTATTTGTGAAACATTTACCTGAACCATAATAAACATTTTTCATTTTTTTTTTCATTTTTTCATCACGTGATAAATAAGTGACAAAGCATCTGTCACTCACAATCGCATTTTATCAATACGTGACGGATGCTTTGTCACTTATTTATCGCGTGATAAAAGCAACCAGCATAGGCCCGCAGGCAAGCTAATTATCATTTTACTTTAAAACTCTCCCCTATAAAGTGGTCGCGTTTATTTGACGGAATTTAATATCTGCAGCATTCAGCATTATTGGACTTTTCAATATCGCGGTCCAACCAGGGCTATACCAATCAATATTCAATCGATATCCAATCGAATCGAGAATCAAATTGAGGAACAGGGATCCGCGGACCTATTCACGTTACGACGATACTATTTGTGACAACGCGGTTAGCGCAGTGGTTAAACAACAGCCTACTGAGCCGACGGTCCTAGGTTCGAATCCCGGCAAGGGCAAATATTTGTGTGATGAACTCGAATATTTGTGCCTCGGTCATGGATGTTATTTGTATTTAAGTTATGTATTTATATATATAAGTATCTATATCGTCGTCTAGTGTCCATAACACAAGCCTACTAGAGCTTACTGTGGGACTAGATTGATTTGTGTGAGGTTGTCCGATATTTATTTATTTTATTTATTTACTAAAACCAGTTGTTTATTCAGTCAGGTAAGAAGCCATTTGGGTTTTACAAATCTTTTCTTGACCTTTATATACACGATGATTTTTAATCGGTGATCAGGTACCAACTTTTCTAACTCAGTAATTGATGGCGGTCACGTTGAAGTCGTAATTACATGAAAACAAACTTTTATTTTTCTATGATAATTTTTATTTTGAAACCAATTTTGTCTTAAATTCCTTGTCACCGAACTAATCTGCATCGGTGTGCTTACAACCTCTTTAATAATTTAATGGGAATGACAATTTATGAGTAATAACTTGTCATTGTCATTGTCATTACATAAACAATGTCGTAGAAAATTTCGTAAAATTTCCCGCCAAAGCGATGACACTTGACGTAGATATCGTACTTCAATAATTTTTGTAGGATGACCATGCATCTAGTGGTTATTAGTTTTAATTATGTTTTAACTTTTAATTAATTTAACAGTGAGGTAATTGCGTGGGACCTCGCGTATTAAGTTTAATTTTAGCTAAATATTAATATTTTTCTACTCCTGATCACCGATTAAAAATCATCGTGTATACGTATGTTTGTTGACGAGCACCTCTAGTATTAACTGTCATACGCGACTTTTTCTCGAACGAGATAATTACCCATCTCTTTCTGTGCAGTAATGTGAGAGAGTGACGGGTAGCGCAATGTCGCGTCGCAAGAGTCGCGAAGCATACTTATGCGAGGCGGGCAGGTTACGGCGAGGCCTCGACTGCGCGACAGCGGTGCGCGGCACGTTTGTCTCGCTCACTCGTATGGCCAACCGCTCGCCGCGCCGCTTAGGCCTAGCAGAGCGTTATCCTTTACTTCTTCTGAATATGCATTTCTATTTGCCCTGCTTTCAACTCGCCGCAAATCGCAACGCTCTCTCTCTCTGTCTCTCTCTCTCTCTCTCTCCTGAGCAATTATTATTCCCATCTGCTTGTGGGGTCTTCTTTCTTCGTCTTCTTCTTCCACTTCTTCTTCTCTTAAGGCTCGTTATAATGCTTCCATTTTAAATTTTTATTTATCCAACCAGAACATGTAATAATTCATTTTCAAATCGGGAATCTTATGTTTGAAATATTAAAAATACAACTCCCAGTTTAAATACATTTGTGGGCACATTGCCCGACCATTATGATATCACATCGCTCCGAATTAAGTTTACATAAATTTTCAAATTAAATGATGAATCACTTATTCCACTTTGCTTTTCCGACCTCTGCTTTCCACTATCGTTTTTTTTTTGCTACATGTATTGCGGAAAAATGTTGTTCACTACGGCGTAGCACACCGTAGCCCTTGAATGAGTTATCCCATTTAGCCCATACGCTACGCTTTCGTAGCAAATGCTACGTGTTGCAATCGCTTTAAAAGTCTCCCGTAGATATTTCATCTACAATTTTAGACTTAATTTATCGCGGTCTGAGCATACAATTGTATTCCAGGCACGTAAGGTTAGGTGCACACGTGAGCACGTAGAAGTTTTGTTCCATTGTACCAAGTAGGTACGACCACAGTGACTGTGCTGAATTGTCGTAACTGGGTAATTTTTTTTTAACTATAGTGCAAAAGAGTACAATTCGTTTTATGAATTTATTCCTTACCTTATATTTTTTTTTCAAATTATGACAAATATATTGATAATTTCAACCAAATTTTTGAAGTGAATACCTAATACTTTTCCCTGAGTTATAGATAGTAACGTAGCTATTTCATGCTTTCGTTGCGTGCAGTGGAAAATAGGTTTAATAGTTTTCTGCGAGAAAACTAAGGCGAATTTGGTACAAAAATAATAGTTTTGGATCCTGTGGTAATAAATTAATACACTGAAAAAAATATCCAGTGGAGCCTACTGACATTACAGTAAGCGTAACCGTTATTGCAGTTAGGTTTACTGAAATGTCAGTAGGCCTAACTGTTATTGCAGTAAGTCTTACTGTAATGTCAGTAGGCTCCACTGGCTATTTTTTTCAGTGTAGAATTAGATTAAACTTAACACTATTTGAAAATTTTAAATGTTGTTAATCTAGGCTAAAGGTTCAGAATACGGCCTGCCGCGTAAAATCCGATCATACACACTAAATGATTTATGTCCGGCAATATTCGTATGAGCGAGTTTAACGCCATCGTTCAACATAATACTGTTTTAGATCGAGCCATAAAGCTATTAACACCGTCGCCATCTTGAGAAAATTACGGCTAAGATGCCCTTTGCTTTATTGATAAAATTACTTACGAGACATAACGAAACTATAGCATAACTGTATCCTTACCATGAGTTAACGTGACCGTACTCGCTAGCGACAGCGTTAACGGTGGAGAATATAGCGTCTCTAGCGGTTACTATGTAGAACTACAATTCTCGATACAAATCCTTTACGCAGTCACTAGCGACGACAGTTACTGCAAACTCATGGTAAACTGCATATATATACGCCTAGCATAACATAACACTGACGTGCAACGTGACTCTTAGTGGCGCCACAAAACAGGTACAGAAATCAATCTACATACAAGCGCGCTCGAGCAAACGCACACATTGACATCGCTCACGGACACGTCAAGTGGCACTCGCGCTCGCACTGGTCTGAACTGGTTCGAGATATCGTGTCCGTGAGCAATGTCTATGTGTGCGTTTGCTTGAGCGCGCTTGTATGTAGATTGATTTCCGTACCTATCTGTTTTGTGGTGGCGTGACGATTACTATCTATCACTTTCCTTTCAATACCGGGCGAGCAAGACAGGTGATGCTGTCGCGCAACAAGCAAAGGCGCGGCAAGATATGCTAGCCCTGCTGTAAGCTTGATAATGATAAATATATTAATTTAGAAATCTAGGTACACTCAACCAATTTGATTTCTAGGCCACTATAGAACCTTGTCACAATGACAATGGTATGATATTTCAAGTGACTTTCATATTGACGTTCACTGTGACAAGGCACGAAATGGCCTAGGAATCAAATTGGTTGACTAAACAATGAACAAAATGTAACCCTTCATAGTATACGGTATTTTACTGTAAGTTCTGAAATTGAACGCACCACAACATTTTATATTAACATATTTATAACACATTTATTTAATGTTAATGTTGAAGCGGTGGTAGCCTAGTGAAGCGGTGGTAGCCTAGTGAAGCGGTGGTAGCCTAGTGAAGCGGTGGTAGCCTAGTGGTTAGGGCATGCGACTTTCAATCCGGAGGTCGCGGGTTCGAACCCGGCCCGTACCAATGAGTTTTTCGGAACTTATGTACGGAATGTCATTTGATATTTACCACTCGCTTTTCGGTGAAGGAAAACATCGTGAGGAAACCACCTTAGCCAATAAGGCCTAGTTTCCCCTCTGGGTTGTGGAAGGTCAGATGGCAGTCGCTTTCGTAAAAACTAGTGGCTACGCCACATCTTGGGATTTAGGTAGCCGACCCCGATTGAGAATTCATTCTCAAAAAATGGGACAAAGGCTAGGAGGATGGATTTAATGAAAAATGTAGTGTGATCGACTGTGATGTAAGCAGACTCGAATCGAACCTAAGACCCACGTTTCCGGCTCTCAGTTAGTGCTCTCCCAACTGAGCTATCACATTGTTACGTCAATCGCACCAAATCTTTGATTCCATACAAAACTTAATCGGTAAAAGGATTCTATTAAAATATTGCTATTGATTATCAAGGATTCATATTTAGTAAATACAATAAATTTAACATATAAATAATATATTATCAGTTATTTACCTATTCCAAATCTACATAAGATTAGACATTATTTCTTTTTATGTCGGAATGTTTGAATATTCATAAGTAAATCAATCTGAATTTTAATACCCTTCCAATATGTTTAGGTAATTAATTGATTGCATATATCAATTACTAACTAATGCTACTTTATGATCCTTTAAAAAACCTCTTTGACCTTCTTTGAAGTCGGTTAACAGCCATACAAAGAGGTAACGCCGCCAGCATACTGCAGACCATGCCGCAGGCTGACCTTTTGGATGGGGTATGCCTTTTATGACCCCTTTTTTATTATTGTATTTTAGATTATTTAGAGTAAGGTTTTATAATAAGCATTAATTGTCCTACTTAATAAAAAAAAAGTTAACAGCCCGTTATTATTGACATGTTTACAGCCGGTGGCAGTGCACTGTTATAATCAACGTTCAGATTTTTACGACAGGCATCCTGATATTATGGTCGTAATTCTACACTTTATGTTCCTCCCACACGGATAATAAATATTTCAACATGTTGTCATGGCATTTTAGGGTAATAATACTTAGTGATAGGTGGCAATCGGTTCTTATAGCTAAGGCGACCGCGACCCACGGTTTTGTATGGATTATGTCTCACAACGCGGTCACAGTCATCACACACAAACACACACACACGCACGCACGCAAACACACACGCACACACACACACACACACACACACACACACACACACAGCGCGCGCGCGCGGAGGAATAAAAACACTGCGAAGTGAAATTTTGCCGAAATGAAACACTAGACTTTAGATAGCTTAATTTTCCTAAGTAAATAGTCCTTCCAACCTCGTAAAGCCGGATTTGCCGTTAGCTTTATTTAAACATGGTGATATCATGACATGGTTAAAAGTTAGGTTATGCCATGGATATGTCTAATTCGTTAATTTCATTGCATGTTGTTATATTTTTTTTATCTATATTTTAGTACAATAATTCAACTGACCCGCTTCTTTTCTTATTGAAATGTATGATTTAATGTATATTTTGCGCTGTATACCTAATTTAATTTACCAGCAGAATGACATTAGATCAGTTTTTTTTTGTAAATAGCAGTGACCGAAACAATCTTATTTAACCTTTCGTAAAATAATACTGAAAGTTACGGATTTACTAACGATTGTATCGCCTGGTGAAAACCAAAACTCACTGAAAATTCTGTCACTGCTCTTCACAACCTCGTATCTAGTTTGTAGATTGATGCTGAGTAGGTATTTTGATACCTAGTCAGTTTTTATTGTCAAGTCAGTCTTTTTTTCCACATAGTCTAGAATAGATAACGTGAGCTGACTATTAGAAGTCGAACATCGAATCCAATTGAGTTTACGAACGTTGATATACTTACTTAGTGCGGGGAGTGTTTTTTTGTCATCGATATAAAAGTGATGAACAGAGACAGTGAACAGTGAAATGGAGAAGCGAGGAGACGAGAGACAAAGGCTACCGACAACGCATGAGCAAGGTGAGTTTTTTTGCAGATCTTGGCGTCTAAAGTAGTTGCGCCCTTACCATGACATACAGTGACAGTAAACGCTATCGACTGCGTCGGAATGTAGTTCAACAAAGTAACCGCCAGGGGCGCCGTACTATGCATTCCCCATACAAATTAACGCTGTCGCTAGCGAGTACTGTCACGTTAACTCATGGTACGGCACGCGCAGCACAAACGCGAGTACTGTCACGTTAACTCATGGTACGGCACGCGCAGCACAAACGCGAGTACTGTCACGTTAACTCATGGTACGGCACGCGCAGCACAAACGCGAGTACTGTCACGTTAACTCATGGTACGGCACGCGCAGCACACACGCGAGTACTGTCACGTTAACTCATGGTACGGCACGCGCAGCACAAACGCGAGTACTGTCACGTTAACTCATGGTACGGCACGCGCAGCACAAACGCGAGTACTGTCACGTTAACTCATGGTACGGCACGCACAGCACAAACGCGAGTACTGTCACGTTAACTCATGGTACGGCACGCGCAGCACAAACGCGAGTACTGTCACGTTAACTCATGGTACGGCACGCGCAGCACAAACGAGCTGAAGTGCAGCACGTAGTGCCGGGGCTGCAGCTGGTGCACCCTCAATGAGAAGCCAGTCTTCCGGCGAACGTATTCCTCCACATCGTCAGCCACGGCAGAGTGATTCAAGCGCGACACATTGCCTTACTCGGTGTCGCAATCCGAAGACCAGAACCAACCGGCTCGGAGTCTTGCGGGACACCCTTCGCGCCTTGCTCTTCTCTTGCACCAGTGTGAATCCCTCCTTATCCACATTGGTGCGGGAGGACTTTTCCTTATCAGGAACCCGTACTGAGGACATACTCATATATTTTGACGACGCGTTTGGTGAAAGTAGAGCACCTCCTGGCTACTGAGCTGGCGGTCCGGGGTTCGAATCCCGGCAAGGGCAAATATTTGTGTGATGAACTCGTATAATTGTGCTTGGGTCATGGTTGTTCTATGTATTTAAGTATATATTTATCTATATAAGTATAATGTTGTCGTCTAGTGCCGATAACACAAGCTTTTTTGAGCTTAATTTGGGACTAGATCGATTTGTGTGGGTTTGTCCGATATTTATTTATTTACCTAATAACAAGGAAGGAATTCCGGAAATATTTAGATTTCTGTTTTTTTTTAATCCCTTTTAAAATCATAACATTGTGACTGTGATCATGTTTTATTATCCTCTTATCCACACCCTGATAGCTAAATATAACAGCATACTTAGTTTATATTACAGTTTCTGGCACTAAAACATGGAACATTGAGTCAGTAGCCTTTATAAATACTATACTGATAAGAAATCCTAATCAGCTGTCATACCTCACTCGTTGCCAACTGTCATAACGACAGACCGTAAGGTGGTCTAAGGCGGTGTTTACACTGGCCACGCTATAGTACACTAAATGCCAACAGTAGGGAATGCAACCGGTTATTTTTAGTATGAAAATAACCGGTTATTAATCATAACCGCGGTTATTTTCATACCTTTTCGGCTAACGTTGCATTCCCTACCCAGCAGGGTGTTTATCAGCCCACGCCATATTGCGGATTTTTAGCGGTACTAATTTATTTTACTGGCAATCACAATTTTTTGGCAACTGACGTTGAATGTCAGTGAATGTCACTGATGTAAACAAAGGGGGAAACAGTAATTTTTGCATAATAGAGCCAAAACTATCCATCCACAGTGATGAAAGTCAAGCTTCTTTAAATTTTTCCGGGATTCGAACCTAAGACCGCCGGCTCAGTAGCACTACAAACTGAGCCAACCACGTCGTCGTACATAGCTATACACTTTATTTTTCATAACGACTGCGCGCTCTTCCAGCCCCTCTAGCACAACTGTGACACGAAATAAATATTACCTATCTCTTTCTATGCGGTACTATGAGAAAGTGACGGTTAACACTATGTCGCGCAACAACTACTTGCAGCTATAGTTGCCGGCAAACTTTTTGAACAAAAATGGCGGATCTGCGCATGTACATTTGTACGTAAATCGGCTACTGCACAGTCAAGGTTATGCTCTGAAAGTTTGCCGGCTGTTGTACTACTTATTTTGAAATCCAGCGGCCGTGGCCGCCAGTGGCCACATGGTATAAAAAAATAAGGTATGACGCTCCGGCTAATGAGACTTTCTACGTCACTGATTACTTGCCGCTTTATGGTAGCAAAATAATTATAAAAAAATGGTTTCCCGCCAGTCTTACAAAAATAATTAATTATGCATTTATGTATTACGATTGTCATGTTCTTTGACTAAGATTTATTTTGTCGCAATAAAACACTCACGATTGAATGAGATTTATTCAGGTAACAAGGGAATCGGGGAGTATTATGACACACCACTGGCAACACAGAAAGGTATTGTCTGAGCCAACCAATCAATCATAGCGAGATGACGCCAAAAGTCTCACCTGTCTAGTGTGTAATCCGCCTAAGGGACAGAATACATTTCCACTTTACGCTGACGGGACGAGGCATGTTGTGTCCCCGTAGCGTGGATATCTTAGTCGTACATCGTAAAAGGGCGTATTCCATAAAAGCGTACACGTATTTACCTTTTTTTGGGTTCATATGACGTACACAATATTATAAAACTATCCACGCCGACGACGACGACTACGAATTTGACGACGCGGTTAGCTCAGTTTGCAAGCACCTGCCTACTTAGCGGCGGTCCCGGGTTCGAATCCCGGCCAGGGCAAATATTTGTGTGATGAACTCGAATATTTGTGCTTGGGTCATGGTTGTTCCTATGTATTTAAGTATATATTTATCTATATAAGTATGTATATCGTCGTCTAGTACCCATAACACAAGCCTTCTTGAGCTTAATTTGGGACTAGATCGATTTGTGTGAGGTTGTCTGATATTTATTTATTTATTTATTTATTTATTTATCCAAGTTCCAGTCATCCAACTATATATGGTCCAAAACAAAACTCGTTTATTTTTATAAAAATCTAGGTACCTATATTCTATCAGTGATTTTATACGTTTTTATTTAAGTTTGTTTTAATTATGTTGTTCACTTTAGTATGTTTTCGTTATAATTGTGATTATATTAACGAGTAATTTTCGGATTAAATTGGACCATAGTTGTGTGGACTGGACTATATTTGGGTAGTTTTACAGTACTCAATATTTCCGTACTAGATCGTCACGTTTTTGTATGAATGTTTTTTTATGTATGAACGTTACTCGCCTATTGCTTCATGGGCGTTTTCCAAAAACAATCCCGCATCCCTGTTTTTTTCAGAACTTGACGTTTTTGGGTTCATATTTACGCAGAATCGATAGCATTTTCGATGTGAAGAATAAAAAAAAGTGTCGGTCTGTCAAGTGAGTTGGTTTATCCTTCAGTGAGTGAGTGAGACTGCCATGAATCAAAAGATAGGTAATATAGGTCATTTGAATCACTTACTCGCGGACGACACAGCTCTCACACACACAAATATCGAGCAAAAACGCTAACACACACGCGCAAATGTCGAGCGAGACACGTACATCGTCTTACTCGCCAAAATATCGTTCGAATTACCAGGATCATTACACTCGTTAACATATTTCAGCCATTAAGTATGTACATTGTGCGCTACCTAGGGGTTGGTGAACTCGACTCGATACGTACATACCTACAGTCTTATTCATTTTTCGTCACGATCTTCCTAGGACTATATTTTTGTTTGTCCCTTACGTTTTTAGTATCATTCACACCTTTATCTTTAATCACATTCGTTATTGGTCTCTCTTAAGTATTTTAGCGTTACTGGCAAATCGTCTCGTTCTTTTTTGGGTACGTTCGCTACTTGTCTCGTTCGATACACGTTTTATTCGCTATTCATATCTATTGGATTTTATGGCTTTTGATTAATTACTTTTGACTTGCCTATTTATGAAGCGACGTTTCCTGGTGGTGGATAAAGTTAAGGTAAATACCTTATATACTTGAGATAGCTAATTCAAATTGTACCTACTCGAAACAAACATTCTACATGTACATTTTGACTTTTTTTCCATTATGCGTGCAGTTAGAATTTTGCGTCTATTTATAAATGGGCCATGCATTTGTGTAGCCCATAGTACATAATCAGCCGAAGCGCACATATCGGTCGTACAAATATTGATAATTTAAGATTGACGTGAAAAGATAAGATAGCAAATAAAGATTGTGGCGAAAAACGAATACCTATAACGAACTCAGAATTGGACTAAAAACGAAAGAGTCTAATAAAGAAACTGACCAGCTTCGAACGTCCCGGAAAAAATGAGGAGTGGAGAAATAAGTAAATGACACAAAAATCTAAAAGGAAGAATAAAGAATGAGTCCACGGAATACCGTGACGAATAACGAATAAGACTTAAATAAGAATGAGACAAGTTACTGAATTGGACTTAGGAAGATAGGGACAGATAGCGAACAATACGATGAGTGACGAATACCTACAGAATGAGACGAAATAAGAATTTAACGAAAAATGAATGGGACGAATAAAGCTGATACCTTTAAAACTATTATTTTTATTTGGTTATATGGATTAATTTGAAAATATAAAAAGGCTCTGAGAATCAGCACTCAAATGACGTCACCTAGTGGAAAAATTGTCAGTCGCAACCTACAAAAAAAACAGCAGTGGTACAATTTCCATACTAACTCCGTCTTAGTAATAGTCCGATTGTATGGTTTACTGCACCAATTACTTGTTGCCTACGCTTTTTTAAAATGAGGAATTTATCAAATGTATTCTTTAATCATAATAAAAAAAGAAAAAAAAAACTTTCCGAATGTTCTTCGGACCACAGAGCCGGCTCATTCCTCGGCCAAAGGATTAGCTTGGCTATTCAGCGAGGGAATGTAGCCGGCATCATGGGTACCCTGCCGCAGAGCCATGATCTGGGGGACATCGGTTTCAGTTAGTTACTTTTATTTAGGTTCAGTTGATTTCTGTTATTTTTTACTTGACTTTCGTAATAAATAAATAAATATTGATTAATCATAATTACAGGATACTTTTTACCCATCTATGCTAAAGAAAATAAATACGCCGATGAAGTTGCGGGCGTCTCGTAGTCTTAGGGAGAAGCCAGACATCATGTCACGTGACCACGTTACACTAAGTATGGCGCGACCGAAATTACACGACACAAATTACACTCGTCCGGCTTCACCCTTACTATAAAATCCTTGTAAAGATACGATGTTTTACCTCAGTACAGCAGCATTTATTGGACTGTGTTCGGACGTCTGTCCCACTTACGGAGGACTAAACAAGCGAACGCTTTTAGCCCTTGGGCTCGCGATGGATCCGGTAAATTGGAAGTGATTTTCTTGACCTCGTTTCAAGTAAAGTGACAACATGCCTTTTTAACAATTGGTTTTATGTGTCTATCTAAATCGCACATTGTTTCCGTACGATGCCCGCACAAGGTAGGAAACATCTTCATTTCCAGCTTAATACATTTTACTATTGTATTAAGCGGTATACACTTACGTGAAATTGTCAGGAATGGCCCGACATGTTTCGAACTCGAATGGAGCTCCTCTTTAAGGACCCCTATCGCGGCGCTACCCGCAAACCGCTTAATACAGTAATTAAATATGTCCCACGAAAGTTTTATAAGATTACCTACAGATTATTTTTTTTATATTTCTAAGGTTATTCCTACCTATAAACAATAAATCAGTAAAATGTTATCCATTTGCCATTACACATCTGTAAGTCAGTGGTAGACCGGTAGATAATGCCGCAAAGCATCAAATCCGCCACGAGCACATTTTATGTATTGTGCAATAAAGTATAAATAAATAAACAGCACTGACCTTGAACCTTTTACTTTATCCCGACAGTCATAAATTTAAACATGACATTATTTATGCAAGCTCAATTACCCACCATACGACCAGCGTATAAAAGAATAAATTTTGTACAACAGCTCGTTTGCTCGGATACTGATTTAAATTTAAAATCCAACGGTACTTTCACAGAGTCGCTTTTCATCTGGTTCAATAAATTCCTATAAAGACATGTTGCATATTGTCTTCAGTTTAATAGGATATATCCTGATAATTTTTCGATCTTCTTTCTCGACTGTTTCCTGGTCCAAAACTTAAACTAGGTAACTAAAACTTTGACAACTGGATGGGAAGAAAATGTTTTGTGTAGGACCGTTTAGATTTCTGCGCTTATTATAAACAATTTGTGTATAAGGTGTCTGGCTTTAGCCAAAATTTCGCTCAAAAAAAAGCACTATCCGATACAGAAACTGTCCTTCTCATTCAGTTTGCAATCGCTATAGCCTGACAAGGATCGGTCCGGCCCAGTCCAGTACCCTTACATTTGAGAACGTGACCGTGCTCGCTAGCGACAGCGTAAACGATCTTAGAGTATGGAATAGTGAATAGAGAGCGTGTTACTTAGTAGAAACCTACGACAATATTGCTATCTCTGTAAAGCACGTCAAGTTCCCGCAAGAAAAAACGAGATGACAGTATATTTGTCAGTTACGTCTTTTAAAAAAATGTACAAGCCCATGTGTCAAATTTTTCGTTGTAGTGATGCCCGAATACATTTATCGATATCGGTACGATATCGATAAAACTACAATTATATAGTTGATAACTTTATCAACTTATTAAAAAAATAAACATCTTTAACTTGGATTTGATTTGCCATTGCCGGGATTCGAACCCAAGACCGCCGGGTAAGTTGCATATTCATATTCATATTCATATTCATTTTTATTGATAACAGTGTTACATGTCAACTTATTCTAAATTACATACAATAAATTATTCAATATTAAACAACATTATATTTTACACAATAATTACAATAGCAATTAATTTAAAATTGAACATTGATTTGTTGCACTCATTTTGTGTTATCTTCTAATTTGTCTTCCAGGAACTCTTCTACAGTATAGTATGCTTTTTGTATCAAAATATTTTTAAGTCTTTTGACAAACACTGCATATGATATGTCATCTCTAGTTAAGTCCAAGGGCAGATGATTGTAAATTTTTGGACCTATGTACCATACACTTTGTTCTGCTTTTTTTAGTTTATGGGGTATAAGCCTTAGTGCATTTTTATTGCTGCGTGTGTTATGGGAATTCTCACCACGTCTTTGAAATGATTCAAGATTGCCTTTAACCACTTTACATACTTCCAATATATACAGACACGGTAACGTTAGTATTTGCAGTTCACAGAAAAGCTCTTTTGCTGGTGCATCCCAGGGCACACCAGCCATTATTCTAATCGCTCTCTTTTGAATTACAAATACCCTTTGTCTCTCGGCAGCTCTACCCCACAAATCAATTCCATATGCCAGGATAGACTGAAAGTAAGCAAAGTAAGAGTCTTTCACGCAAGACATGTCCAACATTTTAACAAGACGCGATAAGGCGAAACAGGCCTTACTTAGTTTATCGCATACAATATCAATGTGTTGATCCCACTTTAACCCAGCATCTATGACAAATCCTAAATATTTTGCACTTTCAACGCATGGTACCATCAGATTATTTAATCGTATCTCTAGTTTATTAGTTGGGGCACCTTTAAGGTTTATTTGAATTACGTTCGTTTTCTCAAGATTTAATATCATTCCATTACTTGTGAACCACGCCCTTACGTCTAGTATTAAATTGTTCACTTTCTCTTGAAGGTCAGCAAAATCCTTCCCAGATACGATAAATGCGCTGTCATCAGCATAAGCTATTAGTTTGCCATTCGTGGTGCATGAAGGCAAATCATTGACGAGCGCTAAAAACAAGTAATTACCCAAAACTGACCCCTGAGGAATAGATGTTGTTCCTTGGGACTGAAAGCTGGATCTTCCTCTCACTCCATTTACATCCACTTCACTTAATTGTTGCCTATCATTTAAGAAAGTTTCGATGACACTCAAGAATTTACCTCTTATCCCATAGTGGCTCAGCTTTTTAATTATTAACTTGTGATCAACTAGGTCAAATGCCTTCGACAAATCACACATCACAATAGCTGTATGTTCTTTTAATTCTAATTGATCAATTACAGTTTGTATTAATTTTCTAGTAGCATATACAGTTGATTTATTGCACTGATAAGCATATTGTTCCTTAGCTAGTAGCCCTTTGCTTGTTAAATGCTTCATTAGTTCATTACCAATACCCAGCTCAAATAGCTTTGAAATTACTGGTATTATTGATATTGGGCGATAGTTTTTCAATTCTGACTTCTTTCCTTTTCCCTTGAATACGGGGATCACTTTTATATTTTTTAGAGAGTCAGGGTATCTTCCATCTTCAATACATTTATTTATTGCATAGCAAAGTACATCTATAAATGTTGGTGGGAGACTTTGTAATATATTGGTGGGAATGTCATATACATCCTTCGTTGGCTTCATTTTTATGTTTTTTAGAAGGTTGTATATCTCACCGATTGTGAATGGTGTAATCTTTGCATCGTCAATTACTTGCGGTATATATTTTTCAAGGAACTGCATTGACAATTGAATGTCTACATCCTTTTTAGTCTCTGAGACGGTTTTAATAAAGAAGTTATTAATTTCATTCGCAATCTCGCTCGGGTCTAAACTGTCGGCCATATCTTTTGCGTTCTTACTTGCTATGGTTTCACTTTTTATAATGTTCCATATTGTTCTGGCTTTATTGGAAGCATGCGATATTCTATTTTTTAAAAAGTTACTACGGCTTTTTGTTGTCAGCATAAGATATGACACTTCAAGTTCATTTTTTGTATCATAAAGCAATTCATTGTCAGGAAATTTATGAACTAACTCAGTTAGTTCTTTTAGTAGCATTTGTTTCGCTTCTATCTCCGGCGTTACCCATTTACTATCTCTTCTATGGATAGGGTATTTGCGAGAAGGGAAAGCTTGCTTAAACGTATGAACAAATACATTAACAATTGAATCTAGCAACTCATGTGACTGTTTCCTAGAATTTATGATCTTACTCCAGTCATATAATGTGAGAGATTCGCAAAAGCAGTGTATCTTGTATGGTGTGATTAGTCTCATCATTACATGTGGATCAATATGCGAATTAATATATTGTATAGTATCAAGGTTAATTGTTACAATTTGACCATCATGATCGGATATATTAAGTTTTAATGGCTTCGACTGTATTGCCTTACTATCAACGTTACAGTAGGCATGGTCTATACCTATGTCATACCTATGCATCTAGGTGTTTTCAGAAATTCAATGTGGAAACTTCCATCATTGTTAGGCTATTGGTTGACTGGTAGAGAACAGCATTACATCCGCCATTTTGCTGACTTTTTACAAGCTTTTATTTAACTTGCATTGTATGTATTGTATATATATTGTCCCTTAATATTTTTTTATTTAATGCTTAGTTCCAAAAAATAACGTCTTTAAATTTAAGGCTCTATATTGAAAATTATATGAAAAAAAAAACATTGACACGGATTTTTAAGTTATTACAAAATATTAATACATTATAAAAAAACTTAACCTAGGGTGCCGCCGGCAGCAGGGAGGGGCCCAGGCTACCGGTGGTTAGGGCTGCAGAGAGAGGAACCTCCTGACGATGCGCGCCGTGTCCAGGAGTACCGCCAACAGAGCATTATAAAAAAATAACAAGATTAAGTATTGCGATTAAATTGAGTCTCACTTTGAAAAGGATTCTAAGCCACTTGACTGCTGTTTTGGCTGAAGATTAAATAAAAAGCTAAGTCAAAGCACTGATTACTTAATAACAGATACGACGTTATCATACAATACAAATAATTCCTTCGACATTCACCCATATTCTTAATGGACGAAAAGTACCTATTTATAATTATGCACTGCACGGCTGGCGAACTCTGTAGGTTTTTAGGCAAATGTTTTTTTTTGTCTGATCGTGTAAGTGTAAAAAGGAAAAGTAGATTAAAATTGACTTCTGGGCACCGATCGAGCTGAAATTTAGTATATTGGTTACGTCTCATGATGGAACTAGACTGTGGTTATTAGAAAATTATTATGCAAACTAACGGAATGAACCAAAAAACCATTGAAATTGTTATAAATTTATAATACATTTATTTGACAGTCTTCCCTTCTCTCACCTTGCTGATTAAACATACGATTGACAACATTTCATATTTCTAACAGATGAAAATTAATAAAGATATCTAGAGAGCTTTGCATCGTGGACACACTAAAATATTTATTTGAATTTAATCTTCTGTATGTACGTAAACAAATATAACAAAATACATAAAATAACCGAAATCTACAACTATGCTCAGACAGAGTTGTCGTCTTCAGCCTATCCACGAAAAAAATAAGCTATCAACAAAGTCCACCAAAACGTCATTGACTTTTTTAAATATTATGCACCTGACCAAAGTAACCTTGATTTACAGAATCGCAAAGTATCGATAACTTTTTCTACGTCACTAGTAACCTCACGACAGAAATTAACATAATTGTTTTTTTTCACTATTTCTATGTTTATTTTAATTGTAGCATAGTTAGATATCATTTGCGTGCAATAATAATCCTATTTCTAAGCTTATATTTTTAATATTAACATAATTTCTGATGCATTTGCTGAAAAAACAATACTGAATTACTTACTAATGAAAAAGTATATTTTCACCCAAGTTTTCTTTTCTCCCAGACTGCGAATTGCATCCGCGCACAATGCACGACATTTTCTAAGTTTTGCACGCACTTTCACACTTTTTTTTCATTTAAAAACACAAATATTAATAATGTTTATTTTTCGTCAAAAACAGACGTTATAATGCGACTAAGTTGAAAAGGATGGTCAGGGTTGTCATCATCGCATGCTTACTCGTTTACTTAATATGGTAGCATAATAATTTGACATTTACAGCCGCATTTGAGCGATACAGCCCATCTTGACGTTTATGCTCCTTACGCTGTGACGTCATCAACGCCCTATCTAGTGGTCTATTATATCTATGTAAACGATAGTACAGCGCCCCTAGTGGTTACTTTGCAGAACTACAATTCGCCATACAAATAATTTTCCTAGTCGCTAGCGAGTACTGTCACTGTTAACTCATGGTAAGGGTACAGGGATAACTAATAGCGCTACAAACACCTTTCATATGGCAATAATGTGCATATGTATACAACCCGGTTACAATATCTGTGGACCTGGCGTCGATGACGTCACGTCGGCGCTCTGGTACGGTGCGCGACGCGACGGGGCGAGCGCGGGTAGGTACAAGGGTAGGGGGAGGGGCTTCACATTCCAGCGATGTCCACAGATATTGTAACCGTGTTGTATGTCATACATTTGCATTTTTAAACGTCATTAGCGATTTCTCAAAGATTTGTCACTAACCAAATTCAAAACATTGTTTACCAGAATGCTGCTCAATCGTTCTGACTATAAAATATGACTTTACTGTAATATACCACCTGTGTGTGTATGTAAAGCAAAATAAATGATATGATACTATGCTACTTTCATCACTGTGGATAGTTTTGGCTTTATTATGCAAAAATTACTTGAAAATTATATCAGTGACATTCGGCGACTTTCAACGTCAGTTACCAAAAATTTGTCGTTGCCAGTAAAATAAATTGTGCCACTAAAAATCCTCAATATGGCGTAGGTTAAAAAAACACCCTGTTGGTTATATATTTGGTTCAGTTTTGGACGAGGACACATTCGGGAGCGAAACCTCCCGACATTATTGCGAACAACGATAACATTGTGAACTTGTCTTTAAAGTGAATATCTATCGGCTTCCTTCCTCTTTTCTAATGATGAGGGTTCTGGTTCTGTTCTTTAATGGTAATCATTATTCTATTAAAATAGACGTATAATTAAATTTAGGCTAGGTTTGATATTTCTTGTTTGTAGACGCGGTGGGCGCAGTTTGTAGTGTAGCTACCGAGCAGATGGGCCTGGGTTCGAATTCCGGCAAGGGCAAATATTTGTGTGATGAACTCGAATATTTGTTGCTGGGTCATTGATGTTATCCTATAATATTTGTCTCCTCTGGTATTTTTTGTGAGGAGGTGAAGATTCTACTCATACGCCCTTATTGCCACATTTAGGTACTTATTTATGTCCTACCTCGAATACTTTTATCTAGTCTGTTTATAGAGTTACATATACCGTCAAAAACAATAAAACGAGCCTGTATAACTCAGTAAGCCTTGATTAATAATAGCCTCTTCGTTTCAATTTTCATTTGTTTACATTTTTTATTGCAGCAAAATCCTCTTTCGCGGTCGATCAAGAGGACTTATGTATATCTCGTGGGCGTATTTCATTCTACTTGCTAACTAAGGTGCTCCCTTATCGTCTGTATAGTATTTCCCATTAATCTAAGTACACCCATATGACCCATATTGTTAAATCGGTATACTGCCTTTTCGCAGAATATTTTTTGGTAGAATGTTTCGTTTCACCGAAATTTCACTTCCCAGAATTTTTATTCCTCTCTACTTAATCATATATTTTTCATAATTCTTGAAAATGATTGATTAGGTTAGGTTAGGTTTGATTTATAACAATCCCAAATAGTTGACCGTTGTGACCGTTGCAGAGGAAAATGCTTTCTATGATATGACACTTCAGCGCCTTAACTAGTGTTACTTTAACTAGTGTAGGTACAGCGCCGCGAAATTCTGTTATGAAGATATTTATTTGCGTAGTTAAAGTGTTATTTTCTTTGTTTATTCTTGAATGGAAATAAATTGCTCTTGGAAAAGGATAATGTTCAGCAAACAAATGTTTTGCAGGGCAAAAGTTGGGGTGTCAGATATGGCCAAGTGTATTATGTACGGGTTTGAAGCTGAAACTGACACAAAATACTGCTATTTAACATTTCGCAAATGAAAATTTAGTTTTTAAATAAACGCCGACGACATTTGCGTGTCTTGAAATAATTCGCCTTTTGTATGATTTATTCATTACTATATTTAGTAGTTCTTAATTTAATAAAAATTCGAAATAAACTAAAGCGCAACATATTTGGTAACTTTCCGCGGCCTTATAAGGCCGCGGAAAGTGACCAATTTGGACGTTTCAAATTTACCCAGCTGATTAAAAAAAATTGGTAACCCCTACTGTTTCCAAAATATTTTTATCATATGTAGATATAGGAATTCTCATGTTCGCAAGTAAGATAATTAATATAAACCCCCTTTATAAAATTACTAAATATATATTTCCGTCCAAAACGTAACGAAAGTTGGTTAAATTTTTCGACCACGAGTACTAAAAGCTCTGTTATTTTTATGATATTTCAACTTTCATGGGCATACTTTTGTTTTAAACTAAAATTTATGATATAAGGATAGTTCTACTGATTACGGAATAATGATATATAGTCATTTAAATTTTTTATCTTTTTATTTTTTACATAATGTAGATGATTGTGGGTGAACCAAAATAGTACAACAATACATCGATACCTTAGTTCACACTCGTACTAACTTTAACTTTTCTGAAATAGTTATTGCAGTTAGGATGTTAGTGCACGACTCTGTGTCACTGACAATTAAAATGTAATTAGTACAAGTGCGAACTAAGGTACCGACATTTGGAACATCATATTATAATATCGGACGGGACGCCGGGATTAAAAAAAAATGTTATTGTGTTTTAAATCACTATATTCTAGCTATGACCTTACGTTACGATTCGCGTCACTTAATTAATAACATACGAGTACCTGCATCTGAGGTAATACGGAGTTTGACTATATTGAATATAAATTGTGACATTGAAACCACTAAACATTCATTAAAAATACGCGGCACCAAATAAACTATAACTGTTCAATAAATGAAACAGAGTAATTAATTTTAAGCGTTTATTTATAGAATAAACAATATTAATTAATTATTTTTGTGCCAGCATCGCAGAGCACGTTGATACAAGCAAGATTTTATTTGTACTAAAGTTGCCAGGAGGCAAAAACACAGTTATACATTATAAAGATTACCATTCATGTTTAATCTTGTATTGAACATAGTTGGGCGGGGCCAAGGTAAGTTATCTAAGGTAAGTACATTTTTATTTAATTTATTATACTATTTTATTAAGTGTATTCATGAATTATACAGAATTTACTATATTTTTTAACTAAACTGATGAATTAGCAAATTATACACAATTACAGATTGAATTTAAATTCTTAACAATTATTTTTATTGTGACCCTTTATATTTATATATTTATTTTGATTAAATTTACAGATGTTATTACAATTTAATTTTCAAAAGGAAGTGGACATAACTTATTATAAGACCTGTTATAGATTTTTCCATTGTGACCCATCTTAATGTCCGCTACTCTTACTTTACCATCCGGCCCGGGGTAAGTTTTTACTATTCTAGCCATGGGCCAACTTAATGAAGGGACATTATTAAGTCTCACAATAACTAAATCACCTACTTTTAAATTAACATTATCATACTTCCATTTAGGTCTGTTTTGAAGCTGGTTTAAATAGTCATTGGACCAGACTTTCCAAAACTCTTGCTTTAATTTTGTACATACATCCCAAAGTCTTAATCTATTTACATTTTTATCATTTAGATCTTTTTCAGGATAGCTTGTCAGAGGGGCTTGTATCAAGAAATGCCCAGGAGTTAAATAATTAAAGTCTGATACATCTGAGCTCATGGGAAGCAAAGGACGCGAATTTAAAATTGCTTCTATTTGGGTTATCACCGTGTCAAATTCTTCAAATGTCAAACTAATGTTCCCAATCACACGTTTTACATGGTACTTGAAACTTTTAACACCTGCCTCCCACAAGCCACCAAATTCTGGTGAATAGCTGGGTATGTATTTAAATTCCACCTCATTTTGGGTGCAAAAACCTTCAATGGAGTCTTTGTTAGTCTTTGAAGAATGTAATTTATTTAACTCTTTTATAAAATTATCTGCTCCCTTGAATGTTTTTGCATTATCACAATAAATTTGTGATGGGTATCCTCTCCGGGACACGAAACGTTGTAGACACGCCAAGAATGCCTCAGTGGTCATATCGCTGACAAGTTCGACATGTATTGCCTTTGTGCAAAAGCAGACAAAAAGTGCAACATAGCCTTTCTTAATTAATGGCCTTCTAATTCTGGCAATTTTGATGTTAAATGGACCACAGAAATCTACCCCAGTAACTAAAAATGGCCTAGTAGGTGTTACTCTTGGAGAGGGTAAAGACCCCATTAGCTGCTTAGCAACTGTAGATTTAACTCTGAAACATTTTATACATTTAATTGTTATCTTTTTGACTTCTCGTATTCCGTTAATTAACCAATAGCGCTGAGACAGCGAGCTCAGAACTAATTTAGCTCCTACATGTAAAAGTCGTAGATGTTCTTTTTGGATAATCATGTCCGTGATATTAGAAGACTTTGGCAATATTATTGGGTGTTTTTTGTCAAAGGAACAATTGGGAGCGTTTTGTAAACGTCCTCCAACTCTTAAAATTGACTCTCCATCAAGGAAAGGATGTAAACCGCTAAGATTTGATTTTATTGGCTTGTCAGACTTTAAATTCTGGATCTCTGTTGCAAAATTACTATTTTGTGCATGCTTAATAATATACTTCAATGAATTTTTTAACTCTTTTGTTGATAGTGAACCATTAATTTTGTCATTTGATCTACAATTATTTACGAATCTCAATACCCATGCTAAGACTCTTTGCAATTTTGTCAAGTCCGAGAATGTGTCAAATATATTTGAATTTTTTGTATGATCAATGCTACCAACATTGGCAGCTGCCTCTTCGTGCAAGGTCTCTGGTACAGTTTCAGAATTTATTTTGAAATAGAACTCATTTTCTTTGTGCTGATACATTGGATCAGAGAGATACTGTGGACCATGCCACCACAAAGTGTTATTTTTTAATTTTTGGGGCGCTATACCTCTCGATAATAAATCTGAAGGATTTTCTGTACTCCTGACATATGCCCATGTACATCCTGATGTCAAATTTTTAATCTGAGCTACCCTTTTTAATACATAATTTCCACTTTTAAGATTACTTGAGTTAAGCCACGACAGAACTATCTGAGAATCTGAATACAAAGTTGTTTTCAGTGGAAATCTTGACTGTAATATATTTTGAACTCTATTTACAACTTCAGCAAGCAGTACTGCACTATTTAATTCAAGGTTTGGAATTGTTAAAGTATTGCTCATCGGAGCTACTCTTGACTTTGAGCACAATAAATGGACTTTAACAGTACCATCCTTGTAAATGACTCGCAGGTACACACAGCATCCAATGGCTTTTAAGGATGCATCACAGTATCCTATAAGTTCTGTGGATTCCATATCACCTCCTAGCACACATCTTGGGGTGGAAATAGTACCCATTTCCTGCAAATTTTTTAAAAATATTTCCCAGTGTTGAAGTTGGCTCTGAGGTAATATAGAGTCCCAATCTATTTTTAAGGACCATAACTCTTGCATGAAAAGCTTTGCTTTTACTATTATTGGGCCGATTATACCAAGCGGATCAAACGTTTTCCCTATGAAACTTAATATTTTTCTCTTTGTATTTAAATCACTTTGATCACATTCTGGACTATGAAATGTAAATAAATCCAAATTTATATTATATTTGACACCAAGGGTTTTTATAATATTATCTCTACCTAATTCCAATTCATCAAAACATTTTTGGTCCCCAGGTATGTCATCAAGGATACTCTCATTATTTGAGCACCATTTGTGGAGCTTAAATCCCCCTAAATCCAGTAGATTTATAAGTTCTTTTTTCAGGTTAACCATTTGCTTCAGATCGTCACAGCCAGTGATGACATCATCAACATAAGTATTCTTCATGATGGCCTCGGAAGCAAGAGGATACTCATCATGGAACCGCATTGCAAGTTCGACTAGGCATCTGGTGCTGAGGAAAGTTGAAGCTTTCAAGCCGTATGTGACAGTCTGAAGTTGTAGGCAAACAACAGGTTTTTTAGGGTCATCCCTCCATAAAATATTTATCAATCCCACTTGACTTTTATTTAAATATACCTGCCTAAACATTTTCTCTATGTCACACATCAATGTATACCGGTAAGTCCTAAACAGGGTGAGTATGTCAAACAATTCACTTTGCACTGTGGGTCCATTATACATCTTGTCATTAAGAGAGACTCCGTTTTTAGTTTTCTGGCTTCCATTAAAAACCACTCTTAATTTGGTTGTCTTACTTTGCTCATTGTGGACACCATGGTGCGTTAGAAAATAGACGGGATCATTTTTTACATCATAATCACCAATGTCAACAATCTTGGCATGTCCCAACTTGACATACTGGTCAATAAAGTTTTTATATTGCTGAAAATATTCAGGGTGACTTTTGAATTTATTTTCTAAAGAGTAAAATCTCTGAAGAGCAATTGAGAATGAATCTCCCAGATTTAATTGATCCATGGGAACCTTAAGAGGAATGTCAACATAAAATCTTTTTTCAGTCAGCTGTGTAGTTTTTTGAAAAATATCTTCAGCTTGTTGACATTCCGAGGTGACCTCTGCTTTTTCAGGGATTTTCTCTGCGAGCCAGAACTTATTCATGACTTCAGTTAAGTTTTCTTTTGTATCTTGGATAACAAAATTTGTCACCATATTATTATTGGTCTGTACTTGAGTAGCGGTGAATGACAAGCTACCACCTACTACATACCCAAACAAAGTATTTTGTAGCACAAGACCATTGTTCAAATTTATTTGACCATTCTGTATTATTTTAAAATAGAAATCTGCACCCAATAATAGCTGAATCTCAGAAGGGACATAAAATTCTGGATCAGCGAGCTTGACACTTTCAGGCAGCGTTACTTTGGATATGTCAATATACTGTTGTGGAAGCTTTGATGTGATTGTGTCAACAATGTGACAAGAAACTGGCAGCTCCACATCATTACAAGTGTGCAACACAATATTAGTGTACCTATCAAGCTTATTGGGATTATTACAAATACCTATTATATTTGTATTTGTTTTTAATTGAGGCAATTTTAATTTATGGACAAGAGCCTCTTGTACGAGAGAAGCTTGGCTCCCGGTGTCAACCAGAGCTTTAACATATACATCCTGTCCATATATGTCAGTGAGTTTTACCTTGATGGTAGGAAGCAAAATATTTCCCACTGATTTCTGGTTGCATAGGTTACCAACAACTTCCTCTTTTGGACTTTCCTCATGCATGAGGGTATTGTGATTGAGTTTGCAAATTTTGCATCTAAAATTAAATTTGCATTTATTTTTATGAGGCTTAAGGCACACATTACATAATTGTTTAGATTTTGCAAACTCAATCCGGTCCCCTATGGCAGCTGTTTGAAACGTTGGGCACAAATAGATGGGATGATTTTTATTGCAATAAATGCATGCTATTTGTTTGGATGTATCTTGGGCAACAACATTGCTAACTTTGAACGGACTGGATTTGCCCCGAGCAGCCTCATATGAAGTGCTCTTTAATGCGGGACTATCCTCTAACGCGATTGCGCGCTTTTCCAAATATGAAATAAATTCATCCATTGTTGGTAAATTGTCAGGGTTCTCTCTGTCGAGATGATATGCCCTACATGTGTATGAGTCCAACTTGCGACTCAATATAGAGATCAATAACATGTCCCATTGTTTAGTGGGCTGTTCAAGATTTTTGAGTGCATATATTTGTTGCTGCACTTCTGAAATAAATGCCCTTATAGCGCTAGCTGTGCCTTTTTGCAATTGAGGTAAGTCCAGAAGATGATTGATGTGGTTAGATATCAGTCGAGCTTTATTGTCAAAGCGTTTCTTTAGCAGAATTAATGCCTCAGGATAAGACTCATTGACCATTGGTAAATTCACAATCACTGACAAGGCCTCTCCTAACAAATACTTTCGGAGGTAAAACAGTTTCTGAATATCTGACAATGATTTGTTTTTATCAATGAGAGCTGTAAATAGATCCATGAATGGCTTAAATTGAGTGAAATCTCTGCCATCAAATGTTGAGATTTCAATGTTTGGTAGCTTTGACATAGACACATTGCTACTATTGTGTACATTTTCACTGGAAGAACAAGTCTTCAAATATTCATTTAACTTTGCTAAAAGTTTATAATACTTTGACTCAACCGTATCAATTTGTTCCGCATCTTCCGGATCTAATAACGATATTTCGACGTTAATGTCCTCGTAATCTTTAAAAGTACTCACGAGTCGGCTCCTCCGCGCCTCCAAAACCGCTGTATCGGCAGGCGATACACTCACCAGATCGTTAACGAAAGTTTCAATGCGCGTGATTGTTCCTTTGAGGTATCCCCGTTTTGTACGTAAACGTAAAAGAGGTAGAGAGCCGTTGTCCGTCATCGTTAATCTCGCAACGCACTTATACACTTATAACCGCACATCCGCTCTTATAAACTAACACAGCACGCACTTTGTTTATTTTATTTTTACAACACCGCGAATTCGATACGAACTTCTCTTGACAGCTGTGACTTTGACATCTGGGCGCTTGGTACACAGATAATGCTCGAACCCGCTTCCAAACCGCGTTCAGTTCAGTTTTCGTCGCTCCGCTTGTGCTGCCACTTGCCGTTCAACACTACTATCGATCGAGTTACAACAACGTAGCTTAGTCGCCGAATTTTGAATTTGCCGCCTTTGTGTTGCGACTGTATTTCTTCTTCGAATGTTGTTTCTTGATGATCCTGAGACCCTTAGCCTCTCGCAGGCACTTTGTTTTGAGTCAAAAATGCACACCCTGATGCAGATCGGACAAATTTTATTTCCAGTCACGTGGGCACGCCGACTCTCGCGCTGCTTATTTTTGAGAAAGTAGACTTCTCTCCTTCACAGATTGAACTGAATCCACTGCTATGATCGTAATGCACGGCCTTACGATTGAGAAATATAGATTTCTCGTGAATTCGAAGTAATCGCGTAGTTTTTTCGGATCGCGTACGAGATGAAAATGTCCGCCGCCGACCACTTTTGCACTCGCGAATATACTTCACTGCGTATTTTACTGTTTTTATCGAAGGACCACTTGCTCTGTTCAATAAATGAAACAGAGTAATTAATTTTAAGCGTTTATTTATAGAATAAACAATATTAATTAATTATTTTTGTGCCAGCATCGCAGAGCACGTTGATACAAGCAAGATTTTATTTGTACTAAAGTTGCCAGGAGGCAAAAACACAGTTATACATTATAAAGATTACCATTCATGTTTAATCTTGTATTGAACAATAACTAACTTTTGTACATTACTATTTTTAATTGTACAATAATTAAAAAGAAGACGCGTTTTGACTACTGCTTTTTATGACGTCACCATGCCTGTATCATCATAGAAGCTGTCATACTAACAGTTCGTTTTTGACATTTCATAAAGAGTAGCTGATTTGAGGCTGCCATCAAATACCGTATTTTTGATTATATCATTGCCTTTGCTCAGCAGTTGGGCACTCTATCTTAATTACTTACTAGTATTTATTCGATGCTTCGCACGCACAACTTTCAAATTTAATATTAGTGGCATTTATTAAAATACTTGCTTTGCATTCCGAGACTACGATGTCAGACTTTAAAAGATTCTCACTAATTTCAAAAGTAATAACCTTTTGTAACGCTGTCATTATAACTTATTGTTCTATTTGTACTTTTAGGGAATTCAACTTTATGAAAATTCAACATTCTGCAAATTCAACTTTTTGCAACATCTGAGGAATTTAACTTACTGTTCCTGGACAATTTTCATGCTTAATGTCCCTATAATGGATAGTCAGGTTGTAGAAATTTAGTGAAACCGCTGAACACGTTCGTTGACGAAAATGTGGTTGTCTGATATTTATTATTTACTGGATTTTAACCACGACTTCGTACGCGTAGAACTCGTTATGTAATTGATATTGACAATAAAAAAAACAATTAGACGTTCAGGTATTCAGTAATCGTATGGAATCTAAATGTTCTAAGCTATTGGGTGAAAGTGATGGACAAAGTGCAAGACATACATTTTGAATCTTTTTGGAGTTGCAAGGCTAAGTCCCTTTCGATTCAATAAGTTATCTGAGGCTAAGTCCCATTCGATTCAATAAGTTATGCTCAGATGCTCAGAAATGGCTCGAGATGGTGACGGTCGATAATGAACTGAAGAAGGTATGGTTATATTCACCAAAGATTGTTTGTCATATTATGAAGTCAGGACATAATATTATTACAATACAACTTATCAGTGTTACTTAATGCTCGAATTTATTTGCCAAGTTAAAGCAGCTTAAAAGCTTATTTTCTTTACCGTAGTTAGGTTGAATGTATCTGATAACCATCTCTGGATGTCGAGGTATCTCTGTACCAAAATTGGTTTCGTTTTGGCTTGATGAGCGGACAAATACATTTTTATCAAGAGGCAGCTCAGTACGGCTGGCGACGCGCGTCAGTACAAATACTGCATCGCGCTATTAGCGCTGTTAAAATCAATCCCGAAATAATGACCTTTCTCCATAGCAAGCTGATATTCAAATTTAATATAATTTTAGAATCAGCCGCCGTAAAAATGTACCTCACATACCTGAGAAGCATAACACTGTTTACACTGTAAGCTCATGTCGCCTGGTGACAACAAAAACTCACTAAAATGCAGGGATCGAATACCGGTATTCGGCTCCGTACAGAATACCGGTATTCGATTTCGGTTTTCGCTTATTATTTACACATTTCTTTATTTTAGTAAGCTTATTTCAAAGTTCTATATCAATACCTACATTATATTTAATAGCATACGAAATAACACCCGAAATTAGAAAGGTATTTTAATTAATATCGTATCGATCCCTGCTAAAATGTCTATCACTACTCTTCAAAAACTCTTATTTAGGATGTAGATTGATACTGAGATGAGCATTTCTCAAAATGTGTGTACACAGTTAAGACAGAAAATTAAAGTCCAATATAATTTTCCTATTTTTATATCAAGTTATGGCCACGTTCAATAATAAAGATGCTTATAATTTTTTAATTATATATAATCTGATATCAATGTATTCGAAATCACAAAGAAAATTGGTAACGAAATAGAAAAAATACAATTGAACATTAACTGACGTCTTATGAACAAACTTTTTGAGAAACGCTCATTTAACATAGCACATTACTTCTCAGGCACGGAAGGTAACGTTATGCTTCTCAACGAAATAAAGGACATAAAAAGCTAACTTGAAGCGCTACTGCATTTTCAAAGTAACTTTGAAATGAACGTGGCACATAAACAACGGACAACGTGACCTTAGTCATTCTTCTACAGACGTGTTTTTTTTTTTTTAATACTGCCCGGTGCATCTGGAGTGCCCGGGCCAGCATAAATCTACTCGGTTTCGAGAAACGACCTTCATTAAAACGAGCCATCGTATATGGAAGCGAGGACGTAGCAGAGTAAAAATAGTAACTAAGGTTGAGGTTATGGACTGAATAATAGTATTTTATGCAACGGTTACATAATGAGGGGTAGTTAAAACACGAGTGAGGTTTTATGAAACGAGCCGAAGGTGAGATAAGATCACACGAGTGTTTTAAGGGCAATTAAGTATCTACACATATATTCATCAGCATTTTTTTTTATTCTACGACGGTGGCAAACAAGCATGCGGCCCGCCTGATGTTAAGCAGTTACCGCCGCCTATGAACGCTTGCAACGCCAGGAGCATCACGCGCGCGTTGCCGACCCTTTAAGAACCTATTTACTCCCCTCTTGAAGAACCGCATACTGTAGCCCCCGGGGAAAACCTCGGCAGGGAGCTCATTCCACATGCGAAGCGTTCGCGGTAGGAAGTTCCTCTGGAACCGGACAGTTCTCGACCATTTAGGCTCTAGCATGTGAGGATGAACACTTTTATTCTACGACGGTGGCAAACAAGCAAGCGGCCCGCCTGATGTTAAGTAGTTGCCGCCAGCTATGGACGCTTGCGACGCCAGGAGCATCACAGGCGCGTTGCCGACCCTTTAAGAACCTATTTACTCCCCTATCGAAGAACCGCATACTGTAGCCCCCGGGGAAAACCTCGGCAGGGAGCTCATTCCACATGCGAAGCGTTCGCGGTAGGAAGTTCCTCTGGAACCGGACAGTTCTCGACCATTTAGGCTCTAGCATGTGAGGATGAACACTTTTATTCTACGACGGTGGCAAACAAGCAAGCGGCCCGCCTGATGTTAAGTAGTTGCCGCCAGCTATGGACGCTTGCAACGCCAGGAGCATCACGCGCGCGTTGCCGACCCTTTAAGAACCTATTTACTCCCCTCTTGAAGAACTGCATACTGTAGCCCCCGGGGAAAACCTCGGCAGGGAGCTCATTCCACATGCGAAGCGTTCGCGGTAGGAAGTTCCTCTGGAACCGGACAGTTCTCGACCATTTAGGCTCTAGCATGTGAGGATGAACTCCTTTTATTCTACGACGGTGGCAAACAAGCAAGCGGCCCGCCTGATGTTAAGTAGTTGCCGCCAGCTATGGACGCTTGCGACGCCAGGAGCATCACAGGCGCGTTGCCAACCCTTTAAGAACCTATTTACTCCCCTATCGAAGAACCGCATACTGTAGCCCCCGGGGAAAACCTCGGCAGGGAGCTCATTCCAGATGCGGAGCGTTCGCGGTAGGAAATTCGTCATATCAATAGGTATCATAGATTTTCTTTGATGTAGATATGAAGTAGGTACTCAGTACAGTACTACCAGTAACTCCCGTCGAGAGGAGGAATGAGGAAATGGACATGTAGGACCTATAGTATCTGAACTTGTTATAGTAATATAACAATATGACTCTACATGAAGATTATTATTTAATTAAAACGTTCGTTATACTGCGAAAACTTTAATATAATCACATTAGTGGGTAACTGTGGAACATAACTCGACATTCGACAACTTTCAATATTTATTAAGTATAATATAAATTCTTAGAATGTTCTGCTTTTTCTTTTTCGTTGTCTGAGGTTGTCTTGAGGTACATCAAACGTAACATTATTTATTATGAATCTGCTTGAATAAATCCTAATGTTTATTAATTCTAGTCGTGCTATATGACAACATGTTTTATAGAGCTTTGAGCCCAAAAATAAGAACACGAAATATTCAACTACTTTTCTTCTGTCTTTATGATGTACTTACACGAAATAAGATCTTCGTACCAGTCGTACTGCTGAAAAAGTTTTTGCTATGAAATTACCTAGACATACTCAAACTTGTAGGTACCTATACAGTTATTCAGTAGATGAAATATGTCTGTGGCTCTAGTGAAAAGGGGTTAAACTCGAAAAACACTACTTTACAGGAGACTCAAAAAACCGTTGCGGCTTAAATTTATTCAGACTTTTGATCACTGTACTTCAACCGCTATACTTACAAATAAACTTTAAATGCAGTTTTAATACTTAAAAAATCCCCTTTCACGGGGTAATATTCTTAATTCTCCAAAGTTAACGGTTAAAAAAAAAGGTGACTTATATCCGTGCCAAAAAGTGTTCTTAAGGACATAACTGACTTTGTACCCTTTTTCACCCATAATATTTACACTATCCGGGAATATAACTGAACTTATATCAATTTTCACCCTTATTTTAGAAAGTGAAAATGGAAATGCTGTTCGGTTTATTTGAAGTTATCTCCTTTTATAAAGGAAAAATACATGAACACCCTAAATAAGAAAGACCTGACTAAACGAAACCTTTCATTTAAGAGCTTTATTTCAGACATAATCCTAAGAAAATAAACTTTTACCTTTTTGCACGCAATTAATTTAGGTGTACTGTAATACAAACACACTTTTACCAATGGTTTTTTAAAAGTTATATCCATTTTTTGCGGTGCAGTGGCAATAAAAGATCTTTATTTTTATTGATTCATTATTACAAAAATGACAGAAAAAGTCAACATTAGCATATAAAACTATTCTCATAGTTTTTAACTAAATTTGGACTTTCCTCAATCAATCGTCTAATAGAAATACATATTAAGCGATACAAGATGATAACTAAAACGAGATAAGTACAAAATTTAGTTTTTCCAGTTGAATTACAATTACAAAAACTACGTATGAGACCTTAATACTAAAATTTGATTGCAATTGTGAATATTTAGACTCGGAAAATAACATGTATCACATTTTGGGTGTCAGCTTGTATAATTCCAATTCTTGTATAAAATCAATTCTTGCCTGTACTCTGTTGGTGCCAAAGATAAGGAATCTACCACATCCCCAGAACATAACAAATTTTCGTAAAAGATCTTACACTCGGGTTTATCAAATTTAACAAAAAACTGTTTTTTTACCGATATCCGTATTGGACCGCTGTTAAGTCTTTCATATACAGGAAATAATGAAAATGTTTCTCGACGGCTTTCAATCAACTTATGCTTATACTTATTTTTGTGGTACTCAGCATAATCCATCTCGCTGAATCTAGGACAAGTTCTTCACTGATTTTAAGTTTGTCAGTTACTCCTTGAACAAACTTTGATGTTTCGTCAAATGGTTATCGCATTAGCAGTCTCTGCTGTCTTTATTTTTAAATAATTTGCAAAATGTCTATTCTTTGTTGTTGCGTCCATTAAATTACCTAGCAATGAACTGAACCCTTTTGTTACATTCTCCTAAAGCCCAATTAACTCTCAAATATTTTTTTCTGAGTTCTTCTTGTATATTTATTGCGCATTTCATTTTACAATTTCCTAGCATCTTAAACTCTCTTTATTTTTTTTGCTTTCATACGTTTTACCAAAATGTCTCCTCTTTTTCCATTCCTCCCTATGTTTATTCTCTCTTTCTCACTTTTTCTAGGCTGTCCTTTTCGTCCTTGACCAACTTTGTCCCAAAACGAAAGTTGCTCTGCTTCTTCTGCCGTTCCGGTTTCTTTCGTTTCTTGTAATTTTTCTGAGTTAGAATCAGTGAGCACTACGATCTGCCTTTTTCTGGAGTGCTAATAGAGTCGACGAAATTGTTGCCACCTTTCTCCTCAACAAGTTTGAGCATTCGATCGACTCAAGATCGGCCTGCCATTCTGTGTAACAAACAAAAAAAAATACTTTTAATCCTAGGGGTGGCTTCATCATCAGACCAGCCCCATAGTACCATATTATTGTATTGTCATGTTAAGTAGGTAGTAGGTACTTGGGAAAGATTTTAGCTCAATCGGTTGCAAATATTCTGCTTCAAAATTGAATTGCAAGATCCCACCCGAACAAACATAGTTACATAGGTACATTGCAAGTACAATAACTTGTAAAAAAATGCCTACATCACTACTGTAGGTCATTCTACATACTGGTGACCCAAATTTTATAATAGGATGATCGATTAGACTCAAGTGTACTTAAAATAAACCACAGCGAAGAGACTTTATAAAAATAACTTTTTGATACAAGTAATAATCGTGGTGTAACATGATATATCTCACCAGTATAAGTCAATATACACCAATAAATACTAAATAATTATTTGTGACTATGGATTAATTTCGATTTATTTTTATGAATTATGGGTAAATTGCTCGTGCAAATCGGTACAAGTAAACATTGATCATTAAATACCAGATTTATTAAAAGATTCAATTCGACTTATATCAGTAATGTTTAACATTAAGTCGTGAATACAGATTAAAGTCGATTTATATTCTATAAGGTATGTTATCTTGTTTTGTAAAAAGGTATAAGTAAACATTGATCGTTTAACACAGGATGCGTCAAAAGAGACAAATGAACTTAAATCGTTCTCCACAAACAAAACTCGAAATTGTTCATTGTTAACTTTAGTTGCACATTGATCAAAGCTCCTTAATTAAAAGATTTAAAAAAAAAAAAAAAAAACTTTAGTTGCACCATATTTCACGACATAATTCACCAGATATACTGTTTGGCACAATCCTAACTTTGTCATTTTAAAAGATAACTTAGCTCCGATTACACCAAAAGATGCGCAATTTTTTTTTGTGAATTTTGGTGTATATAACGCAAAAAGGTCATAAGTGCACTTTAACCCCTTTTCACTAGAGCCACAGATGTAAAAATAGTGTCTAATATTGTCATAAAAAAGAAAATAAACGGCCGAGCGCGTGTCTTACTTGCGCATCAAGGGTTTCGTAAACTGGCCGGCTTAAGTTAAGTTTACACGTGGTATGTATGGCGCAGGATACCAATGAGGTGCAAAGTTATCGCAATCGATCACGTTTGTTGTATGGTAGGCCCCTTCAATATTTAATATAGGTATTCTGTTTTTTATTAAAATTTGTTTTTATAGTGGCAACAGAAATACATCATCCGTGTAAAAACTCACACGGTTTATGAGATACAGCCTGGTGACAGACGGACGGACAGCGGAGTCTTAGAAATAGGGTCCCATTTTTACCCTATCGGTATGGAACTCTAAATAAGGGTCTACTATTGTCTTAAAAATAAAAATAAAACATTTTATTTGGTGCATTTGCTATGTGCAATTTTCGAGTAAAGTAAATAGGTACTGAAACCATCTTGATATTTTTCGTCGTATTTTGTCTGAAAAGTTCGTTGTAGCATGTTTTCTCTATCAACTTCGGTGAAAGAGTTGAGACGGAAATATTAAAACAAACTCACCCTACAAAATACGATGGAAAACTATTATTCACTAGGTACGGTCAGTGACTAATTTTTTGAGGCCTCACTTCACTTTGTGAAACAACTCTAACTAACAATGGGGCCAATTGGGTAGGTATTGTATTGCCATAATGAACAGCGGCTAGAAACTGCTACGTTGAAAGGAAAGGTGTCATAAGTACAGTTTGTGGCCCAGGGGGTAATTCGACCAATTTTAGAGAGATGATGGAGATCTCTTCATTTCTTCGCCATCCGTCACTTTTGACGTGACTTGACAAGTGGCCATATCTCTAGAACATCGCAACTTTGTCAATCCGGTCGCGCTATATTTGCGTTTCCTTTGTATGTGACGGCATAAATAACAGGTGCATACTTTAAGTTAATCGTGAAGTGCGTGAAATTAGTCAGTTACGTTTCGTTCAAAACAGAAATTAAAATGCATGAATAGCAGTTTTAACAATCATTATCGCCTTCAAATTTCCAAAATTGAGATGAGATAATGTCACTTGAATCATTTTAATGACAGTTCAAAGGCGATATCACTCTGTTAACTAACAGAGTTTAAACGTTATGCGATCTCTCAAACGGCATTCGCGAATTAGGTCCCTGTTAATCACTATTACTAATAGTATAAAACAAAGTCGCTTTCTGGTGTCTGTACCTATGTATGCTTAGATCTATAAAAGTACGCAACGGATTTTGATGCGGTTTTTTTAATAGATAGAGTGATTGAAGAGGAATGTTCATATGTATGAAACATGCATTATTTATCAGCATTGCACCCGTGCGAAGTCGGGGCGGGTAGCTAATAATGCATACAATACTCCTTGGGATCCCTTGTTTCTCAGAACAAAGCGAAGTAACTTCGGCCTCTCGACAACCACTCTTTCTGACGCACTCTGTAGAAAATAATAACAACGTTAGAGCAAATTCAACACTGTTTCTCTTATCTACTCCTCTCAGACTCACTATTTTATTGAGATTCCCTTAAAACACTGTAATAGGATTTTCAATGATAACCCGTACGAAATTAACAAACAAATTTCGACGCGAAACTGGCTTCATTCGTTTGTGAATTAATTTGGTAAAGAAATTAACGGTCTCTAAATATTTCAATCCAAATAGAGCCTCAAAGCCTGCTCTTTAATTATGATTACTATAGATAAACTTATTTCAAAATTAATGTGCTTTATATTATGTACATTTAACGAAACTATGTCTGAGATAATTGTATTAGAGATAAAATCAAAAACTTTAAGTTTATCAATCAAAATTAACTCAATTTTATTGATTGATTATGTTAAATGCGATGCAATTTTTATTGGTGTGTAGCAGCACGATTGCTACAACCGCCCGCCGATTTAGTTCGAACAAGGACAGGGCTAAGCACCATTGGCGGTGTTAATGGTTAATAGGACAGGGCCCTAAGATGCCGCATTTAAAAAAAAATACGGCCTATATAGATACGATAGTACATTACTGCAGACGCCGGGAAATAAGAGCTTGCCGGGTGAGTAGGTATAGACGGATAGTGATACGAAGCCGACAAACCCTTTTCACGGCTAAAGCGTGTATAGTGCTTTTACTCAAACATATGCAATGACCACTCAAAAAAACATAACTCAGCTGTTTAGCCAGCTCACGAGCACGGACGCCATGTTTAAAAAAAAAGACTTCCCGGCCTTCAAGGCCTTCAATTTTGTATGAAATTCCTTTACAGTTTTCGGGAATTGTTCCGCCCGAAACGTGACACTTCGAAGTCTGTTTTAACGCACGTTATGACGATATTTCATTGCATGTTTGAGAAAAGGATATTTTATGATGATGGATCCTCGAAGTGCCTACAGAATCTCGGGATTCGTTCGACGCAGAAATGCGTGCAATCGCTTTTCGACTCAGGTCAATGAACATTTACAGCTACAATCATAAATAGTTACCTGAATACTTAAAAAAAACATAATAAAATATAATCGATGCGTTGGCTCCGTTACAAACGTATTAATTTGGTGCCTGGGGCCACCGCGGTGATCCTTGTGAAAATGCAGGTAGGTATTAGGTACATTTCTTGATACGTGGAGCAGAGTGAATCGGTCTTGCCTAAAAGTTCCAAACCCGAACGCTAATCTAAAAGTTCACGGGCTTCAGTTGATTTCTTCGGTGCCGTAGGTACAATATTTTCATGATGTTTTTCACTCAGGCAAGGGAAACAATCCGCTATTGAAAGCGAGTTCAAATGGATATAAAATTAGCCAGAAATAGGCGAATAATAACGGTTTCGTTCCCTTTGTTACGTGTTAGTCACCCAGCTGAGCACCAAAATGTCCAATGCTCAAACGGTTCATTCAATACTTACGACCAAATAGTTCTGAGGTGAGGAGTTTGGGTAATTTACCCAAAGAATGTTTTGAAGGGCTTTGATGGAGTATAATTTAAACTGCGAACGAATTTCAGACTGATGCGAATTGAATATTATGTCTCATCGAACAGTTTTGAAATAATGCTGTTTTCAAATAATCGGTATAAAAAAAAAAATTATTACCTATTCAAATAAGTTACACACCATTACAGTAAAAACCAAGGCACTGTGAACTACAGAAATACATATAAACAAAGACTTAAAACTAGTTACATTTAGACGACAATAAAGGAAGGACGAAATAAAGGATTTAAGACGTATAAATAAGGTGATTATTACGTACCTACCTACTCTTTTAGAACTCCGTACAAAAAGGTACAAAAGTAACTTTTGGTCTGACTGTCTGTCCGTCTGCTTCAGCTCTATATCTCAGGATATTGAAATTTGAACGTCTTTATTGACAAGTCTGAGTTTGCCACATACCTAAGTATAATCTTAGGTAGCGATGTGTGACATTAAAAGTGTGTTATCAGCTGTACCTTTAATAAATAATTGTAAACATGAAATTTCTGTTCATAAATTGAACATATTTTCCGAATTATCATAAAAATTGGATATTCGGAGGTCACTACCGTATTTTTTTTTATTGCATATTATGAGACTTTGTCGTTTTAATCACGACTAAACTTTTATAACAATTTTTGATAAGTACACCGGTAGCTGATGGCACAGATGGTTAAAGGCTACTTTTCGTTGGACACCTTCTCGTAGGTGAAACAGGTGTTCATAATTTTTGTTATTTTTGTCCAATTTTTTCCAATTAAAGCAGATGATATGGGGCGTATCCTTATTGCAAGCTAGTTATACTACTTACCTAGTAGTAGAAAGTTCTATTTTCCACCCCGTTGAAATTGACTCTGAAACATAATTGCCTCTGACATTATATTTTATCTTCGCGAGATCAGAATCCAATTTATCATCAGCATCACGTTCGATATGCGCGGAGCACTTACAAAACGGATTCTCTGAGCAATCGGCTCGCTACTAGCACATTTTACCTACTGATATAAGACTTTATTAAGTGCAAAATGAAACGTGTAGATAAACTTGACAGTAGGAATTGCAAACCGGTATTATGTATATTTATAAATTCTACTTAACCAACTTCAAAAATAAGAAGAGGGTTATTCTCAATGCGACTGTTTTTTCCTGTTTGTTACCTCGGAACTTTCGACTGGGTGAATCGATTTTGGTGATTCTTTTTTTATTTGAAAGCTGGTACTACCCGTGTGTCCCATTTAAATTGGTCCAGTAAAGTTCTGACAAAGACATCAATGAGAAAATGTGTTATTGTATGTTCCATTTGGCTCATTGAAGACGGTATTTTTTTTTTAAGTGATTAAGTTTATTTGAATCACTATAAAAGTAAAAAAAAAAAATTACGAAAAAAGAACCCACTTCAAAAACAAACTCAAAAGTAAAAAATAACCCAATCATGTTCATTTACATTTGAATCACCTTTTGAAGTCGGTGGCAAACCTCACGTAAACTTGCGCGGCATCTGTTTTCACGTAATAATTGAGGGTTATTTTTGACTTTTTTGTTTTTTTGAAGTCGGTTCTTTATTGTTAAAATCTAAGAATTATATCCATTAAACATGTAAATATTTATCTAACATAATTTGGTTACATTTTGTCTTTTGAAATACAAAATCATAAAAAAATATGCATATGTGTGTGTGCGTACATATATGTTTATGTGTGTGGTTGTCGTATGTATTCTAGTTTTAATCGATACTCGCTCATCGCCAGCGGTGGGACCAGTGCTCTACTCTTTTGTATTATGTGCTTATGGTAACGAATTCGAAATTACCACTTCCATAGATACTTTCTTCTTATCTACCTTTTTATACGAAAAGCGCTCACACAAGAGCCACGTTTTACATTACTTTCGGTCCATTGGCGGGACGAAACGGCCCCGGGGTCAAAACAAACAGAGTCCATAGCGTGACCCAAATTACCCCACTTTAAATGCAAATCAGATCGTTTTACTCTCCCGATTTTCAATGTCCATATGTGCTTCAAGCAAGTGGCTATTAAAATCTGCTGTTGTCTAAATGCAATGTCAGAGCCTCTGTCAGAGTTGGAGTGCGTTTTCAAGATCTGTTCTGTACTTACTCGGCGTCTATTTGCTTTTGCCCACTAAATGTGATGTGTGTGTTTTGTGTGTGTATGCGTGTGTATGCGATATTATGATGGCAAAGTGTGAGGCACAACTATTTGTAAAGATTTGCGCAATTTTTTTGGTATCCCCTACTTTTCATTCTTACTTTGCCCCTTTAGGAGTTTGTGAATGAGCGGACGCATTTAACTTATGCCCATTTCTTACCCAGCTTTGAAATGGGAATTGGAATTCCCATCTCATAGCCAGTTATTATATGGGTACCTTTCTTTATAAATCTGTACGTAGCCAGATACCTACTAAGTAGGATTATTTTATCATTTCAAAAGCTGGCTACCAAATCTGGCTACGAAATAGTAAACTAAAAAAGGGGACAAACTCCGAAAGGGGGCAAAGTAGGTAGGTACAAATAAAAAGTAGGGCATTTCGGAAAAGGGTGCCCTTTAGAAATACGAGTAGTATGGGCAGGTTGAGGCCCATACACCGTTCCCAATAAGACAGAGCAGAGCGGAATAGGTCATGATTTGGCCAATCACTCTTATTCCATTGACACGGGGTAAAATGGACACTTCAAGCACCATCAATGTTCAATCTCGCTCCGCTCCGTGACAATGGATCGGTGAGCTTTTTAAAATACATACATATATTAAATTCCATATTTCTAAGTCTATTCATTCATTTTCCTTCTCAGTGTAGGTATTTTACACACTACACGGAAATAAATAGCACAACTAGTTTGACTACTTGAGAAGTAGCCAAATTGCGCTTAGTGGTAACCAAAATTATGCGTATTTTTTATTTTGGGGGAAAGCACTATACGTGCCTTAGCCATGAAAAGGGCTTGCCAACTTCGTATCATTATCCGGCCTCCCTACGGCCTATCGTCTATAGCTAACTCACCCGGCAAGCTCTTCTTTCCCGGCGTCTGCAGTAATGTACTATCACAAGGCCGCGGGCACCTATTGGTGAAAAATAAAACCCATTTGACATCCTTCGGGTATCCTAATATTAAACAACCCTAGTTATAAGACAGTGAAACACAACCACCATTTTCAATTGCATCATATTTTCCCGGAGCTCTTTTACAGTGGCAACCGCAGACAAAGAAATAATTTACAATTCGCATCGCTGGAAACAAAAGCATCACTTCACGTTTCCGAGTATTGTTCGTGTTAACGCCGAGAGAAGCCCGGAAGTGATCGGCATTCATTGCGATGAAAGAAATTTCATTCGCAACAAATGAAAAAACCAAGAGCATGTCGGGCCACGCTCAGTGTAGGGTTCCGTAGTTGCTCATCCTTCAAAATAAACTGCTGTTTTAAGCCCGAGGTTTAAGTTAAGAAAGATTTTAAGCTCTATAAAAAGGTCGTAAACGCCCTAGAAACTGTAATCACTTATTACCTTCTGGAATATAATTTGGCGATAACTCAAAAACGGCTCGACCGATTTTGTTCAATATAGTTTTCATTGAAAGTACTTATAAGGCCTCATTAACATGATTTTTTCCGATATTTTTTGACCCGTGGTTGTAAAGTTAGAGGGGGGGACACTATTTTTTTTTGTTTGGAGCGAATATTTACAAAACTGCTGACTTTATCAAAAAATAATGTAAGAAAACCTCTATTATTTTTACAAGACCTATTCAACGACACCCCACACACCAGTGTTGAAAAGAAAAAAAAATCACCCCCACTTTAGGTGTTCGAGAGGTAGGTACCAGAAAAAAAACATTTTTTTTAAATTTTATTTTACCGTTCTGTCAGTGTTATACCTACATTATACTCATACCAAATTTCAGCTTTCTAGTACTAATGATCACGGAGCTAAGCCGCGGACGGACGGAAGGACAGACGGACATGGCGAAACTATAAGGGTTCCTAGTTGACTACGGAACCCTAAAAAGGACGCTTCCCTAGTAACATAATTTAGTACTTTTAAAGTAGAACGTTTTAGGACGTGCTAGAAAGTGTTAATAATTAGCACTATAACGGTGTTGTAAATTTTTAAAGAACCCTAAAGAGGCCGTAGTTTATCATTGATTTATTCTATAAACATTACATAAAGGCTCTCGCGGTGATAAATCAGCTCTGTAGTTGAAGTGTAAAAGTGAACTGAAACGCTTTTTAGTATAAAAATTGTACTGTCAATCATCTCATTACTATTTAGAACCGATTTTTAAGCCACGACCGCGGAACAGTGAAAAATACTACCAGAGCCTATGATTCAAGATAAATCAGCAATAAAAATTAGAAGCAGTTTACATAAAACGAATATTATTTGGGTTGCCGATATTTTTGAAGCCGATAAAAAGAAAAAGTCCATTGAAATGGTTAGAACTTTTAAATAGATATCGCACAGCCTCAGGCAAAGTGATCTAGTCCCAAAGTGAGGTCTTGTACGCTGGCACTAGACAACGACATGCATAAATGCATACTTTTAATAAAAAAAATATTATACGGAAAAAATTGTGTGCGACATTTAATATCCTATAGTTTGTTTATATTTACACTAAAGAAAGACATCGTCGCTCGCAAAGTACAGAAACTTTTTGAGCGAAGCATAACATTTTCTCAAACATGCAATGAAATATCGTTATAGTCGGCGTTAAAACAGGGTGTCACGTTTCGGACGGATCAATTAGAGAGAACTGTAAATAATTTCATACAAACTTGAAGGCCTAGGCCGGGAAGTAATTTTTTTTTATACCTGGCGTCTGTGTGAATTATGTTTTTTGGAGTGGTGTATTTTTTTATTTCTTTGTATATGTTTGAGAAAAGCACTATATATGTCTTAGCCGTGAAAAGGGCTTGCCGGCTTCGTATCACTAACCGGCCTTCCTACGGTCGGCCGTCTATACCTACTCAGCCGGCAAGCCCTTATTTCCGGGCGTCTGCAGTAATGTACTTCATATATCTGGAATGGATTTACAGTTTATTCAGTTCCATTAGTTTAGATATTTTTTTTAATAAAAATCAAATGTATTTCTGAGATGAGTTATTATCGTCGTTGACGTATAAAGAAGCCGAAAATCAATAAAATGAAACACGTAATGTCTCATTATTTTTAAAGTGGGTACAACACAATATTTTTTTACTGTACTTACCATTAATGCAAATATCAAAGCACAAAGAAAAAATTTAAATGACTAACCTGGCGGAAGAGACCGGGAATCGCTGCTTTATTTTCTGCTTTATTTGTGCTTTGATCTTTGTATCGATACGAAAATCAATAGTTGTGTCGTTTTATTACAAATTCTTAGTTGTTGAAGCCCGTAATATTTTACAATATTGTTGGTAAATGAGTATTAAATAGTATTTTATGCAATCGTTGCACAGTGAAGGTTATTTTAAGACCTAATTGTGGAACTATTTCACACAAAACTTGTTATACGAGCAAACACAGAAAAACATTTTTTCCTTTAATCGTCATTCCCCACTATGAATTTTTATTTTTGATGTTACCTTTTTCGTCCAACTAAAACTGACCTATGTATTAAAAATAACATGGTCATGCGCGGCAGCGATATGGGGTTTGAAAGGAAAGAAAATTAGGTAAAAAATTCTGCAATTTCAAATGGGGGATGCGACTGATGTTGAATTATACTACATAGTGTAGTTATATGAATAAAATTAGTTCAATATAGGTATCATAAAACAAACTAAGAAAATAAAAATAAAATAAGTTTTTATTTAAATATGTGACTTTAAATTACGACAATTGTATGTTTTTTTTAATTGTCCAAAACTAATTTTGAAAATGTTTTCAGAATCCTCATAGTTTAACAAAACAATAATTGTACGACAACCATGAACTTAAACGCAATTTTTCACGGTGAAAATGGCAAATTACTTTGTCTCCATACAAATATTGGTACCCATCCCACAGATGATGTCGAATGTAGGCAGACCATTTGCAGTATGGAGCGTTTTTAGTGCTCTATAAGAATGTTGGACTTTGACGGTAATTTTTGACTCTTAGAGCAGTCTAAGTGTAGGTCCCATATAGACATTTGATCCCAATAAAAAAAAGAATCGATTGAAATCCTTAAAAAAATTGTCCGCATGCCTATTATGTTTTGGCTCCAAGGCTACCTCAGTTCTAGACCTATCTACTTAATCCGCACGATGACAGCCGAACACTACAAAGCTTTTGCATTATTCGGGTCTAACAATGGCCGCCGGTGGCTGTACGAGACGCTTCAAAGACGTATCTAATCTAATAATTACCTTAAATTATTATTGGTGTCAAGGGCAATGTCGATTAAATTATAAAGGAGAATTTATAGGACGCCCGAAGTGGAGCTGAGGGCATTTCAACCGACTTTAAATGGACGTAGTTATGCAAAAACGATCCAACCCACACGTCACTTAAAATTGAATTTTGCACTTATTAACATGGGTAGGAAGTTTGTATACAATTTTCAGCGACTCGTGGGTTGGAAACGTTTTTGCATATAGCTACGTCCAAATAAGAGGACGTTCTCAAGTCGATAGAACATCTCCAGAATGAGAGGTGGACTTTTCGACGTCATCGCGCTATGATTGGTTCTGTCTATCCGTTTCTGTGTTGCCAATGGTGTACAGTACTTTTATCTCACGAGCGCGGGTGAGCCATGTTTGTGTGAGTAGATGTACATGCACATTGGCTCTGTGTGGGTGAGCTCGTGTGGGCCGGCACTGAGAGCTCCCGAGCTCACCCACACAGAGCCAATGTGCATGTACATCTACTCACACAAACATGGCTCACCCGCGCTCGTGAGATAAAAGGACTGTACTTCGAAGCCTGTTTTAACGCAAGTTATGACGATATTTCATTGCATGTTTGAGAAATAATAATAATTATACGTCTATGCATTACAGTTATCATGTTCTTTAACTTAATTAAATTTAGTCATAATAAATTAAAACACTCACGATTTTATGAGTTGCATGTACATCTACTCACACAAACATGTCTCACCCGCGCTCGTGAGATAAAAGTGTATCACATTTCGGGCGGAACAATTCGAGAGAACTGTAAAGGAATTTCATACAAAATTGAAGGCCTAGGCCAGGAAGTATTTTTTTTTTAACATGGCGTGTCTGTTCATGATCGGTCTAAACAGCTGTTTTTTTTTTTTGTATTATGTATTTTTTATTTCATTGCATATGTTTGAGAAAAACACTATACATGCCTTAGCCGTGAAAAGGACTTGCCGGCTTCGTATCACTATCCAAACTCAGCCGGCAAGCCGTCATTTCCCAGCGTCTGCAGTAATGTACTATTTCGTAAGTACGACTGGCGGCAAACATTATTTTACTTAATAATTATTTTGTTACCATAACGCGGTACCTAATCAGTGACGTAGAAAGCCTCACTAGCCGGAGTGTCATACCTTGTAATCCGTGGTTACGTAGATTTATGTTGTGGTACGGTCAGCATCAACACTAGCTGTTTATTTTACTACGGGCTGAAACTGTCATGCGTTTGATGCTAACTGTACAATCGGTAGCAATAGGTATTTGCAGCACGTGTATGCCGTATTTTGGACAAGCATGAGTCAAGGTCGCTTTTGTCCCCTTTATGCGGCAATAGTCTTTACTGTTCTCGGGCGACGCCTGCATCCAATTATTGGTCGGTAGCCCGTGCGAGTCAATCTAAAATGTAGATAGATTCTAAATAACTGTTTTTTTTTATCGGCGAACAGTGAAAACCTTAATGCCTTTTTTAGGGTTCCGTAGTCAACTAGGAACCCTTATAGTTTCGCCATGTCCGTCTGTCCGTCCGTCGGCGGCTTAGCTCCGTGACTATTAGTACTAGAAAGCTGAAATTTGGCATGAGTATGTGTATGTATGACGCCGACAAAACGGTAAAATAAAAACTAAAAAAAAAACTTTTTTTCGGGTACCTCTAAAGTGGGGGTTGTTTCAACACTAGTGTGTGGGGTGTCGTGGAATAGGTCTTTTAAAAATAATACGGGTCTTTAAACATAATTTTTTGATAAAGTCAGCAGTTTTGTAAATATTCGCTCCGAAAAGAAAAAAAAATAGCGTCCCCCCCTCTAACTTTTAAACCACGGGTCAAAAAATTATGGGAAACTTCATGAAAATGAAACCTTGTACTTTCAATGAAAACTATATTGAATAAAATCGGTCGAGCTGTTTTTGAGTTATCGCAAAATTTCATAGTTTTCTTTAAAATGACGTAAGTGCCGCGCGGTATCCTTATACTTCGAACGTTACACATATTAGTTAACTGCAATACTGCATTAAAAGATTCCGCTCAATCTGGTGCGTATAATCGATAACTTTCAGAAGGTAATAAGTAATTAGTTACTTTGGCGTTTACGACCTTTTTTATAGAGCTTGAAATCTTTCTCGTACCTAATTTAAGCCCATCTATTGTGAAGGATGGGCAACTACGGAACCCTACAGTGAGCGTGGCCCGACATGCTCTTGGCCGGTTTTCATTATTCATTACAAGTTAGTTGCTTGGGTTTCTGTTGAGAAATGCTACCGAGGCGAGAATAACTTAAAATTCCAGGACTTACGAAAGATGTTTTACGTCATAACGTGCGTAGTACCTACGTTAGTACTAGTGGCAGTTGACCAAGTTTTATTTAGTCGTAATCACTACATAGTAGTATAAAACAAAGTCGCTTTCTCTGTCCCTATGTCCCTTTGTATGCTTAAATCTTTAAAACTACGCAACGGATTTTGATGCGGTTTTTTTAATAGATAGAGTGATTCAAGAGGAAGGTTTATATGTATAATACATGCATAATTTATCAGCATTGCACCCGTGCGAAGCCGGGGCGGGTCGCTAGTAATTGATAAAACTCTCACGACTTTATGAGATTCGTACAAGTAACAAGAGAATCGGGGAGGGGGGGGGGGGGGGGGGGAATTGTGCATTTTGCATTTTAAACACTGACTAACCATCCTAGACAACATATCAAACATTCAAAACTACCGGACCGTTTGTAAGGTCACACATAGTACTTTTGTCTCTATTCACCGTATTAGTAGTCGCCGATACGTTTGTTCCGTCCGCACCCCGCGCTGCTCGCCGCGTCGCTCGCCGCTGCTAATCGCTCGGCAAAAACCGGTCGAGCGGTTCGAGCGGCGGTTCGTGGCATGCTTCATACATCAGTATGATTATTTTTGTCGCTGCCGCTGCCGCTGCTCGCATAAACTCATGGCATCTCCGTCACACAACGAATTGATCGAAAATAGGAAACTTGTTGCTGGGTATACACTGATATAATTTAATGCAACGCCTGCCAGGAAGCTTCCGGTGCCAAACCACCGACGCGGCGTCAAGCCATTTTATTGACATTTGTGGGAGAATTTGGAACCGTTAAAAAAACTTATAAAGGAAATAAATCGGAATATAATGTAACTAGAAGCTGCCCGCAACGTTGTACGCGTGATTTTTTATTAATATCTTAGTCGGGTAAAAAGTATTCTATAACCATCTTTGGATCTTCAGCTATCCCTGTACCAAAATTGGTTAAATTTTGTCCAGCCGTTTCGGCGTGATGCGAGGACAAAGCAAATTATGAAAACAGATGGCGCCAGGCCGGCATGGCGCCGCGCGCCCATGCAAAACAAAAGACGACCATGCATCACGCTACTAAGATTTCTCCTGATATCGTGTTTTTTGCATTTTCAATAGGAATCTAGAATTGTATAATATAAATTAACAATTAACGGGCTGACTTTTATTGCCCACTGTACTTTCTTACACAAACGTTAATTGCTGATCAAGAACACTCAAATGAGCCCAAAACACAATGGTTTTATCTCGTGCTGTTTAGGAGTTCCATCGCCGTCTTCCATCTCCTTCATCGGAGCAGTTCCAAGATACCAAATTATTGTATTGTCTATAAGTATGAAAAGTTTCATCTCGATACGAAAATTAGAAGTAGTTTTAAATTGAATTCTATGATTTGAATACATCGTTACAAACTTAGTTATAAGAGAGCTAATAAAATAGTAGGTAGGTATTCAAAAAAAACACGAACGGACGAAACCCTCCTTTTTGAAGTCCGTTTAAATGGGGTGTTTGAATATTTTGTAAGTAATCGAACTATAAATGAAAAAAAAAGTCTTAAAAAACGAGCCGAATACAAAGGTGAATGTCCTTTAAGATCATTGTTTTATTAATACTAACAGAACATAATAATAATAATAATAATAACGCGTATCCATGAATGTGGCATCATTTTGCTAAATCGTGAAATAAAAAATATATACTTATGTAGGGAGGCCGGATAGTGATATTACTAAGCTGTCAAGCCCTTTTCACGGCTCTTCTCAAACATGCCAAGAAAAAAAAAACTGTTGTTTAGCCTATTCATGAACACAGACTCCATCTTTAAAATAGAAATACTTCCCAGCTTCGAATGATTCATTTAGAGTTCTCCCGAGTTTTTTCGCCCGAAACGTGATACTTCAAAGTCAGTTATTAACGCACGTTATGGCAATATTTCATTGCATGCTTGAGAAAAGATTATTACTAAGAAGCATCCTCAATATTAATAATTTACGCGCAATATAAGTTCCTCATATTAGCTGCCGTTTCAGAAACAGCTCCTTTACTCGACAAAGAAGTTATTTAGCTTGAGGCAAAACTTAATATAAAGCGATTTTCACAGAGCGCACGTTTGCTCCTACACGTCGTGTACTCCTACTCGTATGTGAATATAAACAAGCTTATACCATTAATGCATAGATCAACGCTCAAAGATAAATGGAACTGAGTTGCCTGGTGGAAGGGACCGGGAATCGAACCCGGTACCTCTGGATTGCCGGTGCAGTGTAAAGCCTTTCAAATAAACAATGCAAAGATCGACACACAAAGCATAAGAAAATAATCAAAATTTTTCTTTAAGCTTTGACCTTTGTATCAATGGTTTAATAGAATAATTTGGTGTTTACCCACATTAAAAAACCGGCCAAGAGCATGTTGGGCCACGCTCAGTGTAGAGTTCCGTAGTTGCCCATCCTTCACAATAAACGGGCTTAAAACAGCGGTTTTAAGCCAGAGGTTTAAATTACGAGGAAGATTTCAAGTTCCATAAAAAGGACGTAAGCGCCAAAGTAACTGTAATTACTTATTACTTTCAGGAAGTAATCGATTATACGCGCCAGATTGACCGGAATGTTTTAATGCAGTATTGCAGTTAACTAATATGTGTAATGTTCGAAGTATAAGCACACCGCGCGGCACTTATGTCATTGTAAACAAATTTGTGAAATTTTGCGATAACTCAAAAACGGCTCGACCGAGTTTATTCAAATAGTTTTCATAGGAAGTAGGTACTTATTAAGCCTCATTTTCATAATTTTTTCCATAATGTTTTGACCCGTGGTCGAAAAGTCAGAGGGGGGGTACAAAACTGCTAACTTTATCAAAAAAATATGTTTATTATTTAAAAAAAAACCATTCATCGACACCCCTAGTGCTGGAACGAAAAATAAACTTTTTTTCTCTTTTATTGTTTATTTTACCGTTTTGTCGGCGTGATACATACATAAGTACTCATGATCACGGAGCTAAAAGCTGTCGACGGATGGACAGACGGACATGGCGAAACTATAACGGTTCCTATTTGACTACGGAACATAAAAAAGAGACATTACATGTTTCATAAATTTATATAACACGCTTATCACAAAAAAAAACAAAACAATAAATTAGACAGGCTTTAAATGCCGACTGTATTTTTTTCACAAACGTCAATTGCTCATCAAGGCGAATCAAAGAAATCCAAAACTATCGGTATATTGTGTCGTTTTATTAGTTTTATTACACAGTTCCCATTACCACCCGTCAAGCAGAACTAAATATGCTTATCGCAACTCTTGTCGCGCGACATAGCGTCACCTGTCACTCTCTTAATCTGTGGAGAATAAACATGGCCACTTTTGCGCATCTGTGAACCCGATTTTGGTCGTCCCACAGACAAGCATTCTAATGTCGAGTAATTTGATTCATTTCGCCACAAATGTAAGAGACCAAAATCGGGCCTCCCATAGATGCGGGGTGAGGCCATCATCGGGTCGCCCACATATGAGAGGTTAACTAGATTTAAAAAACATAGATACAGTCGCATTGAGAACCTCTTCCTTATTTGAAGTCGGTTGAAAAGAAAATGTATGATAGTAATGATCAATAGGTATGTGTGTAGATAAATTAGTGTCTGCAATTTTACATATAATTAGGCCTTAAAAGACCTTCATTTAACAGTAATATAAACTTATCTTATACTATTGCCTATATACTCCTTCTGGTACAAAACTATACAGGTTAAGTCCTCAAAGATAAATGTAGTTAGGTACCAAGAGCTTGAAGTGAACATTTCCATCGAATACAAATGCAATTCTCATTGATTTATGTTCATACACGGTACCAACTTCACAGAAATTCCTTTACAATTGAAAGTACACTCGCGGTCAAAAATACGGGTTACTATATCTGTGTTCCTTGTTTATCCGGATATGGCTGGACCGATTTGGAACGTTCGTTTTTGTCTGAAAGGACATACTTTCTAAGTTGGTTTTATTGCCATATGATCCTGGAAAATTCTTTTTCTCAAACATGCAATTAAAAAATATCGTCAAAACGTGCGGTATAACAGGCTTCTAAATATCACGTTTCGGGTAGAACTACTCTAGAGAAACTGTAAAGGAAGTTCATACAAAATTGAAGATCTAGGCCGGGAAGTAATTATTTTTAAACATGGCGTCTGTCTTAATTTATTTAGTGATAGATGCCTTAGCCGTGAAAAGGGCTTGGCCGGGTATCACTATCCGGTTTATACCTACTCATCCGGCAAGCCCTTCTTTCCGTCTGCAGTTATGTAGGGTAGAGCGCGGCTTAAAGGCCTGCAGGAAAAAAGAAAAAGGTCCATTTTTTTTTTCAAAAAGGTGACGTACCGACTGTCGACGATGGCGCTTTACACACCCAGCAGCGATCGTTTCTTACACCAGTATCATTAAAAATTACCAAACCTTACTTGTTTTTCAAATATGTACAAATGGACCTTTTTACCCGCGGACCTTTAAGCCCCGCCCTACCATACTTTTACTAAAATAATAGGCACATACCTATCCTGTTTGGGTTTCGTTAGCAACTTGACTGTGATGTTTATATATAACACTTTTAGTGCCACCATCTTTTCTGTGAAATGAAGGTTGTCGCGTCGTTGCCACATTCTTCACACACAGAGCACTCGAAGGCAGTGACACTGACGATCGTACGGTATTTGATGACAGCTCAAATCAGCTACTCTTTATGAAATGTCAAAAACGATCTGTTAGTATGAAGCTTCTATGATGATACAGGCATGTGACGTCATAAAAAGCAGTAGTCAAAACACGTCTTCTTTATAGTTATTGTACAATTAAAAATAGTATAATGCCCAAAAGTTAGTGATAGTTTATTTGGTTCCGCGTATTTTTTAATGTGTGTTTAGTGGTTTCAATGTCACAATTTATATTCACTATAGTCAAATACCGTATCGCACTATAAACGGACGATATCGCTCGCGTAGGTTATATTAATTATTCAATAGTTTGACAGCCACCCATTTTACAAACGGCAACCGGAAAATGTTATGTTTTTAAAATTTATTTAATATTATTAATAAATTATCTATAAAGTCCAATTTATTGAATGAAGCTACATAGATTTTAGTGAGCTTTAGTGTATTTTAGTTAAAGTTAGTGACTCGGAATATTAAATTTGTCCTCAAGTGTGTATATGTTGTGTTCAGCTACGATACGGCCGTGTTGCGTACAGACATGTCTTTGTTCTGAACATGTTTGCACATTCTAGGCGGGATTCAGCTTTGTGATGCAAAGGGAAATGCTCGGTAGTGACATGTTGGAGCGCGGTAAAATACTAGATATGTATTTTCACAAGTCATGCCTTCAATGTGCACATTTTGTTTGGTTATTCTAGCTCGCAGGCGATTTTTCTGGCATTCGAGTATTTTTTGAACTGACTTTGCAATGATTTTATTGAAACTTTCGTGAGACATATTTAATAGGGATAAAGGTTTTTTTTGGAGGATGTCAATCTATTTTTCACCACCTCCACTCACCTAATTATGACGACATTATATGTTACGGGTACCAATATTTGTATGGAGACAATAAGTTATTTGGCATTTTCACCGTGAAAAAGTGCGTTTAAGTACATGGTTGTCAATTATTGTTTTGTTTAATTGTGAGAATTCTGAAAACAATTTCAAAATTTATTATGGATTTAAAAAAGCATAAAAATTACGTATTTTTCAAGCCACATATTTAAAAAAGATTTTTTTTTCTTTGTGTCATGACATTGAGCTAATTTTATTCAATATAACTACAGTATGCTGTAGAATTAAACATCAGTCGTTATTAAGCGGTTTACACTCACGTGAAATTGTCAGGAACGGCCCGACATATATGTTTCGAACTAGTATGGAGCTCTTCATCAGGGAGTGCTATCCGCACAGCCGCGCGGTAACATGTCGGGCCGTTTCTGACAATTTCACGTCAGTTTATACCCCTTATTACAATAATTGGGCTAAGGCAGTTAATAAAACAAACCACTTTAATAATATGTGACGTTTTCAATGAAAAGGGCCCACTTTGTCGCTTACCATAAGAACGAAATTTGTTTGCATCTTTATACCAATAACCCGCCAAACGCGTCCTTATGTTAAGCGACAAAGTGGGCCCTTTTCATTGAAAACGTCACATATATAGAAATGCTGCATAATATTTGAATATCTTAAGAAATAATTGGGTGGCTGTGGACTCCTGGCAATAGTGGCAATCATGTTACACCTTTGGGGTCCATGAACCCCATTTAAGAAGCTTTGGGCTTAGGCATAATTATAAATGACGAAGTTTGTGATTACAGTTGACCATTTGTTACTCCATCACCATCACGCAACAGCGGCTGAGGATTTAAATGAAAATGCGTCTAGATAGCTTGAGTCCCGGGGAAGAATATAAAGTGTGATACATTTAAATCACGTTAATTCCTTAAGGGCTTGAAAAGAGGGGTTGATTCTACTATGGAAGTGCGATCACCTGTAGGTTTAAAAGGAAATACATGTGCTAATTTTAATACAAATTGAGACGCCGTTCTCGTCTGTTCCCTCCTCCAAAAGTTCACCTATATTTACGAAATTTTAGGAACCGAATAGAAAAAATGTACTGTGTCGGACCGTTTGATATTTATGCTTAGTATTATAAAATTTGCGTACTTTGCTAAAATTCCGCTGCAAACGGAACGCTTCACAGAACATTTCCAACCCATTATCTGCTTAAGTTTAGGAGGTAGGTAAGAAACAGACGGGAATGAAAACTCGATTTGTACCTATAGCTTGTTAACGTTAAATTGGAACCTCATTTGTATCTGACACCACATTTATCGGGCGCAAACTAAACTATGGGAAAAGAAGCAATGGTACAATATGTCCACTTAAGTATAATATTTGTATATGCTGGTAATGAATATTAATTATTGTTATTTTATTTAGGGGTTTTCTTGTATCCTTATAACGATTAAGTACACGAAAGAAGACGCGGTTAGACGCTAATACGCCCGTAAGTAGGTAACCTACCTACTTACGAGTTTCATGTACAATCTCAAGTATTTTTATACAAAGAATAGCGTATTAGCATCTAACCGCGTCTTCTTTCGTGTACTTAATCGTTATAAGGATATAAGAAAACCCCTAAACACTACATGGTAAACAATATGTAAGTGCAAAGGAGAACTCACAGATCTGTTATATAAATTGTGGGAGAACTCATAACTTCATTACCGGTGATTTTGTGCTAACTAGTTTACGTAACATGTAGTAATTAATTTGGATTCCGTACATTACTCAATATCTATTATGAAACTAATACGCTATTCAGTATGATTAATTAACTGTACGAGACAGGAAGGGCGAAACTGATTCGATTACGCTTATATCGGGTTGAAACCATTATTGTGCTAAAGGTCGAAAAGCAATATCGTTATAGATTCATGCAATTCTGATCATCCTAGGCCTTTAAAGCCTGGCAGAAATATATGAGGACTAGCTGTGCCCCGCGGTGTTACCCGCTCATCCCACGGGAACACTAAATTTATTCGGGATGAAAAGTATCCTATGTCCTTCCCCGGGACTTAAACTATCTATATACCAAATTTCATCTAAATCGGTTCAGCGGTTTTAGCGTGAAGAGGTAACAGACAGACAGACAGACAGACAGACAGACACACTTTCGCATTTATAATATTAGTATGGATTGTCAAGAGGGTGCTATTTATAAGATTTATATGGCAACAATTTTGCAACCAATGGCAACCCACTATAATGACATTAGTTTAAATACCTGTCAGTTCCACTATGCGAGCCTCGTAATATATTTTTTAAATGAATGCACTCTTTTCCTGACCTTATTTCGTGAAGTAAACACGTGTACACTTTATTTATAATCTTACGTTCACGACTGTGAATGGTTTTCGGCATTTCTTTGGATAATTTTAAATAATTGTCGTTTAAAGAAACCACGACGAATGACATTGATATTGTTGACAAACCATCATAAAATCATTGCCAGTGTAAGAAATAAGTTCCAGTTAAATTCCGCAATATGGCGCATCCTCATATATTTCTGGTCAGGCTTTACATCTTTATAAGATGATTCATACAGTGTTTGATATCGCTGTAGAGTCCGATGCGCCTACAGGCCGCGTTTCTCAACCACTTCCCGTGAAAAATGTTGAGCAGGCTTAATAATTATGTATATACTCTAGCGACCCGCCCCGGCTTCGCACGGGTGCAATGCTATTTAGAGGCACGCGTCGCCGGTACCGCCGCAACCGCGATGTACTTAATTGGATAAGGATTAATGCTATATTGCTTCAAATCGCTTCGCAAGTAAGCCAGTTTCTCGTAAAAAGCAAAGGATAATAAAAATTGGGCAAGTGCGAGCCCGACTCGCGCATGAAGGGTTCCGTACCTATACATATATATAATCTATAACAAGTTTGTTTTATGGGAGCCCCCCTTGAATAATTATTTTATTTTATTTTTAGTATTTGTTGTTATAGCGGCGATAGAAATACATCAGCTGTGAAAATTTCAACTGTCTAACTATCACCGTTGTTGAGATACAGCCTGGTGACAGACGGACGGACGGACGGACAGCGAATTCTCAGTAATAGGGTCCCGTTTTTACCCTTTGGGTACGGAACCCTAAAAAATGGTTGTTGTGGGTTATCCTTAAGAGATAGACATATACCATTGCGGACTTCTTTGGATTACATACAATTGACAACATTTCATATTTTTAAGACTATCATTTTATTACTTTTCTGAATTCTGCTTAAAAAGATGAAGTAATCTCTGTTTTTATTTATTTTCTGAGATAATTATTTATTTTATTATTACTTTATAAAAACATACTCATTTTAAAATGTAGCAACACCAAAACCAGAACTTAATGGAACGGTTACTTTAGTCGGTTTTCTTATTTAAAAAAAAAAAACGTAATAAAACTCGGTATGCATCTGTCATCTTAACAACGTCAAATAAAAAAAAAATCTATGTTTTCGCTCTTTGGTTTAGACAACAACCCTATTGAGCCCGTATTGTCTTAGATTGCAGTTATTTGATGTATTTTCTTATATTTCTTTAAATGGTAACCTATCTCAAACACTAAAAACCATTGACCGAATTTCATTTGCCCGAAAACTATTCGAATTATTATCGTTTCTCCGATGACAGGATTCGTACATTTTTCTTTTCACCATTTTACATTTAGTAAAAGTATCGTTTGTCCGAAAAACTTTTCCCGTCACATTCACTTGCCCTATGAGTTGTTACGTATTTTTTTTCGTAGCCCATTTTTCATTTACCCTATGATACTTTTGGCACTGCATGCATTTGAACAAATTTTCAGTTCACCTTTTAACTTTTCCCGCCCCATTCACTTGCGATCTGAATTGAGACTTCTTTTGTTTAATACCCATTTTTTCATTTACCCAATGATATTTTCGGCATTACATAAAAACTGCGACCACAACAACGGCCCGCGAGCCGAACGAGCGAAGCTACCGTGCTGCGGCAGCAGCCGACAAACCGCCAAAACCGACCTGGTTGGGTTAGGTTAGGTTAGAACTGTGACCACAACAGCGCGCGAGCCGAGCGAGCGAAGCTACCGTGCTGAGGCAGCAGCCGACAAACCGCCAAAACCGACCTGGTTGGGTTAGGTTAGGTTAAACTGTGACCACAACAGCCCGCGAGCTGAGCGAGCGAAGCTACCGTGCTGCGGTAGCAGCCGACAAACCGCCCAAACCGACCTGGTTGGGTTAGGTTAGGTTAGAACTGTGACCACAACAGCGCGCGAGCCGAGCGAGCGAAGCTACCGTGCTGCGGCAGCAGCCGACAAACCGCCAAAATCGACCTGGTTGGGTTAGGTTAGGTTATAACTGCGACCACAACAGCCCGCGAGCCGAGCGAGCGAAGCTACTGTGCTGCGGCAGCAGCCGACAAACCGCCAAAACCGACCTGGTTGGGTTAGGTTAGGTTAAACTGTGACCACAACAGCGCGCGAGCCGAGCGAGCGAAGCTACCGTGCTGCGGCAGCAGCCGACAAACCGCCAAAATCGACCTGGTTGGGTTAGGTTAGGTTATAACTGCGACCACAACAGCCCGCGAGCCGAGCGAGCGAAGCTACTGTGCTGCGGCAGCAGCCGACAAACCGCCAAAACCGACCTGGTTGGGTTAGGTTAGGTTAGAACTGTGACCACAACAGCGCGCGAGGCGAGCGAGCGAAGCTACCGTGTTGCAGCAGCAGCCGACAAACCACCAAAACCGACCTGGTTGGGTTAGGTTAGGTTAGAACTGCGAAAACAACAGCCCGCGAGCCGAGCGAGTGAATCTACTGTGCTGCGGCAGCAGCCGACAAACCGCCAAAACCGACCTGGTTGGGTTAGGTTAGGTTAGAACTGCGACCACAACAGCCCGCGAGCCGAGCGAGCGAAGCTACTGTGCTGCGGCAGCAGCTGACAAACCACCAAAACCGACCTGGTTGGGTTAGGTTAGGTTAGAACTGCGACCACAACAGCCCGCGAGCCGAGCGAGCGAAGCTACTGTGCTGCGGCAGCAGCCGACAAACCGCCAAAACCGACCTGGTTGGGTTAGGTTAGGTTAGAACTGCGACCACAACAGCCCGCGAGCCGAGCGAGCGAAGCTACTGTGCTGCGGCAGCAGCCGATAAACCGCCAAAACCGACCTGGTTGGGTTAGGTTAGGTTAGAACTGCGACCACAACAGCCCGCGAGCCGAGCGAGCGAAGCTACTGTGCTGCGGCAGCAGCTGACAAACCGCCAAAACCGACCTGGTTGGGTTAGGTTAGTTTAGAACTTTTGGATTAGAATTTGACAAATTGTTGAAAAATGATACAATAATATGACTAAAATTAAAAAGTCCACTTGAGAACAGTCGAGTAGTTAATAAACCGAATCGTTACATCGGACAAATGAAATCAAAGTCATACAAAAAAAGTCGAGTAGTTAATAAACCGAAACGTTACATCGGACAAATGAAATCAAAGTCATACAAAAAAAGTCGAGTAGTTAATAAACCGAAACGTTACATCGGAAAATTGATATTACGGACAAATGAGATTTAGGGAAACGTGTCATTAGTCGAGTGAATAAAAATCCGAAACAATTAATGCCCAATCGTAAATTATCGAATTGAATTTTCGGACAAATGAAAAAAAGTTAAAATGATATTTGTCGAATAGTTTTTGTCGAAATGAAATTCGGACTAACGTTTTTAGTGTTTCAGATAGGTAACCTAATTTCCACCTGTTATAAATATGAAATGTTGTCAATTTAACACTATATACAATTTATATAAAAAAAAGATAACATAACACTTACAAAAATTGGATACCCATGTAGTGATGTTTAGTGATACCGACTTATATTTTGTTGATTCTGTATGTCGAAGATATGTGTTTCGTTTTTATGATATCATCAAAAAACGCATTTGGCGTATAGTTGCACTTGCCTCAGGTGATATCAATACATATATATATACTGTCGTAGCTTAGATTATGTAGACCTTCTCCTCGCACATTTCAAGCGGAAAAGCAGCCTACAAACAAACCACTCGGCAAGAGCTAAGTAAATACTTTGTATCAAACGATAAACTTCGTTGATTTATTCAAACCGGCCGATACAGAACGGCTACTCCGAAGTGTACCGTGCCATCCCGCTTGATCTTGTGTCTAATAGTACTTGAATAAGCAGGACGGCACGATACGTTTAGAATTTCGAGCATTGGACGAACTCTTCTGTTGTACCATTGACAAATTAAACTTTAAGTGCCGCCGCTTGGTAATTAAAATTAATTGTTCCGCTCCAAGTTGTTTCGGTATAGCCCCACAACTTGGTGTTAAGCTCACGCCATATTGCGGATTTTAGTTGTACTAATTTATTATACTTACTGACAATTACAAATAATAATTTCAAAACTATCCACAGTGATCAGTGTTATTTTTAATAGGGTTCAGTATTTATTTCAGAAGAAGAATGAAGGATTGAGCAGCATTCCGGTAAACAATGTTTTGAACTTGGTTGATGACAAATCCTTGACAAATCGCTACTGATGTTTTATGCAAATATTTGATGTATGTATGCACATTATTGCCATAATATGAAAGCTGTTAGTAACGCCACTATCCCCGGGCAAGACCGACTCTTGTTAGGCTATACACTTGTGATATCATTTTTGTAGAAATGAAGTGCAATTTTTATTTATTTCAATGAGATGTAATTTACCTAACATTTAACGCATTCACCGCCAGAAGGCGTGGCCTAGGGACAAACTTGCATGACGGTGAACGCATATATGCGTCGCTGGCAGTGAAATGAGTTTCATATCGTATTTAGGGTTCCGTACCCAAAGGGTAAAAACGGGACCCTATTACTGAGACTTCGCTGTCCGTCCGTCCGTCCGTCTGTCACCAGGCTGTATCTCAAGAACGGTGATAGCTAGACAATTGAAATTTTCACAGATGATGTATTTCTATTGCCGCTATAACAACAAATACTAAAAATAAAATAAAATAAATATTTAAGGGGGGCTCCCATACAACAAACTTGTAGATTATGGTACGGAACCCTTCATGCGCGAGTCGGACTCGCACTTGCCCAATTTTTTCTTCTTTTTATTTGTGGATTGGATCGTTTTCGTTAAAAGGCATCCTAGTTAAGTTTTTAATGGTACTAATGTTAATAAAGTGAGTGCAATACTCGCCAATAAACATCGTATTTCGCGAAATTTGTTATTTATAAAATGTGTACCATGCTTTTTTGAAATTAATAAATACTTATATTTTTTTTTCGATTGATATTCGCTAGCAACACAGGTACTCGATAATATTAAAGCCTCTATCTATTGTAAATTATAAAGTCATCTAGTGACAGTTTGTGGTTCACCAGAGCGGACAGTTGACCTTTGAACCACAGCTTCACAATAATTGGACGTATTTATGCAAAAGGAAACCAACCCACATATAAAACCGTGTGATATGAAACCCTCTATCAAAATCAAAAAATCAACATTTTGAAGTAATGGAATTAAAACCTATAGTAAATTAGTAGTTACATCACAAAATACTTACTTTTTGCTAATATAAACTTATATGCAGTTGGTAAACTAACCGAGTCCTATGTCCATGTATATGTATGGGAAGAACAGTTTCCCAACGGCAAATATAAATCTGTCCCTCAGTATAGTTTCCATTAAAGGAACGTTCGATGCAATAGGCTTACCGCAATGCTAGTTTCCGAGCTGTTATTTGCCGTTTGCGTGGTAGTCTCGTGGTGATGTTAAATTGTTAATTGGACGTATTTAATGCATACATGAACCAACCAACACATTAGATTTTGCACTTTATGTTATAGATAGAGTTATAGTTTACTAGGCTAAGATTGTCGCAGATGGGCTCTAGTATGGCTCCCTTCAAGGAGTGGGTCGAATTTCCAATCACCCTGTATAACAGCAAAAAAAAACCTAAGTACATTTTGTTGTTAACTTTGTTATCACTAAGAATGAAAGAGCGAATACCTTCTACCACAAGTGCAAAACTTAAAAGGAGGATTCGACAAGCTGATGTAAACAAATAGTTAATAATAAATGATTTTTCCACTGCTCCACGGGATATTTGATATTAATTTTACCACGCGTTCCTGGGATCCCTTATAGGGGTAAGTTCGCGTATGTACCTGTGTTATTTGTAATAGATTAATTTTAACTGTTCTTGTGTACAATAAGTAAAGTGTTTACTTACTTTTTGAACTTGTTTGAAACAATGAACTAAATGACTGAATAAACAATAAACATCTGAAAAGTGTCTATTTTAATGTTGTTTAACAAATATTGTTCAATAAGAAGAGTAAAATCTACGATTTAATTTATTGCTCATGTAACAGACAGTGATTTGTTATAAATTAAAAAGTAATATTAATATAAAGATCGTACAATCTCACACAAATCGAACTAGGTTCAAAGTAAGCTCTAATAGGCTTGTGTTATGGCCTATGGTACTAGATATGATAGATAGGTACTTTTGTACATACTTAAATACATAGCACACTCACGACCCAGGAATAAATACTCGAGTTCACACAATTATTTATCTTTGCCGGGATTTGAACTCAGGACCAACGGCTCAGTATGCACTACTCCTGCGTAGATATGTGCCCCTCTCGAGCACATTTCCCGATTTGTATGGGGCAATAACGTTCTCGAGAACATTTCTCGTTGGTATGGGTTTTTTTCGTTCGTTCTTTCCCCAAAGTTTCCCGTTTTTACGGTAACGGTACCTACATCTCTACCACTGAGCCCACCGCGTTAATTTCTTCACGTTGTAATATATCTTTAAGTATTTTGCCGTACCAACTCTACGCAACCTTTCTCATACCTTCAAATATTACTTGCATTTTTCTATCGATCCTCTAAAGGTTAGCAAGATATCCGAATATGTCTTAATACGAGCTTACACAGCAAGCATAAATCAAAATGTCCCTTATCGGACCCACATTTGTCACTCGTTTGATACGAATAAATATTCGTAAAAGGTACGACATCCATTAAACGACAACGTGACGAGACGGTACGCGAATATCAACATTTGTGGTATCGATAACATGTCGACAATATAGGTACTTTGAAAATATTCGTATCTCATTTTGCTCCGACTTAAACGTATACTCTGTATGATGCTGCAACCTATACATTTACTACGTTTTTACCGAGGTTGGTTTCAAATCAACGTGTATAGTACAATTTTTTTAAACTAAGCTCATCCACTTACCTGCATTCACAATGGCATTGTGTCTAATACAATCCTATCTGATTTTCTTCTAGTAACCGCCAACCAGTTACAAAAAAAGGTTAGAACTACATTGCGTGGATATTGAATTTTCAACCTTTTTTGAAATGGTTGATGATGCGAGTTCATAGTCCTTTTTCTAGAGAATACGGTCTTGTGGAGAGTCGGGCGGTTGTAAAATTCCAAAAAACTTATGATCATCATTATTCTGTTAGTGTATTTTGTAGTCTAATGTCCTAGAAAATAGAATCGATAATCTATATTAACCTTCCAAGGTGGTTACAATCTGCTTTTACTACGAGCTCGCTTCTTAATTTGTGGTTAACCACTCAATTGCATAGAGTTCTTAAGTGGATGAGCTTCGCTTAGAAAATTTGTACTATACCTATGTACCTACTTTTGTTTTTCAGGGTTCCGTACCTCAATCGGCAATAACGGAATCCTTATAGGGTCACTTGTCTGCCCCTTTTCTCGGGAACGCGTAGAGGTAATAAGCTGAAACGTACACCAGACTTAGGTCAGCTACCCCTCGGAGCCGTGACACACTTCCAAATCAACGTAATCAAAAGATGGGGGCGTTTATGCTGCATTTGTTGACGCTGACGAAATCAAAACCTATTGGGTACTTTCCCGTTGACCTAGAATCGCGTTTGACAAGAAGCAACTTTAGGTAGCACAGGTAAGTAAATGAAAACGTCTGGCAACCATAAAATTGTACTTATTATACATATATTTATATGATTACAATATTTGCAGTTGACGAACTAACCCCGACCTACATGCATGGGCATACCTGTTGCCCAACAGCAAAGTTAAGTTTGTTTCTCAGTACAATTTAACTTTTCGTTCAAGCAGTGTTTTCATACTTGAGTCCAACTGGCTCTTCACCGGTTTTTGTCTTGTTGATACCTCAGAACTTGGAAATCAATTAGGTTACTCTAGCAGGGCTAGCAATATCCTGATGATGCTTGTCACGTGTCTCAACGTCACCTGTCTTGCTCGCACGGTATTGAGGGAAAGTGACAAATAGTATTAGTGGCGTGTCACACTTATGCTAGACATGTATGCATGTAGTTCGAGGTATCGGGCGGCTTTTACCAATATCAAAAGAGTGATTCTTCTGTGTTTTTCGATTCTGTATCGATACTTAAGCTACACGGGAAATATTTAGTCCCGATACATATAAATGGGAACATTAAAAGACAGCAGCCTCCATTGCCTCCAGACGGGACTGTTAACATTGGATTCCACTCAGATTGCTGCGATAAATTATTTATTTCGTTTCATCATTCATGATCGGTTCTTCTGGTATTTATTTCTACTTGGCTGAATTAAATGTTTCTAATGACATTTATTTTCTAGATATCGCATCAAAATGTCTACTTAGGGGGTGCCCGCGACTTCATCTGCGTATTTTTTTCTTTACCGTAGACAGATAGAAAGTATCCTATCTTTGGATGTACAGCTATGATAGCTGAGCTATCCCTGTACCAAAATAGTTTCGGCGTGATGTGAGGACAAAGAAAATTATGAAAACAGAATGCGCTAGGCTGGCATGGCGCCGCGCGTCTATATATAAAACAAATGACTATCCTGTATTACGCTATTAAGATTTTTCCTGAAATCATGACCCTTTTCAATACAAGTCTAGAATTTTATAATAGTATAAATATATAACAATTGTAGTATCTATTGAAAGGAATGTATTTTTATTTATTTATTATTATTTACACAGATTTAATAGCGTATATCAAAGGATCAGCAACACGCTTGCTTACCCTCTGCACCGGCTGCACCAACTGTGACACGCAACTCTTTCTCGCTCGAGAAATATTACCTATCTCCTTTTTGCTGTTCTGTGAGAGAGTGACGGGCGATGCTATGTCGCGTGAGCAAAACAGAAACCGAATATCAAAGAAAAACATCCTAAAATCTCAAGTGGTCAGAGAAAACGAGAATTTACAGCACTAATTAAACTATAAGATGTGATATTCGCTCGAAATGCCGGTACAATTCAACACAATTATCTTACTGTCCAGTAGGCATCACGTGTCAGCTTTGAAATGTGTCGAACTGTACGAAGTGCACGTTCTACATGACAATTTGAGCATGTCGATTTTGCGAGTCATGAGATTTGGATTGATTTACATAGCATGTTCTGTCTGCAGTTCTTATTTGGGATAAAACGGTCAATTGAAAACATTTCATATTTCTAACAGGTGGAAATTAATAAATATAGAGGTCGAGAGAACTTTGCGTTGTCGTGTTCACCCTAAAAAAGTAAAAGTATCCTGTTTGTAAGGAAATATAGAAAAAAAAAAAACATTTAAAATAAACGTCTTCGACCTATACGTGAAAAAAATAAGCTGTCAATAATTTCAAGCTCGATCATTCGTTTGTTTTTAATTAGACACCAGACTACGGTAATCATTCCATTACTGTCATAATTTTGAGTACATTTTAATAAATTACCTTATAATATAAAAACATAGTTTACGTCCTCTTTTTAAACATAATACAGAAAAGTAACAAAATTTTAGTCTTAAAAATACGATATTTTGTCAAAAAACAAACACTTCATAAGTTTTTTTGTAATTTTGTGACTGGTCACATAGTGAATGCGTAGTATGACGAAATTAGAAACTGTACATAGTCTTTATCCAAAGGTCGACGCTACTAGAAGTATTCAATACACACATATTATAGTACGTACGATTCAAGCCCCGTCAAAAAAAAATCGCCCGATGTGTTTCTTTCGTTCGAAACCCTGTGGAAATTCAAAATTCCTTCGGCGGGGAAATTAAAATGAAACACAAACTTGTCCGTACCAGAATTTATGGTATCATATTTAACTTTTTGACAAAACGTGATTGCTATGTCATGGAAAAAAATATTGGTTTTCTCAAATGCATATTGAAGTAAGATCTCGACTCACTTCGATGCATTTCATTGTATAATACCTATGTTTTTGGAGGTAGGAAATTTAAACACGTACCCTTTTCTCTATTGTCACACTAACAATAATGGTCAAACGGGTACGCGTTTCAGTTCTTATAATGTACAATGTTTTTTTTATAAAGATGCTCTTAGACATCAAATGCGTTTATTGCGTAACTCCAGAGTTATAATATGGTGTCTCAAATCCTGGTGGCCAAGGGACGAGTTTGACAGACAGTTTGTCTTGTTTTATCGCAATAAATATCATTAAGAATAAATAGTTGACCTCATTTTGATGACATCGTGAACTTCAGAATAATAGAACCGTTACTTATAATTGGTCAGTTTTATTTTAATCTATCCTGAATGTCACAACCGGATAATTTGGACACAAAATAGTTTCTCCAGTGATATTGAAGAAATTGCTCTTACAGTGTTATGCTTTTCAGGTAAGGTTGTAGTTTCAAAACCTGTTTTGCACTAGGCAGTGTGTTCCGTCGAAAAAGTCGACGCTGTGAGCAACTCGGCAAACAGGAAGCCAACGAAAACAAGTTAAAAATACTAGGTACATAGAGTCCCGCTGAAAGAAAACGTACATCATATACTTCGGGAGTAGTAAACATGGCCATTGGGTTGAAACCTATCTCATCCTGGGGGCCTATGATAGTTTCGTTTATCACCCGATAAGTAAGTGACAAAGCATATGTCACTCACACTCGCATCTTGTCAAATCATGACGGATGCTTTGTCACTTATTTAGTCACACTCGCATCTTGTCAAAACATGACGGATGCTTTGTCACTTATTCGCGTGATAAAAGCAACCATCAGGCCCCCTTTCTTTTTTGGTCACCGCTAATGAAGCCCGATAACTTCTTTTTTGTGTGGAATGTGATTGGTTGAGTGGGGAAGGCGATATAATCAATCAACCGCTACATCTGGCTACCAACGCCGTACAAAAAGCGAAAGGTAGAGTTGATGCACTGGTGCCCTTATGTATAGCTATTAGCGTAGCTTGCGGCCGTCTTGCCTGAAGGTTAGAGTTGAACCATCAGAACCCAAACTTGTAGCCTCGGGAAGAGTTTTCCGCTAGGCGGCGATCGCAGTGTGTCCCATTGAGAATGTCAACGCTGTGAGCAACTCAGCAAACACGAAGCTAACGAAAACAAGTTAAAAATACTAGATTAGAGTCCCGCTGGAAGAAAACTGACTTCATAAGCACAAAATAAAATAACTACATAAGGTTGTGTGGCCAAAGGCGTGCCAAGGAAGTTTACGCTTTTAATCGGCGGGCGATCTTGGCCATACGGCGGTCGTCTCAATCCCCCGACTAATTACATCATATCACACGCTATCATATTACAAGCTACTAATAAAATCTTGTTTTCAGACGACTTTTGCCAAGAATACAATACAATACAACAATATTTTATTGCACACCAACAAGAAAAATATAACATGAGAAATCTTAAATTATACCATGTTAGACATTAATAGGCGCCTGAAGGAGATCGCTCTTTAGCGATAAGACAGACAAAAACTTTCAAGAACCAAGACTTAAGAGTGAGGAGATCAGTGGATGAGGAAGTTATAAACCCGAAGGCTAGTTTAATGTTTAAGGAGGATCTTGTGACATAATAAATCGCACAGCGGGTCCCCGGACTACACGTACGAGCAACGAGTTGGCTCGTTGCCAGACACCCACGCCGCATTTTAATTGTATGGTTAAACTGATAGCGCCCTATGTAATCTAATTTTGTATCTGCAATGTATTCATGCTCTCGTTTTCTACACTGATCGAGGGTATTTTTAACCCTCGTAAACAAGTGGGGTGTTATAATAACTAATAAGTATAACATGTGTATGTATCTGTGTGTTTGTATTGTATGTGACATAGTAGTAGGGATGAACTGTCGATAGCTCGGTCGATATACAACATGTGGCGATTCCCCGTAAGATGTGCCGTTTCTCGAGAACGAACGTCTCCCGATTTGTATGGGGAAAGAACGTTCTCGATAGCATTTCCCAAATTCGGGCTATAACTCAAATTCAAGCCCTGAATGTGTTATGAAAATCTCCCGTAGCACTGTGGTTTTTCTTCTATGGAGACAGTGACAAAAGTCGATATCTCCGAAAGTATTAAAGATATTGAAAAACCAAAAATATGTTCGTGTTTGTTATTACAAGATTTATTAAATAAAAGATAAGAAATCATAAAAAAATATTTTTAATGCAATAAAAAAATAAAACAAATTAATTAAATTTATGTCGAAATTACTTAATTTCGATGGTTTCTTTATTATGCTTATAATTAATAAGTAACACTATTAATCAAAAATGCATAAATTTACACAAATAAATTATTTTATCAATAGCAATAAAGTCACATTTCTATACAAATATCTGCTTGTTACGAGCAGGTACTTGCTATACTTAAGTCATTATAAAAAATAAAATCTTTAACATATGTACAGGTATCTAAAGCTTATTAAAACTAACATTGATTAGGTACCTATCCCTCGCGCGTACTCCTACCGACCAATACTGCATAAAATTTAACGGATATATTTATGACATCAAATTTCTTTATCAACAAAAATATGGCTGCCAACATTGCTTAAATGGTATTATGTCAAAGTCAATCGAATTGTTTTCCAGATTTAACATTGCTACGAACCTATTTTGAGATGTTTTTTGCGTTATAAGCATTTCACTAGAGCCTCTGTATTCGTGATATCGGTAGAGGCTACCAACTCTGGCCCGTTGGGAACGATATAATTTAACTTTAACGCTGCATGTTTCGGTCTATCTATCTAGTGGACTCTCCGCGGTTCCGCCCCTTGGGATATTCAGAGAACCCGTCGTTATGGTAGCCACGTGTTGAATGAAACAATTTATTTACAAACTATGTGTTTCAGATACAATATTATACGCGTTGTATTCTGAAACAGTAGTACGAGTAGGTATACTAAGCTGCCGTTTTGCCCTAAGATAGTAGCGCTTTTTATTTCATATTTCTAAAATAGTAAGTTTGCACAAATGGTAACTGAAAAGCTACCGAAACGTCAGGGAGGCTCAAATAATTAATTGTTTTATTTAAATCACTGTCACTGTCAAAGGTATCGTAAAAAAAAAAAAGATGTCCATTTTGCAGCCATGATGCCGTAGATAGATCAATATGAAAAATGTAGATACACACCTTTTCATTGTAGGTAACAAATGTGGTGATAAATCTTTTTACAGAATGACCCATAGCGTTCGACCGTTGGCGTTAATTTGGGCGAAGTTTATCAGATTGTGGACTTTCGTGCTCAAAATTTTGAACAGTCACGAAACAATAGAACGTGATTTCGTAAGTCCATTAAGTTAGAGAAACTAGACGGGTCTATTAATGTAGGTAATGTTTTTCTTTGCGTGATGAATGTACGAGTTCGTAGGTAAGTAGTCAATTTTAAAAGCTGAAAAATTCCATGCTTGGTGCGAAACTCATCAATAATTATGCTCAAAAATCATTTTTATTTTAAACTAAATTCAACACATGCCTAGCCATTAAAAGTAGGTCGTTCTGTATCGTACCTTAATGACCCATGGCCTTAATGGCCTTATAAAAGGTGGGCTAAAAGTGATCTTGTTTAGATATGGAGTCATGATAAAAATCCAAGTTTTTCACCTCGAAGGTCGCAGGCAGCAGCCGCTATCTTGAATTGAACGCATTTTTTTTCTTTAATTAATGTCACAACGCTTGATCGTCTGACAAAAGTGTAGGTATATGAGACGAATAAAGAAGACAAAATTCCTCATATTATTTGCATACATGACTATTCTGTAATCTCTTATAGGTAAGGACAGCTCCTTACCTATAAGAGATTACAGAGCGACGGAAAAATAAATCAATAAATATTTACCAAACTAATGTTTATTCCGTATAGTATTTAGCAAAGAAAACCTAAATATATATTTTTCAATTCATAAAAGTGAAAGATGGCTGAAAAAATTTAATTTGAATATATGGTTTATATTTTTTTTTGAAATGTTTAAAACGCTGTCCGCCATTTTCGCTTATGATAGTGACGTCATCGGTCCTGTAAAGAAAACTGAAAGTCTACTTTGATGACTTCGAATGGTGCCGTCCCTTTCGATCTCCTGTCAAAGTATATTGGAGTGAGCGGAATGGCACTATACGACGGTCGAATTTCGAATATTTACAGGTAATTCTACGTCACGCCACAGATTAGCAAAAGGCAAAAATGGCGGATGGCGTTTTTGACTGTTCATGAAATTTCTAATTTTCAATTGATAAAATTTAGCTTTCTAGATTTCACAAAAATACAACACATTTTTTTTAGAGCTAGTAAGATCATTAATTAACCATTTCAAATATATTTCAAAACTGGGTCTACTAGCCTATTCTCCATGCAGTAAGGGTACTGAACCCTTACCATGAGTTTCCAGTGACAGTACCTACTCGCTAGCGACTGCGTAAAGGCTTCGCATGGAGAATTGTAGTTCTACAAAGTAATCGCCAGGGGCGCTGTACTATATTCTCGATACAAATCGACGCTGACGCTGTCGCTAGCAAGTACGGTCACTTTAACTCATGGTAGGGGCGCGGGTGCTAATGTTGTTCCACGAAGATCGGTTTCTTCATAACAATACGGACTCTATATGAAAAAGAATCATACAACCTTAACGTTACTGTTCATACATTGTCATTGATTGTCATTGAGTACCTACCTAATTAAATTGATTTTTTTTCCGTCTTTTGCAGGTAAGAGCTGGCCTGAGACAATCAGTACCTATACCTGAAGGAGTTTCTGATACGACATGGTTGGCGCAGTTTGTATATCGTGTTTGTATTTTGAAAGAGTGTTTTTAGTGGTTTCAATGAAACCTTTTATTTTCACTATTGTCAGATACTGCATTGTGGAGATAAGAAAACTAAATGTGATTTTTAAGCTCATACTTTTATAAAATTGCTAAAATCCATATATATATCTTATCAGGTAATGACTTCAGGAAAGACTAAGTGTCTCGTTTCTTAGACAGCATCAAACGACGCACTAACCTCCTTAGACGCAATTGCTTGTACTGACCTAGAGTATGTATATAATTATTTATCCAACTTTGCTGAAGTAAAATAGCAGGTTATTCCGTTTCTCTCCTCAAATAAACCAACCTTCTAGTATATAACTTATAAAGTGATGAATAAATATGTAGCCCGACATTTAATCTCAAATCGGCTTTTAGACGCTTCTTACTATCTCACTAAACCCGCAATACTGGGATCGGATAATCGAAACCAACTTGAGGAGGAAAAGGTTCGCTAAGCAACTCTGTCAACGACAACATTAGGTTTAGTTGTAAAAAACAATTTTTTCTCAAAAATGGCCGGGTATGTTGACTTTATTGATAAAAAATCAGGACGCAAAGTGCGTAGTTTTTGATGAATATAAAATAAACAAAACCGGCCAAGAGCATGTCGTGCCACGCTCAGTGTAGGGTTCCGTAGTTGCCCATCCTTCACAATAGACGGGTTCAAAACCGCGGTTTTAAGTCCGAGGTTTAAATTACGAGAAAGATTTCAAGCTCTATAAAAAAGGTCGTAAACGCCAAAGTACTTACGGCACTTACGTCATTTAAAAGAAAATGATGAAATTTTGCGACAACTCAAAAACGGCTTGACCGAATTTAATCAATATAGTTTTCGTTGAAAGTACTTATAAGGCCTCATTTTCATGAACTTTTTCATAATTTTTTGACCCGTGGTTGAAAAGTTAGAGGGGGGGACACAATTTTTTTTATTTTTGGAGCGAATATTTACAAAATTGCTGACTATCAAAAAATAATGTTTGGAGACCCTATTATTTTTAAAAGACCTATTCAATGACATCCCACACACTAGCGTCAGAACGAAAAAATGTTTTTTTTTTTAGTTTTTATTTTACCGTTCTATCGGCGTAATACATACACATACCAAATTTCAGCTTTCTAGTACTAATGATCACGGAGCTAAGCCGCGGACGGACGGACAGACGGACAGACGGACAGACGGTCATGCCGAAACTATAAGGGTTCCTAGTTGACTACGGAACCCTAAAAAAAGCTCTGCGGCGCCAACGTCACCCTCTCGCGCCCTCGAATATGTCCCAGAGCGCCGTATTTACCTGTTAAAAAAACGTACACGATACTAAAAAGTATTTAGTAACAAAATAATCCTTCATAAATTTACTATAAACCTTTCGTACATTCAAAAACGATGTCACTCATAGTTTCAGCGCAATCTGCCACCAATTACAAGCATTTTTAATAACGAATCGCTTTTTTTTCTGCTAAAAGGTTAGTTCTTACATGTTTTCACTCGTATTCCCGGATGGGACTTCAAGTATACTTTAGAGATTTTTTTTATAATCCTCATCTCCACAAATCTTATCACAATGTAGCAGTCCGCTTACAAGTTTTCTCTTTAATTTTTATGTAAATAATCATGGTTTCCATTTAAATCCTAGGAGAAAAAACGACCACTTTAGGCCCGGTTCGTAAAGCTAAAATATCATACTTTTTGAACAGAAGAAAAAAAAGTAAACTATCCGCTAATATTTTTAAGCTCATATAAAATACACTATCGAAAAAAAAGGTAAATATGCATCTCTCTTCAAATCTTTATAATTCGTCAGCTGACAACAAAAACTCAATAAGTGACAAATATAGCTTAAATCAAGTGTAAAACACTATTTATTGATGATAAAACCAACACCTATGAACAAATAAAAATCCACCACATGCTTCGTCAATTAAAAATAATGCATGCAATTCACAAAGTATATCCGCAACAAGCTTCGTCAGAATCAAATGACATGAAATAAATCCGCAACACGCCTCGTCAAGGAAGACTTAATCTCATAAATCCCCTCTCAGGGCCATACTTGGTCCAAAAGTCCCCATTATGCTAGCAGCATTGCCCCGCTGAATGGCAATGGAGACTTGCTGAACCAACCATGACCCTGAGCGAGGATCGTTGTCCCTCTCTCTCAATCGCCGCCCTTAATCCCTAAAAAGCTCGCGAGCCTCACTACCCCAAGGTCCAGCCGTTTCCACAGCGACGGGTACGAAATCGTACATCGACTCTAAGGCTGCGTACTTGGCGTGTTTCATCTTAGCGGCTGTTTCCGCCGCTGAACCCGCCAACCTCGCGGTTTGCCTCAAATGGGACGGAGCAAAAGTGCTAACGCACGTTGCGTCCCATAAAAGACAACGCCCTCGCTGCCATGGAACCAATGTAAGTCCGTCCGGTCTTTTGCCATCCGTTCGAGATAAACCAGGGGGCTCCAACACACAGGGGATGTTAACGGACACCATAGCTCGGCGGACAATTTCGTTAATAGAATGATGGCGCGAAAAACGCCCTGCACATCTCTGGCAACTTAAGCCATGGTGTCCATTTTCCTCCATCATAACTCCACAAATGCAGCGATGCGGCTCACACACCTTGGTTCCCAGTCTTAGGGCCACTGCTATTCTTAGCGAGTCGTTATCAAGCAGTGTACCCAACTGAGGAGACGGCAAAGCATGGAGCCATGCACCAGATTCTGGCTTAGCAACCGCATTGAGACGAGCTAAATCCGCTCCTGAAGCGTCATCCAATAAACGCGAGTAGGAGAGTTTGCAGAGGATATCGTCCCATCCTCTCTGTGCCACCAAGTTGTCTGGCCGGTCATCCGTCGGACAGAACATTCCGCACTTCTCAAAGGCCTCAGATACAAAAGGCAAGCGGATATTGCTGCCATCAAGTGATAATATGCGAGCAACAAGATCCGCTGAGCCATGTACAAAAGCCAAAAAAGCTACCAGGCCGATGTCCTGAACCCGACGAACTCCAAGACCACCGAAACGGATAGGTAAAACCGCTTGGCGCCACTGTGCCTCATCCAAACTTACATTGAGCACCGACTCTAGCTTAAAACAAAACTCGTATCTCAGTATCAATCTACAAACTAGATACGAGGTTTTGAAGAATAGTGACAGAAATTTTAATGAGTTTTAGTTGTCACCTGTCGAATTGTCATGTTCATGTTGCCCCAAACCCCCTACCTAACGTTACAAGTTTTAAAACTTAATGCTAAGTAACACAGAATTTAAATTTACTTTGCAATTACAATTCAGTTCAAAAAATTACGTCCATCATCGCTATAATTTAAAATCTATTTCAAGCAATGAACTAGCCTTGCGAAGATTACTTCATTTTCATATTTTGTTTAAGGCTCGTTAACTGGATGAAGTGAATGCAGTTCATTAAGTTGAAGGAGCTGAACGTAATGTTTAATTTGTACTTCATAGAAAAGATTTGAAATGGAGAAGTGTGTGACGTAATTACTTACCCGCTATCCTTGAGGAAAATCCGAGAATTAAGCTCCGGTTATGAATTAATTTTGAAGGCCTTTTCAGCCGTTTGAAGACTAAGATCAGTCGGGTCGGGACAAACACACCTACCATATTATATTTGAAATATAAGGAAAAATACGTAGAAATTCCTTAAACGCATCACGTTTGTTATATTGGGATCCTCCTTTATTTATTTTTTGCATTTGGTGTTATAGCGGCTGCACTTATACACGTTATGCGATTTCGATCTCCCTATTAGTGTTAGAGAGATACAGATATGTGAACGACGGACATACAGACATCGAAGGCTTATAGAGCTGAGTAGTTTCCTTTGATTTTTTTTAGCATTTATGTTATAGCGGCTGCACTTATACACGATATGCGATTTCGATCTCCCTATTAGTGTTAGAGAGATACAGAAATGTGAACGACGGACATACAGACATCGAAGGCTTATAGAGCTGAGTAGTTTCCTTTGATTTTTTTTAGCATTTATGTTATAGCGGCTGCACTTATACACCTTATGCGATTTCGATCTCCCTATTTATTAGTGTTAGAGAGATACAGATATGTGAACGACGGACATGCAGACATCGAAGGCTTATAGAGCTGAGTAGTTTCCTTTGATTTTTTTTAGCATTTATGTTATAGCGGCTGCACTTATACTTACACGTTATGCGATTTCGATCTCCCTATTAGTGTTAGAGAGATACAGATATATGTGAACGACGGACATACAGACATCGAAGGCTTATATTTTAGTGCTGAGTAGTTTCGATCGAGTTTTCTGTAAAAGAAGAGGTAGCCGTTTCCGTCTCAAAAAATAAAAAAAAATGTTTTGAGAAACTTTTTTTTTAGTATCCGTTTTTTTGCTTCATTCATCACTGTCTCGTTCGTTTGCAACTATAAATTTTTTCGAGTTCCACAGAAATGTTAAGAACTTTTATGTTATGAAGAATGTTAAGAAGAAGTTTTACAATTAAGAATCGAGTATTTTTCATTTGATATACTATATAATTGTGTACGTATCAACGTACCTACCGTAATCAATGTATCATAATTACAATATTTTTCAATAACATTTTTTAGTTCCAGTAAAAAAGTGTTTTTCCGTTTTCCTATAAAAAAAGGTTTCGTTAGCACCCTTTGGGTGCGGAACCCTAAAATGAATAATGTTTTCGAAGCCGACTATACCCGGCATTTGATACGAAAGTGCGTGTGATCGATGATGTTTGTAACAAAATGACTGAGTGGGCCGAAATATACGGATACTGATTGGTCGAAGGTAAGCGTTACCTATTGTTATTCCACTTATTTAGTGGAAAATAGCCTAAGAGTGCCAACACTGGCAAAGAATAATATAATAATGTTAAAGCATCGGATTTCAGATAGCACGGTAGGACTTTATAGAGAGCTATGGAGCCGATATTAACATTATTATTTATCGTATAGCATATATGTGTCACTAGATTGCATATTTAAAAAGAAAAACTCAACATTAAAAAACAATTCACACTTGATTCATACTCATACACAATAGTGTATTTAATCCGAAATTTTAATTATATAGTCAAGGACAAAGTCAGAAGAATATACAAAGACCTGATATAGTATGTAGGAATTGTTCAATATAATATATGAACAGGGTAATTAAGCTACACCTAATGTACCTACAATATGATTAATATGCAATAAATGAATTATAAATTAAATGAGTTATCAATACCTAATAATAGTCGACGTAGATTGGAAGGCGGCTAAGTTGAAATGGGGCTGGGCTGGCCACGTTTGCCGCATGCCGGATGACTTGTGGGACAAAAAGACCCCAGAGTGGACGCCACACAACTCAAGACAGGGATGGCGCGATGATTTGGACCATTTCCTCAAGAACTAGCCAGATAAAGCACAAAATAGAGAGCAGTGGAAAAAGGGAGAGGCCTTTGCCCAGCAGTGGGACACAATAGGCTCATAATACTAATATAACATAAAAGTTATTTTGAATTCAGGTTATATTTATTTTGTGTTATGACCAAAAACTACGAAACCTCACGCGCAGAAAAATATACAGGAATTAAATTTCCAATAGGTTGGTGCTCGGTGGCGGTCGGCCGCTCTTGTGAATACAAAATAATTTGCGGAGAGCTCTCTCGAACAAAAATAATTTCACGGTCATTGAAGTTGAGCGGAGGTATGAGATTTAGCAGGTATTTAATTGATTTGTTTCTGAAACAATTTCGTACCTATAATTTTTTTAAAACATTAGTGAGACAGATTAATTGTTGTATTAAGCGGTTTACATAGTCGTGAAAACTGTCAGCTACTGTAGGGTATCAGTCCCTGACGAAGAGCTCCATACGAGTTCGAAACATGTCAGGCCGTTTTTGACTATTTTCACTTAATACAATAATTTCGTACCTATTTCAAATTGCATGCGGAAATTGTCAGCTACTTTTGAAGAAGCTAACATGACAGCTATACGGCGTGTATATTTGATATTACCGCAAACTTTACGGGGTGTGAGTATAGGCATTTATTAATATATTGCACCGTAACTTATTAAAAAAATCGAACTTTTTTTCCATGTAAAATAATTCAGCACGCAATGTATTTATTTGTTGTTGTTTGTTGACACTTAACATCGTGATGACTGTGACAACTGTCACTAGTAATAACTACGCCATACATTGCTGCTCAGAAAATTTTCTAAAATTAATTACGCTAAATTAATAATTGTTATAAATATCAGATTATAACCCTAAAATCTCTCTCTGGCTTCAATTTGCGGTTGTATCAAATATACACGCTGTATATATTATGTATATTAGGTGTTTACAATTTTATTTACTGAGCAGTATGGGTGTAGACTGGTGTTGACATGTAGTTAACATGAATAAAATTAGCTCAAAATGTCATGAAACAATGAAAAAAAACTTTTTTTTTTTAATATGTGTTTTTTTTTGTTTAATCCAAAAGAAATATTGAAATTGTTTTCAGAATACAAATAATTTAACTAAACAATAATTATAATACAACCATGAACTTAAACGCAGTTTTTCACGGTGATAATATCAAATTACTTATTGTAAGTAAGTAAGGAGCGGTAATAGCCTAGTGGTTAGGGCATGCGACTTTCAATCCGGAGGTCGCGGGTTCGAACCCGGGCCGTACCAATGAGTTTTTCGGAACTTATGTACGGAATGTCATTTGATATTTACCACTCGCTTTTCGGTGAAGGAAAACATCGTGAGGAAACCACCTAAGCCCAATAAGGCCTAGTTTCCCCTCTGGGTTGAAAGGTCAGATGGCAGTCGCTTTCGCAAAAACTAGTGCCTACGCCACATCTTGGGATTTAGGTAGCTGACCCCGATTGAGAATTCATTCTCAAAAAATGGGACAAAAGGCTAGGAGGATGATGAATATCAAATTACTTATTGTGTCATTTGTATAAGAGCGGATTCTCGTTTGAGCTACGCGTGTCCCAGCCGCTACAGGCTGCTACTATCTGTCTAATCCTACGCCAGCCTGTCTGGCACAACTATGCTTTGCGACTCCTGTTGCGCGACACAGCGCCAACCGTCACTCCCTCACATTACTTCACGGCAAGAGACAGGCAAATATATCGCGCGAGAAATAGTCGCATATAAATATGTCAGTTATGCCAGAGGTGCGGGTCAAACAACGCAACGGAGCCACGCCGTTACGTCGCTTAAGCCATTAAGGCGCTTATTTAATTAAATTTAGCTAGTTATAAGTTTGGTCTGCGTGTAGTTTTGTAGTTTCAAAGCATGTAGGTTTTATTACTGTAATATTGTGTAACTTATTTGAAAAATAAATGAATTATAAAAACAAAGGTATACAATTGATTCCAGAAATTTTAAGAATTGTGACATGGGTGTAGCCTATTCTGTATAATTATTTCACAACAACCATCTTGTCAAACGCTTAAGGACTATTGCTTGATGCTCTTTTCCCACTTTTCCCATCTTCAATTATTTTAAATGAAACTGAAACTGAAAGTAGCTAACTTGCTTTACACGTCATCGTGTACTCTCGTTCAATATTCTCACTAAGGCCATCTTTTATAATTTGTCATCTGAAATTCCGATATACCATTCAAAAGAATATGAGAATCCAAATAAATTTTCGAAATTGCAACTAAAGTCCAATTGAATTGAGATGTTGAAACCGCGTCTTTCCGTATTGGAACTAGATTTTAAATCACAGATAAACAAATTCCAATTTAATTGCGGCACTGATTTAGAATACCAGACCATTCTCAATGTAAGGTTGATAACCGATTCCAATTTAATGGAGCCATTCATTTGAAATATAGGACTATTGACAATTTAATTAAAGTTGTCTTGAAGTTGAAAGTTGAAATGAAGGCACTTATTTGAAATATTAAACTAAATTGCAATTATAATTGAATTGAGATCTTGAAACCGCAACATTTCTAATTGGATCGAGGTTTTAAATCACAGTGATATTCCAATTCCAATTTAATTCCGGCATTCATCTGTAATACCAGACCATTCTCAATTGAAGGTTGATAAACAATTCCTATTTAATGGAGGCATTCGTTTGAAATACCGGACTATTGTCAATTTAATTAATGTTTTCAGACGATTCGAACTTAATGGAAGCTCTTAATTCTAAATACTAAACTATTGTCATTATAATGGAGGTTGTTAAACAATTCCAACGTAATAGGTATAGGCATTCGTTTGAAATACCGGACTATTTTCAATTTAATTAACGTTGTCAAACGATTCGAACTTAATGTAAGCTCTTATTCTAAATACTAACTTTTGTCAATATAATGTAGGTTGTTAAACAATACCAACCTAATATAGGCATTCATTTTAAATGCCAAACTTTTGTCAATTTAAAATTGTCATTAAACAATTATAGTTTTATCCAGGCATTCATTTGAAGTATCAAACTATTGTTAATTCAATGAAGGTTGTCAATCAATTCCAAATCACTGGAGGCTTTCAGATCTCTAGTATCCCAATTGAATGGGAGTCAAAACCAAGTCATATTCCTATGTAACGGACCCTCTGATACCTCAGATATTCCAATTTAATGAAAGTCTTAAAACAACAGCCGTTTTACATTGAATGAAAGTTTTAAAGCACAGCATATTTCAATTTAATCGACGCGTCGAAGCCGTCGATATTCATTTTTTAATGGAAGTCTCAAAAACACATACTCCAGTTTATGAACGCTTTGAGACCTTAGATTCAGATTCATTACAAATTCGAATTTCAAGTCTCAAAACTACTGATTATATTTCCCAATTCAAAAGAAGCTTTAATACATATAGTATTCAAATTTAATAATATGGTATTTGAAATTGAGCTTCCAGCACGAACGCGGCACTTTACATACCGCTTATAATATTTCTATGGTCTATCAAATTTACCTTCCATGCAATTATATTTGCTTCGCCTTACGATATCTTTCTTACGAATACTTTGGTTCCCGTGGTCTATTAAATAGACGTTTCAAAATGCATTTCGCTTACTTTAACAATCCTCTTAGCCTATCATATTGACAATCCAGCGTGGTCTATCAAATTGTCCTCTCATACAGTCTTAGCCTATCATATTGGCAATCCACCATGGTCTATCAAATTGACTTCTCATACGGCCTTAGCCTATCATATTGGCAATCCAGCATGGTCTATCAAATTGAATTCTCATAAAGCCTTCCGTTTTCCGTAACCATACAGTCATAGCCTATCATATATTGACCTTCAACTTAAAAGTCTTCCATATCACTTTTAAATTCAACTTGGTCTATCATATTGACCTGCCTTATAGATACACCTATTTTCTATAACAATCCAGTCATAGCCTATTATTGTATACTAAGTCAGTAACATTTTAATTAAAAGTAATAAACTCCTCAATAATACAAATAACTTTACCATGTAGAAGAGTGCTGCCTCTTAGCACAAGTATGAAATACTTAAGAGATACTAAACTGTTAGTATACTGGATTACGGTGTTACTGAACAAATACATTTATAATTTAACTTAAAATGATTTTCCAAATAAAAGTCTTCCATATCACTTTTAATCCGTCTTGGTATATAATGATAATGACCGCTCAACACTCTCAAATAGCTTATAATTACAACGAAATTCCCACAGATGTATGGCTCTCTTGCTTATTTATAATTCGTTGTTCTATACCTTACAAGGAAGTCAGTAACATTTTAATTAAAATTAATAAACTCCTCAATAATACAAATAACTTTACCATGTAGAAGAGTGCTGCCTCTTAGCACAAGTATTAAATACTTAAGAGATACTAAACTGTTTGTATACTGGATTACGGTGTTACTGAACAAATACATTTATAATTTAACTTAAAATGATTTTCCAAATAACAGTCTTCCATATCACTTTTAATCCGTCTTGGTATATAATGATAATGACCGCTCAACATTCTCAAATAGCTTATAATTACAACGAAATTCCCACAGATGTATGGCTCTCTTGCTTCTTTATATTTCGTTGTTCTATACCTTACAAGGCGCTGGTCTGTAATTCTATAAATATATCTGCTGGTATGTTATTACTGATTTTGTTATACCAAATTGATTACATGTGACATATGCACCTATGTGTGTCATGTGTACTAATACATGACCCTTGAGCTGGATGTTCATACGGTTTATCAACTATACAAGATACTCTGGATAATTATTCCAAAAATCATTTTCAACATAAGACAAGTTTATCACACTATAATATTTAACCCGTCAATATATTTTGGAATTCAGAACAATCAAGCCCACTCCATAGGAAAGTATTAAGTAGCGTATTCAATTAAGTACGCACGCACAAATGAACAGTCGTATAAATTAAATAGACGCCTAGCAGTCCAATCGTTTTCCCAATCTGTTCATATTTATTATATTGTGATTCGTCATCTACTGCGCCACAACGCTGTCGAAGATTAGTAACACGACCAATTCGAGAATTACGATAAACTGCTAAATATTTACGTATATTCCTCGAGTGCACAACTACAAATTAATATTCAAAATAATACACTTCGCCTGTGTTCCTATTTATTAAGCAACTTTCCACAAGGTGGTGCTTTGTGGGTAGGCTCAGCCTCATGTCGTGGGTAGGCCTCAGCACGAATTCCGTGACTAATATACACTACCCAAAATAAAATTATCCTACATTTAGCAACCGAAAACTTGTGTTAATAGTCTTATCACCCCCAAAGAAACCGCATCTACTTTTCCAATGCCCTTGTCGTCCCTTTTCATTTTCCAAGAAAATACTGTCAAGGACGTCGATAATTACGTCAATGATTTTTAAGTCAAATTTAACTCACGCTTTTATTCCGTTGCTTTATACTCGTCGCCATTGAAGTGTTCACTAGGGTTTCCTATGGGGATACTTCAATAAACACATTAATCGGGCTTTCAGTAAACCTGCAGTGCGTCCGCCACTGGTGACGTCTGTCATTGTACTGACCGGTATCTGGAGGATCGAGGGTACATTTATCTATATATAAAAATGCAAGTGTCCTGACTGACTGACTCATCAACGCAGAGCCGAAACTACAAATGCTAGAGAGTTGAAATTTGCACAGTAGGTTGCATTTATAAAGTTTACCAGAGATAAGAAGCGATTTTGAAAAATTCAACCCCTAAGGGGGTTAAAAAGGAGATGAAAGGTTGTATGGAGTACAAGTTTTTTTTTATGTTAGGAACTTGAAACTTCGTAAAAATGAATTAAAATAAAAGACAATTTATTTCAGCGTTTTTGAAAATTCATTCCCTAAGGTGGTAAAATAGGGGTTGAAAGTTTGTATATAATAATAATATTTATTTATTTCAAGCATCAAGTACTCATATCTTGTTAGTAACTTAGGAGTAAGTGTTAGTAAATAAGTAGTACAGTTACTATTACTATTTCATTGTACTACTGCTGGGAGCATGTAACCCACAACAGTGACGTAAGAAGGGACAGTCAATCCTGTCCCCTATCATGGTCAAGATATTGTTGGGACTGCCACGCACCCGGCGCACCAGAGATGCGGCTCTCTTACGCATGGAGAACAAATATTTTTTTACGCTCTGTATGGAGATCAAATATTTTTTTGAGTGCGGGACTTGAATCTTTGTATAAAGGCATACTATTACATTACAAGAAAAGTGATTTCAGCGTTTTTAAAAATTCACCCTCTAAGGGGGTTAAAAGGGGGATGAAAGTTTGTCTTGCGGTTCAAATTTAATTTTAAGCTAGGAACTTGAAACTTCGCAAAAAGGTATTAAGCATTTTTGAAAATTCATCCCCTAAAAGGTTTAAAAAGGGGTTGAAAGTATGTATGATGATCAAACATTTTTTTGAGTGCGGGACTTGAAACTTTATATAAAAAAGCATATTATAAAAATATAAGAAAAGAAATTTCAGCGTTTTTGAAAATTCCGCCCCGAAGGTGGTGAAAAAAGGCTTAAAAATTTGTATGAAGATCTAATTTTTTTTTTAATTTCGTGATTTTAAACTTTGTATAAAGGCATTTCATTAAAATACAAGAAAAGTAATTTCAGCGTTTTTGAAAATTCTATCCCTAAAGGGGTTAAAAAGGGGTTGAAAGTTTGTATGAAGATCAAAAAAATTTTTGAGTGCGTGACTTGAAACTTTATATAAAAGCATATTATTAAAATACAAGAAAAGTCATTTTAGCGTTCTTGAAAATTCAGACCCGAAGGTGGTGAAAATGGGGTTGAAAATATGTATGAAGATCAAATTTTTTTTTCATTGTGGGATTTCAAACTTTGTATAAAGGCATATATTAGGTCCTTACATATGAAATTGGCGTTTCATATGGCAGAAATGAAATGATTTTTTTTTATGAAACTATTTTTTTATTTAATCAAAGTATGTACCATGGCTATCAGTGCACTTTTGCCATCTCGAAGGTAGTTCATTGATTCCTTTACTAAAGAAAGTGTGTGAGCGAGAATCAATAAAATCTTTGAAGGCCGTTTGGACAGCCTCGTGAGAATTGAATTTTTTTTCTTGGATGAAGTTGTCCAAATTCCGAAAAAAATGGTACTCAGTTGGAGCAAGGTCCGGGGAGTATGGTGGGTGTCGAACACATTCCAGTCGCAGCTCCCTTAGTTTTGCGGCCGTCAAACGTATGTGGTCGAGCGTTATCCTGAAGCAGCAGTGGGCTAGATCGATTGACTATTCATGCGGTACCCATTTCTCAAGTTTTAGTTTATTTCAAGTGAATCAAAATGGTTTTATCGCTCACACAGAAGCCTTCCGCTAACTCTGATGTGGTTTGCGATGGACCTGCTTCCACAATTGCTTTTAATTCTTCGTTGTCAACTTGTGTCTCCGGCCGTCCACGGGGCTTGTTCTGTAGGTCAAAATTTCCAGAACGGATACGTTGAAACCAATAATGTATCGTATTTTCTATTGCAGTAGCTTCCCCATACGCATTGGAAATCCTACGAGCCGTTTCTGCAGCACTGGTGCCGAGGTGAGGTCATATTCGTAAATATAGTGATATTTTAAGTTCTCCATATTGTGAACAGAACGATGTGAAAGAAAAACAAATGACGCGATAGCAAATAAATTTCGTAATTCGAACACAGAAATACATGGTCTTAAATTTGAAATAAATTTGAATTTGGAATTCCTAGCCGAACGCCACATATTTTGAAGCAAAGTTACCAGTTCGCCAAACGCCAATTTCATATGTAAGGACCTAATAATTAGAATACAAGAAAAATAATTTCAGCGTTTTTGAAAATTCTACCCCTCTTAGGGCTAGAAAGAGGATGAAAGGTTGTATCGGGTATAAGTTGTATTTTAAGTTAGGAATTAGAACCTTTGTAAAAAGGTATATTATCAAAAGAAAAGAAAACTCATTTCAGCGTTTTTGAAAATTCAGCCCTGAAGGTGGTGAAAAAGGGGTTGATTTGTATGTAGATCAAACATTTTTTTGAGTGCGGTACTTGAAACTTTGTGTAAAGGCATTATTATTCGAATCAAAGAATTTATAAACGTCGTTCTTAAACTCATCGAATTTAGTAAAGCTATTCGTTTGTAGATGTACCTGATTTTATAATGATACCGCGTAATTAGAGAAAATTAGCCGAAAAAAAAGTAAAAAAGGCCAAGAGCGAGTCGGACTCGCGTACGAAGGGTTCGTTACTATTTCGTAAACAATGCAAAAAAAGGACGTTTAGCAATTTCAACATTACTTAGATCTGAAAATAATAAAAATGTAAAATTTTCAAGATAAAGGTTCCAAGCGGACGAAGTCGCGGGCAACAGCAGCTAGTAATCTATAAAACCACAACGCCCATTGAAGGGGTAGGGCGAACGAGCATTGTTTTTTTTTTCAAATTGATCTTTTTAAGTCAATGTACACTTGGCTAGAGTTAGGTTAGTGTAGGTTCTAGGTTTTTAAGATGTACACAATATTTCTCAGTTCATCATATGATTGTCTAGGGGATCCAAAACCGTTTTTATTGTCATAGTTAAAAAATCTCCATAGAAAATCTTTAAGACGGGTAGATTTTTATCGTAGTAGATATACTGTATGAATCCTGTCACTCACACCCGCATTTTGTCAAAACGTGACGGATGCTTTGTCACTCATTTATTGCGTGATAAAAGCAACAGGCCTCCAGGGTGCTAATTCGAGTGTACTTTGAGATATTGCTAAATAAGCCATGTTTTAGGTATACCTCAGGTATATCACCATTGCCTATCATAAAATCTCAATTTTTCCGATTCGAGTTGGTCAAGTTATAATTATTTCTTGTCTGTCAAGTTAAGTTAAAAGAGTTAAAAGGATTCGTTGGAATAATAGTGAAAATCCTATCTTTAGAGTCAGGGCTAGGGAACCCATGTTAAAGCCTGCTAGAGCTTTTATTTTAATTTTTTGATCCGAAGTTGAAACTTCACTGTAGAACGTTATTAAAGCTAGAAACTAGTTTTTAGTTAGTTACTTAGTCATAGTCAACGAACTTCTACAATCACTTAAATTGGAAATTATAAACACCCGCAACACGATGAGCCGGCCACCATAAGACCCTCATTTAATGAGTGAGAATATGTTACTAAAACTGAACATAAATTGGCTGAGATCTTGTCACTTGTTCTGAATATCTTGGAAACTACCGGTCTATTTAAATACAAATCGTTTACGCTGTAGGTAGCGAGTACGGTCACTTGTACTCATGTTAGGGGTATTGAGCGCCATGCAGTACTAACGGAACTAATTGAGTTTAAGGCTACCAACCGCAGGCTTTTAAATTCAAATTTGATACCATCTATTCCGGAGGAGTTTCGGCTTGGGAAATTAATCCCTCCGGCCTTGAGTAATTTCATTTCCAATTCTTTAACTACTTTTCAAACGGTTTTTAAGAAGAAAGAAAAGATGGGAGTTTAAAAATGCAGATTTTATTCTCGTAACGGAAATACTGGAGAGGAGGTTTTGACATGTGCAGTTCCAGTATCGTAACTCATGAATGGGTGATATGTTTTTTATAAATATCGATAATATTTTAGCTGTGAATCAAGAAAAGCGTTTCAGCTGTTAAGACAACCTCTCCGAATGTACTCTACTTACCTTTAAATTCATTACTATTGTTTCTCCAACAGCGAAATTCTTATAAGTAACCTGTCATTTTCACGGTTCCTTCAAATATCTAAGAATGTGAATACACCGTTTAAGTACTCAAATTAGGCCCTACTTATGTGGGCCGTGGGATTCTTATTAAACAAACGCTATCAGAGACATATGATGGTTGCGTTTATCAAGACATAATCAAGTGACAAAGCATCTGTCACTCGCATTTTGGTAGAACGAGACGGATGCTTTGTCTGTTATTTATCGCGTGATGAGAGCAACCAGGTCATTCTGTTGCTTTCTCAACATGCACTTACCCTATTTCAATTTATTTTCTCGACTACAACCTTGTTAAATAAAAGAGTATCTTTAAATTTTCGTAATCCTTAAGGGATTAAGGTTGACCCAAAAACGAAAGCGGCATGAATTTTTAAGAGGCCTTACTCCTGAATTTTTTTTTATTAATTATTACAGGTATATTGATCATTTCAACCAACTTTATGAGGTGAATATTAATTTTCCGCGAGTTCTAGGTAGTAACATAGCTATTTCATGCTTTCAATGCGTGCAGTTGAAAATAATTTGAAAAACCTCTCCGCGTCAATTTTGTCAATTACGAGTAGTTTTTGAAACAAAGATTATCAATGAAAAATTCAAACTGTAGGTTTCAAATTTATAGCAATAAATCCCAATAGCCCTGTTCTAGGTTCACATCAATAATATGTTAAGAAACATATTTGATCATAGACAAAAATGACAATTAATTAGCATTTTAAAAGGAATAAGGCCTTAAATCTATTTTTGGCCGCGACAAAAGAGTTACGTGTAGCTTAAGAAGGAAGCGTTTGCCTCTACCCAAGTCGTTGCTTTGTGCGACCCTCTTCCTGTTTCGCGTAATGCCTTCACTTGGTGCTCTTACCCTTTTTTCCCAACGTGAAAGGGCGGGAAGCTTAAGACGAATATAATATTAGCCCCCGAGTTTTTGTTCTTAAAATTGCCCGGAGTTTCCGATTGCTAACGCTAATTGGATGAGGGTTGCGACGTGCGAGTAGTTACGAAAAAATGTGCACCGAATTGATAGAGTGAAGTTGGACTCTAATTAGAGTGGATATTGCCAAATAAGCAATGTCTTAGGTATATAATTATATATTTTTTATAATGTTACTTTTTTCATCACAGGTATATCTCCTTAAACTGTCAGTATAACGCGATTCGAGCTGCATAAAGTAACATTTCATGTCACTACTACTATAAATGAGGCGCAAACTTAATGTGACCGGGTTGGCGAAGTAGCGATGTCAGAGAGATGTTTACCTAATTATAGAAGTTAGGGCTTGCACTAACCCGGTGAGACCAACCGAGATGAAGTGGGAGTAGCAAATCCCGCCAGTTTTATCACAAAAAAAACTGTTATGTTATCGCGTGACCTCGCATTTGTCATATTTTCAATTTTCTTTTTCTTGTAGGTGAATTCTCTCGTCACCTCGCAGCGTGTTATAATATAACTATACAAAATATGCGAAAAGTATGCTATTTCTATATATATATATATATATATATATATATATTTGTATATATATTATGCTATGCGCCAAAATGGGACTGTGCTCGCAGCCTTAGGAATTCTCTTCACTAGAACACAGCGTTTCTTAAACACATCCCCGACGGCGTAGTTCGCAATTAACTGGCCGGTAGACCTACTGAAATTCCCACCACGAGAGTAATAAATACCTAGTGCTTTTGGAACTAAACTCGGTTAAGGTCACTATAATTAAAGCGCATACTTCACAGTGAACAGGCAACGTCGCATCGGTTTGCAATTTGATAGATAAATAATATGTATTTGTTTAAATAAAAAAGGTGCCTGTAGTATCATTTGCGTAACTCTTTTACCATAATCGGGTAAAAGAGGGGTTATAAGTTTAACATGTGTCTCTGTGTGTCTGTATGTGGCAGCGTAGCTCACAAACGGATGGACGAATTAGACTGCGTTTTTTTTAATCGAAAGACTTGTCCGTCGAGATGATTCCCACATATTCAGCTTTAATTGGAACAAGTAACAAGATCTCAGCCAATATTGAGGATAAAAGTTCCATATTTTGTAGTTATGTTCAGTTTTAATAGCATTTTCTATGTCACTTATTGAATAAGGGTTGATGACGGCCACCTACTTGTGTCGTGGGTGATTTAAATTTTTAATGGTCTATGATCTGCATCATCTATTTATGCACCTATCTAATTATATTAAGACACATAATTGAATTATATAGAAATTCCTATCTTGATATTCGCAAACGCCGCCTGACACCTTTTTTATTGTGGTTGCGCAGCGGTGAAACTGATTATGAACGCGCTCCGAACAAAACAGAAGGCAGAGTTGAAGCAATGATGAGCTTTGGTACAAGTATAGACTTTTAGCACGGTTCGCGGTGTATAGTGAACCGTTTGTGAGGTGGCGAGTTTTTAACCCCGATGGAAAAAGGGGTGTTATGAGTTTTACGTGTGTATTTGTGTATCTGTCGGGATCATAGCTCCCAAACGCGTGAACTGGGGCCCAATTCGAGAATGCCGTTGGAGATATCGCCAAACGTCAAATCTCCATTAGATAACAGTTATATCGCCATTGAACTGTCATTTAAATGCGATGAGCTTAAAAGTGACATATCTCATCTCAATTTTGGAAATACGAAGGCGATAATGATTGTCAAAAATGTTATTCATGTATATAAATTTCTGTTTTGAACGAAACGTAACGGACTAATTTCACGGTCTACGCGGTCAATTTAAAGTATGCGCCTGTTATTTATGCCGTCACATACAAAGAAAGCGAAAATTTTGCGCGTCCGAATTGACGAAGTTGCGATGTTCTAGGGATATCGCCACTTGTCAAGTAGGCACACGTCAAAAGTGACGGATGGCGATGAAAAGGAGAGATCTCCATTATATCTCTAAAATTGGTCGAATACCCCCCCTGGTTTGAGGGCGGTTTTTATTCAGTCAATAGTCTTATCTGTTGAGATGGTTCTCAGGAATACTTGGTAAAAATCTATCCAAGATTCATTGGAACTGGTGACAAAATGTCAAGAATTCCAAATTTTGTACTTATATTTTTGTGCTAGTAGCATGTATTTTCTGGAGTGTTCTAAATATATTGAACGCAGGTTCATTGTCATCATCATCATCAGCCTGTAACAGTCCACTGCAGTACATATAGGCCTCTCCGATGGCACGCCACTGAGCACGATTTTCAACTCTCCCCTCCACTTACCTACTACTTGCGCGTCGTCGCTCCACTGGGTTTACCGATTCGCGGTCGCGACTCCAGTTCCAATTTAGCTTATAATTCGCATTCTTCGAATATTCCAGTGCAGATGCAATTTCCTGTGCATCGTCGGTCGATAAGCAGGACCATTAGCTTTTATCTCACGTGTAAATGGCAGTGATTTATTCGCGTCCCGATCGGACGAGCGAACGCGAAGCTGCCATTAATTGCAGTAACCCCAGTTGAATGCAGTAAAAACAAGTGAGAGTTGCAGTTATCATCTGTTCAATAGAGCAGTGACGTCAAAAAACAAATGATGTTCTCATATTCAAAATTATCTTATCTCTACTTTTATATAATAATTGAACAACTGCATTTACCTGTCAGTAAGTATACTAGAGTCAGGTCATTATAAAAAGCAGCGTTGCAAGATTTGTAAGTTGGTAAATTTCTTTGTTTTCTGAACCGCTGGACAGGTTTCCGCCAACTTTGAATAAAGATGGTTACCTATAGGTTACTTTTTACGATGACTGGTCGATGAAAAAACGTGCTAGAGTGAGCATGGTCTTGTAGATTTCAATACAAACAATATTTTTATTCATGACACGTTGCTAATTACGGTAATACGGATAACCTGGTAGAAACCTACAAGATACATTGAGAACCAATGGTAGTAATGGGTATGTAATGGGTAAGATACAGTTGAGAAAGATTTAGAGGTCGTATTACACCGACCGCACCATGCACTCATGCAAACTATACGGGAAATTTATTTGTGATTCTCTCTATCGTAATGACAATCCTACCCAACTAACCGTCTCTCCAATTCGAGCGCTCCCCGTAAAGCGACAGAGTTAATTTCCGTTGTACATGCATCATTTCTTTATGAATCCATTCAGCTGTTCACTTATGTAGGTAGGTTAAATCTTTCACTAAGGGCTGATACAGACCGCCGTCATTTTAATTTCAACTGCAACCCTGCTAAATTGCAGTTCGAGCGCAGTTCTGACAAGTGCGCAGTTCGCTTGACGGCATCGTTTGCAACTTGTATGGTACGCCAACTGATGTGTACGACTAATCACATCGTAAAGTCGTGCCACAACGCAATAGTCATAGCGCAATAGTGAGTTCAGAGGTTGTCGAAAGATCATTGCTTCGATTTAAGGAATGTGTGAAACGGGACATAAATGCCTTCAGAACCGACCTTCAAAACTGGGAAGAACTCGCCGAAAAGCGCACAAATTTGCGTAAGCATATTAGTATCTCTCTGCACTAGCAATCTGTAATTTTGTATTGAGTGTTAATATACGACGAGACGAGAAAGTAGTGAAAAAATCTAGATAGACATAGTTTTTGTTGTACCATACACCATTTATGAGTCGGTTCGGTTATACTCTCATGAAGGACAAATGTTTATTAAAAGACTTCCGGACGACTAAAGTTATTCGGATTTGTAAGGTTTTTAATTAGTTTTTGCGTGGTATATTTAAATCATGTTCACTGAATTTAATAAACTGTCCTTACTGCTTACCTACTGTATAAAGGATTTGTTCGCATTCAATTACTCATATAATAGTGCGCACAAATTTTCATGCTGATATAAACCCAAATTAAATATAGCGATGAAAATGACCATGCAATTTTATGATATTCATTTAATATTGTGTTCCACTTTCATTTAACAGAGATAATTTCATTGCAGGTGTATGAAATCGTTTTCACACTTCATGCACCCGAGATTCTCACCTCAGAATTTAATTTACAGTTTTGGGAAGCGGAAATAGGGCAAATACACGAAGCCCTGAGGGTTTTAGTAAATATGTACACTTCAATGTACACGCGTAAAGTTGGCTGAATTAGTGAATATAAAGATGGCGCCTGTGTGTTAGTAGATGGTCTAAGTGTCATACTAAATGTATGTGATAGTCACCTCGCGGTTTGCGACAGACCTGTGTATGCTTAAAAAAGACTTATGCTTATAGGCATAGCATAAGTATTTTTGAATTGCTTGTCATAGTCAAAGTGCGGAAAGTGGATGCAATATACGTCAAAATCAAGTCAAACGATATACGTAATATAAATATGACTACTATTGGTTTAAAGACATGAATACAAATGGTTAATCTATATATATATTACGCGAGGCCGATTTTTGTACATCCCATCAGATCTACAGTTATGGTCCGATTTTGATAAATGATATATCATTAGATTCGTCTCATGCTGGAGAGGTGCATAAAACTCTTGGAATTTTATTTTTTTCCTGAAAAGGTACTGAAAAATGGATTTGAAAAAACTACTGTGCGCTAACCACGTGATCCCTATTTTGACATAAGATGACCAAATAATAATAAGCATGATTTGCTCACAAACCTGAGTAAGTTGTTCAGCATGATGAAATATTATTTTTGAGTCGACAACATAATATCCGCAACACTTAAAACATGTACGAATATGCAAAAATAATTTTACAGTTTGTTGACAATGAATGACAGTAACCATATTCTGACAACTTTTAATGTCTTTTTTATTGGGGGCTATTATGTCAATGCTCTAAATTGCCAGGTTGTTTTTCTTTTTAAAATGTTCATATGGAAACTTTTTTCGCATACCTGTTAAAAATGTGGAGAAAAAAGCCGGTTAAGTGCGAGTTGGACTGGTACTCGAAAGACTAGAAAAACTGACCGTCATTCAAGAATAGATTATTTTTATAGGCGAGTTTTACAATAAATCAAAGCAGAAAAAATGTAGTAAAACTAATTTAAACGTCATTCAAATAAGTAAATTTATTATAGATTATTATAAATATGATTATATAAGTCCATCAAAAAAATAATTCCAAGGAAAATGGCATGAGTCATGGTAAATTAAATGGTATTTTACAAGAAAAAACTAAGTCCTTCCGCTTGCATGTCGACGGGATGGTAAATGTGGTCGAGTTGAGAATATGGACGAGTTGGCACTGAAGACGACTTGGTAATACGGACGAGTTGGTGATATGGGAGATTTGGCAATAAAGACGAGCTGATAATAAGAACAAGTTGGTATTGTGTAGACGAGTTGGGTGTATCGTCGAGTTGGGAATATGGACGAGTTGGAAATGTGGATGAGTTGGCAATGTGGATGAGTTGGTAAAATTGACAAGTTGGGAACATGGACAAGTGGGCAATTTGGATGAGTTCGCATTATGGACGAGTTGGCAATGAAGACGAGTTGGTAATACGGACAAGTTGACAATGAAGACGACTTTGTAATACGGACGAGTTGGTGATATGGAAGATTTGGCAATAAAGACGAGCTGATAATAAGGACAAGTTGGTATTTGTAGACGAGTTGGGTGCATCGTCGAGTTGGGTTGGGAATATGGACGAGTTGGAAATGTGGATGAGTTGGCAATGTGGATGAGTTGGTAAAGTTGACAAGTTGGGAACATGGACAAGTGGGCAATTTGGACGAGTTCGCATTATGGATGAGTTGGCAATGAAGACGAGTTGGTAATACGGACAAGTTGGCAATGAAGACGACTTTGTAATACGGACGAGTTGGTGATATGGAAGATTTGGCAAGAAATACGAGCTGATAATAAGGACAAGTTGGTATATTAGACGAGTTGGGTGTATCGTCGAGTTGGGTTGGGATTATGGACGAGTTGGAAATGTGGATGAGTTGGCAATGTGGATGAGTTGGTAAAATTGACAAGTTGGGAACATGTACAAGGGGACAATGTGGACGAGTTCGCATTATGGACGAGTTGGCAATGAAGACGAGTTGGTAATACGGACAATTAGGTAATATGGACGAGTTTTCAATGTGGACGAGTTGGGAATATGGACGAGTTGGGAATGTGGATGAGTTGGCAAAATGAACATGTTGGGAACACGGACGAGTGGGCAATGAAGACGACTTGGTAATACGGACGAGTTGTCAACGTGGACGAGTTGGGAATGTGGATGAGTTGGCAAAATGAACAAGTTGGGAATATGGACGAGTTGGCAATAAAGACGGGCTGGTAATAAGGACGAGTTTGTATAGACGAGTTGGGTGTATCGTCGAGTTGGGAATATGGACGAGTTGGAAATGTGGACGACTCGGAATTGTGGACGAGTTGGGTCTATGGACAAGTTGGAAATGTGGACGAGTTAGCAATATGGACGAGTTGGCATTGTTGATGAGTTGGAAATGAAGACGAGTTGGCAATGTAGATGAGTTGGGTGTATGGACGGGTTGGTAATATAAACGACTTGGCATTGTGGACGAGTTGAGAATGTGGACAAGTTGCCATTGTGGACGAGCAAGTAATATGAACGCGTTGGCATTGTGGATGAGTGGGAATATAAATGAGTTAGCAATGAAGACGAGTTGGTAATACGGACGAGTTGATAATATGGACGAGATTGGCAATAAAGACGAGTTGGTATTGTAGACGAGTTGGGTGTATGGACGAGTAGGAAATGTGGACGAGTTAGCAATATGGATGAGTTGGCATTGTGGATGAGTTGGGAATATGGATGAGTTGGCAATAAAGACGAGTTGGTAATATGGACGAGTTGGCATTGTAGATGAGTTGGGTTTATGGACGAGTGGGCAATGTGGATGATTTGGCATTGTGTACGAGTTGGGAATGTGGATGAGTTGGAAATATGGACGAGTTGGAAATATGGTCGAGTTGGCATTGTGGACAAATTGGGAATATGGACGAGTTGCCAATGGAGACGAATTGGTAATATAGACGAGTTGGCAATGCAGATGAGTTGGGTGTATGAACGAGTTGGCAATGTGGACGTGTTGGGTGTGTGGACAAGTTGGCATTGGGACCCAGATGGGAATATAGACGAGCTGACATTGTGGACCAGTTGGCAATGTGGAATAATTAACATGTTACCCTAACATGCGAAACTTATTTATTTATTTATTATTTATTTAAACTTTATTGCACAATACAAAAAAAAAGTAAGTACAAATGGCGGACTTAATGCCTTTAGGCATTCTCTACCAGTCAACCACTGGGTTAAACAGAAATATGTAGTCGGTGCAGGATCAGAGTTACAGAGAAACTTGGTGGTAGAAATAACCTACATATAATGCAAATTTCAAAAAATCGACGCGCTCAATAATAAATCATATTTGAATTAATGACGTCTGGCTGATCATTCTTATACTCATTCAAAATAAAATTTGACAAATTATGCTGTCAACAAAACAAATTGATTTTATAAGGCTTCCGTTTTTACCGACTTTAGTAAGGAACCCTAAAATTTGGTTTATATCATAGACTTGAGAGTATAGATAGCATCTCCCTCACTCTTCTGTCAGACACTATTTCAATAAGAGGAAAGACGAAAGTTTGACTTTGGAATTCGCGGGTATAAGGCCTTCAGCTCTAAATTTATTGAAAAAAATATGTCTTAATATTCTTTTTTCAACATTTTTAGCTGTTTTATATATTGGATTTTTTTTATGGTGGAGTTCCTATTGTTGGTCAGTTATTTATTTAGATTAGTAAATAGGGTTTGATTAAGTATACCTAGCGTAAGAATTTCAAACACAATGTGTAATTGTTATTGAATAAATTGATTGATGATGATGACATGGCAGCACCCATATTAAGAAAATTTGCACGATATATTGAATTTCATAAAAAAAACAAGCATTGATAATAGTGGTTTTTCCTGTATCTATAAACGTTTTATACTCTCTATTTCATACAATTGAGTTTATGTAACATTTTTTATTATCACTATTTTTAATAGTGAGTGCCCAAATCTGTCGTTTCGATTCATGTGCTATTTCTGGAAATTGATAGAAATCGATCAAATCGATAAATTTATGCCCTGAAGAAAGAACAACAAATTAAATTCTACCAATCTTATGTTCGGTCCTATGAAAATATGTCAATTATTTTTTTAAGATATGGGATTATTTTTATGAATTAAATTTTTCCATAAATCGAATAATATGCATTTTATTTGTGAAACAGATCAGCAGATCACATGTCATTAATGCACAAGTTATTTTTACAAGAGTTGAAAAAGTTGGCACGATGAAGCTGGCAGTTGGCTATCAGGCCTAGCTCTAGCCTGGCATGTTTTACCGTTTTTAAAAAATAATTTTGCGAAATTGCGATGTGGTCGCTTAGCGACAATGCCCTTTAAATATATATATATATAAAAAAAAAACATAGTTTTATCGTGTTTTTTTCCAGTATTTATTCTTCGTTCGCCAAAAACTTCTTATCGATAAAGTAGTTATTTTCGGTAACACTGCCGGATTTCCATATTCTAGCGGCGGTTCGACGCCGCAACGGGCCTCTAGTACAATTTTATTGTTGTAGTAAATTATCATAATTATTTTTTAAATATTAATATTTGCAAACCATTCCTTTTATGGTTCACTATCCACTTATATTGAGAGAATTACCTCTCTAAATCTACAGATGTAACAGGTGCGTATTCGTAAATTGATATTTCACTATTATATAAATGTTTTGTACTTACTGATACATATATAACAAAAACTGCATACATCAATGTTACTCGAAATGTATTAAAAGTCTTATCCATCTTATGCTTTCGTCACCATATTGCATCCATTCCATAGTTTTAGTCTTTCGTCAAAAATTGACGATATTGTTATAATGCTATACCTATTATTATGGTCTTAGCGGCGACTAGTCCGACGCGTGGCGCGGAGGGCGGTGCGCGGGGCAACCATGCCACGTACACCACACGATCCCTCCGCGTGAAGTTGTGGCACCTTTCCTAGTTGCTGATATATTTGTTCCGGGTTCACGCCGGGCCCACGCCGAAAAACCGCTAGAGCGACACCTTGCGCTGCTTCATACATTTGGTACGTTTTTGTTTTTCACAAAGTCGTGGCTGGGAGTATCCGCAACTTGGACCACGAATTTTTTCACCGTAGTTGGGTAAACAATGTCTTAAGTATAACCATTTTTGGTTTGCCAGCCACGTCTGTAACTAAAAAGCTTAATGTTTGGCGTGATGAGGTGGCAACGAAATTATGATCAACGGATGGCGCCAGACTGCAAGACGCCCCTGCATCGCATAGAAAACTGATTTTTAATTAAAATCTAGAATTTTATAAGTAATAGTACTGATTGTCAAGTCACCTGCTAATTTAAACGATCGGATATTTTAAAGGGTTCATATCGCCTCAGTAGATGAGTCCTAAACAAACACTAAAACGTAATAAACTACGGGAATATTAAATTATGGTTGACATTACAGGTCTACCCGTAGAGTACCTACACGGGTGTAGCCAAGTATGTATGTAAACACTTTATTGTACACAAAAACAAGAAATACATTTGAAAATAATTAGCATGTACAAATGCGAACTTATTCCTTTAAGGGATTATTTCAGTTAACCTTTGAGTAAATGAGTGCCAAACACAAATGTAAATGGTAGACAAAGCAAGCAACATGTACAATACAAAGGAGGATAACTTTACAATAATACACATGAAATTGCAAAAACCAAAAGAGAGAGAGATGGACAATCATTCAATATAATACATATTACGTAATATCTATTTCCAAGTATTAGTACAGGAAGAAAGAAAACACATTTATTACAGCTAAAAGTAAATATATATATCTTATATAGGTACTATATAATTCTAGATTAGTATAAAAAAAAAACAGTTTTCCATGGCGAGGGGTGATGATTTCATGAAAAATCTTAATAGCGTGATCCAGGATCGTCTTTTGTTTTGTATGCGCGCGGGCGCCATGTCAGTCGGGCACCATCTACTGGGCACAATTTCCTTTGTCCTCTCATCAGGCCGAAACGGCTGGAGATATTTTAACCAAATTTTGGTACAGGGATATTTGGACATACAAAGATGGTTCTACGATACTTCTTACCCCACTACGGTTTTAAAAAAAGGACGCGTACCAAGTTTGCTCGCAAATTCGTACGTTTTTGTATATAAGTATTAAACGATGAAAAAAGTATCTTAAGGACACCCCACTCAGCATAATCCATCCAAACTAATATTATAAATGCGAAAGTATGTCTGTCTGTAACCTCTTCACGCTTAAACCGCTGAATCGATTTTGATAAAATTTGGCATGGAGATAGTTTAAGATCCGAGGAAGGACATAGGATAGTTTTCATCCTGTAAATTATCTCTAAAAAGATTGAAAAGCGAGTAAGTAATTCATGATGACATTGATGACCCTGTAGGAAATGTTATGATTAGACCAAAAGCACAATTGCTCTTACATTTGCTTAGGCACTTTTAATAATCCCTTTTATTAATTAAGGTGATTAGGTGGATATCTATCGTGTTGATGTTGTACGAGGTTGCTTCCATACTTCCAAGTTCGACGCGGACGTAGTCGCGGGCAAAAGCTAGTAATATAATAATGCTATGACATCGGGGGAACGCCGCTTCGCTGGTCTTCCGTGGGGTATACTCGTAGGAAGGGGTTCAACCCAATTAAAAGACACGACATCGCATAGTCGTACGACGCGACATCGTGCCACGATGCGGCGTTGTGAGATTGTAAAATTAATTTTAATTTTGCATCTTGTCACATGAAGAAAAAGTTCATTTTGGATGTATGCATTTCCACGACACGACGTCGCATCGTGGCACGATGTCGCGTTGTACGAGGATGCAATGTCGTGTCTTGTAATTGTGTTTGGGGCCTTAAGCAACATCAACGACGCGACCGGCGACGGCGACTCAAGCTTGTTAGGCCTGACGTCATTCACCATTAAATTAGATTAGATTTATTTATTTCATATTATAAAATGTCAGTATAAATTACGCTTAGACATTTTACATCTATACTATGATCGTCATAAAAAAGAGATTTAATATTAGTGTTGGGATCGTGGACTGTATGATTAAAATAATAACTCAATTGATGTTAATAATCCCGCCAGGCAAGCGGGAGACCGTGTGATGTGGTCGCTTCGGAGTGTGAGTGGTAAGTGAGCTGTAGCTTTTTTTTTTTTTTTTGATTAGTGAGTGGCCCGAGCCTTTCGGCTGTACTAGGGCGGTCTGATTGCGCGGGTGGGGTCACGGAATGGGACCTCCAGACCCGCAGCGTTGTGTGTGGTGTTATGCTGTGTCACTTGCGTGACAATGGCCAGCCGTTTATGTAATAATAATAAATAAATAGAATAATGACATAATGTGATAGGTGCGAGTTCGTGATTGTGTTTATAGTATAATGAGATGGAATGATGGATGGTAGAATGATGATTGGGTGATAAGTCAGCCCATGTAGTTTATAAGTGGTTGGGACAGTCCGGCCAGACGGCGGTCCCGTTCGGCGAGGGCGTCTCTGTCTTGGTACCTGTCTTCGTAGACAGGCCTTTGTATTTTAGTGATTTCAGGGGGGCGCCCTCGTCGTCGGGAGCGTTTCTTGGCCTTCTCGGCCTTGATTGATGCCAGCACGAGGTTCCACTCGTTGGTGACTTTCGTGATGGCATCAACCGGGTCGAGGAGGCCGTCTTTAGGGCGGCGGCGTCGTCTATGGGCGCCGCGCTTGGCTCTTAATCTTGGTCTTACAGGTCCAACTTTCGGGGGCCTATGCGAACCTGAGGGGATTGAGCTGTAGCTTTTTTTTTTTTTTTTTTTTCCTTCCTGATTTTACAGTAGGCACGGTGCCTCCAACTGTATAAGTCGTTATTTGCGGGGGGGGTAGAAGACCCCGCACCCGCGGAAAAACAAAGTGATGTGAAAAACTAGACCTAAAGTCTGAGTAGTAATATTGTGTAGTATGTGTAGTGTAGGACGAGAAAATTTAAAAATTTCCTCGCCGTGAGAAGTGTAGTCATAGTCGAAGTGAGCAGTCATTATCTTGGAGGCCGTAAAACGACCTTCACAAGAGTCGGGTCATTGTCCAAAGATTGAGCTGTAGCTGGGGGCGCGGGGGTATTTGTGCCCGCGTCACTAGCGCTCGGCGTGAGTGCGCATCAACGCGCTTAAAATTAGGCCACGCCTCCGAGTTGCCTTTTAGGTTTCATTTATTTATAATTAAGAACAACATTACACGTTTTATTTATTAGACATAGTACACATTAAAATAGGTAAGTAAAAAACAAGAAAATAAAACGTTTATCTTAATATCTAACATAAACAACATAAGCAACATAAATCAGGTAAATGAGTAATTAAACGGTAGAAAACAAACACTTACGTACTATATTATTACTAAGAGATCGACATACGTGAATTTATACATAATATAGGGTTATTTCCCACAATTAGTAAAAAATATAACAATTTATTTACATATCATAATTCAGTTAAATGTGGTTAAAATATAAGAATGTCTACTTAAGGGATTACGAAAATTCTAAAAATCGACACTACCTACAATAAACACAATGTGAAATACCTACAGCAATAAATTACATGTCGCTACATCAAATAATTTGAAATTTAATATGTCTAAGGTCTCTTCCCTCCCTTCAAAAATCTCCTTAGAGGATAATTTTTGTTTCAAAAACTACTCGAAATCGACTAAGTTCACGCGGAAAATTAGTTTTTTCTACTTATTTTAAGGAAAGCATGAAAGATTGAGAGCTTTTTGAAAGCATGAAATAGCTATGTTACTACCTATAGTATTTATACACTTCAAAAAATTGGTTGATATTTATCAATGTTTTTTTGTCATTATATGAATAAAAAAATGTTTTTTAAATGAAAAAGGCCTCCTAACTCATAACACAATTAACATGGCAGACTGAATATGAGGGCTACGAAAAGTTTGGAAGTAATACCTACTCATTTGTATAGAGATATTAATGAAAATTGTGAAAGTTTGCGGCAGCGTGGTGAAGTTTGTTCCGCTGTTGAGGAGCACTCTGTTGGGAATATTTAGAAGTAAATAAGACGGTATTAAAGTCTTTAAGCATTTTATATATACTTCATACATTACTTGCGGGAAAGAAGGGCTTGCCGGGTGAGTAGGTATAGACGGCCGACCGTAAGGAGGCCGGATAGTGATACTTTTCACGGCTATAGGTTCACGAACACAGACGCCATGTTGAAAGAAACTTACTTCCCGGCTTAGCCCTTCAATTTCGTATGAAATTCCTTTACAGTTCTCTCGAGTTGTTCCGCCCGTAACGTGATACTTCGAAGCCTGTTGTAACGCACGTTACGACGACATACCATTGCATGTTTGAGAAAACCCTGAAAACCTAGTAATACATTGCATTCATTTCCCGGGCCCGGGGTTCGATTCCACAAAAACCTTGCATAATTGTTATTAAATATTATCTTTTCTCACTTTCTCACTTGTCTAGAACATTCAACGAGTATAATAGTAATAACGTCATTGACCTGGTCTGGTGATGACATCAGACATGAAGCGAAACCTGTCCACTGAATTGAACCAATCAGGATTCGTCTTTGTAAAGTCCAAAAGAAGTGCATTTATATCTGAGGAATATGATTGGTCCGATTTACGCAGCTCCGCTCCAGTTAGGGTTGCTAATAGCCAGACAGATCAGCCAGTTTGGCCGGACATTTGGGTAAAAGGCCGAACATCCTTGATTAATTATATAGGTACGAGATTTTTTTTTATGTAAAATAATGCCACGCTCGGCGCTCGCTCGCAATGTAAAAATCCTTACAAAATCCGGACAAGCCGGACACCATTTATTTTGGCCGGACACGCAATCAAAAAGCCTAACTATGTCCGGCTTCATCCGGACGCCTGGCAACGCTAGCTCCAGTAGACAGGCAGCTTTAAGAAACGCTGTAACGCACAACTCAACCCCATCGAGTTTCTAGCTGTTTGTTTTCTCTTCACAAGTGGGTACCCTTATTTCAACTAAATTAAACAAATGCCCTTTGCAAGTGGTTTTAGTAGAAGTCAGTGCAGAATAAAGTTTTAGAATTTAAACTTTGCTATGAGAAAAACGTGGAAATACTCTAATACGGCACCGCTCGGTATCTAAAAACATGCAGGCAGTTAGGTACTAAGGTATTTATTTATTTATTTATTAGGTTTGCCAACAGGTACAATACTATATAACATACATAAAAAACAAATGCAAGTACGAAACATATCAGATATTTACCTAATTACAGGCAAACACAACGTGCGTTATGAACAAAAATTCGCATAATTTAACTGACTTTATGTTCAATAGGTAACATAGAAAAAGAAAAAAAAAAACACTAAATTGAATTAAAATTTACAATATTTAAAAAGCTATTGCACTATACTTAAAAGACTAGTGTCATATTTAAGTATACACAATTCTAGGAATAGGTAGATAACTAGATGCATCGAGGGAGGGATCAAAACTACTCAAAAATATTTAATTATTTATATCAGCCTTAAATTTATATAAATTATTTTTAAACATATTCAAGGAAACGTTTAAAATGTCTGTTTGACTTTCCTTGAAGAATTTATTGTGCTCTTTGCACATTCTGGGTATGATGTTATGACAGCCAACATTGGTCCTAAATGTCTTAATAGCAAATGGCCTGAAATTACAGATGCGAGCACGGGGTCTAGGAACAGTGAAGTTAATTTTCTGCAATAGCTGAGGACAATCTATACCACCGTTTACCACTTTATAAAGTAAAACCTGGTCGGCGACCCAACGCCGATCTTCGAGGTAAGCTATATTGAACAAAAGTTAGTCTATCTTTATATGTGTGCAGCGACTGGAGCTTCTTCTCGTGTCGTATACTTAAAGCTAACAGTATCCATTAGTAACGCAGTCGATCCTGTTTGCATAAAAAGCGCATCCGGCTCCGAAGACTACGGCGCTTGCTTCCTTTCGTAATGCAGATAGCCGTGCCATTGAAACTTGTATGCGGAAAGAGAAGAGGTGCAATTAAAAGCTGGGATACGTAGGTACTAGTTCTAAGTGAGTCTGCAAAGTCACTTTAGGTAATATTTGCACTTGGATACTGATCAAAGAGGAACGTTTTAGTCGATTGGCAAATGTAATATAGCAATGCAATGATTAAATTTGATACGTTACGGATAGAGATGTGCCGTTCTCGAGAACGGGGTACCTACATCTGTAGTTACGGACATGCTACGAATTCGGCAGCAAGCGGCGCGACGAGCGGTAGAGCGAGCAAACCAAGCGCGGTGGCCATGAGAGTAAGCGAGATACACGTATCGCTCACCGCTGCCGCTACCGCTATCACGCAAATGCCGTGCCGGTACGCAAGCCGCCAAATGTATAGTACCCGTAGTGCGTATCTACTCGTGTATCCGTGCATATGTGTGTCTGTGTATCTGTCTGTGGCATCGTAGCACTCTAACGTGTGAATAGAATTGAGTGCGATTTTTTATATCGAAGGCCTGTTGGTGTTAGTGGAAATAAAAGCAGGAGATCCCAGGATATTCAACAGGTAACAAGATCTCAGCCAAATTTCTAGCTAAGGATTCCAAATTTTGTAGTTACGTTTAAGTTTTAGTAGCATGTCCTAAAACACTAATTAAATGAGAGTTTCATTGTCACCAGTAGTGATTACTTTTAATTTAGTAATTATAAAGTTTTAAGTAGTTATTAAATAAAAATCTGACGGAAATATGACAGGATTCAAGCAGTTATTGACTATATATTGCACGTGGATCTCATTTTCCGGACCCCGTTGCAAAGTTACATAGCGAAGGTATATCAAGTAACAACGCCGTGGAATTTTACCTACCCTTTAGGAAGGGAAAGTTTACAAAAATGGCTTCGTTCAATGTTGGTTCGCAAAGTAAAGTTTCATTCGTTTTCTGTGTAGAAGAAGCAAACTGGGGGATCATTTTCATGTACAGACATTTGAATTACTTCAAAAGGTGATTCAAATGTAATCTGTATATGTACGGAATAATTCGGGCTCAGTACGGATTAATTTCAGTTTATTACTGAAAGGCCGATGTGTTTTGTTTCATGTGTTTATATGTTTTTATTTTTATTTTTAGTGATTATAATAAAATAGGTACATACTTTAGGTAGAAGATCGGCGAGTTCTTGTTGGTATGCATCTCGTTTGAATTATCTCCTAACTCCTAAGCGTTAAGGAGTTATACTTTCCATTATCAGCTTAGCATCATGAGACGATGATTAAACTTTAGAAAAAATAAGAAAAACATTTGTTAGTGCTCATGACATTTGAGGGTTGCCCTCGATTTCCCTGGGATCCCATCATCAGATTCCGACTTGGTGACAATTGGACGACCTCTATACTCTTTCTCTCTCTTCTCAAAGTATATACTCTTTCCAATTAAATAAAAATAATTTTGAAAGTCCACAATTGACGGAGAAATCGGTGAACATAAATAATAAAATAAAAATACATACCGTGAAACATAGAAACTCCTCCTTTTTGAAATTGGTTAAATATTATAATATCACATTTTTTTTACTCATAAATCCAGCAATTTGTAACAAAATCAGCGAGTCGTTGTAGCCAACGCTTCACGTTTGCAAGCAAAACAAATGTAAAACGAAAGGTACTCGCCCAAAATATTATATTACGAACGTGTCACTCCGAAATGGAACGTTTTGAGGATAAACAAATGAATACGGACATGTTCGCGTGATACGAAAAATAAGGCTGCATTTACAAGTTTCACAAAATTTGTGTCCACGCTGTTCTATCGTGCTCGACGCCATTTTAATAATATTACCTCCTAAACAGATATCAAAATATATAATTGTAATAATAAATATCGTCCGTGCTTTCAATAACCTCCGACGAAGAAAGAGGGGCGTTATAAGTTTACCAAACGGATGGACCAATTAGAGTGCGGTTTTTTTAAATCGACAGACATGTCCGTTGAGATGGTTCATCGCTATGTTTGGTGAAGATAGCACCAGACCCTAGTTTCCAAGATATTCAGCTTTAATTGGAACAAAGTGACAAGATCTCAACCAATACCTATTTGAATACTAAGAATCCCAAATTTTGTATTAATAGTCAGTTTTACGAGTAGTAGCATTTATGTTACTTCAATGAAATTGAGGTGTTTTAAATTTAAAATTTAGATTTTTTTAATTATCTGTTAAGAGGCCTTATTCCTTTTAAAAAAATTTTTTTTCATATTATGACAAATATATTGATAATTTGAACCAACTTTTTGAAGTAAATAATACTTTTCCCCGAATTCAAGGTAGTTCTATTTCATGCTTTCATTGCGTGATTTGCGTGCAGTCGAAAATAAGTTGAAAAAAACAATTTTTTCTCGCGAATTTTGTCAATTTTGGGTAGTTTTTAAAACAAAAATTTACAATGAAAAATTCAAACTGTAGATTTCAAATATATACTCATAAATCGCAATAGCCCCGCTTTAGGTAGTAACATAAATAATATGTTAAGAAACATGTTTGGTCATAGAGAGAAATGACTAAAACAGTCAGCATTTTAAAAGGAATAAGGCCTCTTATATTTACTACTAGCTTTTGCCCGCGGCTTCGCACGCGTAAACACAATATCATACGTTCACTACACTTATTACGAGGCCAAAGGCCGAGCTCCGCGTAGCACCGAAGGTGCGGAGCGTCTTAAGGAAGCCGCCCACCCACTTAATATAAGTCGAAGTAACTTAATGCGAGGCCGAAGGCCGAGCTCCGCGTTGCACCGTGGGTGCGGACCGTCCCAAGAAAGCCGCCCACCCACTTAATATAAGTTGAAGTAACTTAATGCGAGGCCGCAGGCCGAGCTCCGCGTAGCACCGTAGGTGCGGAGCGTCGCAAAGAAGCCGCCCACCCACTTAATATAAGTCAAAGTAACTTAATGCGAGGCCGAAGGCCGAGCTCCGCGTAGCACCGTAGGTGCGGAGCGTCGCAAAGAAGCCGCCCACCCACTTAATATAAGTTGAAGTAACTTAATGCGAGGCCGCAGGCCGAGCTCCGCGTAGCACCGAAGGTGCGGAGCGTCGCAAAGAAGCTGGCCACCCACTTAATTTAAGTTGAAGTACCTTAATGCGAGGCCGAAGGCCGAGCTCCGCGTAGCACCGTAGGTGCGGAGCGTCGCAAAGAAGCCGCCACCCACTTAATATAAGTTAAAGTAACTTAATGCAAGGCCGAAGGCCGAGCTCCGCGTAGCACCGTAGGTGCGGAGCGTCCCAAAGAAGCCACATATCCACTTAATATAAGTTGAAGTAACTTAATGCGAGGCCGAAGGCCAAGCTCCGCGTTGCACCGAAGGTGCGGAGCGTCTCAAGGAAGACGCCCACCTACTTAATATAAGTTGAAGTAACTTAATGCGAGGCCGAAGGCCGAGCTCCGCATAGCACCGCAGGTGAGGATCGCCCCAAAGAAGCCGCCCACCCACTTAATATAAGTCGAAGTAACTTAATGCGAGGCCGAAGGCCGAGCTCCGCGTAGCACCGCAGGTGAGGAGCGTCCCAAGGAAGCCGCCCACCCACTTAATATAAGTCGAAGTAACTTAATGCGAGGCCGAAGGCCGAGCTCCGCGTAGCACCGTAGGTGCGGAGCGTCCCAAAGAAGCCGCCCATCCACTTAATATAAGTTGAAGTAACTTAATGCGAGGCCGAAGGCCGAACTCCGCGTTGCACCGAAGGTGCGGAGCGTCGCAAAGAAGCCGCCCACCCACTTAATATAAGTTGAAGTAACTTAATGCGAGGCAGAAGGCCGAGCTCCGCGTAGCACCGTGGGTGCGGACCGTCCCAAGAAAGCCGCCCACCCACTTAATATAAGTTGAAGTAACTTAATGCGAGGCAGAAGGCCGAGCTCCGCGTTGCACCGTGGGTGCGGACCGTCCCAAGAAAGCCGCCCACCCACTTAATATAAGTTGAAGTAACTTAATGCGAGGCAGAAGGCCGAGCTCCGCGTAGCACCGTAGGTGCGGAGCGTCCCAAAGAAGCCACCCATACACTTAATATAAGTTGAAGTAACTTAATGCGAGGCCGAAGGCCGAGCTCCGCGTTGCACCGAAGGTGCGGAGCGTCTCAAGGAAGACGCCCACCTACTTAATATAAGTTGAAGTAACTTAATGCGAGGCCGAAGGCCGAGCTCCGCGTAGCACCGTAGGTGCGGAGCGTCCCAAGAAAGCCACCCACCCACTTAATATAAGTTGAAGTAACTTAATGCGAGGCCGCAGGCCGAGCTCCGCGTAACACCGAAGGTGCTGAGCGTCTCAAAGAAGCCGCCCACCCACTTAATATAAGTTGAAGTAACTTAATGCGAGGCCGAAGGCCGAGCTCCGCGTAGCACCGAAGGTGCGGAGCGTCTCAAAGAAGCCGCCCACCCACTTAATATAAGTTGAAGTAACCGAATGCGAGGTCGAAGGCCGAGCTCCGCGTAGCACCGTAGGTGCGGAGCGTCCCAAGGAAGCCGACCACCTACTTAATATAAGTTGAAGTAACTTAATGCGAGGCCGCAGGCCGAGCTCCGCGTAACATCGAAGGTGCGGAGCGTCTCAAAGAAGCCGCCCACCCACTTAACAAAAGTTGAAGTAACTTAATGCGAGGCCGAAGGCCGAGCTCCGCGTAGCACCGAAGGTGCGGAGCGTCTCAAAGAAGCCGCCCACCCACTTAATATAAGTTGAAGTAACTTAATGCGCGGCCGAAGGCCGAGCTCCGCGTAGCACCGTGGGTGCGGAGCGTCCCAAGGAAGCCGACCACCCACTTAATATAAGTTGAAGTAACCTAGTGCGAGGCCGAAGGCCGAGCTCCGCGTAGCACCGAAGGTGCGGAGCGTCCCAAGGAAGCCGCACCCACTTAATATAAGATGAAGTAACTTCATGCGAGGCCGCAGGCCGAGCTCCGCGTAGCACCGAAGGTGCGGAGCGTCCCAAGGAAGCCGCCTATTAAGTTACTTAAACATATGTTAAGTGGGTTGGCGGCTTCCCTGGGACGCTCGTGGAACTCGGCCTGCGGCCTCGCATTAAATTACTAAGGGTTTATAAAGTAACTTAGCACCGAAGGTGCGGAGCGTCCCAGGGAAGACGCCCACCCACTTAAAATATGTTCAAATAAATTAATGCGAGGTCGCCCACCCACTTAATATAAGTTTAAATGTGTGAGCGGCTTTCCTGGGACGCTCTGCACCTTCGGTGCTATGTGAAGCTCGGCCTATGGCCTCGCATTAAGTTACTACTTATATTAGTCAGTGGGCGCCTTCCCTAGGACGCTCCGCACCTTCGGTGCTACGCTTGTGAACATGATCTTGGTTTAATTAAAATTGAAGCAAGATTTATGTTTAAAAAATTGTTTTGAATATTTATTGTCTATTGTAGATTTAAATAACTTAATGCGAGGCCGCCCACCTAGTTAATATAAGTTTAAGTGTGTGAGCGCCTTCCCTAGAACGCTCCGTACCTTCGGTGCTACACTTGTGAACATGATCTTGGATTAATTAAAATTGGGGCAAGACTTATGTTTAAGAGATTGTTTTTAGGGTTTTGTACCCAAAGGGTAAAAACGGGGCCCTATTACTGAGACTTCGCTGTCCGTCCGTCCGTCTTTCACCAGGCTGTATCTCAAGAACGGTGATAGCAGGACAGTAGAAAATTTCACAGATGACGTATTTCTATTGCCGCTATAACAACAAATACTAAAAATAAAATAAAAAAATATTCAAGGGGGGCTCCCTACAACAAACTTCATGCGCGAGCCGGACTCGCACTCGCCCAATTTTTAATATTTATTGTCTATTGTAGATTTAAATAACTTATTGCGAGGTCGCCCACCCACTTAATATAAGTTTAAATGTATGAGCGGCTTTCCTGGGACGCTCTGCACCTTCGGTGCTATGTGAAGCTCGGCCTAAGGCCTCGCATTAAGTTACTACTTATATTAGTGGTTGGGCGCATTCCCTAGGACGCTCCGCACCTGCGGTGCTACGCTTGTGAACATGATCTTGGTTTAATTAAAATTAAGGCAAGACTTATGTTGAAAAAATTGTTTTGAATATTTATTGTCTATTATAGATTTAAATAACTTAATGCGAGGCCACCCACCTACTTTATATAAGTTGAAGTGTGTGAGCGGCTTCCCTGGGACGCTCTGCACCTTCAGTGCTACGTGGAGCTCGGCCTACGGCCTCGCATTAAGTTACTACTTATATTAGTGGGTGGGCGACTTTCCTAGAACGCTCCGCACCTGCGGTGCTTCGCTTGTGAACATCATCTTGGTTTAATTAAGATTGAGTCAAGACTTAGGTATGTTTAAAAGATCGTTTTTAATATTTATTGTCTATCGTAGATTTAAAAAACTTAATGCGAGGCCGCCCACACACTTATATAAGCTTAAATGTGTGAGCGGCATCCCTGGGACGCTCTGCACCTTCAGTGCTACGTAGAGCTCGGCCTACGGCATCGCATTAAGTTACTACTTAAATTAGTGGGTGGGCGACTTCCCTAGAACGCTCCGTACCTTAGGTGCTACCATTGTGAACATCATCTTGGTTTAGTTTAAATTGAGGCTAGACTTATGTTTATATATCGTTTTGAATATTTATTGATTATTGTAGATAACTATTCAAAGCACCTTGAAAAATAATTAGCTCATAGTCCTACCTGAACTTATATTAATGACATCTATTAAGATGACAATAAATTATTTTCGTCTACAATGGTACTTATACAAATATAATAATATGACCTGTATTAATAATTTCCTAAGTAACGCCATAAGATTCAGGTGCCAACTTAACTCAATCGAGCGTACGTCAATAATGGCGACAGCACCACTGAACGGATACGTGATGGCCTCACTGTTTTGTTATCCGTGGTATAATGAATAAGGAAGCAAAGGAAAATGCATGAGATGACACGGTTATTATTTCAGTAGGTTCTGGGTTCAAATCCCGGCTGGGTGAAATCCTTTCTACATTGTAAATTTTATAATTTTGTCTTGTCTCGAATCATGGTTGTTTTTCATACAAAATAAATGCATACATTGTCGAGCAGCAACTCTCAATAATTGATACACTGCTGCTTATATTATTAGGTATGCGATCAATATTCAACAACTTCGGTAGTAATTCTCGAAGTCCAGGTTAACCCATCACACTACACCCTAGCTTGTGCCGAATCGTGGTCACAGGCACGCAACGACGTGCGTGAATCCTTTACATGTATGGAGCTGGTGTTATTAACTCGGGAAAAATCTTAACAGCGCGATGCAGCCGCTAGTATGGAGATTTTGTCAAGGTAACAACGCCATCTAGCGGAAAATTGGGTCATCAACAAAATCTCAACACGCCGTTAAAAATAAAGAATGATTGATATTTATTACTTTGAATAAATTTTATATATAAAAAAAACTACATAGATGCAAAATTGTCGCTAAATATATCGTATATTTATCGTTTATTATACATTTCGCTACCTTATTAGTAAGTTAGGCCAAACACAAACAATACCAAAATTTGCGCCTAATGTTCTAAATGTTAGTTGGTAAAACATATTTAGAACTGTATTTAATTTACTTAAATTGATTCGAAATACTTTTATTTCAATTACACTCGATAAAATAGCATTAAAAAATCTGTTTTATTCATTAACGTTTTTAATTGCGTCTCCGGGATTTGGTCGATACTTACAAACTACAGAAGAATATAATTGTATATTCAATAAAAGAGCATTAGTTCCTATTGTCGCAAATTGTGTTTTTAAAGAAATGTATAATTTTTTTTTGGGCATGAGACAATTTACAACGAACATTGCACTCATATTTTCGTCTGTGTTGGTCGATAATTGGCGCCATCTTTTCTATCTAACTAAGACGGTTTCCGTAACTCAACGCCTCAAACAACCTTAACCTTATTGTTAATGCCGGTGGGCCGCGCGGAGGTATTATGTCGAATTCATACTTTTTAGTTTTTGTACACGTAAGAGCCACGCGGGGGTCGCGTCGTTCTAAATTCAAAATCACAAACGCTGTCATTATAAGGTTTACACATTGTAAGGAAAATATTTCAGGGAATTTATGTTTTCAGAGATAAATATTAATCATAATAAAAAGTATCCTATAACCATCTTTGGATGTTCAGCTATTCCTGTACCAAAATTGGTAGCTTTTTATCCAGCCGTTTCGGCGTGATGCGAGGACAACGGTTTTTTTGAAAACAGATGGCGCCAGGTTGGCACGGCGACGCGTGTCCATACAAAACAACTATCCGGCTGCATCACGCTATCGAGATTTTTCCTGAAATCATGACCTCCCTCCATAGAAAATTTATTTTCAATACAAATTTAGGATTTTATAATAGTATAGATGTTGTGCTTGAGCATTTTGATTTCGGGTCTTGAACACCGAGGTACCACTGCTTTGCGTGTCGTAATAATCATGATGGCATTTTTTGTGAAGATTTCAATAAATTCTTTTTTTTTAACCGACTTCAAAAAAAGGACCCCTCCTTTTTTTGAAGTCGGTTAAAAAAAAAGTTCTCAGTTCGGTTGTGTTTTTTTTTTTTTTTTTTTTTTTTTTTATGTTTGTTACCTCATAACTCCGTCATTTATGAGTCGATTTGGAAAATTCTTTTTAGGTTCAATAGACATCTCAAGGTTGGTCCCATAAAATTTTGGTGAAGATCGGATGACGAGATCCATGAGGAATCGAAGGAATTCCTGAAATTTTATAGGCACTCATAATATTTTTAATGTTTTTTCTAAAACTATTTAAGTATTTGCATATGGTAGTCATCATCTTCTCATGCTGAACTAATGATGGAAGGTACAACTCCTTAACAGTTAGGAGTTAGGAGATATTTCAAACGAGATGCATGCTTTCAAGACCTCCCTGATCACCCCGCCATAAGTATTTTATATGAATCACTAAAAAGCGAAAAAAAAAAATTTTTAACAAAAAAAAGAACCGACTTCAGTAAAACTAAAAAGCCGAAAATAACCCGTTCAAGTACAGATTACATTTGACTCACCCTTTGAAGTCGGTGCCAAACCTCACGTAAACTTTAATATATAAATATAATAACTGAGTGGTTTGGGATCGATTTCAAAGGGTGAGTCAAATGTAATCTGTACTTGAACGGGTTATTTTCGGCTTTTTAGTTTTACTGAAGTCGGTTCTTTTTTTTATTGGATTGAAATTCCTATATTATGGGAGTAACTATAACACTTAGACTGCTCGTTTTTTTATTATCTTTTATTGATTAATGAGGATTAATACTACTTTTTCTTATTGCTTTATGTACATACCTTTCATTAAATGCTTTATAATTATAATAGTATTTTATGCAATTGTTGCACAATTAAAGTTCTTAAAGTTGCCGAGTGGCCTAAGTAAGGTACGAGATTTTAAGACCTAATTGTGCAACTATTGCATACAATACTTTTTATACGAGCAAAACACAGAAAAACATTTTTTACTTTAATCGTCATTCCCCACTATATTTTTTTATTTTTGATGTAACCTTTTTCGTACAACTAAAACTGACCTAGCAAAAAAAAATTGGGCAAGTACGAGTCCAACTCGCGCATGAAGGGTTCCGTAACATAATCTATAACAAGTTTGTTGTATGGGAGTCTTCAATATTTATTTTATTTTATTTTTAGTATTTGTTGTTATAGCGGCAGTAGAAATACATCATCTGTGAAAATGTCAACTGCCTAGCTATCATCGTTCTTGAGATACAGTACAGCCTGGTGACAGGCGGACGGACGGACGGACGGACAGCGAAGTCTGAGTAACAGGGTGCCGTTTTTACCCTTTGGGTCCGGAGCCCTAAAAACATCGTCATGGCGGGTGACTCGTGATTGGTTAAATTTTTTGACAAGTAATTTCAACCAATCAGTGAACAGTAACGTGTTTTTTAAAATCAAATATGCTGATGTTCTCTTTTTGAAATTATTTGAGTTGAGTAGAGAGATGTCTTATGAATATTAAAGTTCTGTAGCGGGTACCAAAGAGTATATAATTTTGGTACAGGATTAAAAGTGCGTTATTGTGATTTTGTCTGTGAAATTATAATTGACAGATTAAAGTACGCGAGTATAAAAAAATACTTTTTAGTACCTACTTGAGCTCTCAGATTAAGATTCCTATTTGGGTGACAACTGGGAGGTTCTTACTTGGATCGCGTACGGATCAGGTATAAAACTCGAATCGCATTACGTTCGCTCACGCACAGTACATAACTTTTTTTTACAACTTTATAATAGTACTAGCAAGCGCCCGCACCTTCGACCGCGCATTTTTTAACACGTAGACGGGTAAAAAGTATCCTATAACCATCTTAGGATGTCCAGCTAACCCTGTACACAAATTTGTTTAAAATTTGTCCAGCCGTTTCGGCGTGACGAGAGGTCAAAGGAAATTATGCCCAACAGACGCATGACGCCGCGCGCCCATACACAACAAATGACCATACGGCATGACGCTATTAAGTTTTTTCCTGAAATCCAACCCCTCTCCGTAGAAAACTGATTTTCAATACAAATTTAGAATTTTATAATAGTATAGATAAATGTCGTTAGCAATAACACGCAGCCGTTCAATTGAACATTTTCTGCGCGTCGACTTTGATTAATGAGACTTGGCGACGAGAATTCAGGGAAATGATCAGAACTGATCAGGGTCAAAGCATAGCCTGAGGCGCGCGTTCCGGTCGATTCGAATCGGCAGTCCACGATGATGAAAATGAGGATGATATATTTACGTGATTTAACATGTCTTTCAAAATTAATAAATGCATGCTGGATTGTCCTGTTACGAATCAAGAGGGCAACGGTTCAGTAAAATTTTATTAATTTTAGATGTTACTGTAAAAAAGTCCTTTCGTTTCGCCATATCGAGTAAGTCCATCAGTCCGCCAACAAACGTTTTAGCTATAACATTGCAATTATTTGTAATAATCATGCCAACATAACTGTAAATGGAATGCTTTAAAGATAATCTAAAAGAAATAAATTTAGTCTACCCCTTGTAAGACCTATTCATAAGACGATAAACACACCTCCTATATTTTGTAGTAAGTATGAGTTAGTCCGAATGAATATATTCAACTTTTATGTGGCTTTTTTTCCGATATAGTCATCACACAAATATTGTAAACAAGATGGTGGTTGAAGTTAACTTTGTTCTGAATCTAAAAGGTGATCCCCAGTTGCTCTTCCGTTTTTTGCTCATAATACAACAACAACGTTGCGACCGTGCAGATAAAACGCTCTGAGATTCGCACATCCAAAGCGCGCGCTCTATCCCCTCGCTGTGCTTCGTGCTTTATTCCTTTTTGTATAGAGTCTGGCTAGCCAAATAATGTTGACAAATATTTCCTTGTAGTATTACCAATTGTCTATGATTTCAAGAATTTAGTAGGTGGGTCCTCTATAAATAATTTTGATACTTTATGTACTGATTCTAAGCTTCTAACATTCGGATCAAGTTGAAATTTGGCATAGTATGTTATGTATTTTTTTTGGTAATGGATTAATATGGTATTATCGAGCTAGGTCTTATTTACACTACATTTAATTTTTCGCCTTGTATGTAGTTAGCGAGTGTAAACATATGTTTGTCGTTGACTGTAGGTACTGTGGATAGTGGTAGAAATTATGTGAGCTGACTATGAGTGCACGTCAACATATATTTAACTATTTCTTTAGGTACAAACCTTGCGTGTGCATAGAAAATCTGAAATATGTTCTTGTATCAAAACTATAATTCCTACTACACAAAGTGTGACCAGCCGCAGATTTTTTAAATTTCCCGCCAAAACTTCGAGTAATATTTCATTAGCTAGACTCTAGCTACCGATATTTTGCTTTGCCTGCCCAAAAGGACAAATCTAAGTACTATAATTGTAAAAGTTAAGTCTTTCTGTTCACTGATACTGTCGTTTAATATCCGATCAAATGTCATTACAATTTTTAGCATCACCATATTTTTTTGTAGAAAGGATTACATCGAGTTGATTTAAATGAAATTTTAATTTTTACGAAACCCACCATTGACCACTTTTAAAACTCACACAGAACGTTTCACTGTCACTCGGCATTAAAATAAGACCAGTAAGTACCCTTACCACGAGTTTACAGTGCCCGTACTCGACAGCGACATTTTTTTTTAATGACTTGAACTGTATCGGTCTGTTTAGCCCTCACTACCAGTGAGCCGGACTTAATGGGATGGCAACTGTGTAAACAATTTGAATGGAGAATTGTCGTTCTACAAAGTAACCGCTAGGGGCGCAGTACTATTCTCCATATACTAATCGTTTCTGTCGCTAGCGAGTGCGGTCCCGATAACTCATGGTAGGGGTACAGCTTTAACGAATATAACGCTACTCATTTTTCATAGAAATGCGGGCTCCCTCAAACTTTATTTATGTCTGGAACAGCTTGGGGTGTTTCATTGCTTAAATTTCCAGGGCGGCCATGCGGTGCGGACAGACAGTGAGCTCATTAGATGATGTAACAATTAATTTTCTTCGTAGAAAAATGGTTTTATTCAATGAGCTGCGGTGCTTCTCGAAACTGACTATTATATTTGAAACGAGCGAGGCGATGTGTTCATGTGAATTCTGTTCTCATTTCGAAATAAAACGGCGGAGTTTATAAATCTTTTAATTTCAGAAGATTTATTTTAATGAGCGGTTATTGTTACCTGTGGGGCTCAATTCGACCAATTTTTGAGATATCTCCGTTATATCACGTGTCACTTTTGACACGACAGATGGCGAGATGTGGTGATGTCCTTAGGAGATTGAATCTTCTCCAACCGTCTCGTTTGTATGTGACGGCATAGATATCAGACGTACACTTAACTTGATCGGGTAGTACGTGAAATTAGACAAATTACGTTTCGTTCTAAGCAGAAATTCATATGCATATATGCCAATTACCCCCGTGTACAATGACCCTGTTTGATTCTATGTATCTACCTACTTTGACTGGCATATCCTTAACTGGATATCTCAAAACGTCAAATGGCCATGAGATATCAGTAATTTCACTGTCATTTAAACGTAATGAGCTGCAAGTACTTAACATGTATCATCTCGTTGGAGATACGAAGGCGATAATAATTTGTCCATAATACTATTCCTACAACTGGGACCTAATTCGAGAATTCCGTATGAGAGATCGCCAAACGTCAAATCTCTATTAGATAACAGTGATGTTGCCTTTGAACTGTCATTAAAATGCGATGATCTCTGCAAGTGACATATCTCATCTCAATTTTGGAAATACGAAGGCGATAATGATTGTCAAAAATACTAGTCATGTATATGAATTTTTTTACGTTCTGAACTAAACGTAACTGACTAATTTAACGCACTACACGGTCAAGTTAAGTATGCGCCTGTTATCTATGCCGTCACATACAAAGGGGACGCAAATTAAGTGCGACTGGATTGGCGAAGTTGCGATGTTGTAGGGATATCGCCACTTATCAAGTAGGGACAAGTCAAAAGTGACGGATGGCGATGGGCGAAAAGTTGACAGTTACTTTCTACTTTTATATTATCGTGCTATAAAAAATCTGAAAAAAATATTCTTCTTCTTCTTCTTCTTCGTTACACTCTTTACAGAGTGGTCGTGGCCATTATGTATTTGTGGAGTTCTGAGTGACCCGTTTGACGACACGTCGCCATTCATCCCGTAGGGCCGCTTTCCGTGAGCATTCATTGACGGTAGCCGACACACTGGCTTTGATCTGGTCGGTCCATCTCATCGGCGATCTTCCTCTGGCTCTGACACCTTCCACTCTCCCTTGAACAACGAGCTGTTCTATGGACGTTCCGTCTCGCCGAGACACGTGTCCAAAGAAGTTGAGGATGCGGGATCTGACGACAGAGAGCAGACGCTCTTTAATTCCAAGCTCCTCAAGAATTGAGACGTTGGTCCGGAACTCAGTCCACGATACACCAAGCATCCGTCTCCAGCACCACATCTCCAGTGCATTGACTTTCTGCTCTTCTGCCGCCCTTAATGTCCATGTCTCAGCAGCATACAGGAATATGGGAAATATGAGGGTTCTAACAAGCCTGGTTTTAGTGGTCCTTGTGATATTACGGCTCCTCCAAACCCTTTTCATCTTGTCCATAGCAGACCTCGCAATCGCCATACGTCGTTTGATCTCATCTACGCAGCCTCCGTTGTTTGTGGTCAATGCCCCCAAGTAGATATATGACTGTACTACTTCACAATTCGCAATTTCTGTAACTTCGGGCGAATTGTAGTTTGCACGATCGACAATCAACATTTTGGTCTTGCTGCGGTTAATCCTCAGGCCAAACTCTAAACTGACGTTCTCCATTCTATAAAGCAATGCCGCCATATTGTCAGCACTACTTGCGAACAGGGTGGTGTCGTCTGCATAACGCAGGTTCGAGATCCTCAGCCCACCAATTGGGATACCGTCCGTCCAGTCTTCCAAAGCGATCCTCATGATGAGTTCAGTGTATATATTGAACAAAAGGGGCGAGATTATACAACCCTGTCGGACTCCTGCGCTGGGGTGGAAACTGCCTGAAACGACTTCGTCAGTTCTAACCGAAGCCGTTCCGTCGTCGTACAGCCGTCGCAGTATGTGTATGAGATGTTTTGGTGAAAAAAATATTACCCCGTAGATAAAAGTAACCCACGATTAATGAAATAGTTAGAGTTAAGACTTCTAATTACCGTGCCCTACCAGGGCCCATAAGAAACTTATTAACTACTGTAACAGCGAAATGTAAACCATGGATTCAAATAAATATATAAATAAATAAATAATTCTGCTGTACAATCTGCGGTAAACACGTATAAAAAGCGATGCGTACAAAGTTGAACGGCAGTGTATAACAGCAGCGTGTGAAACTTTGCCTTTTCTAGAGCCACAATACTGATATTGGCAGCATGGACAAGTTAAATACGACTTTATTTGTGGGGTTGTCTCATACAATAGTTTGTTAACAGGAATTACCACTGTTTATTTTTTTTTATACAAGTCGAGATTTTTTCTCGTCTGTTTCTTCTTTCAAAACTTAACCAATCTAATGAAATTTTAGAACCTGAATGGGAAGAAAATGTTCTGTGTTGGACCGTTTCGATGTTTAAAACGATACTTAGTTAGTAATTTACTGTAAAATGGGGTATGGGGCTGTTAAAAAGAAGACGGTGACACTAATGCAATCAGGTATTTACAATAATAATATAAAATTTAATCCGCCTCCATACAACTCAACGTCGACACCGACGTGTTAGGTATAAAAGCATCCGAATATCTACTGCTGCAATAACCTACACTAACCTGAAATAAAATTCAGATACGCTTTTACTGCCGACTGTATTTTCTTACATAAACGTATTTCTTTATACTTATTGTGCTGTTTAGGAGTTCCTTTGACCTCACGTCTTTATCATCTTCATCAGATAAGCTCCAAACTAAATTATTATATTGTCACGTGCATTACATACTTAACGTAAGATGGGGTAAGACTAACATACTTTATTGTTTCATGGGATAAGACTACGACACAAAAGAGTAGAAATTAAAAAGTAGCAAGAAAGTGTCGTCCCTTTCTAATCAATCGAAGAAAAAAGGGACGACACCAAATGCCACTTTTTAATTTCTATTCTTTTGTGTCGTACTGTAACAGTTAATCTAGTTATTTGACTGTGGCAGTAATCCCTCGCTGATAGGATAGCTTATGGGTCAATTGCAAAAAAATTGTACATAGTTAAGGGCTTTAATTAAAACAATGTTAATTGATTCATTTGTGTGACGAAAGTTACCCATACATTTTGTATGACTAACTTTCGTCACACAAAGGAAGCGATCGTATTTAATGTTAACTAAGCCTTTAACTATTTACAATTTTTTTGCAATCGGCCCTTATTATACCTTATACGTGCAAATTTTAATTTTGATACAAAAATTAGATATAGGTTAAAATTGATTACCTACATTGTTACAAGACATGCTAACTTAGTTACAAGGGATGCTAATAAAAGCGTGTTAAGCGCTTAGAAACTTAGTTACTTCTTCTTCCTCGCTTCCTCATGATTAAGCTCGTGACAATTTGAGGCCGTTATCCCTTGCACCAAAGCTCTCCAATCCACACGGCTTTCCTCTTTCCTGATTGACGCCTGTAGAGTTTCCTAACAGGCTTCTTTCACGGCATCGGTCCATCTGATCTCCCACGGGCCCTTTTTCCTTCCACGTGGTCAACTACAATCGGCTTTTCCAAACTATCTAACTTAGTGACAGGTGAAGCCAATAAAAGCGGGTCAAGATTCGCATTATTTCTTTAAAAAAAATTTTTTTTCGTATTATTACAAATATATTGATAATTTCAACCAACCTTTTTAAGTGAATAATACTCTTCCCCGAGTTCGAGGTAGTAACAGGGCTATTTCATGCATGCAGTCGAAAATAAGTTGAAAAATCTAATTTTCCGCGTTAATTTTGTCAATTCTAGTGGTTTTTGAAACAAATATTATCAATGAAAAATTCAAACTGTAGGTTTCAAATATAAACTAATAAATCCCAATAGCCCTGTTCTAGGTAGTAACATCAATAATATGTTAAGAAACATGTTTGATCATGGAGAAAATTGTCTAAAACAATCAGCATTTTAAAAGGAATAAAGGCCTCTTAAAACAGCTATGATATCTTCACGCGCAAATAACTATTCTGCGTACATCTATATTGTTGTAGTGTTCGTTAGCCATCTTCTTAGCAAACTTGACGCTGGGGCCGGCTCTTTTACTTCTTTCAAAGTTACTAAATAGCATTATTTTCTTCTTCAACACGGTTTAAAGTATCTGATGTACCTAAGTCAAGTACGTTGATTGAAAAAGTCGCACAAAGAGGATGCCATTCTTTGAGAGGTCGACATGCTTTAAAGACGGACGGGTGTTTGATAATCGCTTGTAATATAAGCTTGGTATTAACGCATCTTAACCGTTCAAAAATGCTGATTGTTTTAGATATTTTTCTCTATGATCAAACGTGTTTCTTAACATATTATCAATGTCACTACTTAGATCAGGGCTATTGCGATTTATTGATTATATATTTGAAAACTACACTTTGAATTTTTCATTGATCATTTTTTTACTCGAATTTGACAAACTTCACAATGTCATCAAGGAATAGAGAACATAGGGACAGGGGCAAAGTTATTGCAAGTATCTTTGTTTGTCGGGTGGAATCTTGCCACTCAATTTTGAAACAGATATCTTCAACCGATTGAGCTGAAATTTTTCGTAGGTACCTACTTAACTTTGATGACAATATAATAATACTTGTATGGGACCATGGGGCTGGTCTGATGATGGAGCCGGAAGGTGGCCCTAGAAAGTCTGTAATCGATAAAGCCGTCCTCCCGAGTTTGAGGCCATTAGAATCGTTTCAGTGAGCAATTGATGGATGTTCAAAAAAATACAGTCGGCTATAAAAGCTAGTCCAAAAATGAAAATTTTGACAGGAACTTATTGAATTATGAATAAGTGAATGTTAGCTACCCGCACTACCTAATACTGTAGCTTTCTATTTCAACTAATGTTTTGACAGGAGTATTAAATTACTCAAAAATAAACAGACTCAAAGATTTTCCTACAAATTTCATTTTATGTGGGTTATTTCAACAAGACCATTCATAAATTTATAAAACATGTAATGTCTCTCTGTGGGTACACACCACAATTTTTTAAATTAAACCATTGATACAATCAAAGATCAAAACACAATAGTACATTACTGTAGCCAGCTGCGTAGGTATAGACGGCCGACCCATTTCACGGCTAAGGCATGTATAGTGCTTTTCTCAAACATATTATGCCATGAAATATAAAAATACACCACTCAAAAAAACATAATTCAGCTGTTCAGTCAGTTCATGACAACAAACGCCAATATATTTCAGCTGTTTAGCCTGTTCATGAACACGACGCCATGTTTACATTAAAATTAAAAAAGAATTACTTCCCGGCCTAGTCCTTCAATTTTGTATGAAATTCCTTTACAGCTCTCTCGAATTGTTCCGCCCGAAACTTGACACTTCAACAATGTTGTTTTAACGCACGTTATCACAATATTTTATTGCATTTTTGAGGAAAGAAGAATTGAAATGCGAAACCTGACGGAAGAGACTGGATTACCGGTCCAGCGTGTTGAATACGCACACATACACGCATTTATTTATTTTTTTGTTTTTGATCTTTGTTTTTCAATGTTTGGAGACCATTCATAAAAATAAATTACAACCGAAAGGTATTAGCAGTAATCAAACGAAAAGTACACAGAGTTGTTTAATAAATTGTGTGTTTTACAGGGTCTTCGCCGTCGTGGGAGCAGTTTGTCCGCGAGTCGCTCGTCCAGGCCGCGTGGCCCGTTGCGCTGGCGCCGCCGCCGCGCCGCGCCCTCACCGTCGACCAGCAGCAGTGAGTACCTAATAAAAAACCCAACCAGCAACAATGAGTACCTTTGTAATACCCAATCAGCAACAGTACCTTATAAAATATCCGATCAGCAACATTGAGTTTGAGTACCATATGAAAACCCATTCAGCAACAGTGCCTAATAAAAAAGAATATCAGCAGCAATGAGTACCCTTTAAAAACCAAATACCCTTTATAAAAAACCCAATAAGCAATCAGTGAGTACCTTATAAATAAATAAATAAATCAGCTAGACTACCTTATAAAAAACACAATTGGCAGTAGTAAGTACCTACCTACCTTATAAAAAATCCAGTTAGCAACAGTCCCTTCTAAGAAACCCAATCGTATCAATACCTTTGACAAAAAACCCAATAAGCAACAATGAGTACCTTATAAATAAAAAAACCTAATCAGCTATACTGCCTTATAAAAAACACAATTGGAAAATCCAGTCAGCAACAGTCCGTTCTAAGAAAGCCAATCGTACCAATACCATAAAAAAACCCTATCGGTAACAGAACCTTATAAAATAAATCCCAATCAACAGTAGTGAATACCTTTTAAAAAACCCTATCAGGTACTTAATCAGCAGTAGTAAGGAACTTTTAAAAACCAAGATCAGATGACATGTTAGACAACAATATTTGGTGCTAGACGTAAGGTAGGTACTCGTATATCCAAACCCAAGCCAAACCAAGAAACTGTGACCTAAACACGAAACTAATTATTTACCTCGTGATGTATTGTGTTCAAACTGTAAGTAGGTACACAACAAATACCTACCTAATTATTTATTTACCTCAACTGTAACTAATGTGCGTGTGTTTTAACATAATAATCACGGAATAACCCATACTAATAATGAAATAAACGAAACGACATAAAACCTTAATATGATAAATGTTCCTATTTCCCGGCTATCTAACTTAATATAGTACGCTTTTGCGATCTAGAATCAAGTAAGTACCTACTACAAGTGCATCACATTACGTTTTTCTTTCATAATTTACCTTTGTGTCAATATTTATAAAAATAAAAATGTGGTATTTCCACATACAAAAAGAATCGATAGAGATTCTAAATAAAATATACCTTTTTAATAAATAAAGACCAGATTTAAAAAAAAACTGTAAAGCCACAAAAAACCCGATCATGTACAGGTTACATTTGAATCATCTTTTGAAGTCGGTGCTAAACGACTCAATTATTACTATCACAAAACCGGCCAAGAGCATGTCGGGCCACGCTCAGTGTAGGGTTCCGTAGTTGCTCATCCTTCACAAGAGACGGGCTGAAAACAGCGGTTTTAAGCCCGAGGTTTAAGTTACGAGAAAGATTTCAAGTTCTATAAAAAGGTCGTAGACGCCAAAGTAACTGTAATTACTTATTACTTTCTGGAAGTCAACTTACGTCCTTTTAAAGAAAATTGTGAAATTTTGAGATAACTCAAAAACGGATGGACCGATTTCGATCAATATAAATTTAATTGAAAGTACTTATAAGGCCTCATTTTTATGAATTTTTCCATTTATTTTTTGACCCGTTTTTCAGTTTTTTTTCGGAGCGAATATTTACAAAACTACTGGCTTTATCAAAAAGTAATGTTTAGAGACCCCTATTATTTTTAACAGACCTATTCAACGACACCCCATCACTAGGGTTGAAACAAAAAAAAAACACGTTTGAGAGGTACCCGAATTTTTTTTTTTTTTTTACTTTTTATTTTACCGTTTTGTCGGCGTGATACATACACGTAGTCATACCAAATTTCAGCTTTCTAGTACTAATGATCACGGAGCTAAGCCGCGGACGGACGGACAGACGGACAGACGGACCGACGGACAGACGGACATGGCGAAACTATAAGGGTTCCTAGTTGACTACGGAACCCTAAAAAGATGCCGCGCAAGTTTATTACGTGAGGTTTGCCACCGATTTCAAAATGTGATTCAAATGTAATCTGTACATGACCGGGTTATTTTTGATTTTTCATTTTTTCTAATGTTGGTTCTTTTTTGGTTTTTTTTTGTGATTCAAATTTAATCACTTTTACACTAAAAATAACCCACTTCAATGAGCGAAATGGAACAAACAATAACACTTATATGATTTTCTCAAGGATTTCTTTGTCAGAACTGGGCCAAATTTAAATGGGACCACACGGGAAGCACCAGCTTGCAAATAAAAAAATAATCAACAAAATCGGTTCACCCAGTCGAAAGTGCTGGGTAACAAACGTAAAGAAACATACAACCGACTTGATAACTCTGCCCACTACTAGACAAACACATATTTTCTACATTTCTACATTTTCCATGATTAGATACTTTTTCCGATCATTGGTTGATTTGACGCACGTGTATCGTTATTTACATTTCATTTCGGATAATTCGTACATATATTCGAGATGATTACAACCAGTTCCTTATGAATTAATTTGCTAGACACACAGTCAAAGGGATAATTTACATCGTTTTAGTATAATTTGTAGAGGCTGAAGGAATAACTCATGATATTCCGTTTGTACTTCAATCTATCTTTGTAGTTCAATTATGATCAATTATCTTTTTAAGACCTGACCTCATTCTCAATCCTCGACAAAAAAGATGGGTGTTATAATTTTAACATCAGCCCGTCTAGCACAGCTATGCTTCGCGACTACTTGTCGCGCGACATAGCGCTACCCGTCACTCTCTCACATTACTGCACAGGAAAGAGACGGATAATTATCTCGCGCGAGAGATAGTCGCGTATGACAGTTATGCTAGAGGTGCAGTAACGGTGTGTCTGTGTATCTATGTGTCTGTATGTCTACTGTTCTAGCCCTCATGTGCTGGTGTGATGTTAAGTTATCACTGTTCTAGCCCTCATGTGCTGGTGTGCAACCAAGCATACCTAAGACTATTAGGACATCATTACGCTATGACTGGTTGGTTGGTTCGGTCAATCCGTTTCTGTGTTTCTGTGGTGTATCATAATTCATAATATACCTAATAGTATCCCTAATGAATTCCTAGTTACCTGTATGAATTTCATAAAATCTTGAGTATTTTTTTTTGTTACAGTGTTTTTTTTTATTATAAAAATGAGTTAGTAACAATGTAAGAGAATAAATCGTAATAATTATATAAGTAATATATGGTCATCTTCATTATATTATGGGGCTTCTAAACGGGCTATATTTTACTGCAATTTGTGGCCGGCAACTATGGCCGTCCCTCTCTGACACCCTACGCTAGAGCAAGATCCAAATAATGGCCGGCCACAAATTGCAGCAAAACATGGCCCGTTCAGAAGCCCCTTTTAGGGTGAGGCACATTGCTCGTAGAACTGATGGCCGTTGGGGCAGAAAGGTTCTCGAGTGGCGACCGCGAACCGGAAGACGCAGCGTGGGAAGGCCCCCAACAAGGTGGACCGACGGCCTGGTTAGTATCACGGGCAGAAAGCAGTGGATTTCTATCGGCTGAAATGACGATGATTATGATGAACTTATCATTGACAGTACTCGCTAGCGACGAGACTCCGTAAACGATTTTCATGTAGAATTGTTCTACAAAGTAACCGCTAGGGACGCTGTGTTATTCTCTATACAATTCGTTTACGAATGACACAGTTGGATTGGCGGTAGAGGGTCGATCATAAGTTAACTCATAATGATGTAAATTAGAGTAAATAATAGTTCATTAGCTCCATATTAGTGGTGGTGGATCGGAGTAGCAACTTGTTTTTTTTTTTTTTTTGTAAGTTAGTCGCGTTCGAGTGCGTTTGTTTTTTCCTCGCTTAATCGACACGACACTGGCTTAATCTATCGACAGCCAAAAAAAGTTAACGCTGTCGCTAGCGAGTACGGTCACGTCAACTCATGGTAAGGGCACAGGCAGGCTTACACGGCGACACGCTCGGACTGGGAGTGCCTCTAAATGCCAGTTTCGTCGAGTAGCGTCCCTTTGTCATTCAAGCACCGTTTCAGCTGAAGATTCCAGAAGCTCAATTCGACATTTTCAAAGACATCTATCTGAGATCTCGCTAGTACATGTCTACTTTGAAAGTAATCTTTAGGGCATTGTCTCTCTCTATCTTTACCTCTCTCCGTCTCTCTATGTCTCTCTCTCTCTCCCTCCGTCTCTCTCCGTCTCTCTTTCTCATTGATGTCCGTGCGTATGACAGAAGCGAACAATAATATGAAACAAATGATGACACCTCACATTTTGCTATTAACATTGTCTATGATGTACCTTGAATAGCAAGAACCCTCGCGGTTTGTACACATAACACAAATTTTATCTAACGTTTTAAAAATGAAACTTAAAATTCTTTCCACGGAAAAGCACTATTATCCACGGATAGTAGGGGAACCAATTGAAATCAAAAAACACCCAAAGAATTTCAATCGGGAAGATGGTTTTGATCTCTCGCACACTTGGGGACCAGTGATTCAAAAGGTTAAACCGCGGGATATATCTTTAAAGCTGTGCGCGGATGTTGAGTGTTGTGTGTCTGACCGGTGACAATAATAAGTAAACAAATGAGTGGTAGTCGAACATTTATCTCCCTACCCATCCATTTTATTAGACAATTTTTTAGGGTAGTGCTACATTTGGCCGACAGCTCTAGTAACAATTCGCTGATTCACCAGTACAACCCGGTTACAATATCTGTGGACCTGGCATCGGTGACGTCACGTCGGCGCTCTGGTACGTGCGCGACGCGACGGGGCGAGCGCGGGTAGGTACAAGGGTAGGGGGAGGGGCTTCACATTCCAGCGAGGTCCACAGATATTGTAACCGTGTTACATCTGAGAGCTCGGCGTGTGCAACCCACCGAAACGTTAGATAATGAAGGTAAAAAAGGAATATCGCAATAGACCCGTTATGTTATTTGCGTTAATTAAGCAAGAACCCGTAATTTAACAGATATTAAATTGTTTATTGATTCTGCAATACGGTATTGATAACAGCTCAAATCAGCCACTGACAATAGAAGTCGCTACAAATGCAGATACTTGCTTGTGACGGCATAAAATCGGTAATTAAAATAGGCGGCCTTCTTTTTAGCCTTTCTCCAATTAAAAATCCCGGCATGGACAAATATCTTGCGACATCAACATCAACTCCAATATTTGTTCCTGGGTTATTATCATGAATAGTTTCTGTGTATTTAAGTATAAGTTTATTGTTAACAAAGAAGCGAAAAATTTAAAAATTGAATGGTTTGGACAGGATTCGAACCTGCGTTTCCAACGGCTATCCGGGCCAACACGGGCGTCCGACCGACTGGACCACGAACCAGATGTCAGAGCCATTGAATCTTTCAACCAGTTGCTTCAACATGCCGTAAAGATTTAGACTGGTAGGACGCCCGTGTTGGCCCGGAAAGCCGTTGAAAACGCAGGTTCGAATCCTGTCCGAACCATTAAATTTTTCAATTTTTCGCTTCATTGTTAACATTTGGTTTTCGTTAGCAGACGTTACTGCTTTAATAAAAATAATTATAAGTTTATTAACCAATAATATTTACAGAGATAGAGTTTCCTTTGGGACTAGGTCGATTTGTGTGAGATTATCCAATATTTATTTATTTTACACACTAATATCACACAAATTTTATACCTAAAGGTGAAAGTTTGTGAGTGGGTTTATCAGTCATATGTTTGTTACTTCTTCACGCTCAAACAGCGGGGCCAATTTTGATAAATTTTGGAATGAAGGTAGCAGCCACCCTGGATTAACACATAGGCTACTTTTTATCCCAAAAAATGCAGTGTTCCGTGAGATGAGCGGGTGGGGGCGCGAGGCGCAGCTAGTTCGATATTAGAGTCAAGATATTGCTAGATAGAGAATCTCACAATGCCTCTACGAATCCTCGAAGCGACTTGAATTCTTTATTCATGAATCCGTCCTTGTCGTTGTCGTGTTGCCGGTCTTGTCTCTTGTGTCCTCTTTGTGTGGGACGCTTTTATTAACGCTGGACTAATCACTTTATATAAAGAATCCATTACCTTGGAAAGTTCGCTTTCGTGATAATGATAATAAAAGATTCCAATTGAATTAGGGCGGACAGATGGCGTTATAATCATTGCGCAATTATTGAAAATATAATAAAAAAAATATATTTAATGTTTTCAAGATTAATTGACAACATTTCATATTTCTAACAGGTGGAAATTATTATAGAGATCGAGAGAACTTTGCAACGTGTACACCCAAAAGATTATTTGAAGTTATTTTTCTGTATGTAGAGAAATATAAGAAACGACATAAAATAACCAAAATCTGCGACAGCTAAAGCTCAACGTTATTCTTTTTTTTTATTAGACTACCAGAGTAAAGTAACCTTTAGATTGTGCCATAGTTTTGGAGTTACTATATATTTTAGAATTATGAAAATTTTAATAAAATATGGGCCATTTTTTCTCTAATTAAAAGAAAAAAGTGTCCCAATGTTTTTTCGTTCCATTCCGTTACCATTTCCATATAACCTACTACAGCGGCACAGCGGTAACGGAATGGAAAAATAAAAACTCTATGAATATTTCTCCTAATTAGATCGAAAGAGCTCGTGATTCTGAGTAAAAAATACCCGAAATATCGAAAATTCAAAAAAACAGTGGGGTGTACAACTTTAGAAAAATTGGCCCAAATAGCTACCTTATTATAATAAAAAAATAGTAATCTTAGGAAAAATATAAAAACAGTGACTAAATCCTCTTTCCAAGCGGAACATAGAAGAGTGATAAAATTATAGTATTAAAAACATGAAATTTTGTCAATTGTAAGGTTCAATTTAATTCAATTCAACATAACAAATGGTACCAACATCGAATCTTGTTTTCGTAAACATATTTAATCCGCATGTCTTATTTCTAAACTATAAAATTAATAAGTAGGTACATATGTATACTTGTCATCCAAAATTACATCTCACCATCATTTTCAACCGTTTCGTGTTAAAACATTCCCCCAGGGGTGGTAGTCTAATAACAGAGCCATTCCCTAAAAACACTCCCTTTATGCAAAATACTTTATGTGTTTGTCCCGTTTTGCCGTAAATACCTATGTTATTCCGCGTACCTTCCAAACTGCTACCGTGAAATGCGGAGATAAGAAATAGAGGCTGCCGCTGGAATTTCACCGCTAAATATTTTATAAACCTATTTGCATAGCGAAATATTATAGCGTTATTGTCTTGTAACGTTTATAAACTTGCAAGTTGCAACGTCTAAGTATGTACTGGGAATGTATTCGACTCCTGTTTTGAGTGATCTTTCTATCAAATATTAGACATGTTGACTATTTTTTTTTGAGGACGTCAATCGATTCTATTTTTTATTGTGATCAAATGTCTATATATGGGACTGACTACACTTAAACTGCTCTAAAAGTCAGAAATTACCGTCAAAGTTCAACATTCCTACGTAGCGCTAAAAACGCTCTATACGAATGGCGTCCAGGCTAGTAACCTCACAGGCCGGTATACTGCCAATAATTGTATGGAGAAATTAAGAAATTGGCCATTTTCATCGTGAAAAAGTGCGTTTAAGTTCATGGTTGTCATACAATTATTGTTTTGTAAAATTATGAGGATTCTAAAAACATTTTCAAAATTTCTTTTGGATTAAAAAAATATCATAAAATTTGCGTACCTTTGAAGTCACATCCAAGAAGATTTATTTTTCTGGATTTATTTTCTTTGTTTCGCTATATATTCCTCCTTTCCTCCTTCCTTTGCTGTCTGTTTTCTGTCCTTCTGGCCTTCTACACCAGGATATCTCAAAAGTAAATTCATTTTTCAAACTCCCCGTCCAGGCTGTGAACTTCGTTCCTCTCGAACTCTCAAACTTTCCATTCATTCGCACCACACTGGTTTCATGTCTAATTCTTTCGCCGTTCACGCATGCCGTCTCTGGAATTCACTCCCTCTCTCTATCAGACAAGCCCCAAGCAAGGTAGCTTTCAAGTGTATGCTGCGTAAGCATCTGCTGGAACAAGAGCTCGAATAGTTCATCCATCATCCCATGTTGTAGACTTTCGTATATATATTATATTATCTATATATCTGTATATATATTATATTATAGTGTGTAAATGTAGGTATATGTATTTTTGTATAAACAGTAATATAATATTTTGTATTTACTTGTACTCTAGACCCTCTCTGTACCATCAGATTTCTGATTTGCACCCACTTCTAGTATCTCTGTTTGGCCCTATGGTTGACTGGTCGAGAATGCCATTTGGCATTAAGTCCGCCATTTGTACTGACTTTTGTTTTGTGCAATAAAGTTTAATAAATAAATAAATATTTAGCTAATTTTATTCACATAACTACAGTACCTACGCTGTAGAGTTCAACATCAGTCAACATGTCTATTTTATTGTTATTGTATTGATATTGTCTTGTTATGGACTTAACATATTAGTAGGTACATTACTCGGACGTTGGGAAAAAGGACTTGTCTGGTGAGTATGTATAGACGGATAGTGATACAAATACGGCAAGCCCGAGTCCACACGGGGCATATGGACATTTGATTCCATTGAAAAATTGGATCGATAGACATCAAAAAAATTCACAACACGCTTATTTACACTTTTTGGGATTCAAAGGCCAGTGGGAATTATCATTTTATCGTGTTTGGTACGCTCTCTAGTACAACTGTGACACGCGACTCAGTCCCCTGTCACTTTCCTTTCGATACCGTGCGAGCATGACAGATAATTAGAGAGCGGATTTGAAGTAGCGATCTCAATATTAATATGGATATGACTTTGTGCAATTTAGTAAATATATGTCACATTGTGTATATAAGGTCTTACAATATATTATTATTACGACGCACACCGCGCACTTAGCTAAATAAATAATTAGATTAAATGAATGTTGTTTTTGCAACGAAATACATTTAAAGAAAAGTATTTTATTCTAAATAAAGGAGTTTTTATACAACTTAAAGGTCCTATTTATTACGTACCTACATGATAGTTCATGCCAACAATGTCAGTTTAATATAATAAAACGTGAACACACACTTGAATGACTCATCGTTTAACGATGTTTTTTATTATCGTTATAATTTTTGCCCAATATTTACAAAAGCTTCAAAAAAGGCTTTTACTTTTTTATTCAGTTAAATTACATTAATTGCGTGTAGAAAAAATAATAAATTATACCAGTCATTTCCATATTAATATTGAAATAGCTAATTCAAATCCGCTCTCTACAGATAATGCTAAGTCGCGCTACAAGCGAAGTCAGTAGCTACTAGCCCTGCAGGTCCTCTGCCGCTTGAATGGAGAACTAAATATTTGTGGTTAGATTCAGACAGGAACTGCGCTAAAGTTTTCGAGATAACTAAAACAATAGTCCGTTATCACGGGACTGAAACTAAGTCGAGCGAGTCTCCTATTCTAGCGCCACAGAATAATATTCTGAAGTCATAGTACAGTCAGTATCAAAAGTGTCTGATAATTTTAATTGTAATTGTATACATTATTATTATTTATTTATGAATTTTGTAATAGTATATTATAAGGATTTCTAACACAATGTATATATAATAAATGACTATGACTATGACTATGACTATGACTATGACTATGACTATGACTATGACTATGACTATGACTATGACTATGACTATGACTATGACTATGACTATGACTATGACTATGACTATGACTATGACTATGACTATGACTATGACTATGACTATGACTATGACTATGACTATGACTATGACTATGACTATGACTATGACTATGACTATGACTATGACTATGACTATGACTATGACTATGACTATGACTATGACTATGACTATGACTATGACTATGACTATGACTATGCCTATGACTATGACTATGACTACGGTTGTGGCTGCGGCTACGGCTACGGCTACGGCTACGGCTGCGGCTACGGCTACGACTATGTCTATGATATAAGCCAATTATAAAATTATCACCCAGTTTTGATGCTAGCCGCAAAAAAATCTTTAAAAAAAAATGTTCCTAACACTTGTATTCCTATCATAATTATCAAGGGAGTTCCCGCTTCGCGTGCATTCATCTGTAATATCATTTTCATCTTTTTTTGTGACATTACGGATAATGCTTGCGATCTTGACGCTCCCTTTCAGGAAAATTACAAATAATATGTATAAATCTAATTACATGTTAGTACTAGGCATCGGATAATCGGATGCTTTTATATCTAAACTTTGGCGGCGGCTTTGTTGTTCAGTTGTAGGTATAGGCGGCTTTGTTTGAGGTATAAGTGAGATAGCAATAGGATTTGGTCTACTTTAGGTAAATATCTATCGGAATATCCGATCCCTATTAGTACAGTCATTCAATACCATAAAACAAAACACTTACCCAACATTTTAAGGTATTTAGGGTTTTAGGTGATGCGCTAATAGGAGTATAGACTGATATTGAATTTATACAACATACAGTAGTTATATGAATAAAACTAGCTCAATATATGTTATGAAACAAACAAAAAATATAGTGAAAAATGTGACTACAAAAAGTTTGTGTACACGCCTAAGTAAGAAGCAATCCCATCCCAAGAAAAAACCTATCAAACTTTTGTTTAGACTAGCAGCATACTTGTCATTTGTTTTTGCCATTCATTCATAAAATGTTATCAATGAAACTACCCGTAATATGGAGGCAGTTTAATTTTACATTTTAAAATTAGAATCAAGTGTTAGGTCAACGCCGCTGCCAGCGGCACTCGAGTGTCACGCAACAAAAGAGGTGTTCTCGAGTGACGAAGAGTGGACTGTTTTTATTGAAAGGTCGCGTACAGTCTAACAAAAAAGAGTAGAAATTAAAAAGTGGCAATACTGTAGTGCCGTCCCTTTATAATCAGTCTAAGAAAACGGGGACAACAATACAATATTGCCACTTTTTAGAGTTCCGTACCCAAAGGGTAAAAACGGGACCCTATTACTGAGACTTCGCTGTCCGTCCGTCCGTCCGTCGGTCCGTCTGTCACCAGGCTGTATCTCAAGAACGGTGATAGCTAGACAGTTGAAATTTTCACAGATGATGTATTTCTATTGCCGCTGTAACAACAAATACTAAAAATTAAATAAAATAAATATTTAAGGGGGGCTCCCATACAACAAACTTACAGATAATGGTACGGAACCCTTCGTGCGCGAGTCCCACTCGCACTTGGCCGATTTTTTTTTCTATTTTTTGTCGGACTATCATCATCATCATCATCATTTCAGCCACAGGACGTCCACTGGTGAACATAGGCCTCTCCCAGTGACTTCCAGCTGTCAGACTGTAAATGTACATTTTTATAGTCTGTGCCATTTATGGCAGTTGCCATGTGCGGTAACGTTAAATTACGTTCACGACGCTTATTCGACTGTGCTTTGATGTACCGTAAAACTACCCAACTATAGTCAAGTCCACACAACTATGGTCGAATTTAATCCGAAAATTACTCGTAATTACTCGTTATTATTATTGTAATTATTAATTGAATAAACTCTAAGGTGAACAATATAATTAAACACTTAAATAAAAATGCCCATGTGGTTGTGGCCTACTTACAGAATTTACATTTTGATTTTGATTGTAGGTAAGTATTTGATTATCGGTAGACTGTGAAGAACCATAAATTACCTAGGTACTTTATGTACTCACAGTTTTGCAATAAATATATGATTATGAATGTTAAATACACAGCTTACCACATACAGTTTTCATAATGCAGCCTTCCCTCGTATTTTATTACAAAAACACGCTTCGTATATAATAAAGGTGGCCGGGCGAATGCGGTTTAATGAAAAACCTGCCTGCATAACGTGTTGGGTAATTTAACTTTAGTATTCAAATAGATATAAAATAATGAAGTAGGTACGCAATATGTTTACCCGATTCTATACGTTTTATGTTGATTAACATGATAGTTAAGGGCTTAATAAAAACAAAACCACAAACACGTAGGAATCACGTGTTAATAACAAGCTCTTATGGAACGTTATAAAAAAAATAATAGGAACAAAAAAGTATGAAAGCACAACAAACGAATTGACATCTGCCTTTGACACTCCTCTAGTCGCTGCTCATGAAGTGAACTCATTCTTTGTGAACATGGGCCAAACCCTTGCAGAAAATGCTTTGTCTGAATCTAATAATACGACTCCACCGCCTAAAGTAATTAGACAATCGAACTCGATGGTACTGCTAGACACGGACGAATATGAAGTAGACTCTATGATCATGGGGTTGAAAAACAAATGCTCAGTAGGTGTTGATTCTATACCAAACCACATTATAAAAGAACACAAACAGGTATTTACCCCGATCTTAACTTATATCTTCAACAAATGCTTGTCTAACGGAATATTCCCAGATATCTTTAAGAAATCTCTCGTTAAACCTATTTATAAAAATGGCGATAAACGATTGCCAATCAATTACCGCCCAATCTCCATCCTACCCTCTATGTCTAAACTACTTGAGCGTATAATCAATAAAAGGTTAATCAATTACTTAGAAAAATATGAAATTCTCGCTACTAATCAATTTGGTTTTCGATCTGGTATTTCCACGGATGACGCAGTACATGACTTTAGTTGTTTTGTATCTGAAAATTTGGATAAAAAGAAAAAATGCATATCAATATTCATGGACCTAGCCAAAGCCTTTGACTCTGTTCATATACCTAAGCTTATCGATAAAATGGAAGAGTTAGGCATACGAGGAAAACCACTTGAGATTTTCAAGGACTATTTGAGAAACCGTAGACAATGTGTGGCAATGGGGGAAGTTAATAGCGAAGATTTACAAATCAGCTACGGTGTACCGCAGGGAAGCATCTTAGGACCAACCCTATTCCTAATTTACATTAACGACCTCTGTCAATATGCTATCCCGGGTACTAAAATAATTACGTACGCTGATGATACAGTTTTGCTTTTTGCTGAAGAGTCTTGGGAGGCGGCCTTCTTTAGAGCCCAAAATGGACTAAATATGGTTATGGGCTGGCTAAACCACAACATATTGACACTGAATATTGACAAAACAAAATATATAACACATTCCATTAGAGCCACAGGTCAACCACCTGAGCACTTACAACTTACAGTGCATAAGTGTCGGGCCCCACACAATACCCACTGTTCCTGCCCGCCATTAGTAAAAACAAATTCTGTTAAATACCTAGGGGTAACCATAGATTCTCATCTTAATTTCAAAGCACATATTGACCTATTGTGTGGACGAGTACGCAAATTAATCTATATATTTAAGAACATGAGATATGTGGCTGACATATCCCTACTAAAACGTATTTATCTTGCGCTATGCCAATCGCTTATATACTACTGTATATCCGCTTGGGGTGGGGCATCCAAGTCTACTCTCATATTGTAGCGATTCACATGTTCTCGTCATGTGCTCGCCATCGTAAGACTCACATCATCATTGTCATCGTCGGGTTCCCAACACATTGGCATCATATTCATTCATATTCATTTATTTATAATATTCTCAATATTACACGTCAATACATAAAAATCATTTATAACTTAATACGTATACAAATTTAATTAACATTAACTCGTATATAGCAAATCCGTATATAAGTATTATTATTTTATAATTTAACATTCAAAATTTCATATTTCGCCATCTAAATGCTAGAATCATCACTTAATAATTATAATACAATACAAATGCCTAAAAGAATTAGCAGTATGAATGTTTACGAAAGCAAGTAAAAATATTCCAATAACTAAGCATCCTACCTTTTAAAATAGCAAATTACTATTCACAAAAATTTACCAACGGAAGAATTGAGCTTTATTTATACTGCGTAATGATCAAAATTGTGAGAATGTCCACTTTGTCCACTTTGTCCACTATGTCCACTATGTCCACTATGTCCACTATGTCCACTATGTCCACTATGTCCACTATGTCCACTATGTCCACTATGTCCACTATGTCCACTGTCCACTATGTCCACTTTGTCCACTTTGTCCACTTTGTCCACTTTGTCCACTTTGTCCACTTTGTCCACTTTGTCCACAGCTAAGTATAAATACGGAGGGGAATTGAAGGATGGGATTCATTCTTTCTTGCAACTTCGAACGGGTAACACTGATCTCTGGCATTAAGGTACTTACTAAATATGATTCTAAGGGGAATTTCTGTTGGAATTTAGATTATTTTTCGGGATTATAATTATTTATTAAAATTTATTGGGACTTTGTTGTTTGAGAGCTATTAAGCATAATTACATGCCAGAAATAGTGTTTTGGTACATGGTTGCCAGGTGAAAGATATTTAACCTTGCGGCTGTTAAACGAATATCTTTCAGACCCTTCTAGTTTTACCCGAGTTAGGCAGCTCGGGCACTTGCCATATATAAGTGCAGTGAATAGCCTACGAATGTGGATAGTTTTGTTTGGTGGAAGCAAAGACCACACGTGATGGACATGCGGGCCTTTCCGCGCTTGCCGAAGCCAAATGGACCTCCATGTTCGGTCTCATATACTTATATATTTATATGTCTGCTTTATATACACATATTAGGGCGGGTTACTCTGCGTTTCCGGTGTCTTAGCCACGCAAGGGGGGACCCACTTACACTGATTCTAGTCCAACCTCGGGTTAATCTCCCGAATTTATAGTTTAGCTTACCTAGGTTCCATACACGTTTAAATGTAAATGTGAGGTTTAGGCCTCTAGTATTGGTGGTGCTAGCTAGGGCAAATGGGGGTATGGGGATAGGTACACTCCAGTAGGAATATTAGAGCGGGGTTTTTTTTATCCTCCGAGCAATCGGCCATTCATCATTAACTAACATAACATTTATTCAAATTATTTTAATCTCGTCTGGTATAATAGATACAAACAGCTGATTTCTGACTCGGGATGTCAGTAGTGAAAAACAAAATCTTGTAACAGTTTATAAAGAAAGGGAATAGAGAAACCTGTTATTTAAACCAATCAGATATTTAGAACCTTTAATATGACATCAATATATATAGAAATAATTAGTTAAAATTTACTGATTATGATTTAAAGTAATGTACATATGTTACAGCCTCAGTGATAGAATGGCAACACTAAAGTTAAGTCGAATCAGCTGACCGATGACATTCGCCCTTTCAATGAGCAGAAATAATTTTAAACTTTGTTATAATTTTGATAAGGAAATTGTGGATCGTCGTATAGTATGGAAATGCAAAGCATTCCTAAGACTGGATGTGGAGTATCTGAAGTGTAAATTGCTAAGAAAAGCCGAGGACTCATGGATAGCAATAATGAAAGTTATTCGTTCTCGTATTTACATCGCAGATCTCAGAACTAAATCAATTTATATCACAAGGGTTGAAAGTAATTTCCCTTATCAGAATGAGTCAGTCGAGAGTTGAAAGATACTCCGAACGGACACAATAGTCTTCATGATTTCAAGGATGTACTACATTTATGAGTATGGTCAAACGAAAACCAAGTTCTAGAACTTATTAGAAGGGTTCTTACCTACTAAGGAAGAGTAGTGTACTAGAGATCTTATAAATACAATTATAACTACATTGTCATAGTCTTTGCAGCCATCACATATATTTAACTAGTTAAATAGGTAGGTAAAATCCTTAGAGTAGCCCTTGTGTAGTTAACTTAAGAAGCTTGCAAAAGGCTTCCCTAAAAGATGGATCCTTGACACTTTGCTTTAGGTAGGACGTCATGCATAGATGTGATGAGATCCCACAGTGGTTTGTTCAGCTTAGACTAGGAGCGGAGTTCCCCATCCTCTAGCTGAACGCTTTAATTCGATTTGCTTCTCAGGAATAGATAGGTAAAGCGTTCAGTGATACTCTCCGCACACTCAGGGTGGTAGGGGATTATTAACAAAAAATTTATATTTTTTTTTTTATACACAATAAAGATACCTTCTCCATTATACTATAATCTAGTCCTTACTAGTTCTTAATTGTGAAGACTATAACGACTTCCTACTTATTGTATAGGTCTAGAATCCACTTCAGATTGGTCTACTATAGTTTATTTAAGGGAGGTGACCACCTTCTCAGATTAAGGTGTAATGACAAAATTTATTCAATATTGTCAAATATGGAAACTTAAGAACAATTAAATTCATAATAAAATCTCATAGACCCTGTAACTTTCATCTATTTATAGATTGATAAGGAAGTGTAGTTTCATATTGTACATAGACATTTGATTTCTAATCATTCTGGAGTAAGAACATGCAATTTTAAAAACTAAATTACCTTTCATTCCAGAATCCTAATAAAATTTGGATAGAATCACATATTGATTTTTATTGTTACATAAGGTAATCTAGTTTAACTATATCTGACTATGGACTAAATGAATTTGATATTTCATATAGAATTAAATAACTTTTATAAGAGTATCCATAACATTCCATATTGAATCTTGCTATAGGAACTATAGATAGTTTTGTTAGCTAGACTACATAGGAAGTAACAGTTTATATTTTGAGGATAGATAGCATTAAGTTAAGTTGGAAATTTAATTTAGTACAAAGAACCAAGGTAGCAGTAGGATAGGAGAAGCTTGCATTAAATAAGTAAGAGAATACACATTTATTTGGTAATACATGGTAGCATAGCACAGTATATGGGTACGGAAGCACTTGGCGACACATCACGGTTAGATTTCTCTTAAAAGAGCTTGAGTTACTACAACAATGTTGGGTCCTGCACATCTAGACGTTCACAACGGTTACATCGATCACATTTTTTTGGCCATTAGTTATTAAGAAAAGTTCAGACTCAATTGTTATAAAGATCCTTTCATATTTAGATTTGTTTAGTTGTAGGATATAGAAGACTGGGAGCTGCTGTTAAGATATTCTTAGGTAATTGTTGTAGGGTTTCCTTAGGGCTTCGTTGTAGGAGTAGAGTTTAGTGGCGAGGGTGAAGCAGGCGTAGGACCAGGAGGTAGTTTAGGTAGCTCGTCGTCGTAAGCGTTACGATTAGTGGACCGGTTCCTTTAGTTAGAGCTTAGCATACATTACGATTGGTGGTCCCGTGACTCAGGATAACTCTCGAGTTAAAATAAGTTAGGCTGTAAGCATTACAATTGGCGCGCGTTCCCAGGATGTATTTATTTAGTAGTTAGCTCGTAAGCATTACAATTTGTGCCGTTGACCATGGATAGGATCAGTCCGGGATTGTTGAGTCGTGCCGATGCAGTTTGTCGTGAGGTTCATGTCTTGCTGTCTTCTTGCGTTTGTAGTTCGACAATTGTTTTTCATTTTGTTATTTCGCCATGGAATTTTAGTGGAGTTGTTAGTGACGGTTTTATTGAAGGGATCTTTGAACACTTGAGCTTTGAACTATGATGCCCTTACGGGTACAATTGTTGACGTGAGAATGGAAAAGAGATTCGCCATGATGGGTTGTTGGGTGCATGTCGCCTCGAATTATATTTTGTTGCATATTTATACACAAACTATAGTGAATAGAGTAGCTTCTTGATATAACACACGATATTTTTCTTATTTCACATAGTAATAGTACCTGAAACAAAAGAAGTATATTAGAACAACGTGATTTTGTTTTCGATAGATATTTTACTCAGTAATTGACATTTGACACCTTGACAGTTCATTCATTGTGTTATCTATAGTTCAATAGTGGACTATTTGAGATAAAATTAAATTCGTTACGTTTGTGTTAACGCTTTACAAAAAGTTAATTTTAACACTGATTAATAATGAAATAGGTGGTTTATTTAAGTTTTAGATAATAATTTACGTTACATAAAATAATAATATCAAGTAATCAATTACTTATTTTAGTTTCAATCAGATACGTAGACAACTTTACTCAATATGTTCGTATTATTAATATAACATAAGATTGAGATATTTAGGGATACATTTAACATTATTTACGCATTATTTACATAATTGGGGAAAATAATAATAGGTAATTCATTTTTAAATTAAAAACATAACCAAGGCTGAGTGAATAGAAACGCCTTTAATTAAGTTGATACGACAAGTTGACAGCTGCTATCTTATCAGTAAATGGATATGATATCGAGATGGGATGATTATTTAAATAAATTTAATTTTATTTTAGTTATAAAGTCGGAATATCGTAGGAAATTAGTTAAGTGAGGTAGAATAGAGATGTCATTGTTCTTGACTACAGGAAATACGAGTTTGTGAAGAATTTTTTTACATCAGTTATTAGTTCAAGCTGTGTTGTAAATTTGTTATGAAATTAAGGATAGACTATGAGGATACTAGGGATTTATTATTTCGGGGGGCGTAGATTTATTTATAGGCTTTAGTTCAATGTAGGAAGTGTTTCACAATGAGATCTGATAAACATGACCCTAGCTACAATGTTAACCTTTGTATAAGTAAGGCTTCTAGCTACAATATTCATCTTTTAGTTTAATATAAGTCTTATTAGGAACATTATATACAGCAAAGATAGGAAAATAGGAGTGCCAGTGATTTCATGTCTGGGGGGGGCGCTCTCTTTTGAGTTTTCTTTTGACAGATAATGAAACAAATGAAATGAAAGTAATTTTATTACAATAATTTTGGTACATTTATGGCTTATAGATTACCAATAGAATGACTTACATATATGTTCACATGTAGTATAAGAGTATAACCACAGAATCAGAGAGAAAAGGAAAGCAGTTTAAATTTAATTTATTTTTGAAGCGAAGTAAGTATGTCTGTATTGTTACCATTAGATTTATTAAGGTATTCAGTTCTGTTAAGTATTCTTATAAATAAGTAGATACATCTTCAATCAAGTTCTTATTATGCATTAGTCATGATACTCAGGTTACATTTTAGATGTATAGTAGATTTGGTCCGGAGCTTGTTGTTGAAATCCAAAAATCTGGAAAGTAAAATAAATAATTATTGAAACAAGTTAGATTAAATGTTATTTGTTATTAAACAGACGTAGAAAGCGATACAGTACATTCACATACTTTAATTTGAGATATAAACATTTATAACAGTAGTCAAGGAAAATAAATTAAGTTCATAAATAAACTGCTCGACTTCAACTGGAATAAAAATTGTAATCAGGTGATGGAAACAGGTTTGAGAAAACAATAGGATGAAGACAAAAAAAGAATTAGCAGTAATTATAGGAAGAAATTAATAAAATTTCGACCCCGAAGAAGTACCTACTGTTTTTGATCGAAGTCATTTCCATGAACATTAGCATGAAGATATTTTTAAACAACTAAGTTCTTTTTAAATTGAAACAATAGTACAGTAAGATAAATAATATTACCTTCTGAAGAAGTTCCAATAAGCTGCAGCAGTAGAAGTAGGGAGTTCATGCCATCCTTCATGACTTTTGCTTCATTCAAGATTAATTTGGTTACTGAAGAAGTTGTCAAGATTTACGAGCAGTCTGGAAATAGAAAACAGAAGATATTAGAATCAAGAAAAGAGCATAAATTGGCGTACAGAAGAATCAAGATTTACGTTATGAACAAACGCAGTTAAAACTTTTGTTAACTTACGTTTTGATAGTATGTTTCAGGTGGCGTGGAGTTCGATTTCATCACATATTGTTCAATTAACCGGGTCTCATTATATTTGCATAAATTTTGAGATATTTTTATCTTATAACCGTTGCGCGGAGGTTAACGTAGTTGTTTTGCTTCTGTAACAAAAACAAACATTGAATATAACATAATTACAACACGATTTTGCTTTGCTCAATATTTTAGTCAGGACATAGTAACAAGCGTAGAAAATAGTTACCTTATTATCGTAGACTCATTTTATCACAGTTTTCTTCATAACAATCCGTTTCGTTGTTCATTACATTATCCTTCTGTTCGAAAGTTAATTTCCATTTCATAGAATAGATAGGTTATAAAAAAAAAATGACATGTGATATGACATAAGTAAGACAGTGCTGCCAGGTTAAAGAAATAAGATGGCATAAATAGTAGACTATTATTTACGGTATATATTCGTTTACCTAGTTCGTAAGATTTACGTAACATTTATAAAGGGTAGTTAGGGGTGACTTGAATCAGGTGGATAAAATAATTACGAGTTTTATTAGAGTATAACAAAAATACGAAATGTGTGAAGTGGATGGACAATTTTATTATTTATATTAGAGAAAATCTTTATTTTGATTTTGATGTCAGAAGTAAAGGGGAACTTGGGATATTATAGGAAGGTAAAGTAGTATGGATTTTGAATACATAATAGGTGATGTTCTTCTGACTAAGTCGATGCGGAAAAAACGAATGTAGGAGCCTGTAGTGCGATGTATGAGAGGATGAATGAGTGGACTTTTTGAGTTGGATGTTGTCCGTATGTATTCAAGCTAAGTTCGAAAGTATTCGGATCCAAAAATGGGGGGTCTTCTATCTTTAGAGGTACGAACGGGAGTATTTTCTAAAGACATCAATTGGTTTGCACATACTTAGAAGTTAGGCTTAGTAAATCGAAGTTTCGATTTAAGACCGATGTGCGGTAGTTTGTGCGAAACAATACTCTACAGGGCCTACGGGCTAACCTTCTTCGAGCGCGGGCAGGAACGTGCAGGTTTCACACACACCCATGTCAACAAATAGATTGGCCAACTGTATATTTTTAAATAAAAAAGAATTGTGGATTGGTTTGTCCGTAAAGGCAGGATAAACTAAATTGGTATATTTGTATGAACTTCTGGTATTATAATAAGTTCGAGCATAATTTTGAAATGAAACACTTTTACACAATTCGACTAGTAAGTCTATAGTCTTACAAGAAAAAAAAAAAAAAACACAATTGTATGATTATAGAGCTGAAATTGGCTTGTTTATTTTTGATGTGATACACGCACCGAGAAAGGAGAGTCGCATGTGATTTTGGAGAAGAATTTGAAATCGGAATCAGTTATTGAATTGAAGTAAGGATGAATATTCAGTATCTATACCAAAGATCTTGCTATGTTGTCTGAGGAGAGTTTTGTCAATTCATCGAAGAATTCGTACAATGTGAATTCGCAAATGAGGCTGAGCAATGGGCAGGTCAAGTTTGAGGTGTTTAGGCAAAACCGAGCTAATAGGGCTTGTTTGACTCACAACCAAACACTTCTTACGATGTGGTCGAGATTTGGAGAAATATATTCACGATTCAATGATATTATTCTATGGTTTGAATTCTGATTTAATACACGAGTGACTTTCCAAGTATTGGTTTAAATACACACACACTTAAGGGTACGAATACTGACGGATTTAGAATATCCAAGAATATCACAAAATGTTATTTGTTTTAAGAATAATTTGTTTTATATATATATTTTCTTTTATTGTTTTTACAATTTAATAAGGGAATGCGAAGTTCTACGTTATTTGACGATGTCAATCCACTTCAAACTTTCGCAGGGGGGCGGTTGTAGCGATTCACATGTTCTCGTCATGTGCTCGCCATCGTAAGACTCACATCATCATTGTCATCGTCGGGTTCCCAACACATTGGCATCATATTCATTCATATTCATTTATTTATAATATTCTCAATATTACACGTCAATACATAAAAATCATTTATAACTTAATACGTATACAAATTTAATTAACATTAACTCGTATATAGCAAATCCGTATATAAGTATTATTATTTTATAATTTAACATTCAAAATTTCATATTTCGCCATCTAAATGCTAGAATCATCACTTAATAATTATAATACAATACAAATGCCTAAAAGAATTAGCAGTATGAATGTTTACGAAAGCAAGTAAAAATATTCCAATAACTAAGCATCCTACCTTTTAAAATAGCAAATTACTATTCACAAAAATTTACCAACGGAAGAATTGAGCTTTATTTATACTGCGTAATGATCAAAATTGTGAGAATGTCCACTTTGTCCACTTTGTCCACTATGTCCACTATGTCCACTATGTCCACTATGTCCACTATGTCCACTATGTCCACTATGTCCACTATGTCCACTATGTCCACTATGTCCACTGTCCACTATGTCCACTTTGTCCACTTTGTCCACTTTGTCCACTTTGTCCACTTTGTCCACTTTGTCCACTTTGTCCACAGCTAAGTATAAATACGGAGGGGAATTGAAGGATGGGATTCATTCTTTCTTGCAACTTCGAACGGGTAACACTGATCTCTGGCATTAAGGTACTTACTAAATATGATTCTAAGGGGAATTTCTGTTGGAATTTAGATTATTTTTCGGGATTATAATTATTTATTAAAATTTATTGGGACTTTGTTGTTTGAGAGCTATTAAGCATAATTACATGCCAGAAATAGTGTTTTGGTACATGGTTGCCAGGTGAAAGATATTTAACCTTGCGGCTGTTAAACGAATATCTTTCAGACCCTTCTAGTTTTACCCGAGTTAGGCAGCTCGGGCACTTGCCATATATAAGTGCAGTGAATAGCCTACGAATGTGGATAGTTTTGTTTGGTGGAAGCAAAGACCACACGTGATGGACATGCGGGCCTTTCCGCGCTTGCCGAAGCCAAATGGACCTCCATGTTCGGTCTCATATACTTATATATTTATATGTCTGCTTTATATACACATATTAGGGCGGGTTACTCTGCGTTTCCGGTGTCTTAGCCACGCAAGGGGGGACCCACTTACACTGATTCTAGTCCAACCTCGGGTTAATCTCCCGAATTTATAGTTTAGCTTACCTAGGTTCCATACACGTTTAAATGTAAATGTGAGGTTTAGGCCTCTAGTATTGGTGGTGCTAGCTAGGGCAAATGGGGGTATGGGGATAGGTACACTCCAGTAGGAATATTAGAGCGGGGTTTTTTTTATCCTCCGAGCAATCGGCCATTCATCATTAACTAACATAACATTTATTCAAATTATTTTAATCTCGTCTGGTATAATAGATACAAACAGCTGATTTCTGACTCGGGATGTCAGTAGTGAAAAACAAAATCTTGTAACAGTTTATAAAGAAAGGGAATAGAGAAACCTGTTATTTAAACCAATCAGATATTTAGAACCTTTAATATGACATCAATATATATAGAAATAATTAGTTAAAATTTACTGATTATGATTTAAAGTAATGTACATATGTTACAGCCTCAGTGATAGAATGGCAACACTAAAGTTAAGTCGAATCAGCTGACCGATGACATTCGCCCTTTCAATGAGCAGAAATAATTTTAAACTTTGTTATAATTTTGATAAGGAAATTGTGGATCGTCGTATAGTATGGAAATGCAAAGCATTCCTAAGACTGGATGTGGAGTATCTGAAGTGTAAATTGCTAAGAAAAGCCGAGGACTCATGGATAGCAATAATGAAAGTTATTCGTTCTCGTATTTACATCGCAGATCTCAGAACTAAATCAATTTATATCACAAGGGTTGAAAGTAATTTCCCTTATCAGAATGAGTCAGTCGAGAGTTGAAAGATACTCCGAACGGACACAATAGTCTTCATGATTTCAAGGATGTACTACATTTATGAGTATGGTCAAACGAAAACCAAGTTCTAGAACTTATTAGAAGGGTTCTTACCTACTAAGGAAGAGTAGTGTACTAGAGATCTTATAAATACAATTATAACTACATTGTCATAGTCTTTGCAGCCATCACATATATTTAACTAGTTAAATAGGTAGGTAAAATCCTTAGAGTAGCCCTTGTGTAGTTAACTTAAGAAGCTTGCAAAAGGCTTCCCTAAAAGATGGATCCTTGACACTTTGCTTTAGGTAGGACGTCATGCATAGATGTGATGAGATCCCACAGTGGTTTGTTCAGCTTAGACTAGGAGCGGAGTTCCCCATCCTCTAGCTGAACGCTTTAATTCGATTTGCTTCTCAGGAATAGATAGGTAAAGCGTTCAGTGATACTCTCCGCACACTCAGGGTGGTAGGGGATTATTAACAAAAAATTTATATTTTTTTTTTTATACACAATAAAGATACCTTCTCCATTATACTATAATCTAGTCCTTACTAGTTCTTAATTGTGAAGACTATAACGACTTCCTACTTATTGTATAGGTCTAGAATCCACTTCAGATTGGTCTACTATAGTTTATTTAAGGGAGGTGACCACCTTCTCAGATTAAGGTGTAATGACAAAATTTATTCAATATTGTCAAATATGGAAACTTAAGAACAATTAAATTCATAATAAAATCTCATAGACCCTGTAACTTTCATCTATTTATAGATTGATAAGGAAGTGTAGTTTCATATTGTACATAGACATTTGATTTCTAATCATTCTGGAGTAAGAACATGCAATTTTAAAAACTAAATTACCTTTCATTCCAGAATCCTAATAAAATTTGGATAGAATCACATATTGATTTTTATTGTTACATAAGGTAATCTAGTTTAACTATATCTGACTATGGACTAAATGAATTTGATATTTCATATAGAATTAAATAACTTTTATAAGAGTATCCATAACATTCCATATTGAATCTTGCTATAGGAACTATAGATAGTTTTGTTAGCTAGACTACATAGGAAGTAACAGTTTATATTTTGAGGATAGATAGCATTAAGTTAAGTTGGAAATTTAATTTAGTACAAAGAACCAAGGTAGCAGTAGGATAGGAGAAGCTTGCATTAAATAAGTAAGAGAATACACATTTATTTGGTAATACATGGTAGCATAGCACAGTATATGGGTACGGAAGCACTTGGCGACACATCACGGTTAGATTTCTCTTAAAAGAGCTTGAGTTACTACAACAATGTTGGGTCCTGCACATCTAGACGTTCACAACGGTTACATCGATCACATTTTTTTGGCCATTAGTTATTAAGAAAAGTTCAGACTCAATTGTTATAAAGATCCTTTCATATTTAGATTTGTTTAGTTGTAGGATATAGAAGACTGGGAGCTGCTGTTAAGATATTCTTAGGTAATTGTTGTAGGGTTTCCTTAGGGCTTCGTTGTAGGAGTAGAGTTTAGTGGCGAGGGTGAAGCAGGCGTAGGACCAGGAGGTAGTTTAGGTAGCTCGTCGTCGTAAGCGTTACGATTAGTGGACCGGTTCCTTTAGTTAGAGCTTAGCATACATTACGATTGGTGGTCCCGTGACTCAGGATAACTCTCGAGTTAAAATAAGTTAGGCTGTAAGCATTACAATTGGCGCGCGTTCCCAGGATGTATTTATTTAGTAGTTAGCTCGTAAGCATTACAATATCCTTGGAAAGAACTCAACGTTCAGTTTTAAAAGTTATGCATAGGTTACCGTATATGACTCCAACTGAACAGTTGTACAATACAGCTAAAGTCCTTACGGTAAGGCAATTATTTATAATAAGTATTGTCCTTAAATTCCATGCCTCTCACTATTTTGACAAACAATTAATTACAAAAAATAGTCGTCCATGCAATATAGGAAAAAGTGTATCAATATCCAACACTGCTTTCAGTAGGAAATTTTATGGCTTTTTAGGACCGTACGTCTATAACAAAATAAATAACAATCTAAATGTGTACCACATGACCAAAAAGAAATGTAAAAGACTGTTGACCGATTGGCTTTTGAATAAAAATTATGAAAATACAGAAGACATTATAAGTATAATTTCATAAGCTATAAAACGTGAATATACTAACATACACACATTCACACTCGTACTCCCACACACACACTTGCTCTCACACACACACACACACACACACACACACACACACACACATACACACACACTCACACTCACACTCACACACACACACACACACACACCTACAATTTAAATAATAGGAAATTATCTCTAAAAAAGAAAAAAAAAAGCATTTATCTTCTTTTGACAAATCGTCTCTATAACATCTGATATTTGTGAATTGGGGGAGGAGCACTGCTTATCCTAAAGCACAGGTAAACCTATTTAGAAAGCAGAGTTTCTTTAGTTTATAAGACACGTTTGTAACTTGATGTTATTTATGAATAAATATTATTATTATTATTTATTATTATTATCTATATTAAGAGGCCTGATTCCTTTTAAAACGCTGATTGTTTTAGACATTTTTCGCTATGATCAAACATGTTTCTTAACATGATATTGATGTTAATACCTAGAACAGGGCTATTGGGATTTAATGGTATATATTTGAAACGTACAGTTTGAATTTTTCATTGATATTTTTTGTTTCAAAAACTACTCGAAATTGACAAAATTAACGCGGAAAATTAGTTTTTTCAAATTATTTTCGACTGCACCCAATGAAAGCATGAAATAGCTGCTATGTTACGTGACTACCTAGAACTCGGGGAAAAGTATTATTCACTTCAAAAAGTTGGTTGAAATTATAGGTACTTAATGTAATAATACGAAAAAAAAATTGATTAAAAGGAATAAGGCCTCTTAACGGAGTCGATAATTTATACTTTCAATTCAACTCCAAAAGGCCCGTAGGCTCCAATAGGCACATGCTCCTAAATTAATTATGCAAGCTCTTTGGAGCCCGGGCATCCACGAGTTACGTTATGTGTACCGATGAGCTGGCTTCGGTACCGAGTCTAGAAACGTGAATAATATACGAAATAATACTTTCAAACGGCTATAAATAGTCTCGAATGTTGTTTGTTTGATGAATAAAGAGTATTAGTAGTGTATCTAACACGGTGTGAAATATTGCGTCGGCATAAGTACGGAATTTTAAGACTTTGTGTAGGTTCTTTCCGCCATCGTTCTACGCGACAATTGTTTCAATTTGATAGTTGGCAGTCCACAAATGTGCGTTTTTCTAGAAACATCCTGCCTCTTACGACTGCATTGTGAGTAAGTTGTCGCTTGTGGTAATTTGTGAAACCTTCAAGAAAAAAGCGTACTTAAAGGCTGGCAACGCACTTGTGACTTCTCTGGTGTTACAAGTGTCTATAGACTGGTAGAAAAATCCAAATATCGGCTTCCTAACGGCATTTTGTGAGCCATTTTGGCAACATGACTTTTCCGATGTAAAAAAGCCTGCTGAATTCGATACTGGATGTTACCAAGTTGAATTTTGCCCCCCTCCCCCCATTTCCCCCCTTTTTACCTCAAAGTATGTCCCTAATCCCGTCTTTACGGTTTTATACAAAAAGTCTTACAGTTAGAAAAAAAAAGTTAAAGACAAGAATGATCTCTATAAAATTTCCTATAACATGGTGTATAAACTTTTTTAGTAGGCCTTATGGTTTGTGAGCAATATTTTCTAGCTCCATACATTTCCTGCATCCATCGCGTTTGTTAAGACTTATCCTGAAATAATGACCCCTATCCATTCATCATCAGCCTGTTTCAGTCCACTGCTGGACATAGGCCTCTCCCATGGCACGCCACTGAGCTCGATTTTCAGCTCTCGTCCTCCAGTTACTACCCGCTGTCCTACGAATGTCATCGCTCCACCTTGTTACAGGGCGCCCTACACTACGTTTACCGATTCGTGGCCTCCACTCCAGAACTCGTTTGCCCCAGTGGTCATCGGCTCTACGGCAGATATGACCAGCCCACTGCCACTTCAGCTTGCTTATCCGCTGTGCTATGTCGGTAACTTTGGTTCTCTGTCGAATTACTTCGTTTCGGATCTGATCCCTAAGAGACACACCAAGCATAGCTCTTTCCATGGCTCGCTGAGCGACTTTGAATCCTATCCATTAGGAATAACACAAATGTAATGTAATTGTTTTAAGTATTATTTACAAAAAATGAGTTACTGTTGAGTTTCTTTCGGCTTTCTTCTTAATAGCGGTCTCTTGCGAAATGCCGGTAGATTCACAATCTGACTTATGGTTATGGTTATGGTTATGGGCTCCGCTTTCCGCACTTAGCCCGTGTATGTTCGGGCCATTGTGCGTACAGATTTGCCGGCTAATAGTCTAGCCAGCCTAACTCCGTCCAGAAGCGCAGGATTCTCCTGGTGTCTCCACAGGCTTCACGAAGTGACCTCGGTGCTTTGAGGATTTCAGCCCGTTGCTTAGCTACGGCAGCGCATTCCAGGATCACGTGGGTAGCTGTTTCTTCGGCCGACAGGCATCCCCTACACAGGGGGCTATCGGTCATTCCTAGAACATATAAATGCTTGTTAAGTGTGCAGTGTCCAGTGATAGTGCCTACTACTACTCGCAGGGCGGGCCTGCTTAGCGATAACAGGCGCTTTGTCAGGCGTGTGTCTGGGTATGGGACTGTTTCCCGGGACTGCCTGCATGTACTGGTTTCTGCCCATTGATCGGCGTGTTGTGGTCGTGTTCTGTGACGAAGCCATGTACTCGTACGCAGCTGATTAAACGCCAAGGGGAGCATAGGATCTGGGCCAATTGCCAAGTCATCGGATCCTCTCCTAGCCAGCTGGTCGGCTGCATCGTTACCTAGAGAGCCACTGTGCCCTTTAATCCATTGCAACGTGATCCGATTATTCATGCCGATCGTTTGCAATGCTGAGTGACACTCTAGTATGAGCCCGGATTTGATTGTTTTATTCTCCAGAGCTCGTAAAACTGCAGCGCTGTCGGAAACAATACGTATCTTTTGGTATTTGATACCTCGCGTAGCAACTGCCTTGGCAGCCTGTGTGATGGCAAGACATTCACATTGGAAGATGGAGCTATATTTTCCTAAGGCTATTGATATGTTTACGTTTATTTCAGGTGAGTATATTCCAGCTCCTGTACCTGTTTGTATCTTTGACCCATCCGTATATATACGTATTTCATTTATATCGGATCGATCGTAAGGTTCTTCAATTAGCTCGATTTCGTAGCTCTTATTGAAGTAATGCTGTTTGGGTATCTTGTCGTTGGGAGCAGCTATCATTGGCTCGTGTCTGATAGCCTCCTCAAGTATTTCGGCATGACCCCCGTGTGTTAGACCCCAGAGGTTAAGTGACTTCAGTCTGATAGCTGCTGACGCCGCCTCTTGCTGAATGAACAGTTCAAGGGGGGCAGTCCTAGAAGTATCTCCATTGCCGCTATGGGTGTTGTTCTCATGCAGCCCGTCGTTGCTACACAAGCAAGTCTTTGAAATTGCTGCAGTTTATGTTTGGCTGTTGTCAGTTTGGTTCTGGGCCACCAAACCACAGCGCCGTAGGTGATAATAGGTCTTATCACCGCAGTGTAAAGCCACATTGTGATCCTGGGGTGTAAGCCCCAGGTTCTACCAATTAGTCTTTTACACTGCCAGAATACGACGCAGGCTTTGTTCAATTTGTTTTCTAAGTGTTTGTTCCATAGTAATTTGTCATCCAGGATGACGCCCAGACACAATCTGACTTATAAAAGTGCCCTTGTGGCCTACTTACTGAAAAAGAAGAAGCTGGATGGAGGGTGGATCTTATAGCACCCCTCCTTTTTATGAATCAAAAACTATACAAGTAATATCGACATTAGCAAAAATTTTCACAAATACCATTCTAGACTACACGGGTAGCAAACGGGTTGTATAAGAGGTTATACAGCAATTATAACTCAAATTTAAGCTGTATAAAGGCTGCATCTGAATGAATGCGGGCAGAGTGGTGCTTGAACCGTTTAAAAAGTAAATTTCAGTGTTTTGTTCACATTTGCGGGTCTCAAACGCGGTTCAAGCCAGCTCATTGGTACACATAACGTAATTCGTGGATGCCCATGCTCCAGAGATCCTGAATAATTAATTTAGGACCGTGCGCCTAGTGGAGCCCCCGGGCTTCGGCCCATTACGGGTTGAACTGAAAGTATAAATTTGTGAGTCTGTTAAGTCTCCCGTTACTCAGGCGATCCGTTTGCTTGTTTGCCCCCTATGACATGAAAAAAAAAAAAGTATATAGAATTGGTCGTCGATTCAGTTGATCTAAATTTTACGTAATGGTGGAGATGTGGGATTGAAAAAGTGACAAAAAAAAACAGACGTTTCGAAATAAACTCGTGAAATCTACAGCTCACAATACATAACCACTAGAGTAACTACATATTATAAATTATAATACATTGTCCGTAGTGTTGGTAACTACACACAATTGATAATCTAGAACATGCCAAATACTCGAACTTGGAGCCAGTGTATGACTTTTTTCCGGTAGCTGTCGAGACGGGTGGACCCTGGCGCTCAGAGGCCAAGTCGTTATTAAAAAAAATCGAACAGCGTTTGAGAGAGAGAGGTTGTGACCCCCGGTCTGGCTCGTACCTGGTTCAGCAAATATCGCTGGCAATACAAAGGGGCAATGCTGCTAGCATTTTTGGAACATTTCCGCCAGGTACTCGTCAGACCGGAGTTTGATTTTTGATGGGTTATTGACAAAGCGTGTTGCGGATTATTATATTGTATCACTTGGACGAAGCTTGTTGCTGATAAAAAATTATGTGTCATTTTGACGATCGTTGCTGCGGATGCTCATTTTGTATTTATGACGAAACCTGCGCTGTGGATATAATATCTGGATGCATGCATGAAAGTTTATTTTTAATACAGTTACATAAAATTACTTTAATCTAGAACTGTATTAAAAATAAACATGAAATATTTATGAGAGTTACATATTTTATCAAGTACAGTGTAACAGTTATTTATAGCCCAACAAGGTGTTCTTCAGCCCACGCCATGTTGCGAATTTTTAGTGGTAGGTACTAATTTATTTTACTGGTAACGACCAATTTTTGGTAACAGAGGTTGAAAGTCGGCGAATGTCACTGATGTAAACAAAGAGGGAACACGACTAAATATTCCGCAAATTCCAAGCGATTTTTATATAATAATGCCAAAACAATTGAGCAAGTATTCCGGTAAATAATGTTTTGAATTTGGTGACAAATTGACAAGTCGCTACTGACGTTTTATAATTCAAATATATGACGTATGCACATTATTGCCATATGAAAACTGTTTGTAGTAGCGCCACTACCCTGGGCCGGTCACTTGTTAGGCTACATTTGGCTACATATCGAATAGTAACCTTATTCGAACCCAAATTTAAATATTACCTACTCCGTCGGCCTTCATATTTTTCGCGTTTTTCTACGGATATTAAATGTTAGACATTCCGACAGACGGGTTTGACGTCAAAATAAGAATTTCATTTAAAAGGAATATAAACCGAAATGACATTCTGACCCACAAAATTCTACGTACTTATTGACTTACTATGACTTAGCTATACCTTATACTCATTAATATATTTCATTGGATGGTGGAGTTATATATAATCCGTGGGATTAACCAATCCGGTAAATTTTCATACAAAATGAGGAACGATTCCGGAAATTTTCGGAAACGGCAGTACTGAGCACGTATACAAGAAAGAACATGAAGGATAAGATGATGAATACTGAACATACATATACAACTCGGCATAACCAAAAATTTAATGACGTCTTAAAACACTCGTGTTTTAAGCTCTCATTTTGTAGGTGTTGCACAGCTGTAGGTATTTTTGTTGTACTTTTTCCTCTCCTCTCTCATTCCTTTCAATTGTACACGTAGCTAAAAAAACAATGTTACCCACAACATGTTAAGGTAATCCCAAAAGCCGACTTTAATTACTGAAAGAGCGGAACAGCGCTCAGCTCTACTAAGTACACTCGGAATTATGTGCCTCGTAATGTACAGTCTATTTGTTCCTTAAAACAAATAGAAACCTAGTCACTGGTTGAAAGTGAAGCCAGTTTTGGAAAGCCACGGGCTAAGTTTCGTCCGTTGGCGCATCTATCACATCATCAATGACTACTCTGTAGACACGCCCACATAAAAACAAAAGTGGCTTCATCTTTCACATAATTATCTGTTGTATGAAGGCTCTCGTTCTAGTTGTATTTATTCTATGATTGGTTCCTACTTGTCTGATTAAGGCTTTTATACACGGTGGCAAACAAGAATCCGCATTCTTGCCTGATGTTCAGCAGTTACCGCCGCCTATGGACGCTTGCGATGCCAGGGGCATCACACGCGCGTTGCCGACCCTTTAAAAACCTAATTTACTCCCCTTTTGAAGAACCGCATACTCTAGCCCCCGGGGATAACCTCGGCAGGGAGCTCATTCCACATGCGGAGCGTTCGCGGTAGGAAATTCCTCTGTAACCGCACAGTTCTCGACCATTTAGGCTCCAGTGTGTGAGGGTGAACACCCTGCCGATGGCGAGCAGTGTGATGGTAAAAAGTAGCCGTGGGCATCATGTCAAACAATTCCTCAGAATACATTCCATTATCCAGATGGTAGAACACACACGAGGAGGCAAAGTAGTCCAGCAATAACGCTTACTCTCGGATTGGATGGTCAAAACCCCATATTAGTGTTGTAGTAAAAGTTAGGTGCAACGCAGCCTTAGTAAACAAAGGTCGTAGGTGTCTATGGGCGACGGTAATCGCTTTCCATCAGGCGATCCGTTTGCTCGTTCGCCCCCTACGACATAAAATAAACAGATTCAAATCTCAGTTATCAAGGGTTTGGCGGGCCCATTGATGGTCGCATTTATCACTTGACACTTAAATGCCAAAGAACCCGCCACTTTTTCTCAAATCGTCTGTTGACAACCAAAACTCACTAAGTAATAAAAATACCTACTTAAATCAAAGCTCGTATCTCAGTATCACTCCACAAACTAGATACGAGGTTTTGAAAAGTAGAGACAGAAATTTTTGTGAGTTTTTTTGTCGCCAGGATATATATAGATAGATTGAAGGATAATCGAATTGAGGAGGATAGATTGAAGCGCATCATGCGTAATTCATGATCAATCACTTTTCAAACCCTGCAAAATTGTTACGCTGTTTTTTCGCGCGCTCTCGGGTCTCCCTAACGGAGATGCCGTGAATTTGCGCGACAGCGGTGCGCGGTACGTGTGTCTCGCTCACTCGCAAGAAGAAAAGATACATACTAAAGCCTTGAAGCTGAAGATAGTTTATACTCTGGAGTACTAAATAGTTTAGTTCTTCAGTTAATGGATACCGAAGCATCGTAATCCTATTCAGTTGCGCCGTTGGAGCGACGCGAAACTAAACTAAAGCGTTCCTCTTAGGAAACAATACTATAGGATGGCATAGTATCACGAACTAACGAGATAACCGAGATCCCGATCCATAGCCCAGCAGGGTGTGTTTCAGCCCACGCCATGTTGCGGATTGTCAGTGGTAGTAAGTAATTTATTTTACTGGTACCAAGAAATATTTGGTAACAGACGTTGTGAGTCGGTGAATGTCACTGATGTGAAATTTGCATAATAAAGCTAAAACAATCCACAGTGATGAAAATCTACTATCAATTCTAGAGTACAAAATTTGTATTCTTTTACTAACGGAAACTTTAAATATTCAAAGAATAAACTTTGTTTCCATACTTTTGGCCTGGGGTGTAGGTTAAAAATTGAATACACCCCCCGACTCAAGTAGCTGGCCATCATAAGACCCTCATTCAATGAGTGAAATAGAAAATGAACATAACTACAACATTTTCAATATTGCTTTCCAATTAAAGCTGAATATCTTGGAAACTGCTGGTTCTTTTTCCACCGAACATAGCTAAGAACCATCTTGATAATCAAGTATTTCGATTAAAAAACGCAGAAACACCATATTAAACTCACTATTTATTACGGTTAATATCACTTAAGGAGTGTCTTTTCAAAAATAATGTTTTATTCTATTATTTTTATTAAAACAGTAACGTCTGCTAACGTAAACCAAATGTTTACAATGAAGCGAAAAATTGAAAAATTTAATGGTTCAGACAGGATTTGAACCTGCGTTTCCATCGGCTTTCCGGGCCAACACGGGCGTCCTACCAACTGGACCACCGAACCAGATGTCAGAGCCATTGAATCTTTCAACCAGTTGCTTCAACATGCCTTAGGGTGGAAATTTTTCGCTTGATTGTAAACAAATGTGTTTTTTTCTTTACTATAGCGGCTAAAGGATATTTTTGACCTGCTACAGCAAGAAAAAAAGAAGGTTTCTTTGGGTTTTCCGTTTAATAAAACCGACACAAACCCGGTCATCGTTGCTGGCCTGGAAGGAAATTTGCTCCGAATACTTCCTGTACCAAATACCTACTTCCGACCCAACACTCATTGAATGCGTTTTGCAGGATACAGGAGGAGAGGTTTCTCTTCAAGAGGAAAATCGAATCGTACCGTACGTGAGGAGCTGAGGAGTGCTAGTCTTAAAGCTCCTTATCCTATTAGACATTTTTCTCTATCGTCATCAATTATCATTACGACATTGCGATTTATTTATTGGTGCATATTTCCAACCTACAGTTTTGTATCAAAAACTACTCAAAATTGACAAAATTCATGCAGAAAACGGTTTTTTTTTCAACTATGTTCGACTGCACTTGGCTATGTTACTTTCTAGACTCATAAAAAAGTATTATTCACTTCAAAAAGTTGGTTGGAATGATCAATATATTTGTTATCATTTATGACAAAAATAATTTTAAAGGAATAATAAGGCCTCTTAAACAGGACTTCGCTGTGGAAACTTCGGCCAATTTCGCGAGCAGTGTGGAGCCGTTGGCGACCAAAAGTGTACGGGTATTATCAGATTTACTAGGGTCTTTGACGATGGATTATCATATCCCTAAGTTGGCAATATCTCAGCTCTGCTGTGTCGTGTCCTTTATTGTGACAAGTAACAAGTGATGTTAAAGTTTAGATACAGTATACAGTGTACAGTGTAACCGACAGCGTACCGAAAACGAAAACTGTAGTTTAAGACCATAATCACGAAATGAAAACGAGTGTTCATTTTCTCGGAAAACTCAAGGATAAGATTTTCCAAAATAAATAATATAACTTGACACGCAATGTATTGCGTCCAATTCTCTCGGGTGCAGACGCGCGGGGAGGGGAGCACGCGGCAAGCATCGACCGGTCCGGGCGCTCCCCATTTCACTCACGCGTCAGCGCAAAACATACCGTTACGCCAATGCGCATCGAATGATATGAATGCATGCAACCACAAAAACAACGCAACCACAGATCACAACTAGTGTACTACCTAACACCAATAACAACTGACCGATAAATTAAAACAGCCTAACAAGATTATTTTCATTCAAGCAAGTAAAGCAAATAAAATGTGCGGGTAGTTACACATTATTCATGCGTCCGTCCGCAACGGGCTGCGCGGGCGCACTGACTGGCCTGGCGGATCAATGACCGACCAGTACCGTTATCGGTCCCACTCCACTCTCTGTGTTGTACCGTAAAGCTTACATAATACTGTTTGTGATATTTTGCGTGCATTGCGTGTTTTGCGGAAAATGCTACTTTCATGCGATTTTTCATGAAAAATTGTTACCGGTAGAGTTCGATTAACGGAAAAATAAAGAAAAAATGAAAACTCGCGAGGAAAATTTGTGAATTTTCTTAAAGAAATGTCCACGATTTTCCAGGCCAGAATAATGGTCTGAAGCCATGGTTTCAGTTTTCGGTACACCGTCGGTTACACCCTGTATATCTTACAAATCCGAAATAATTGTATGTTGAAGCACATTTACTATTTTTTTTGTAATATGCTGAGTTTAAGTGATCGAATCACTTTTACTTAGTTTTTTATCCTTTAATAGTTCTGTAACAGTAACTAAAATAGCTTATCCGCTGATTTCGGCACTTCTATACAACCACTATTCGACATTATACTCTGATTCCATAAAAGTGGAGTAAAAGCAATCTTTTAACTATTTAACACCATCGTTGCTATTAGTGTATACTTAAACGACAACTCGAAAATATGTTGTATAACAGCAACCAACTTGCTTTTACAGACGTCTTTAGTTGAGTAACAGCGAATTAATTGCTTTGATTCGGCTAATATGTTCATTCGATTATATTTTATATAAAGATGTCAGTTTGCTACTACCCGACAGTTTGGTTCTGTACGAGTAGCAAATGAAACGAAAAAAAAAAAATGAAAATGAAAATTAAAAATTAAATGAAAATGTTTATACCACCTTTACAGCATTTCAGGCTGAATAATCTGCGCCCAATTCGCGTTGAGTAAACGTTTACAGCACTTTTACCCGAGTGTTGTTCATGGGATAAACTTAGGTATAGTTAATCTTGTTTACGAGTAGAACTGTGGCAGTCTTCCCTCAGTGATAGTCTTACCTACCCCACCTTACCTAGGATTTATTGCGATATCTCTTATTTAGTTTGACTTCAGTATGTAACTTTTCGTACGCAATTGTCTGTCCGAGCGACGTCGCATGTAACAACGTACGAAACGTCAGACGATGAAGGTACCTAAATAAGAAGTATCGCGACAGTCCCGTTATAATTACGTGTAGGTACAAACTGCGGAGAGTATTAACTCTTAAGATATTCGCGTGGCTGCGAGCGTTCTAGTTGCTTTTACTAGGCTTTTTAATTTTATGTATACCAGCCTTTAGTTTGTTAGTAGGGTGCATTTGGGTAAGACGGAACTATGGGGAAATGCGAAAGGTGGACTTTATTTTAACGCCTTTAAGAGCATTTTCGGTAAAGTTTTAGACTTTCCCATACTTCCGTCTTATCCCAACGCACCTTATGGTCCGTCGTAAGTAAACGCAAGTTATTTCCCTGTATCCTAAGCCCAACTACAACCAGCAGGATACGAAAATGTGGAACAAACACGCAAATGTGTTTTCACAAAATGGCCGCAATAATTATTCTTCTTACCCGTGATAGACATTTATAGCATTTACAAATGGTCTAATTTGTTAGTCAGTGCTGGTAAATCGACAAGGAACAACACATCCTTCCGATAAAAAAAATATCGATAACTGAATACTTATTCCGAAATGACATTAAGTTCACCGGATAAAAATAGAAATTAAATAAAATATGCTGATTTCTTCCCATCATCAATGTTACTCATACTGGCTGTGGCCTGTAATAGGATCAATAAATTAAAACATAGAATCTAATCTTCAAACTGAACAACATTTGTCCAGCAACTTAAAAAATAGTCAGTTTTCAGAATGTCAAACAAATTTTCAATGTACGTCGTCCAACATTGACATTCCCTGAGCATTGACATAGCTGTCACCCTACCAATATCGAACATTTCGCAATACATTGCTTCTTTGTCTAAACATTATTCTACAAAATATCATTTAATACACGTTATTTTCAAAATTTGCTTAACAAATGTTGTTCAGTTTCAAAGGAATAATCTATGTTTTAATTTATTGCTCCTATTACAGGCCACACCCGGTATACCATTTAGAAATAATAAAATTCAAATAAAAATCTACTTTAACAACCTTATAATTTTTTAATATTCAATCGAATAATATACGGTAATTATATACGGTATATAACTAATAACTATATTCTTCATAATATACGTTATCTCATAGTCATAATCATAACATAACTAGTGAGTACAACTTATCGATAAAATAATATACTGTGACTCTTCCTAGCAAAATTTTATTCCTGCCACCAACACTTCTATCTCTGAACATAACTATCATTTTTGCGTCACCGTAGTCAGGTAAAAAGTTTTCTAAAACCATCTGTCAGCTTCTTGTGTATCAAAATCTCATCAGTACAGACTTACTAAAACACACGTTGACCTTATAACACTAGGTGCTCTTTGTTCGTATTAGGACGTTAACAGCAATGATTGGCAGACTTCAAAACATTTTACGATAGGTCAATTTTCATTGAAAATTGCGTATTGTTCGGAATTTTCAATGCCCATATAATTTTTATGGTGCATAAATAATGTAAAGGTCGAACCGCTCTTCTGACAGGTTTGATGAGGGTCCGATACAGCAATCGTCGATTATTCTATATCTTTTAAATTTGATAACAACCCTTCGAACTTTCTTTCCTTACCTTTAGAATTGGAGCAAGTTACGGCACAAGTATATGCCATAGCGGGCATAGACAAATGACAAAAACTCCTAAGAACGTTTAATAAATTGGACCCAACGTTTTCTTAGGCATTATTCAATCTTTATATAGAGGGCTACCAAACAATCAAAAATATTGACCGATCTGATCAGGTTGGTTTCTTTTTAATCATCCGTATCCAGCATGACGCTGGCCGCTAACAAGTTTTATTTTTAATTTTCATAGATATTAATAATATATGGCTTCTGGCTTGATTTAAACGCTCCTAGGGGCACATTTTGAGCAGGAGAAGTGAAATAGTAGGTTCATTACTGCAGAGGCCGCGAAATAGGGAATTGTTGGCCGAGTAGTAATAGATCCTCCATCTAGAGATACGAGGCCGACAATCCCTGTTCGCGCCGAGGCTTGTATAGTGCTTTTCTCAAATAAATCCAAGGAAATAATACAAATGTTCAACTTATATATTCATATATTTTTACTATTCCCGCCAACTTTTTACTTTTTTCAAAATTATTTTTTTTAAGCTGTTCGGGTTAATATTTTTGACACCAAATGTTAAGATGATTCTATTTATTAAAAAATTACAACACCTTATTAATTATATATTGTTATATTTTTTAACAATAAACGTGATTCCTTGTTAATTTTATTGAATATCTGTTTTAATCTAATTGAATAATCTAGTTAAATATAAGAAATAAAACGTAAATATACATGCACAAACTACGTTTTTTTTTTATTGGCAGTATGCCATAGATTATCAATAAAAGAAATAAAACCCACTGAAACAAAAGACAATCTCTTTGTTGGCCACGGCCAATAATGTTGTTTGAAATTCCATTATTGACCTCTAATTTGAAATTAGGACGAATCATCAACGATTGCTATACAAAGACGTATTGCGCGTTCTATTGCCACGATCATAAGAACGACATTTCCTTGGATGTTTGAGAAAAAGATATTATTGTCTCCAACTTTCCAGGCGAATTATATATCGGAAATATTACATAAGACGCGTATTTATTTTTAGTCTTAGAGAATTTATTTCACGCGCAACTTTCCACAGTACATTCATCACGATGTTTATGGTTATTGGACGGTGTTGGCTCCGGAAAACTTCTCCTATAAAGATTACTCCATACAAGTTTGTGAATGGCAGTAAGTATATAGTTCGATTATTATTGACTGATGTATGTGATTGTAATTATATTCATTATTGGTAAAACCCGATTTTCAATTTTATTTTAAAATTGTAGGTACCTATTAGGTTATCTGAGGCAATTGCAACTATGGGGCAAAATAATCTTTTGATGATATCATAGAAACGAAACACTTTGTAACTACCTCCGCTCACTTTTTCATATGAACAGTCCCAAACTATAGGCAGGAAGGGTAAGGGTGGTCTTCAAATGTTCCGCTGCTATGATACTTATCGTCAAAAGACGCAAATGCCCCGTAGTTGGGTAACCTATTTCTTCGAAAAAGTTTTTTTTTACCGCAGTGGGGTAATGAGTATCCTATAACCATCTTTGGATGTCCACTTATCGCTGGCAGGGACACATTTAAAAGTCCTTTTAATATTAGTTTTTTTCTGCTCTTGAGAACGTTCTTTCTCCATATAAATCATGAAATGTTCTCGAGAACAGCACATGTTAGTCCGCGTGTGCTGCGGCCTTTAGTTGTCTAAACGTATAATTTTAATGAGCTCTTCCTTGTACACGTTACCCGCAGGCGAAGAAACCTCCGCTTGCTTAACATACAGGAAAAATCTTAGAAAAATAAAGATAAATGTACCTTACCTACTAAATATTTATGGGCACTCGCTATATTGCGTAAATAAGGCTGTACTTTAAAGAAAGCTTATGTTTTATTCCATTTTTATATAATGGACCAAGCGATCTCTGCTTCAGCACCTCTAGCATAACTGTCACTCGTTTCGTATTGCGTTGACATAATCTCTCGAAAAAACTTGTAGAAAATAATACGGAATGTTAAAACAGTAAAATGCGATGCCCTAGTGCATAAAAAATGCATTTGAATAACCTTTTTTAAGATTTACAGAGGTTACTTACTTTTTTTTATACCTACCTAACGCACACTCAAGAGCTGTTAGAAAATATTCATACCAATTAGTACTTAATATACCTACTCTAACTGACTACAAAAATCATACACTTGTATATTATTGAAGTTCAAAACCCTTCGAGTATTGTGCTATGGTGGGGACTAGCTAGCTTCATATTATTCATCTGTGGGTAAGAATAACATAATTTATTGTCTAAGGTAAGACTAACGGATAGTCAGTTATTGCATGGACTGTGGCCGTCTTCACCCCACCTTATCTTATATCATTCGTTATTCTTCTGAAATAAAATATTGAATCGGTTTTAAAACACTTTTCTTTTTCTTTTCTTGCTTTTTTGTGGATATGTTCGGCTTTATTATGCGAACATCTTTTTTAATTCGCGGAATATTTAGCCAATTTCTTTTCCCTTGACTTTCCTCCTTCTATCCAGTTTGAGAGAGTGACGGTTGACGCTATGTCGCGTAAATTAAGAAATATCAAATTTGTGGTACGCTTGGCGTAACGAAGATAGCTCATTTGGTACAGGACTACGCCGAAAACGTAGGGTCGCAGGTTCGAGTCCCGCTTACGTTTAAGTGGATCACATTATTATTTTTCGTTTATAATTAACCTTTGTCAATATTGAAAGACAACAAAAATTTCATTCCACTATTTACCTATTACGATTGGAAAGATACAGCCTAGTGTCCCGTTATCACCCTATGGGCGCGGAATCCTAAAATCAATTGAATATAAATCATTTTAGATATTATGTATTTATATTGAATAGGATATTATTTCATGTTATTCCTTTGAAGCGAGGTTACAGCATATTGAAAACGCATTGGCAGTCCTCTCAAATTGTCGGTCTAGCCCCAGCGTTTAGATCCTTATTACTCTTATTAGCCTCATCTCTTAGTGCTCGTTGACCGCAAACTCGAAAGCATTTCTATATAAAGTCTTACGCTTGATACGTTCTTCCCCGGAGTGTCAGCTTTGTTTTGTGAATTCATCGAGCTAAACGGGTCGGCCTCGGAACTTTCCGAATTCTCAAGTATTCCGCCAGCTCACCACGTGATTTGGAAATGTTACGAACTTTTAATAATTTTCATTTCGCAGTTCGAATTGGCAGACTTCTGAAAAATGATAAATGGTGATAAATGTTTGGGGGAAAATTAAGGGGAAATAGCACTGCTCATTTTTCAATACAAATCGAACTCTTCGACTGTATCCTTCTCAAAGTTCTCAAAAACAACCAGTCGTTAAGTACTAATTTTAGGAAGTGAATTGAAAGGAAATGTTCTGTGTCACCCGTTTCGATTTTTGCGCTTATTATTATACAATTCGTGTATTAGGCGTCTGGTTTTAGGGTTCCGTAATCAACAAAGAACCCTTATAGTTTCACCATGTTGTATAAAATTCCGCCGCAAACGGACGCCTAGTACCTACACAAATGTCGGACCATTGCTGCGCAGAAATCAAAATGTTCCGACACAGAGTATACAATTTTAATTCAATTTCGTTACGATTGGTAAAGTTTTGGAAGAGGAAACAGTCGAGACCAAAACCTCGATTTGTATAACCCGGCTAAGTTATGTTTGGACCCTATTTGTATCCGACGCCTTAGTTATCAAGTGCAAACTTATTATAGGCTGCCTGTCCACAGAAGCGGTGCGGGGTAAAATGGACCAATGACATTTTCTCTAAATGCTTTCCTTTCGGGCTTCACAAAGAATCAGCCTGGGGGGTTATTCGACTAATTTTAGAGAGATGATGGAGATTTCTCCATTTCATCGCCATCCGTCACTTTTGACGTGTCCCTACTTGACAACTGGCGATACCTATCCGTAAAACATCGCAACTTCGTCAATCCTGTCGCGCTTTATTTGCGTTTCCTTTGTATGTGACGGCATAAATAATTGGCACATACTTTAACTTGACCGTGTTAGTGCGTGAAATTAGTCAGTTAAGTACGTTTCGTTCAGAACAGAAATTAAGACTCCTTCTTCATCCTCCTCGTAGATCTCAGGGTGGGAAATCTAAGCGTCTAGACGTAGACAAACTTGAAGTTCTAGAAACAAGGAAGATCTATGCTCAGGCTGTTGGTAATACGATTCAAACCCTAGACATTAACAGTGGTGACCCTCTTGATAACTGGCATTCGGTTTCGTCAAGCTTACTTGATACTGCCTCACAAATACTTGGTGTAAAATCTTGTAGACGTGAGGACTGGTTCGACGACAACAATGTCACTCTGACCGAAGCCCTGAAGAAACACTGGGCTCTGTTACGTTTGAATCGTAGTGATCAAGGGGACGCAGTCAAGCACAGTGGCACTCTACTACGAAAGAAAGTCAGGGAGGTGAAAGACAAGTGGTGGCGCGATAAAGCCGCACGCATACAGTGGCTCTCCGACAGGAACCAGTTGGGCTCTTTTTATAACGAAGTTCGCATGCTTGTTAGTCCGACTAATAGAAGTTCTGTGCCGTTAAAGTCTTCTGATGGCACACAACTTGTTACCAGCAAAGCTGATGTACTCGGAAGGTGTGCAGAACACTTTAACAGGTTGTTAAATGTGAATCGAGCTGCAGATATGCAGCATATTAGCTCAATGTCATCTTTGCCCACAGAAACTAAACTGGATGAGCCTCTGTCATTGTGTGAGGTAATTGCTGCTATACAGCAACAAAAAAATAAAAAAGCGGTGGGCATTGACAGTTTACCTGGAGAGTTACTGAAATATGGTGGGGAGGACCGGCATGAGACGGTCTGGAAATTGTTCACAAAGATGTGGGACGAGGAGCGAGTACCCGCTGACTTTCGAGTCTCTCGCGTCTGCTCCCTGTATAAGAACAAGGGAGACCGTTCTGATTGTAATTGCTACAGAGGCATATCCCTTCCAACTTCTCCAGGTAAAGTCTTTGCCCGAATTCTCTTAAACCGCTTGATGACACTATCGGAAAGCATTTTACCAGAGACCCAATTTGGCTTCCGACCGGATAGAGGCACCTGTGAGGCAATTTTCTCTGTACGCCAACTTCAAGAGAAAAGTAGGGAGCAAGGTCAACCAATGTACCTTTGTTTTGTTGACCTAGAAAAAGCCTTCGACAGCGTGCCTCGTGAAGCATTGTGGTCGGTTCTGGCGAAACTGGGTTGCACAGAGAAGTTTGTCAGGATGATCCGACTACTGCATGATAACATGCAATGTTGCGTAAGAGTCAAGGGCGAACAATCAGAGTTTTTCACTGTTAGTTGTGGTGTGAGGCAGGGCTGTGTGCTTGCGCCCACTCTGTTTGCCCTGTACTTTTCAGTTGTGGTTAAGGAAGAGCACTGCAAACTCTCTCCGAAGGCATCCCGTATTCGATATCGCACCGATAGTTTTGACGTTTTGCGATCTCTCAAACGGCATTCTCGAATTAGGTCCCTGGAGGGTAATTCGACCAATTTTAGAGAGATAATGGAGATCTCTCCATTTTATCGCCATCTGTCACTTTTGACGTGTCCCTACTTGACAAGTGGTGATATCCCTAGAACATCGCAACTTCGTCAATCCGGTCGCGCCTAATTTGCGTTTCCTTTGTATGTGACGGCATAAAATAACAGGCGCATACTTTAACTTGTAGTGCGTGAAATTAGTCAGTTACGTTTCGTTCAAAACAGAAATTCATATGCATGAATAGCATTTTTGACAATCATTATCGCCTTCGTATTTCCAAAATTGAGATGAGAAGCTCATCGCATTTTAATGACAGTTCAAAGGCGATATCACTGTTATCTAATAAAGTTTTGACATTTTTGCGATCTCTCAAACGGCATTCTCAAATTAGTTCCCTGGTTGGTTGGACGCAGCTTCAGTAGACAGGTTGCCTTAAGCATAACATTCATATACTTATATCCCCCGGGTTTAACCCAAGTTTATTGCTACATTGTTAATAAATAAGCAACAACACCTTTAATAATTGAGCACCCGGCGAGCGGTTTCGGGGTCAACTTTAATGGATGTAATAGCTACAGTAATTTGCAGGAACTATTTAGAAAACATAAATTCAAAATAAATACAAAAATCCGACTCAAGTAGCTGATCTGATCATCAAGAAGATATTTAATGAGTGGTATAAAAATGATACTAAACCTGAACATAACCACAAAAAAAAAAAAATGGCAATTTTATATTCAACATTGGCCGAGATCCTGTCCTTTATTTTTCCAATCAAAGCTGATAAATGCGTGGCACTGCTTTAGAGTACGTAGGTATACATAAGGTCACGTTTCACGTCACATTGACGGATACAAAGGATTTTCAAAACTAGTTTAAACTTTTAATGAGAACTAGAAGATTTACCCGCAACTTCCTCCATGTAGAACTTTTTTATCACAGTCGGGTATAAAGCATTCTATAACCATCGTTTGATATCCCGTTATTCCTGTACTAATCCGACCAGCCATTTCAGCGTGATGCGCGGACAAAGATTTTTTTACCAACAGATTGCTTGTATGCGCTGCATCGCGCTTTTAAGATATTTCCTGAAATAATGACCCCCTTTCCTTCCATAGACGCAAGATTGTCAACACAATTTAGAATTTTCTAAGGTAAGGTGGGGTATCACCGGGTGAAGACTGCTACAGTCCAATAACTAACTAACTGTTAGTCTTATCCCATTCGACAATAAACTAAGTTGGTCTTACCCCCACCTTACCTTAATAGCATCGTCATCCATCATTCATATTTCCCTTGCCCTTATACCATTTATTACAGGTCGGCGCAGCATGTTTTCTTCCTCCATTTTTCCCTACTACGCACCATCTCGTCGTTTACTTCCTTCTTATTCATATCGTCTATCATCTTAATAGTAAAGTACTTAAGCCAATTTTCCCGGGCATGCAGAGCGTATTTCCACCAGCAACAACATTGACGCCCAACTCACCCAATGCAGTCTGTACTAAGCCGCGGACATTGAGTATTCAGCATTAACTCAGTTCACAGCCGCTCATGCCCTGGCAACACGAAGAAGCATTATTGCACTTTGCGGGATTACCCATATTTTTGCGAGCGGGCTTTTATTTTAAACAATAAATGTTGTTGTGTTTATTTTGATGAATTAATTCTGCCAACTGAATTACCATATGAAAACATACATTTTCTGGGTTCTCAAAATATGTAGGTACCTACTAAATCACAGTGAGCGTTTAACAAAACATGGTCCAATGTGGTGGAAAACAAGCTGTCTAATGTTTTAGTGTTAGGGTTATGCCGTTCTCGTTTCCCGATTTGAAGAACTGCTTGATACCAACTCGAGAACGTTCTTTACCCATACGAATCGGGAAATGTTCTCGAGAACGGCAAATCTCTATTAACAACACTAGCGAAACTGTAGCAACATTTTGTGTGCAATGATCTGTCAAGTTAGTCGCCTAATTAAAAACACGACTGTAGCATGACTGTGACACGCGACTCTTTGTCACGATACTAATAATATATGTCTCTTTCCTTTCACCGTGGAAGCAAGACATGTGACAAACTCGCGGCAAGATATCCTACCCCTGCACGTTTAGCACAACTATGGCTTTGCGGCTGTTGTCGCACGACATAGCGCTACCCGTGGCGCTACCCCTCACTCTCACACATTACTGCACAGAAAGAGACGGGTAATTATCTCGCGCGAGAAATAGTCGCGTATGACAGTTATGCTAGAGGTGCTGATGTGTGTTTATCACCAGTATTGACGCTCAGCACTAAGCATCATCAGCACATTAAGTATTCAGTCCGCCCGGCAACATGGCGGCTGTTACTCGAGCCGCGAACGCGGAGCCCACTTTGCGGGATTAAGTGCTTGCCGAAAAATTTGGTAAATAAATTGCTGGAGAGTTTCTCATCTAATTAAATTTGCTAACAGGCACAGTTTGTAACTCTAGTTCTACATCATGGTTAAGGGTCCCTTTCGCCGGCGAGCGTTTCTTAGAAGTGAATTCTTTGGAATTTTCATGTCTCTGAGAACTGAGAAATAATTAAAACTTATTAAAGCGGGTCTATCGCGATATTTTTTATTTACCTTCATTGCCTGACGTTTGGACACGGTTTCACGTGCCATGGTGTTATCATAAGCGTATTTAGGGGGGTGGCTGAGTGGGCCGTGCCCACCCCGATATGGTCCACGGCCCACCCCCGACTTGTTGGGCTACCGATAGAAATTCATATGGCTGCATCTTGTAGGTTACAGCCAGGTCCCCACCCAGGCCCTATCTGAAAAGTAATCTTCGATACGCCAATGGGCGTACTGATTAAATAGCGAATGTTACTGGAGATGTCGGCCAAAATGTATCACTACCCGACGGAATGTGTAAAAGAACGGATGGGTAGGAAGATAAAAGTTCGACTACCACCCATTTTATAAATAATGACACAAAGGTAAATTAAGAAAGAAAAATTGAATGCGATCTACTACAATCGAAGCGGGGTTTGAACTCGCGACCTCTGCGTTTCCGGCGAATTGCTCTTCCAACTGAGCTATCCGATCGCTACGTGAATCACATCAAATGTTTCATCCCTTAATTCTATACAAATATTTAGAACAGCGCCATCTCTCTCGCAGTCTTCACACTTGCTGTAAAGCAATGGGGATTGGGGATCGTGCGTGTAAAACGCACATCCTAGGGTATGGCTAATAATGCGCATAAGCATTTCAAAAACATATATGACGCAGAGGGCGCTCCAGTAGCGTAAAAAATTAAGGGATGAAAGATGTGATGTGATTCACGTAGCGATCGGATAGCTCAGTTGGAAGAGCAATGCGCCGGAAACGCAGAGGTCGCGGGTTCAAACTCCGCTTCGATTGTGGTTAGATTGCATTAAATCTTTCTTTCTTAATTTACCTTTGTGTCATTATTTATAAAAATAAAAATGTGGTATTACCACATAAAAAATATGAATCCATAAAAAGATTCTATACAAATACCACCCATTTGTTAATATTTATTATCATATCACGCACCGGCTCGACACACAACACTCAAACCATCCGCGCATAGATCCGAAGATATATCTCGTGGTTTAGCTTTTGAATCACTGGTCTCCAAAGCCATCTTCCCGATTGAAATTCTTAGGGTGTTTTTTTTAATTTCAATAGGTTCCTTTACCATCCGTGGATAAGTTTTAATTATTTGTAGAAACCGAGAGAGTAGAAAGATTTGAACTGAGAAGTAGTTTTTAATCCATAAAAATCTTCGTATTAGGCTAGGTAACATTTATAACAATTCCTAAAACGTGACGGGTTCAAAATAAAATATACGTAGATGATTTGTTCGATAATTTTCAGAAAATCGTTTTTTCATTGCAGCGAATTTTCACATCGCGTTTTTTCATGATCGCCAATTTTATTACCTATTCGTCTTTCTTCATGTAGCGATTTTTCATGAAGCGTTTAATAATATTCGCGTTAATTTTTTCGCATATTTTACCAATCACACTACTGCCACAAATAGGTACCTACTTGAATATCTCACTGAGTTTCTAGAAAATCTTCAAATAGATGCGCGTTCTTTTTAAAATTACATTTGCATTAAATCAAACAAATTATTTTGCTCTGTTTGATGCTCTTAGCGCTTTTACGTTCAAAGTTCCCTCGCCTTCTAGTTCTTAATGCATTTGGTTCTTTCATTTTTAGGGTTCCGTACGCAAAGTTAGGTAGTTTGTCTGTCCGAAAGTAAAATAATGTTGACGGTAAGTAAGTAACGGACCCTTCAACCTCAACAAGTGCAAAACATAAAAGGACACGACAAGCTGATGTAAACAATTTGTTAATAATATTTTTTTTTATTCTTGATGCACGAGTCCGACTCGCGCTTGGCTTGGGGTGGGGAGTACCGATTTGATTCTGGTGGAAAAGCGTATTGGACTACCAGTCCATACATGTTTGGCGTTATATCACGCGATTCATATTCTTGATTAATCATCATCAGTCGTTTACCTACTCTTGGCATAATGGTCGTGGTTACGGCAATGGTGTCCACATTTGAGTTCTCGTCCTTCCTCTGGCAGACAGCAGCTCTCGCGATGCATCTCCATTTCACCCGGTTGTCTGCGGAGTGAGAGCTCTCATGTGCTCCATGGAGCGCCTTGTGGTCTTTTTAATAAGGTCGGTCCAGCGAGTCGGTGATCGGCCTCGTTCTCTCTTGCCTCCTATCTGGCCCTAGACTACCAATATTTATGATTGCGTTGATAATGTAGGTTAGGGCAACTTGTTCTTATGTTGTGAATTTATGACCATTATTCGCAGTACAACAGTGACATTTTCACCGAACGGGGAAAACGCTCGGAGGTTTCTCTGACCATGAAAGAATGAGCGGTCAAAACGCCCGTAGAAAAAATCTTCCTACGTACAAGCGTGTTAGTGATATTTGCGACCTACTTGGAGAATGGATCCCGTTTGTGGTTCTGAAATGGAATGAAAACATGATGTTTAGTGCCTAGAAGCAGAGCGGTACCGCGAAAAATATATGAATTTCCAAAGTGTCAAAGAGCTAATTCTGACAGGTCAAAGAACTTACAGCCTACTAATAATACAGTCTGACCAAAAAGAGTAGAAATTAAAAAGTGGCTTTCTATTCAATTTAAGAAAACGGGGACTACACTACAGTATTGCCACTTTTTATTTTTTTATCAATTTAAGAAAACGGGGACGGCACAGGCATACGGGTACAGTATTGCCACTTTTCAAATTCTACTCTTTTTAGTCAGACTGTACATTATTGTCGAGGCAAGGGAAGTAAACATAGGCAACTTAACAAGCAAGGCGCGAGCGCGGTTAAAATGCCCGTACAAAAAGCCTGCCGACGTACGATCGTGCAGAGTTAATGATATTTGCAACCTACTTGGGAAATGGATACCGCGTATCCCATTTGCTTCTAAATTCTGTTTTACCGTTTTAAGTGTTATCCATTTTTTATAGGGGCAAAACTAGAAGACATCTTTTTTTGGACCGGGAATAAAAAACGATAAATCTTTTTGTGCTTTATCGTTGTCGGGTAAAAAATATTCTATGGCTGAAAATTTATTGAAATCCGTCTTGCCGTGACGTGATAAAGCCTACCCAGCGAAGCTGAGATTGGCAGTTTTTTTGGACAAGATGGCACGCGTTATTGAAATACTAATGGACTGGAATAACAAGCCCAGTCATCTAATTGATGATGCTTTTGACATGTGGTGCTTGCGTAGAGTACCTATTGCGTATGCCATGGAAAACACGCTGTACCTATTAATCCTAGCCCAAAGGCTTGTGCACAAATCACGTGATGTTTTTTCGGCTACTTTTTGACCCCCTCCTCCCCCCTGGTGATATTTGGTGAGGTAAGTATTTAACAAGTGAATATTCACTTTTAACGAAACCGAGAAAGGGTATCTACCTACTCATAGTGTAGATTTTTTCCTTAGTTCGTTCACTGTAGAAAAATACACGTGGGGTCTCCTTATACCCCCCCTTATATGGCGGCTGTCATCCGGGAGAGATTCCAAGAAAATTACCACAACTCGGCAATGAGGAAACCGTGGCATCGCAACGAGACACACACACATAATTATATAGCGGTACCACACTACTCGCGAAGTAAGGCCGAGGTTGGGCGAACATAGCGAATATAGCTAATATTCACTTAAATCACAGTCAAATATTAAAAAAAAATCAAAATGTTGATATTAATAAAGGTGCTGGTCCAGATAGCGCCTATACGTCGCATTTGTCACGCTTACAACAAGTCCCTCGTCTCGGTTGATATTTTTAACACATCACGAAACCGGTTTAAAAAACAATTACTCAATGTTATTACTGACTAACTTTCAAATTCCATGACTTTTAACTGTATGCAAAGTTTTACTTTATTCGTACCTTATGAGCATGCCGTTTCAATCTTTTTTATTTTCTCTGCAACATACCCTACTGTTTATTAACATACATTAAATAAGTGTAGTTAGGAAATATATAAATACGTAGAGAGCAATATAAATATAAGAATGTATGTCTTAGTGAGAACTGTTGAGGAGCTGTTTAAGTTGTTTCTTATGTAAGTATAGCTATCTTTGTTTGTCTGCAAATAAATATATAAAATATAAATAATAAATAAAATATTAAGGGACAATCATACACAAATCGACCTAGTCCCAAACTAAGCAAAGCTTGTACTATGGGTACTAGACGACGATATACATAATATATAAATACATATATAGATAACATCCATGACCCAAGAACAAATATTTTGCACAAATATTTGCCCCGGCCGGGATTCGAACCCGGGACCGCCGACTCAGTAGGCAGGTGTCTACCAACCGAGCCAAACGCGTCGTCATCTAAATAAACATGATAGTGTGGAGCGGCACCCTGCGGAAGCTCATACTTCCAGCAACTTCGCCTCGGCCAGCTTCACGAGTAGTGTACACTTGTACAGGTAGGGTTACAAATTAAATTCCAACAGCAATTCACGCATCATTATTCCATGTCAATACACAATCAGCATATTCATGATATAGGTATTGTAACATATATTGTACGGGTACACATTAACAATGAATGCACGAATTAATATTACCTAATTGGAATGTGATCTTCACCTCACCCTAATGTGCGTTGAAGATCACATTTCAATTAATGTGTTAATAAGGCACTGATGATCTTGTAAATCTAATTATTCAGTGATTTCCGAGATCATATATTGAAAATTCGTTCTAATAGAGATGCGACGACTTTGTCTTGTTGACTTTAAGTTTAGTATGGGAACGATGACAATGTGTTACATAAATGCCCGCAACAATTACAGATTCGATCGATTCTTCGCAATGCCATATAATACAAAGAACAGTTTTATAGAAAGAAAAAGCCTATACAAAAACCTTTTATAACCGCAACAAAAGTAGGTTGACATTATTAATTCTGTCGCGTAATTTTTTCACAGATGATTAGTTATTGAGTTTGTTTACCGAGCCGTGATGCGAAACTGGAAAATATTCTGCGCCTGGTTCGTAGGTTTGGAGAAAAATTATTCCTTAAGAGGTCTTTTATCTTTTTTTTTTTCATATTAGGTATGACAAATACCTATATTGATAATTTCAACCAACTTTTTGAAGTGAATAATACTTATTCCTGATGCTTTCATTGCGTGCAGTCAATAAGTAAAAAAACACAGTTTCTGCGTGTATTTAGTCAAATTTGAGTAGTTTTAAACAAAAATTGTCAATGAAAAATTAAAACTGTAGGTTTCAACGAAGATACCACAAAATATGCTCCAAAATCTATAGAGCAATTTTCCGCTGTCACAGCCACAGCGGAAAATTGCTCTATAGATTTAGGAGCATGGCGTTCAAAACGTTAAAAGCATTTAAAGCATAGTATAACTCTTTTTTCTCAAACATGCAATGAAGTTTTGTCATAACGTGAGTTAAAACAGGCTTCGAAGTGTCACGTTTCGGGCGGAACTGTTAAGGAATCTCATACAAAATTAAAGGCCAAGGCCGGGTTTTTTTTTTTTAAACATGGCGTCTGCGTTCATGAACGGGCTAATCAGCTGAATTATGTTTTTTTGAGTAGTGTATTTTTTTATTTCATTGCATATGTTTAAGAAAAGCACTATAGGTACCTACATGCCTTAGCCGTGAAAAGGGCTTGCCGGCTTCGTATCACTGTCCGTCTATACCTACTCAACCAGCAAGTCCTTATTTCCCGGCGTCTGCAGTGATGTACCTACTATTAAAACAATTTAACTTTGACATTGTTGGCGCTGCCACCTGCGCGCTGCGCTGGCACTTCTTCTTATTGTCATACGTCATTTCAATCCACTTTGCTCTCATTTTACGATACCTAAGTTATTTCTCCGGCCCGTCCTAGCCCGTAATATCGTCCAGATTTACACGAAACTTGGCACATAGTTTAACATATACATACATTATAATCCGACAACTCAATTAAACGCTATAGAAAATATTGGCAACAACAAAGAAAGTCTTTAAGCCTCTTTACTTGGAGCGATTCGCGTGATTTTCACTGCATCTGTGGGATTACCGCAGCCCGAGTACAACTGCAAATCTCTTAATATCTATACTACCATTACTACTTATTATAAAATTCTAAGTATAGTACAGACTATACTTAGAATTTTATAATAGTAAACTTATAGGTATTTAAAAAAAAATAAACAAACCGGAGCTGTCAAATTGACAGTACGCAATGGCGTATGTCAAATCGACAAAGTTAAAAATCACGTAAGATAGGTGTTGCTACTTTAAACCTGTGACTTTCTATTTTAGTCCCGTTACTTCCAGTATAATGCAGCCTTGCGTTTTAAATCTCTGCAAATATGGGTATATTTTATGGACGACTAGCTGTGCCCCGCGGTGTTACCCGCTCATCCCACGGGAACACTACATTTATTCGGGATGAAAAGTATCCTATGTCCTTCCCAGGGCCTAAAACTATCTATATACCAAATTTCATCTAAATCGGTTCAGCGGTTTAAGCGTGAAGAGGTAACAGACAGACAGACAGACAGACAGACAGACACACTTTCGCATTTATAATATTAGTATGGATTTACTGAAAAAAAAAATATTTATTTAATGTGATAAAAATATGTTTGTATTCGTGAATTTGTATATATTCGGTAAAATAAAGCGAAGCGAGAATGTGTGGAGTCCACATATAGCAGTGCTTGCAGGTAAATTAAGTTCAGCGGCGTACGCCGTTAGGAAAATCAAACAATTGAGTAATGTTGATACAGCTCGCTTAGTTTATCATAGTTATTTTCATAGTGTCATGTCATATGGTATTCTGGTTTGGGGCAAAGCAGCTGACATTCAGACTATACTTGTGCTACAAAAAAGAGCCATTCGTTCTGACATTTTCAAAGATATAAACATCTTAACTGTAGCGTCCCAATATATTTATGACAGTATTATGTATGTTATTAGAAACCTAGATTCATTTACAAAAAAATCCGATGTCCACAGTTTTAACACTAGAAATAAAAATAAAATTGCTATTAGAAAGTTTCGTGTTCGTAAAGTAAGTAAATCATTTTTAGGCCAATGTATTCATATTTATAACAAGTTACCTGATCATGTTTTAAAATTAGCCTTTCCATCTCTCAAAAATTATTCAAAAAAATCTCTAATGTCAAAAGCATATTATACAGTAGAGGACTATCTGACAGACAAAAATGCATGGCCTGAACCAGAAACCGCGTAACTGACTCCTTCTTAGATTGTACCTAGCTAGTTAAGGGACACAGTTCTAATAAGAAAGCATATCAAACGTACATACATTGTGATAAACCGTCAGGCTTTCTTGTAGTTTCTATTTTATTCTTACACTTTTCCTCATTTATGTCTTAAAATACACTTTTAATATGTTTTCTTGTAGAACTACGTATAGTTAAGTTCATATCATTGTAATAGTTAAGTACTTATGCTTTCTGAAAAAATTACTGACTGTTGAGTTTTTTTCGGCGTTTCTTCTCAACAGTGGTCTCCTCTTGTGAAATGCCGGTAGACTCAGACATGTAAAAGTGCCCTTGTGGCCTACTTGCAGAATAAAGTTCATTATTTCATTATTTATATGGAACGGACAGCAGTGGTGACGTCAGTTATTTTATAATATAAAAAATTTAACAGGAACCAAACGTTATCTTATAAACAACCCTGTTAGTGGTTTGTTTACCTTCTTTTAAATACCTAAAAGTGCAGACTATAGATTTCAGTAAAAGCTTATTAGCGTAATGCATGTTCGTCATTTGTTTTGAATGGGCGAGCGGCGTTATGCCAGCCTGGCGCAATCTGTTGGGCATAATTTCCTTTGTCCCCTCATCACGCCGAAACGGCACAAATTTTAACCAGTTTTGGTACAGGTATAGTTGAACATTCAAAGATGATATAGGATACTTTTTACCCGACTACGAAGTTGCGGGCACCGTCTGTCACCAGGCTGTATCTCAAGAACGGTGATAGCTAGACAGTTGAAATTTTCACAGATGATGTATTTCTATTGCCGCTATAATAACAAATACTAAAAATAAAATAAAATAAATATTTAAGGGGGGCTCCCATACAACAAACTTGTTATAGATTATGGTACGGAACTCTTCATGCGCGAGTCGGACTCGCACTTGCCCAATTTTTTTTAATAGTGTTAGTCTCTTATACTTATCCTACAAATTACGTATGTGTCATTAGATAAGTATTGTTATATATTAGTAAGGATAAGTAGTAAGGTGAGGCCAGTACATGTGTATAAATATTGTAATTAATAAGTATTTTGTTCCGGCGTCGCCAATGGCTGTTAGCTGCGATAGTAGCGACTGTCAGCCCGGCCCTTGTTGTTTATGTATATCGTTTTTACGTTGTTGTGGTGAATTTGATTTTTGCTAAGTAGCTTATTAGTGAGAATAAAACATTTGTACCTAATACCTATTAACTACAATAAAGAAACTGTGACAATCTCAGGAGTTTAAATTACAGGAGTTCGAACAATAAGGGAGGATGCAGGAACTATTGCAGCACTATTTAATGTCACATCAAAGTATTAATGGGGTGAAAGATTCAGGTTGGTGGCACTAGTTGGCGGGACTTTCGTTGTACAAAAGAACGTGCAGGAACACCACTATGAATGTCAACCATCATCATCATCATTCATCATATCAGCCGACAGACGTCAACTGCTAGACAAAGTTCTCCACAACGTTCGGTCGAGCACTGCCCTCATCAAATTGCTGCCCGTGATGCTAACCAGGTCGTCGGTCCATCTTCTTTGGGGCGCCCACGCTGCGTCTTCCGGTACGCTGTCGCCACTTAAGAACCGTTCTGCCCCAACGGCCATTGATCTACGAGCAATGTGAGCTATTTTTTACATTTTAAACCCCCATATCTGATCTATTGAAACTGACATTAAAATTCTATATACTTAAATAGGTTCAAAGATCTTTACTTTCTCATAAGAATACAAGAATATTCACTTGCATGAGAATCTTAACATGCAACTAGGTATCTTAATCGGTGAGCGCACACTTATAAAATAATATATAAGCACACTTGAGACTAAATACAATACACTTATTTATAACTTAATTTAAAGGTAATAACTAAAAAATTTTTTGTCGGGTATGCACTATGCAGTACAATTGCAATAGAATGCGTGCAAGCGTATTCGCATTATCGGCCCGAACCGACCGGCCCATAGAAACAGTACCGCCTACCATGTGCTGATATCTCGGCCAACACAAGCAACCATCGAGCACCCGAAGCCAGTGCATCTCATACTTATAAAATCTATTCGCAAAATTTCATGAGAATCTGTTGAGAAATGTGGACGGTACGCGAGAACAGCGAGAGATGCAAACATCCGGGCAACCAAAAGAAACTTTGCCGAAGCTGAAATTGACGCTTCGCTCGCTTACATGCTTATTAAGTTAGTTCTATGTAGGGCTGCCATCTCTAAATTTGCTGAACCCGGAATAAAAAAATGCGGACGGAGCGTAAATCACATTTTCCCTGGACGTGTCCGGGTTTTCCCCGGACACTTTTTGAATACCCCCCGGACGCCCGCCAAACTAGGACAAATCCGGGGAAGCCCGGACGGGTGGCAGCCCTAGTTCTATGCTAACGTCTCAGTAAACTCGTTAAATTAGTTACGTTCTAATTAGGATGTACGTTTCACAGTACAAACTCGAAGCAAGCTTGAATGTAATTAGACAAGCCGCATCACAAAGCCAGTTAGCTTCTAGGAAAAGGAACCCGATGTGTACTGTAGTACTTACCGCATCACTGAGCCAGTTATAGCACAAAACAGATAGGTACAGAAATCAATCTACATACAAGCGCGCTCGAGCAAACGCACACAGACATTGGTCACGGACACGTCAAGCGGATGGCACTCGCGCTCGCACTGGTCTGAACTGGTCCGAGATATCGTTTGTGTTTTGTGGTTATAGCTTCTAGGGACCGATGAAGGTTTCTATTCTTCCTTGACCATTTTCCCATCTATAGCCTAACAAGTATATCGGTCGGCCCAGGGATAGGGTGCACACAAACAGTTTTCATACGGCAATAATTTGCATACATGTCATTAGCGATTTTTCAAGGATTTGTCATTAACCAAATTCAAAATATTTTTTACCGGAATGCTGCTCAATCCTTTGGTATTCTTACGAAATGAATACTGAATCCTATTGAAAAATACTTGACTTTCATCACTACTATCAGCCGATACATCCGGCTTTATTAAGTATGCAAAAATTACTTGAAATTTGCGGAATATTTAGTCCTGTTTCCTATTTGTTTACATCAGTGACATTCACTGACTTTCAACGTCATTTACCACGGTTTGTCCTTGCCAGTAAAATAAATAAGTAGGTACCTACCACTAAAAATTCGCAATATGGCGTGGGTTGTAAATCACCCTGTTGGGTTATACTTGGGTTTTCTCCAAAGTGCTAATTGCAAGCAATCATAATTATAGGTATACCTAATCATAATCACTGGACGGTTTATTTTTTCCGCGGCAACTGCTGAGGTCGCACTGTTCCCCGTTATGTATTTTGCATGGCCAATACACCATGTAGGGTGGTTACCAAATTATCACTGCACACACAATATCAAAACCATTTTATTTTTTATTCTGATAAGGAAAGTGACAACCCTATTATTTCACATACGGACGGCCAAAGGAATTTGAACGAAATAATCAATTCAGCTTTTATTAGAACACGTTTAGGGGTTCGAATAGGTACGTTAGATCCGAGCGCCCTACATAAATTCGATTGCGTGAATTTTGTAATGGAAATATTTACTTAGGTACAAGACATAAATTCGTTTGCGTGAATTTTGTAAGGCAATGGCTATTTGTACTCACGGACAGACCTAAAGGTTGTGGAGTTATCAACTAATATTTCAGATGAAGTGAATTTAAACTTATATATATCGCTGAAAAATTAATAAATTGTCGCGTTTAAATTTCTCTAGAAAGTCGCATCCCAAACTGCCTTGTAAGAGTTCACTGAATCGACCTTTGTGAACACACACACACAAACAGAGATACACATATACATGTTTGAATAAGGTATCAGGTGCGACCCTCTGAAACCTCCGAAAACTTTTACGAGGCATAACTTTTTTACGTTTCTTATTACGTATGCTTGAATAAAACTGCAAATGAAAAAGTGGATGATGCTCACTTGTTTAGGTATAACGGAGATTCCACGACGAGCGAGAGATCCGAGCGCGACGGCATAACGAGTGAGCGAGACACACGTACCTACACCGCTGCCGCTGTCGCTCATAATCGTGTCATCTGTAACTCTTATTTAATACTTAGTGGTTCTGTGATCGTGATTTTGAAAAATTCTGAATCGACAAAGAATATAATTAACGAACGTACCTACTCACAGATTTTCACGAGAAATGCAACCTCTAGTCGAGAACAGCCTAAAAGCATCTGGACATCTAAACATTCGGCCATACGAAAGAACTTTCGGTAAATATGATTGTTATTCGAAAATTTACAAAAAAACACTTAACACTTCTACGTTTAAAAATATGTGAGTGGGTACCTAAGTAAGTCCGTGATCTATACATATAAACGGAAAAGTCCTGACTGACTGACTCACTCATCAACGTAGAGCCGAAACTAGTGAACCTAGGAACTTCAAATTTCTAGAATAGATTAAGCATACGATGAAAGCACGCACTAAGAAGGGATATGTCAAAATTAATATATTATATAGCTAAGACATTGCTAAATTGGGAATACAGCCATGTCTCGTAGAATTAGAGAACCGATGTCTGTCATATAAGCATACGTATGTTTTAGATTTGATCAGACGATCGTCCCCTTAGCGCAACGTGACACGCGACTCCTCGCGCGAGATGTTTGCCTATCTCTTACTGTGTAGTACTGTGAGAAAGTGACGGGTGACGCTATGTCACTATGGGACAAGAGTCGCGAAGCATAGTTGTGCTAGAGGGGCGTCTGGCTTTGGCTCTTGCGGTTTTTTTCTCTTTGCCCGCGCGGAATTCAATCATACCAACGGTCAGGGTTGTCAGGCGAGTGCAACTGAAATATCGTAAAGATTTTTATCTACTCCATTTTTTTTTATGAGTTTATACAGTTACTAACTCTTATAGACATAAATTTCGTGAGCCTTGTAAAAGCCTATGGACTGTGCCCTAAAAAAGGTTCAGTCCTTTTGCTTTTTCGGTGACATTATAACATCGTTAGCACTGTTAACTGATGCGTGTCACATGTTATCGGTTATACTTTTCACTTTATATTTTTTTACTTTTTACCCTTTGTCTTTCACTTATTAATTATAAATTTTTACTTTTTACCTTCTACTTTTACATTTTACTCGAACTATGGGAAACTAAGCACAATAAATAGGCTTTTACGTAGGTAGGTCCTGAGCTGTTTTTTAGGGTTCCGTAATCAACTAGGAACCCTTATAGTTTCGCCATGTCCGCCTGTCCGTCTGTCCGTCCGCGGCTTAGCTCCGTGATCATTAGTAATAGAAAGCTGAAATTTGATATGAGTATGTGTATGAATCACGCCGCCAAATCGGTAACTCAAAAAATATATTTTTTTTTCGGTTAGGTACCTCTCGAACACCTAAAGTGGGGGTGAATTTTTTTTTTCGTTTCAACGCTAGTGTGTGGGGTGTCGTTGAATAGGTCTTTTAAAAATAATAGGGGTCTTCGAACATTATTTTTTGATAAAGTCAGCAATTTTGTAAATATTCGCTCCGAAAATAAAAAAAATAGCGCCCCCTCTGACTTTTCAACCACGGGTCAAAAAATTATGGGAAAATTCATGAAAATGAGACCTTATAAGTACTTTCAATGGAAACTATGTTGAACAAAATCGGTCGAGCCGTTTTTGAGTTATCGCAAAATTTCATAATTTTCTTAAAAGGACGTAAGTTGACTTCTAGAAGGTAATAAGTAACTACAGTTACTTTGGCATTTACGACCTTTTTATAGAGCTTGAAATCTTTCTCGTAATTTAAACCTAAAACCGCTGTTTTAAGCCCGTTTATTGTGGAGGATGGGCATTGCAACTACGGGAACCCTAAACTGAGCGTGGCCCGACATGCTCTTGGCCGGTTACTTGAAGTAAGCTTTAGTTGATGATAAGTTACGCAGGTATTTTGGGGATTTTAGACATCCGACATTTGCTTTCCTACTAATGGCCACAATGTTACATGAGGTCGAAACTATCGACGATCTGATCAGGTCGGCTGCTGAATGGCGCTTAACACGATCTAAGGTGTAGGGAGCGCGTTTTTCATAGTAAGTTATTAAAATACTAGAATTTACTCCCTACGTCCTGCAATTAGTAGGTAGGTACCTACTCATTGTATCATACATTGTAACGGACTCAAAAATATCGTACATGTCGATAAATTATCGTAAGATCCGTATGTCTGGCAACTTGGCAACCCTGCCAACGGTATCTCCACATCTATACTATTATAAAATCCTAAATTTGTATTGAAAATTAATTTTCTATGGAGGGAGGTCATGATTTCAGGAAAAATCTCGATAGCGTGATGCAGCCGGATAGTTGTTTTGTATGGACACGCGTCGCCATGCCAACCTGGCGCCATCTGTTTTCAAAAAAAACCGTTGTCCTCGCATCACGCCGAAACGGCTGGATAAAAAGCTACCAATTTTGGTACAGGAATAGCTGAACATCCAAAGATGGTTATAGGATACTTTTTATTATGATTAATATTTATCTCTGAAAACATAAATTCCATGAAATATTTTCCTTACAATGTGTAAACCTTATAATGACAGCGTTTGTGATTTTGAATTTAGAACGACGCGACCCCCGCGTGGCTCTTACGTGTACAAAAACTAAAAAGTATGAATTCGACCTAATACCTCCGCGCGGCCCACCGGCATTAACAACAAGGTTAAGGTTGTTTGAGGCGTTGAGTTACGGAAACCGTCTTAGTTAGATAGAAAAGATGGCGCCAATTATCGACCAACACAGACGAAAATATGAGTGCAATGTTCGTTGTAAATTGTCTCATGCCCAAAAAAATATTATACATTTCTTTAAAAACACAATTTGCGACAATAGGAACTAATGCTCTTTTATTGAATATACAATTATATTCTTCTGTAGTTTGTAAGTATCGACCAAATCCCGGAGACGCAATTAAAAACGTTAATGAATAAAACAGATTTTTTAATGCTATTTTATCGAGTGTAATTGAAATAAAAGTATTTCGAATCAATTTAAGTAAATTAAATACAGTTCTAAATATGTTTTACCAACCAACATTTAGAACATTAGGCGCAAATTTTGGTATTGTTTGTGTTTGGCCTAACTTACTAATAAGGTAGCGAAATGTATAATAAACGATAAATATACGATATATTTAGCGACAATTTTGCATCTATGTAGTTTTTTTTATATAAAATTTATTCAAAGTAATAAATATCAATCATTCTTTATTTTTAACGGCGTGTTGAGATTTTGTTGATGACCCAATTTTCCGCTAGATGGCGTTGTTACCTTGACAAAATCTCCATACTAGCGGCTGCATCGCGCTGTTAAGATTTTTCCCGAGTTAATAACACCAGCTCCATACATATGAAGGATTCACGCACGTCGTTGCGTGCCTGTGACCACGATTCGGCACAAGCTAGGGTGTAGTGTGATGGGTTGACTCGGACTTCGAGAATTACTACCGAAGTTGTTGAATATTGATCGCATACCTAATAATATAAGCAGCAGTGTATCAATTATTGAGAGTTGCTGCTCGACAATGTATGCATTTTGTATGAAAAACAACCATGATTCGAGACAAGACAAAATTATAAAATTTACAATGTAGAAAGGATTTCACCCAGCCGGGATTTGAACCCAGAACCTACTGAAATAATAACCGTGTCATCTCATGCATTTTCCTTTGCTTCCTTATTCATAATACCACGGATAACAAAACAGTGAGGCCATCACGTACCTATCCGTTCAGTGGTGCTGTCGCCATTATTGACGTACGCTAAATTGAGTTAAGTTGGCACCTGAATCTTATGGCGTTACTTAGGAAATTATTATGACAGGTCATATTATTATATTAGTATTAGTACCATTGCAGACGAAAGTAATTTATTGTCATCTTAATAGATGTCATTAATATATGTTCAGGTAGGACTATGAGCTAATTATTTTTCAAGGTGCTTTGAATAGTTATCTACAATAATCAATAAATATTCAAAACGATATATAAACATAAGTCTAGCCTCAATTTAAACTAAACCAAGATGATGTTCACAATGGTAGCACCTAAGGTACGGAGCGTTCTAGGGAAGTCGCCCACCCACTAATTTAAGTAGTAACTTAATGCGATGCCGTAGGCCGAGCTCTACGTAGCACTGAAGGTGCAGAGCGTCCCAGGGATGCCGCTCACACATGTAAGCTTATATAAGTGTGTGGGCGGCCTCGCATTAAGTTTTTTAAATCTACGATAGACAATAAATATTAAAAACGATCTTTTAAACATACCTAAGTCTTGACTCAATCTTAATTAAACCAAGATGATGTTCACAAGCGAAGCACCGAAGGTGCGGAGCGTTCTAGGAAAGTCGCCCACCCACTAATATAAGTAGTAACTTAATGCGAGGCCGTAGGCCGAGCTTCACATAGCACCGAAGGTGCAGAGCGTCCCAGGAAAGCCGCTCAACCTTAAACTTATATTAAGTGGGTGGGCGACCTCGCAATAAGTTATTTAAATCTACAATAGACAATAAATATTAAAAATTGGGCGAGTGCAAGTCCGGCTCGCGCATGAAGTTTGTTGTAGGGAGCCCCCCTTAAATATTTTTTTTATTTTATTTTTAGTATTTGTTGTTATAGCGGCAATAGAAATACGTCATCTGTGAAATTTTCTACTGTCAGCTATCACCGTTCTTGAGATACAGCCTGGTGAAAGACGGACGGACGGACAGCGAAGTCTCAGTAATAGAACCCCGTTTTTACCCTTTGGGTACAAAACCCTAAAAACAATCTCTTAAACATAAGTCTTGCCCCAATTTTAATTAATCCAAGATCATGTTCTCAAGTGTAGCACCGAAGGTGCGGAGCGTTCTAGGGAAGGCGCTCACACACTTAAACTTATATTAACTAGGTGGGCGGCCTCGCATTAAGTTATTTAAATCTACAATAGACAATAAATATTGAAAACAAATTTTTAAACATAAATCTTGCCTCAATTTTAATTAAACCAAGATCATGTTCACAAGCGTAGCACCGAAGGTGCGGAGCGTCCTAGGGAAGGAGCCCACTGACTAATATAAGTAGTAACTTAATGCGAGGCCATAGGCCGAGCTTCACATAGCACCGAAGGTGCAGAGCGTCCCAGGAAAGCCGCTCACACATTTAAACTTATATTAAGTGGGTGGGCGACCTCGCATTAATTTATTTGAACATATTTTAAGTGGGTGGGCGTCTTCCCTGGGACGCCCCACACCTTCGGTGCTAAGTTACCTTATAAACCCTTAGTAATTTAATGCGAGGCCGCAGGCCGAGTTCCACGAGCGTCCCAGGGAAGCCGCCAACCCACTTAACATTTGTTTAAGTAACTTAATAGGCGGCTTCCTTGGGACGCTCCGCACCTTCGGTGCTACGCGGAGCTCGGCCTGCGGCCTCGCATGAAGTTACTTCATCTTATATTAAGTGGGTACGGCTTCCTTGGGACGCTCCGCACCTTCGGTGCTACGCGGAGCTCGGCCTTCGGCCTCGCACTAGGTTATTTCAACTTATATTAAATGGGCGGGCGGATTCCTTGGGACGCTTCGCACCTACGGTGCTACGCGGAGCTCGGCCTTCGGTCTCGCATTAAATTACTTCGACTTATATTAAGTGGGTGGGCGGCTTCCTTGGGACGCTCTGCACCTTCGGTGCTACGCGGAGCTCGGCCTGCGGCCTCGCATTAAGTTACTTCAACTTATATTAAGTGGGTGGTCGGCTTCCTTGGGACGCTCCGCACCCACGGTGCTACGCGGAGCTCGGCCTTCGGCCTCGCATTAAGTTACTTCAACTTATATTAAGTGGGTGGTCGGCTTCCTTGGGACGCTCCGCACCTACGGTGCTACGCGGAGCTCGGCCTTCGGCCTCGCATTAAGTTACTTCAACTTATATTAAGTGGGTGGGCGGCTTCTTTGAGACGCTCCGCACCTTCGGTGTTACGCGGAGCTCGGCCTGCGGCCTCGCATTAAGTTACTTCAACTTATATTAAGTGGGTGGGTGGGTGGCTTCTTTGAGACGCTCCGCACCTTCGGTGCTACGCGGAGCTCGGCCTTCGGCCTCGCATTAAGTTACTTCAACTTATATTAAGTGGGTGGTCGGCTTCCTTGGGACGCTCCGCACCTACGGTGCTACGCGGAGCTCGGCCTTCGGCCTCGCATTAAGTTACTTCAACTTATATTAAGTGGGTGGGTGGCTTCTTTGAGACGCTCAGCACCTTCGGTGTTACGCGGAGCTCGGCCTGCGGCCTCGCATTAAGTTACTTCAACTTATATTAAGTGGGTGGGCGGCTTTCTTGGGACGCTCCGCACCTACGGTGCTACGCGGAGCTCGGCCTTCGGCCTCGCATTAAGTTACTTCGACTTACATTAAGTGGGTGGGCGACTTCCTTAGGACGCTCCGCACCTTCGGTGCTACGCGGAACTCGGCCTTTGGCCTCGCAATAAGTGTAGTGAACGTATGATATTGTGTTTACGCGTGCGAAGCCGCGGGCAAAAGCTAGTAAAGGAATATAGATTGGATGCCATACCTATTGACAAGTATGGTATATGTTTAGGCAAAATACAAATAGCCTAAAAGATAAAACAGATATTTATGTTTTTAGGGTTTCGTACCTCAATCGGAAAAAACGGAACCCTTATAGGATCACTTTGTAGTTTGTTGTCCGTCCGTCCGTCGGCATGTCTGTCAAGACCCCTTATCTCGAGAACGCGTGAAGGTATCAAGTTGAAATTAAATTATACCATATACTCAAGTCTACGCTACGGTCCCTTGAAGCTGTGAAAAAAATCAAACTTCTACGTTAACGTGAAAAAAAGATACGGTCGTTTATGTCGCAAAAAACGCACATTTCTACACTCAAGGGTATCAAAATGATAGGGTACTTCCCGATGACCTAGAACTATGAAATTTGGCAAGTAATATCGTCACATACTACAAATACTTATTAAAATCTGAAAACAATACATTTGTAAAAAAATCATAAAAATATAGTCCTTTTCAAACATCATATTTGGAGAACTCAGTTGCGTTAAGTTTGCACCTCATTTGTATCCGGCGCGATACATTTCAGGTGCAAACTTAACTCAACCAGGCCAATTAAGTTTTTTTTTTTTTTTATACTACGACGGTGGCAAACTAGCATGCGGCCCGCCTGATGTTAAGGAGTTACCGCCGCCTATGAACGCTTGCAACGCCAGGAGCATCACGCGCGCGTTGCCGACCCTTTAAGAACCTATTTACTCCCCTCTTGAAGAACCGCATACTGTAGCCCCCGGGGAAAACCTCGGCAGGGAGCTCATTCCACATGCGAAGCGTTCGCGGTAGGAAGTTCCTCTGGAACAGGACAGTTCTCGACCATTTAGGCTCTAGCATGTGAGGATGAACACCCTGCCGATGGCGAGCAGTGCGGTGGTAGAAGGTAGCCGTGGGCATCATGTCAAACAATTCCTCAGAACACATCCCATTATAAAGACGGTAGAACACACACAAGGAGGCAAAGTCTCTCGTCAGACTTAAAGGCTCGATTCCATCTGTGAGAAGGCGGTGGTAGAAGGTAGCCGTGGGCATCATGTCAAACAATTCCTCAGAACACATCCCATTATAAAGACGGTAGAACACACACAAGGAGGCAAAGTCTCTCCTCAGACTTAAAGGCTCGATTCCATCTGTGAGATGGGATAAGTGAAAGTTTGTACGGAACCCTCGGTGCGCGAGTCAGACTCGCACTTAGCCAGTTTTTTTAACGTAGAATATAGGTTGGTTAAGTTAAGAAAGAGGATATCTCCAACATTAAACTTGAGCATTGGATAGGTAAAAAAAAAATATAAACGTTTCATCAAATTTTATTTTCATAGAAATTTCATTTCATCGAAAGCATTGTTTTCTGATCCAATACCACAAAATATTTTGGAATGTTATAACACAAACCTTACCTAACCAAATTGCCTAAGTAGGTACAAAAATTTATGACCGCCGAGGAAAAAAATGTCTATGAGAATGAAACAGTCGGTGAACTGTTTTTCTATAAAAGATAGAACCCCTAAAAACACATGGTGGTTTTTTAAAATCATAATGTGTGTTTTATTATTGTTGTCTTAGTCTCATGAGAATTTTTGGATTGTCATCATCATCACATATATAGATAAATATTAGAAACACACAACAGTTAAATGTAATACCTACCGACAAATTTCAGAATATCCAGTTTCCTTTCGCTCATTATTATTCTGTCGCCGTTCGCGTAAGCTCATAAGTCGGCGATACAAATAACCAACGCAAATTAAGATTTCAGAGATGGCGTTTTTTGAATTTCCTGCGGTAACTTTATATTTTCCGGTGTGAAAATTGGGCCGCGGCTTGATTGAAAATCTTAACAGATTTTGGTGAGGTACGGATAAGTCGGATCCGTTACCTCCTTTCCACGTACAATAGGTATTTATACTAATATTTATTTATAATTATAACTATCTGCGCCGCGCGTTGTTACTCGCTCATCCCACGGGAACACTAAATTCTTTCGGGATAAAAAGTGGCCTATGTATTAAATTCATACTAAAATTTATCATACTTGGTTCAGCTGTTTGAACGTGAAGAAGTAACAAACATAGGTACTACACATAAACAGTCACAAACTTTCGCCTTTATAATATCAGTGTGATTCTAAAATTGTATTGAAAATTAGTTTTCTATGGAGAGGTCATTATTTTAAGGAAAATGTTAACAGCGCGGTGGAGTATAGTCGTATAGCGCCATCTTTAGGTAAACAATTCTTAGTCCGATCATTACGCCGATACGCGGATACCTAATATCGGGAATGCATAAAGGCATTAAGTCCGCCATTTGTACTTTTTTTTGTATTGTGCAATAAAGTTTAAATAAATATAGCTAGGCATCTAAAGATTATGTATATAATCTGTGTCCAAAGATTCATACTTTTACTCGACTACGGTTAAAAAATGTTTACGCGGCCAATAGCGCTTCTTGTGGCCGCTACAGTACCTACACTTGTCCCTTTTCCACGCTCGAAGTGGGAAAAAGAGAGTTGTACTGTGGCGGCCACTATCTACGATTTCTAATTCAAGACCAAAAAAGCTACCACAAGGTTGCCACTACAATAAAATATTTTTACAATAGTAAAATCCTTTTTCTTTTTTAAACACACTAAGATAATGTATTAATTGGTAACTTTAACTATATTTTAACAAAATAATTAGATACTTATGTATTTATTACAATAAATACGAGAGGAGATAATACAAATTTAAACATCGAGGATTTTGTTACAAAATCTGGTATTGCAACAATTGCTAAGAAACAAACTCAGATGTCATTTAAATTTTGTCTATTTTGACAGTGACGTATCTGTCGTAGTTTTTTGTCGTAGTCTTGAATTAGAAATCCGTGTTTAGAAGCCGTAGTATGCGCCAGCTCTAAGGCTCCCAATTCCGGTATAAAAAAATACGGGGAGTCCCGGGATCCCGCGGTTGTTCCTGAAAAATCTCGGGATTGGAAGCCCTAGTCATCATCGCTCAATTACGACGCATTTTCCACAACTAACCAATAAAATACAGTTCTTAGGCGTGACTGAATATTAAAAAAAACCGGCCAAGTGCGAGTCTGGTTTGCGCACGGAGGGTTCCGTACAAATACTTATCCCATCTTAACTGGCCGGGTTAAGTTTGCACCTGGTATGCATGGCGCCGCATACAAATGCTGTGCAAAGTTAACGCAACCGATCACGTTCGTTGTATGGGATCCCCACTTAAATAGTTATTTTATTCTGTTTTTAGTATTTGTTGTTATAGCAGCAACAGAAATACATCATCTGTGAAAATTTCAACTGTCTAACTATCACGGTTCATGAGATACAGCCTGGTTACAGACGGACAGACATGCGGACTTGGTAATAGGGTCCCGTTTTTGACGCTTTTGGTACGGAACCCTAAAAAGAGCTCTGTGTTTAACTCTGTGAGGAGCAATTTCACAAACGCTTTCATTTAAAGTAAATATTTTACTTCTTATAGGCGCTTTTGTTTTAGCACGTTTCGGATCGAGTCCCTGGTGAGACATCATTTTCCATTTTATTAAGCACTAAGCACCTTTAGTTTGCGTTCCATTTACTCGTACAGTAAATAATTGACAGCTAGCTGGTAGTATACACTACCCATACCATGAGTTATAACCCGCGCGGCGAACGATGATCCCTATGACACCTGTCATCTCAGGAAAATTTTCAGATTATAGGTTATAAAATGTACTGAAATGACAGGTGTCATATAGGGAGCATCGTTCGCCGCGCGGGGTATAACGTGACCGAACTCGCTAGCGACTAGCGACAGCGTAAACGACTTGTATGGAGAATAGAACAGTACCCTTACCAAGAGTTTACAGTGACTGTACTCGCTAGTGACTACGTAAAGTATTTGTATGGAGAATTGTAGTTCTACAAAGTAACCGCCAGGGGCGCTGTCTCCATACAAATCATTTATACGCTGTCGCTAGCGAGTACCGTCACGTTAAGTCATGGTAAGGGTACAGCGTAGGGAATGCAACGGTTAATCGAATTTGTATGAACATAACCGCGGTTTCGGTAAATAACCGGTTTTTTTTCATACTAAAGATAACCGATTGCATTCCCTAGCAGCGCCCCTGGCGTTTATTTTGTAGAACTACAATTTTCAAAACAAATCGTTTACGCGTTCGCTAGCGAGTGTGACTGACTCATGGTATTATTTTTTATATTATTTTACTGATATTAATTGGTTCTAGTGTGTTGGAACTGCCATACCTCCACACCATGTGGTAACATCATTGAAGACAAGGGTTTTTCCTACCAGGATTTATCCTGAATATTTTCAAAACAATTGCTGTATAAAAATTCAACAGGTTCTTGGATTTCTTTATAACGAATTAAGAGGCCTTAATCTTTTTAAAATGCTGATTGTTTTAGACCTTTTTCTCTATGATCAAACATGTTTCTTAACATATTATTAATGGTACTCCCTAGGCTATTTATTGCTATACTTTTTTCATTAATAATTTTTGTCTCAATAACTACTCGAAATATAAATATAAATAAAATATAAATATCGGACAACCTCACACAAATCAATCTAGTCCCACAGTAAGCTCTAGTAGGCTTGTGTTATGGACACTAGATGACGATAAACATACTTATATAAATAAATACATACTTAAATACAAATGACATCCATGACCCAGGCACAAATATTCGAGTTCATCAGGTGTTTATGGGCGACGGTTATCGCTTTCCATCAGGCGATACGTTTGCTCGTTTGCCCCCTATGACATAAAAAAAAAAAAAAAAAATCACACAAATATTTGCCCTGGCCGGGATTCGAACCCAGGACCGTCGTGAAATTGTCAAAATTCACGCGGAAAATTAGTTTTAACAACTTATTTTCGACTGCATGCAATGAAAGCATGATATAGCTATGTTACTACCTAGAACTCGGGGAAAAGTAGGTATTATTCACTGCGAAGAGTTGGTTGAAATTATCATAATAATCAATATATTTGTCATAAATGTCATAATAATATCTTTTTCTTTTCTTAAAGGAATAAGGCCTCGACTTTTCCATAATTGAACTAGAATAGGTATGGTACAATTTTTGTAAGACCATTAAATTATATTTTATACCGATAGTCCTTGCTGTATGGATCTTTGCCTTCAAAACCTAATAAAAAAAAATGTTGTTTATGCATCTGACTATGTTAAGCTATTGACATTTTGACATTGACAACTGTCAACCATCGCCTAGTCTTTTTAGGGTTCCGTACCCAAAGGGTAATAACGGGACCCAATTAGAGACTTCGCTGTCCGAGTGTCCGTCCGTCCCATGGACCGTCCGACCGTCTGTCTGTCACCAGACGAACGGTGATAGCTAGACAGTTGAAATTTTCACAGATGATGTATTTATATTGCCGCTATAACAACAAATACTAAAAATAAAATAAAATAAATATTTATGGGGGGCTCCCATACAAAAAACTTGGTATAGATTATGGTACGGAACCCTTCATGCGCGAGTCGGACTCGCACTCGCCCAATTTTTTTGCCTTTAATTTCAAAGTAATAATTCTAATGATATCCCCAAAAGATGTATGTGTTACCTATCTATAGACGCAATTGACAACAATTATTTTTTTACCAGGTTTATTTCCGATATAATCAAATATAAAATAGGTAAGATAAATTAATATTACCACATTTTTACATTTTCTAAAATATCCCAATCTATGATTGAAAAATCCATTTGAATATGTATTTTTCAATCCTCATTCCTAAAAAGCGAGGGCGACAAGTAATTGGTCACAGTGCCAGGTAAATCATACAATCGGAAGACTATTACAAAGACGGATTTATTAGATGGAATTTGAATCACATTTTTTCTTTTTTTAGGGTTCCTTACCTCAATCGGAAATAACGGAACTCTTATAGGATCACTTTGTTGTCCGTCCGTCCGTCTGACTGTCAAAACTCGAGAACGCGTGGAGGTATCGAGTTGAAATTAACACCATATACTCAGATCTATGGTCCCTTGAAGCTGTGAAAAATGCAAACAACTACGTTTACGTGAAAAAAAGATACGGCCGTTTTATGTCGCACAAAACGTACATTTCGACACTCTCAAGGGAATCAAAATGATAAGTAAGTACTTCCCGATGACCCAGAACTATGAAATTTGGCAAGTAATATCGTCACATACTACAAATATTTAGAAAAATCTGAAAACTATACATTTGTAATAAGATCATAAAAAATATAGTCCTTTTCAAACATCATATTTGGAGAACTCGGTTGCGTTAAGTTTGCACCTCGTTTGTATGCGGCGCGAGAAAATTTCAGGTGCAAACTTAACTCAACCAGACCAATTAAGATGGGATAGATGAAAGTTTTTTACGGAACCCTCGGTGCGCGTCAGACTCGCACTTGGCCGGTTTTTTTCTTTTAGGTCACCATTGAGTGCTGATTCTTAGACGACGCTACTTTCACCAGTAGATATTATTAACATTTTAAAAACAAGTCCGTATAATCAAATAAAAATAATAGTTTTGGATTCTGTGATTATAAAGTAGGTAATGAAGTTAGTTTAAACTGAACACTGTTTGAAAATTAGACATGTTCTGAATGAATTACTCCTATTTGACCTTAACTTTGAATCATGTGCGTATCAAACTAAGCCCTCGCCTTGTTCTACTTGTAGAACAATAGTTCTAGAAATAGCATACCTAGTACCTACAGCGACAGATATCGGAACTGCAGCAACAGGCATTCTTGTCACCGTTGTATGAGTATACCTATAGCGTGTATATTTGATATAACCCATGGTATAATAATAAACTTTATTAGACTATGATATAACCGCAAACTTTACGGGGTCTTAGTATAGGCACTTATTAATATATTGATCAGTAAATTATTAAAAAAATCTAACTTTTTTTTTCATATAAAATAATACAGCACGCAATGTATTTGTTTGTTGTTGTTTGTTGACACTTAACATAGTCATGTCACAACTGTCACTTAGTAACAACTACGCCACGCCATACATTGCTGCTCAGAAAAATTTCAAAAATTAATTACGCTATGGCAGTTAACGGAAAATTAATAATTTTTATAAATATCAGATTATAGCACTAAAATCTCCGTCTGGCTTCAATCTGCGGTTATATAATTTATATCAAATATACACACTGTATTTAGATTTGGTAAATGTAGACGAATGGTTGATTAGTTTTTTCTTGCTAGAATTTTTGTCTTTGACGTTTGGAGACACTTTAGAGCTCCAAAACGACTGTTGAGACCTTTACATCTCCGAATTAAATTTCTTGACTACGGTGGCTCTACATCTAGATTAATAATCCAGTTAATAAAGGAGTTTGACCTTACAAACGGTCCGGTAGTTTTGAATTTTTGCCCAAGCTCTGTTGTAGCTAAAATGCTCCTAAACGAAGATACTCGTAAAATCCAAAAGTTTGTTTTTGAGTTGTAAATTGCGATTTTTTTCGTTTTTTTAAATGTGCATATCTCCGTAACTATCTGTCCTAGAAACAAAATATAAAATGCAGAATATAGTAAATTTAGCTCTCTATAACATTGTCTAAGATTTCTTCTGGCTAATATGCTCCTAAAGGCAGATATGAGCTAAAATATGAAGAAAGTCCCGGTTTTCCAAAATGGCGGCGGTCGCGGGGGGGGGGGATTGTGCGTTTTGCATTTTAAACACTGACCAACCATCCTAGACAACATATCAAAAATTCAAAACTACCGGACCGTTTGTAAGGTCACCCATAGTACTTTAGTCTCTTTGCACCGAATTATAAGTACTAACAGTAAGTGAAGTTTATTGTAATTTAATAGACCCGGAGACAATGTAAGTCTCCCTGTAAAATATGCCCAGTGATTTCTCTGTTGCATTACTACTATGATATTATTATTGTAAATTGTAACTAAATGACTTTTTTATATGTACCTAACTTAGAAATCTTAGAATCTGACATGTAAAAGAGCTCTTGTAGCCTACTTCCAGAATAACATTTTGAATTTTAATTTGGGTCAGGGTCTTCTACTAAAAACCCTTGTTGTCGCAGAATTGTCCTTAGGAGACATTCATTACTGAACTTTCCGTGTTTTCCACATATTTACGAAATATATACCTATGTTGTATTTTAGGTGAAACGTAAAGATTTAGTCAGACCACGGGCGGTAATTCGTAAAGCCTCTGATCGCATAATTACACAAACACCTACGATCTGAGACATTATCGAATTCTCCGCCCTATGTATGTGTACCTACAGGTATAGTACAAATTGGGAACACCCAAATACTCCGAAATATTTTATTCCGATTTTGCTTATTCCGATTTTCAAAACTCCGAATTTCATAATTCCTAGTAAATAAAATTCCGATTACTAAAAAACACGAAATTTATTTAACCGAATTTCAAAATTCCGATTGTATATTATTCCGATTTTTATAACTCCGAATAATGAAAAGCCCGAAGTGTCATTGGCCTGAAAAACAAAATTCCGATTATTAATTTTCCGAAACTTCATTACTTATTCGGAAATTTAATATTCGGGATAATGACATTCGTGTATTCAATAATAGGAAATTTCTTTCTTAGGAATTATGAAATTCGGAGTTTTAAAAATCGGCATTAGTAAATTCGGAATAAAATATTTCGGAGTATTTGGGTAAAGATTATTTATTTAACCGATTTTTTAAGTTAAAACAAAAATAGAAAACCGGATTTGGACAAATATCGAATTGGCTGAACCCCGAAAACTGTAGGTTAGGTTAGGTTTGTATTGTGTCCACGTATAGCGAAGCGAGCGAAGCGAGCGGAGCGTCAGACTTGCTGAACCCCGAAAACTATAGGTTAGGTTATTGGCTGGACCCCGAAAACTGTAGGTTAGGTTAGGTTTGTATTGTGACCACGTATAGCGGAGCGAGCGGAGCGTCAGACTTGCTGAACCCCGAAAACTATAGGTTAGGTTATTGGCTGGACCCCGAAAACTGTAGGTTAGGTTAGGTTTGTATTGTGACCACGTATAGCGGAGCGAGCGGAGCGTCAGACTTGCTGAACCCCGAAAACTATAGGTTAGGTTATTGGTTGGACCCCGAAAACTGTAGGTTAGGTTAGGTTTGTATTGTGATCACGTATAGCGGAGCGAGCGAAGCGAGCGGAGCGTCAGACTTGCTGAACCCCGAAAACTATAGGTTAGGTTATTGGCTGAACCCCGAAAACTATAGGTTAGTTTACGTTTGTATAACAACCAAAATAAAAAAATTGACAAATTGTAAGTAAAATTGGCTTAGGTTAGGTACGACGACGAGCGAAGCGAGGAGGAGTGTTAGGTTGAACTACGTTCCTAACGAGCGAGCGAAGCGAGCGAGCCGCGGAGATCTATATCGAGTGGTCGAAAAATCCTAACATTACCTATTTTAGCTTAAGGCAGGTCCGACTCAAATCCGCTTCACATAAGAATTAGCTTTGCAGGTTTATCGGTAAATGATTGGTAAGGGCTTGTGCACAAATCACGTGAGGTTCAGTAGGGGGGGGGGGGGGGTCACGAAACAATCACGATATATCACGTGGGGGGATGGAGGGGTATAAGGAGACCTCACGTGTATTTTTCTACAATAAACAAACTAAGAAAAAATCGATATTTTGTCTCAGTTTCGTTAAAAATAAATATACACTTGTTGAATACTTCAAAATAGCGAGTCTAATTTTATGAAATCATGGCGAAAAAAAATACACGTGAGGTAGTGAGGGGGAGGGGGGTCAAAAAGTAGCCGAAAAAACCTCACGTGATTTGTGCACAAGCCCTAAACCAAGAAATCAAAAGAATATTAAAATAAAGAATACACTGAATATATGAATTTATTTACTTAAAGTAATAAGTAATACAAAAATAATAAGGCATAAGGAATATGCTTCAAGCATGAAGATATAAATCATAACAATTTAAGTTTCGTATTAATATTGACTCGGACTTTTCATTTTTCGGTGTATTAAAATTCGGAATTTTGAAAATCGGTTTTTTAGCAATCGGAATTCGTACTTGTGATAAATCGGAATATTAATAGTTCGGACTTTTTACACTTCGGTGTACAAAGATTCGGAATTTTGAAATTCGTTATTATAATCATTAGGATTTTTGTAATTTCGGGAATGTAAAAATCGGATTTATGAAATATCGGAATAATCATATTCGGAATGTTGATCCATTCGGAAATGTAAAAATCGGTATTTTGAAATTCGTGATTATAAATATCGGAATTAAGTTTTTCGTATTTATGTAGTGTACCCGTACAAATTATCTAAGCTAAGCTAATCCACTTACCTGCATTCACAATGGTATTGTGTCTAATACAATCCTATCTGCTTTTGTTCTCGTAAGCGCCAACCAGTTACTTACAAAAAAAGGTTAGAACTACATTGCGTGGATATTGAATTTTCAACCTTATTCCTTGTTGAATAGGTTTAAAATGTTTGTTGACGAGAGTTCATAGTCCTTTTTCAAGAGAATACGTTCTAGTGGAGAGTCGGACGGTTATAAACTTCCAAAAAAGTTATGATCACCATTATTCTGTTAGTGCATTTTGTAGTCTAATGTTCAAGGAAATAGAGTCGATAATTTATATGAACCTTCCAAGGTGGTTACAATCTGGTTTTACTACGAGCTCGTTATCTTAATTTGTGGTTTACCCGTTGTGGTTTGTTCAATGGTATTCAGTTCTTAAGTGGATTAGCTTAGCTTAGATAATTTTTACTATATAGTACGGCTCTTTCCAGGTGAATTTTTCGCTTGAGCCCTAATCTTTCAAACAAAGGCCGTTGTCTCTATTATCGCAAAGCCGCTAGCTACCGAGTTAGCACGTGCCACTATAACATTCATATTAAAAACAAACGGTATCGTCATAGTATTAAGGTAAAAAAAAAAACAATATGTTTGCAGTACTGCTTCGGGGTGATCTATCGTCCTACACTACCAAAACGTAATATCTAGAATATCAGTGACATTAAATTGGAACCTTAATACTATGACCATTTGTTTTTCAATATGTAGGTTGTAGTGGCACGCGCCAACTCGGTACCAAGCGGCTTTGCGTAAAGCCCTTGCAAATAATAGAGACAATGGCCATTGTTTGAAAGATTAGGGCTTAAGCGAAAAATTCACCTGGGAAGAGCCGTACTATAGTATCTTTATTCTGTACTACAGGCTCATAAAATACCAGGTATATTCGCGAATGCGTGCTGCAAACTGCAAATCCAATATCAAAGTCCTTTGATGACGCACAAGCGCAGACTGACTCATTAAAAAGAAAAGAAACTCGCGTTACATACACCAAAAAAAAAACGTCTAATTGTTAGGGTTCCGTATCTCAATCGAAAAAAAACGTAACTGAGTTGTCCATCAGACTGACTCATTAAAAAGCAAAGAAACTCGCGTTACATAGGTACATCAAAAAAAAACAAAGTCTAATTGTTAGGGTTCCGTATCTCAATCGGAAAAAAACGTAACTGAGTTGTCGCATTTTAGCAGAAATTCGTAATGGTAGGTATCAAGCTTTAATTTAATTAATATCAAATATTCAGATCTTTATCCCTTGGAGACGTGAAAAAATCAAACTTCAAATTCAACGCAAACAAATGATACGAGCGTTTATTACTGCATTTGTTGACGCTGGCAAGGGAATCAAAATCTACTTACAGTTTATTTGTTCATATGCAATGCTTTCGTAGTGTGTACGGAACTCTCTGTGCGCAAATCCGACTCGCACTTGGCTGGCTATCTTGTATGGTATCCACAGGTACCTTCGCTATCTTTAATTTTACGCATGATACTTAATATAATTATACTATATTCCTTTTAATGAAAATATCAACCCGGTTAGGTGCTTCAATTAGAATAGAGCACATTGCTAAAGTAGACAAGCGCGTAGACCATCTTCCCCAGGATCCCACTATGCCAGTGTACTGTAGTGTTTCACCGAGCCACACCCACATAAATGGTGGAGGTGCGGGGTACACAGTGCAGATAACTGATAGGTAAGATTAGTCAGTTTTAGAGCACGGTTTCACTGTTTATCCCATTATTCCTACTGCAGCGGGCGCACGCGGTATTAGATTACTCCTAACGAACCCTTCTATATGACTATATGGTCCTATAAAGGTGTATAAGGGGTACAACAGTTAGTAGGCCGTGTTCAGTGTTCCAAGCCAGTGGAGCCTCTGCTCTCGTCGCGATAGGTATCTCTATCCCCGGTTTTAGATAATTTTCTAACCAGTTTACGTAATGAAATGAAAGTGTGGTGCCATTTTGTACGAAACGCTGCTTGGGAATCAATATTGGACCAAATTGTAACTGTGCAGCAGTGGCGTAGCGTTCACAGAAGCCGATTCCCACCGGCTTGCCCATTTTAGAAAATTATGTTTGTGTTCTTGGAAAAGTGAGCTTTATCAGTCCCATGCAGTTGTCAGGAGATGTTGTTTTACGCCAAGCCAAGTGTGCAAGATCTCAAGTTTTTAACTGATGAAGAGGGGTGTTATTAGTTTGTGTTGTAACTAAGCCTGTCTTTGGCATTGTAGATCCTAAAATAATGAACCGTACTTGACTTAATGTGTGTTCGCTCGAAAGGCGATTGATCGAGAGAGTTCACCTTTGAATCGGTTCATTTAGAGAGCCTGTAGGCCATCTGCTTTTTTGTGTGTTTTTGTCGTTTCAGGGTAACTTTAAATAAGTTTCTGTCAAAAATTACATTTTAGTGACAAGCTTTTATAGCCGACTGTACTTTTCTTTGGATATCCATCAAATGCTCACTGTGACGATTCTAAAGAGCCCAAACAAAAGTATGTTTGTTCGGGTGGAATCTTGCAACTCAATTTTGAAGCAGATATCGTCAACCGATTGAGCTGAAATTTTGCATACTTACTTAACTTTGATGACAATACAATAATATGGTACCATGGGGCTGACCTGATGATGGAGCCGGAAGGTGGCCATAGGAACTCTATAATAGAAAAAGCAATCCTACCGAGTTTGGGATCTTTAGAATCGTCTCAGTGAGCATTTGATGGATATCCAAAGAAAAGTACATTCGGCTTTAAGAGCTTGTCACTAAAATGATTTTTTTGACAGAAACTTATTTGAGGATGTCATTCGATTCTATTTTTTATTGGGATCAAATGTCTATAGGTATGAGTCTAACTACTTACACTTAGACTGCTCTAAACGTCAGAAATGATAATCAAAGTTCAACATTCCTACGCTCCATACAAATGGCCACCTAATCGTGTCGTTATTTATTTATTTAATCTTTACTGCACAAAAGGCGGACCTAATGCCATAGGGCATTTTTACCAGTCAACCATTGGGCTAAGCAGATAAATTGTGGGCGGTGCTAACTAACTTAAAACAATTTCTAAAGGTGTATACTTAGATAAATACATATTCCTATAGGATATAATATGCAAATATTATATGTTATGGGCAGGTTATGGGTACAATATTTGTATGAAGAAAATAAGTAATTTGCCATTTTCAACGTGAAAAAGGTTGTGGTTAATTGTATTGTAATTATTGTTTTGTTAAATTATGAGGATATTGATAACAATTACAAAATTTCTTTTAGAAAAAGAAAATATTGCGTAACTTTGAAGTCACATATATTTCTGGGTAGGCCACATGCTCAGGGAAAATAAAAATAAGTGGACAAAGGATATAACTCAGTGGACTCCTAGATTTCATACAAAACGGAAAAGAGGAAGACAAAGGAAACGTTGGTCTGATGAAATTAAAAAAACAGCAGGTCCTTTGTGGCATCGGAAACCTATATTGAGAGAAGAGTGGAAAAAGTTGGAGGAGGCCTTTGTGTCGCAAAGACACGCAGACAATTGTTAACATTAATAATAAGTATGTAGTGTGAAATGACTTTATAAATCCGTTTGTTAACTTTGTCAGCAATAAAGGTTGATTATTTTTATTATTATCATATATTTCTGGATGTTTTTATTCTTTGTTTCATGACATATTAAGTTAAATATCATATAACTACAGTATGCTGTAGAATTTAACATCAGTCGTCATCCCTTTTTGAATCACTTCATCACTTGGCAAAAGGTTAAATTTAAATGAGACAAATCAGTTTAAAATAGGTTTTACTTTACTCTAAGATACTTGAACCTTGTTTTTCTACTCAAAGTAATTTCTTTTTGATCTTCTCTGCTTCATTTTCACTAAATTACTCCTTCCATAATGTTTTTGATGAAAAAGTCATGTTTCATAAATCATAAATTGTTTAAGCGGGTATCCTATCTTTCTCTATTATCTTCTACATAAATTAAAATACCATAAATGTAGAACTAAATTTATTTACAGTAAATCTAATATGTGATTATTGTAAAATCGATTAAAGCAAATAATGGTGAACGAGTGTTCATTACAATTCATTTTATAATATAACTAGTGCTAGGCGAAATAGTATACATTAAAATAGGCTATCATTGACTAACACAAGGCTGCTTAAAGTAGGCTCCGAAACAAAACACTAAAGGTTCTGGTAGCACGGTAGGATTTTAGAGAGCTATGGAGCCATTAGAGCCGATATTAACATTACAATATAATTCATACTAGTACTATGTCACTCCAAACTGTCTTCATGGTTATTGTGGCTAAGATTCCGATGCATTAAATGACTAAAAATATAAATTTAATAGGTAACAATTTTACAATATTACAAACTCCTATATTTAACATCATTAATTGAATATTTTATGCATTCTCTAGTTATAACTGGATACTCTATTAATATAGAACCCAATTTACTCCAGGAAAGAAGGAAAACGTCGCAAATATTTACGTATTAAAATACGTATGACGTGATGACGAAAAAAACAATTCCTACACAAATCAGGTCTTTGTATATTCTTCTGACTTTGTCCTTGTATGAATTGTATTTTAATGTTAATCGCCTCCATAGATTTCTAAAGTACTGCTACCAGAAGTCCGATGCCTAGTTATCGCATATTAAACTGCCCCATATTGAACTGTGCCTCCACTTGACTCATTTCTAGTTTATTCCTAGTTTTATGTCAAATTCTGATGTGTTTTTTTACTTAATCTCCGAATAAATGTTATCTCAAGTATATGATCTTAAAAATGAGCAAGCCAACTGAAAAGTAAATTGGCTATGTAAGTTATTATACTTATTATTATGTCGAATGTACAATAAAGCCTAAAACTATTTATCAAAGGCATTTTAAAAGCAATCATTTGTATTGTCAGTGACACTGACTCAGTGTAATACATTTATATAATACATTTTCTAAAATATGTCACAACTTTTACTTAAATATTTATACAACAAACATGTTTAACATTCTTGTAAACCATGAGATTTTAAGTACATAATATCTTAAAATGTAATGTATTAGTATGATTTGTTTGTATTTACCGTTTACTTCGTGACTTGGATCCATCTTTAGTTTTTGATGTCGACTGAACTGCACTGATATCTGAACTGAGAGGTGTCCGTACCGGGGTCAGTTTTTCTTTTGGCAGATGTTTCACTACACAGTCTGTGCAATAGTCTGTACCAGCATTATCCGTCCAACGCGCGCCTAAGAATCCTTTTTCCTGACAGCCAACGCACATGACGTTTTTCTGATAAACTGGGGCAGTTTCATCAAGTGCTCTCTGTTGTTTTGCTACTCGCAACAATTCCATAATATGTTTATTCCCAACTTTGGTTTCAGTCACAGTGGCTGTCGCATTGGATGTGTTTGAAGTCTCAGTTGTGTCGAAGATATCATCCATTTTGACAGGTACATGTAATTGAGGGAAGAAACTTGATTTTTTGTAAAAAATCGACTTGCATTTCTCTCGTGCCACACCTTTTGGCGTCCGACCAGGTATGGGCAAGCCGGCTTTCGCTAATTTCGCGAAATACTTTTGTACTCTGCTCATGACTTGGATAGGAGTGCGAGTTCCTAGTACTTTAGCTATCTTTTTATACCGTCTAGCCTCTATAGGTTCTTCCGGGTATATTTCTAAAAGTTCTTCTAACCTTTTTTGCTCCTCGCACGACCAGAGCTGGTTGAATGTCTCGGGTTTGCTGTCTGTGAACTTTCGTCCTCGTACTTTCATGCTTGTTTCCGAAACACTAAATTTTGTATCTCTGCTAAATTCATCAGAATCTTGGGTGATGTCTACTCCATATTGGCTCCAGTCTATTTGAGGCAGTTCTCTGATGTGATGTCTAGGCGGAAATTTGAGCGTGCCAGCTTGTAACTCTTGGACAAACTGGAGTGGATTCTCAAGTGCATTGTTTCGTGCTTCCGTGAGGTTTTCTATGTCTTTCAATGCGGCAACTCTTTGGGATTCGAGCACAACAATATATTTCAACAACTCACTATAGTCTTTATTCCCACGCAACGCGAGGTGGTCTGTTTCGAAGGCGAATTCACTATTTGATTCCGGATTTTCGATGCTGTCCATAGCTCTGTAAAACACAAGTGCAAAAATTATCAACACTATCGAAAACATGAATATTAGATCAATTACATCATTGCCGAGTAGCCCGAAACGTTTGAGTGTTAAAATTAAAAAGAAACTTAACAGTGTAAAATATAAGAAGTGCAAACCTGAGTTCAGAAGCAGCTCCCTCGAGGGCTGGACCAGCGGGTGAGTAAGAATTTTAGTACAGCGTTAGAAGCTTTCACTTTTACACGGTATAATTCTCACAGACAGCTAAAACGTTCAATTTCTGCGTTTTTCCTCGTATTTTTGCATACCGACTAATTTATTTCCTTTCTATATCAGCGGAGCGGACCAAGTAATACACTCTAATCTATGGAGCGGACTCCGGACTGTCATTGTCAAAAATTGTCAAGATTTTGAACTATTCTGAAGTACCGAACATGCATAACATACATTTTCAATTTCTAAATAACTTTGCGAATACTTTATCGGATTTTTGTTTTATATAAAATAAAATACCTATCATGTCAATTTAAATATAATATTAAAGTATTAGAAGCAAATACACACAACGATAACAATAATCGGGTTACAAATGAACATATGACAACATAATATTGTAAAGGTATCAGAACGTAACCTTACTACTTTAGACGCGCCATCTATCTGCTTTGAGAAGAAGTAGTTCGCCAACAAACCAGCTTGAACTGTGAATTATGATTCTAAACTACGGTGGCGCTGTGTTGTGTAAAAATGATAACAGATGGCGCAAATATCAGTCACCTGTGTAGCTTTATTCAGCGCCACCTGTTATGGGTATGAATAGTTTAATTATTTTACTATGCTCTATCAAGGACTTCCTTGGCTCTATATTACGGAAGGAAAAAGTACAGTTTTTAGAGGCCACCTCTACTGTGTTTTCAAGTATTGGATAGTTCCCAGAAATATGAAAGTGCAGTGTTTTCTCACGCCTGCTCGGGTAAGTAAGTACTTACTTATAGATTAATGAGCACCGATCTCCGCTGAGTCAGCGCTTTAGATTTAGTTCTAAATTAAGTTGAAGTCGACTCCTATCTGGAATAATTCGATCACAATAATTGATCCGTTTAGCGAAGTTGACAGTTAGTTAGAGTTAGTTATGCAGGCGAGTACAACTTCAGGCCGAGTTCCAAAGTTAAGTGAGTTGAGCATGAACTTATTAAGTCAGTTGGGAGTTCTTAATGCATGAGAACACTGCAGCACGGATGTCGCCTAAATATAATATATTTGTCACTTTACCAGGTTTGTATGTACCTACCTATATTGTAAAGTGACAAATATGTGTACCTAAATATTTTTGAAGTGAAAACTTCTTTAGCGGCGCTTGACAATTTTTAGATGGGTAAAAAATGTTAAACTCGCGACAGATCCGCGCTGTCGCGACAGATAACAGTCAGTCGGTAACCTAGCAACCGTGTCTGTTTCAAAGAAAGGGGGCCTTCGAACAACAAAATGTTGTAAGTGACAGATGGTGAAGCGTAATCATAAACATACATTAGTAAGAAATAGAGATTAAAATAGAAATCAAGTGTCAGTGAGATATTGTTTATTGTTTATTTCTCATGTAGGTATACAATGATACACTTATGTTCGTCAATGTACATCAAATAAATACTTGAAAATTAATTATTGTTCATTAAATACGTGAAAATTAATTAATTATTGTTCATTACATTATTAATATTACATTGTTTCCAAATATCTTTATCTGTTATGTAATCTGACACTCTATAGTACGATTTCCGAGTTAATGTAAATTTAATCACTTTCCTGAACTTATGGTCTGGAAGGTTCGTTATAGTATCAGGTATTTTATTATACAAAAGTATTGATTGCCCAATAAATGATTTTCTAAATTTTGCGAGTCGTATTCGACGTATGGCTAGTTTCTCTTTGTTTCTCGTATTGAACGCATGCAGGTCACAATTTTTTGGCAAGTTTTGATAATTTTTTCTTGCATACATGATTGCTTCGTAAATAAACAATGATGGCAGTGTAATTATGTTGGCTACCCTAAAAAAGTCTCTTAAAGATGTCTGTGGTTTCAAATTGTAAATCGCGCGCACTGCACGTTTTTGAAGAATAAATATTTTGTCGACATTAGCGGTTCTTCCCCACAGTAAGATGCCGTAAGACATCAGACTATGGAAATAGCTGTAATAGACTAACTTGGCTGTATCTATGTCAGTAATTTGTCTAATTTTTCTAATAGCAAAGGTAGCTGAGCATAATTTACCACTCAAAGAAGTGAGGTGTGTTGCCCACTGCAATTTAAAGTCTACAGTCAAGCCAAGAAAAACTGTTGGGTCTGAAAATTCGATAACGTGTTCCCCTAAGATCAATTTAAGCTTAGGATTTTTGTTCGGCGAACAAGTAGAAAAACGGATACATTTGGTTTTTTTGGGATTCAGAAGCAAATTATTTACTGTAAACCAACGCAGAGTTTTTTGCAAAACAGAATTAATAGTAGTGGCAGCATTTGGGTCATTTCTCTGCACTTTAAACAGATATATAATAAAATCGGAGTTTTCACTTCTGCCGGCACTCCCGGAGTGCAACCTGTCCTTTTTTACTGATTCTTGCCCATTTAAGACTTGTATGACCAATAATGATAGAGATATATGCTAGCTTGAACATTCGTCATAATTGCCAAAGATTTTAATGCCACGAAACATAGTAAAGTACGGTCCATATCAGTATATCCAACAATTTATTTAGGTGCGATCATTCGAAATTCGAATTATGATAGTTGGAAGTTGGATGATTGGGACGTAATTTCTGAACCGCTCCACCTATTTAGCCCATTTCAAACGCTTGGTAGATTTTGAGACGGTTGGTCAATGGTAGTTATGAAGCTAACTTAAATGCAAAAAACGGACACCGATAAGTACCTACCTACCTAGATAATATTTATATAATACTTGTAAAATAGCACAAAGTAGGTACATAACGCCAAACTTAAGCGGCAGTGGGCGGCACATTGCTCGTAGAAGCGATCGCCGTTGAGGCAAAAAGGTTCTTAAGAGGCCTTATTCGTTTTAAAATTCATTTTTTTTTCATATTATGACAAATGTATTGACAATTTCAACCAACTTTTTGAAGTAAATAATAAGTACTTCACGCTCGCGGCGACAACGTTGGGATCGCTTCGCTTGCATCTCGCTCGCACATCGCCAGTGTGATAGGGCTTTTATGATTAAGTGTGCCAAAAAAAAAGAACCATTGTACTAACCCTATCCGCACCTCATTAGTCGTCAAACTTTTGTGTTTGAGGAAAGAATTAGGTCAAGCATTGCATCACGAAAGTCGCATTTATTTTTGTTACATTACCTACAGGTGAATTATCGCGGTGAAGTAGCACCCTAATGATATAATCCTGACTTCTTACGTTTTATAGATATTATAATATATAACTAATGCGTTTTAAACTATTTATACATTAAAGTAATTATATAAAACGGGGCTTGTTTGCAGTTCCAGATTATACGTCAATGTGGAATGCGATGCATTTGATCCTGGCGACGCCTTCTGCACTTTGTCATTGCAAACTAGTAGCTGTGAACGAATGCCCGAAGCGTGCGAACAAAAACGGAAGGCGGAGAAAAAAACACCATAGTGCGCGCAAAATACGTAGCCTATTACCCTCTGAGCAATCGCATAATTGACAGCATTTCTTTTTTTTTCTACCATACCCTTTTTCTGTTATAATCAAATAAAGGAAAAAAACATAATACCACGTTTTTGTATTTTCTAAATTTTAATCATAGATAGATTTCTTAATAACAAGTTGAGATACAAATTTATGATTAAAAATCCAATTTAAAAGTTCCTCATTCTAAAAGAGAGTAGGCGACAAGTAAATTGGTCACAGCGCATAAAATCTTACATCTGGGTCATTGTCAGATTTAGGTTCGCGTCTTTTCGGTGGACACGTACAAAGTTAAGGACTTTAGGCCTAGTTTTCCGATCAAAATTATATTAGCATTAACGACGTTTTCCCTTTCTATGGGCTTGCGTGTTAAAAACATAACTTATATGCACATACGCTGTTAACTATTGGCCACCGAAGAGACAACTTGTTTTTTGAACTGACAATGACCCATCTTATTATTAGGTACTAAGACGGATTTAGGGTGTCCTCTTTTTTTCACATCACTTCACCGAATGTTTAATTTCATAGAATTTTAATTTTATAGACAAATTTTTCCTCGGAAGTACCGCTATAACAACGAATACTAAAAATAAAATAAATATTTAAGGGGGGCTCCCATACAACAAACTTGTTATAGATTATGGTACGGAACCCTTCATGCGCGAGTCGGAGTCGAACTTGCCAAATTTTTGTAGTTTGCGACTGTGATTTTTCCACAAGGTGATGACATTTGAGTGCTGATTCTTAGACGACGCTGCAATTGTGCTTTCACCTTTTTTTTATTTTTTCAAAACATAGTCCGTATAACCAAATACAAATAAAAGTTTTGGGCTCTGTGTGATAATAAGAAAATAATAAAAAGAAATTACTTAGTTTAAATTTAAGGCTCCTTATCCGTTCAAAGATGCTGTTTGTTTTAGATTTTTTTCTCTATGACCAGCACACATGTTTCCTAACATAGTATCATATGTCACTACATAGTCCTGGGCTATTGCGATTTATTGGCATATATTTGAAACCTACAGTTTGAAATTTTCATTGATATTTTTTGTTTCAAAAACTACTCGAAATCGGCAAAATTCACGCAGAAACTAGATTTTTCTACTCATTTTCGAGTGCACAAAATATGTTAGTATCTAGAAAAGTATTATCCACTTCAAAAAGTTGGTTAAAGTAATCAATATATTTGACATAATATGAAAAAAAAACATTTTAAAATGTATAAGGCCTCTTAACACTAATTGACAATTTGAAAAGTTGACAATTGGCGATATACATACACTGAAATTAGCACCCTGTAGTGTTAATTCTCTTCGGTTAATCCCTATTCCCAGGAGTATGTACAGTGCGATCAAAAAGAGAAGAAATTAAAAAGTGGCAATACTGTAGTGTCGTCCCTGTTTTCTCATATTGATTAGAAAGGGAGGACACTACAGTATTGCTACTTTTTATTTCTACTCTTTTTGGTCGGATTGTACTGAACCCAGCTGCGGTTGTCAGCAAAAGTTTGCACGAATTGAAAATTGGAATGCGAACCCTTCTCCTGCCGCTGACGGGAGCCCGAAGTTATAATAGGGTCGGTAAACGTATACCGCCATATCATTTACTACTGTAAAAGTTTTTAGAAAAGTATTTTTTTATTTTACACTTAAATGAAAACATAAAATTATATTTCTGAAAAAAGAACCACCATTTAAATTCAGTCGTTTAAAGTTTTTTTATTGTATAGAAACGACGTGAATCTAATGTTGTTGTTGTTGTTGTCCTAAGGCACCCCGGAGGTACAGCTGGCCTTTAAAAGCTGGCGGCACGCCTTTCTATCATCAGCTACTCCTTTAGCCACGTTCCAGCTCAGTGCAATAGCCCCTAGCTCGCTTTCAATGGTGCGCCGCCGCCAAGAGTGTACTGGGCGTCCAAGGCTACGCCTTCCGTCCGGCGGCCTCTTCCTCAAGGCTCTCAAGTTAAGCTTCTAGATGGGCATGAGTTGGCGAGATCAGCACGATGTCGTGAATCGGTGATCCAAGCTCCATCTCGTGGAGCACCGTGCATGTAGGTACCGCCCTCGTACAGCGAACGAACGATGGAGACGATACACGCCAGGATTCCTCGTTGCCTCAAACTTGACCACAGCGCGCTCCACTTCAAGGTGTCGAAGACTTTCTCGAAATCCATGAAGACTGCCACACGACACATTATTCTATCAGGATGCGTAAGGTGTTATTGTTGTGGTCAGTGCAGGAGCGACCAGGGCGAAAGCCGGCTTGCTCATCGCGTAAAGTTTCGGCTACTGACGGCGCGATGAAATTGAGCAAGGTTTTTGCAAGAACTTTTATTGATAATAACACATAATTATATTTTATAATAATACATAGTTATATTTTTCGGGTATATAATAATCATATTTGTAATAACTTCTCAGCTACTAAACATAGTTTATTGAAAAATCGCATATGGAATGAAAACATGGGATAAATAAACAATAAAGTGGGTACAGTACAGTACAATAAATTGATGTTAAAAAGAACATTCAGACGATGTGATGGGAGGACAGCACCGTCGTCGAATCCCAGCCATTTCGCTAGTGGTTTGAACTTATACCGTGTGCCACGAATGCACATGCTAGTTGCACGTATGATGGCAACGCTTACCCGTGGGATAAATAAACTAAGTACAGATATTTTTGGTATTTCGCTAAAATAATGGGCATGCATAACCGATAAACAATGGAACTTGTAATCCATTCATTGTTAAAGTCCCTGGTTAGTATTTAGCGGTGACGTGGACACGATTATTGAACTGCCAAAAGGCACGGACGAATGAAAGTCGAAAAATTTAAGAAGAATAAGTTTTCACAGGTCTCATATAGACACTATCTAAATGTTCATTGCGACTTAAGAAGCCTATTCCCAGAAATGGTTTCTGAATTAACATGTAAGTAAGTATATATACCAATTCACAAAATCTTACAGTGATTCTACGGGCGTTTCAACTGCCATCAGTCCGCTGTCGCTGCATCTATGTAAATATTCTAACAAACCAAGGGGGACCTATGATGACGAATAGTTCATACGTATCTACGGGCCATATTAAAATGGTGACTAGCAAGTCAAGCTGAGCGCATCCCTGACACATTTTGTGGGTAGCACTTTCACTCAGGATTACTTCGACGAAGTTTTACTAAAGTTTTCTGCTCCGGAGAGACCCAAAGCCAAAATCTCCGTTTCCCCAGGAGCATAATAATTATAATTATAATTGGAACGAGGTATAATGAAGAGGAGTGAACTTTTTAACAATCGCCGTGGCAGCCATGATGCTTTTATCTTTTCCGACTCGAGTTAATTCTTTCTTAATTTTTCTCAGTCCTCTACCTCATTACAACCGGACCATGGAGGTCTGCAAGATTTTCATTTCAAGGGCTCGTCCAGAAATCGTGTGATCATTATTGGCCTACTTTTAACTACTTCTTATTATTTCAACTGCTTCGCGTACAATCCTGCCATAGAAACGAGGTCCACGTGAAAGGATCTTGGGATTATGATGCTCCATCCAGTGGACTAGCCCTAATTCTCGTGTAGCGTTACGGAAGTACGTAGTTGTATACTAAATAAGAATATAGCTAAAAGAAAACTCAAAACACCTGTAATGTGGATAACATGGCAGTTTCACGTTATTCTTACTGTTAAAGGAATTAAATAGGCATGATCATATTTTTTTTGGGATGTCGTTATCCTTATGGAGCAAATGTCTGTATGGGACTAACTACACTTAGACTATTCTAAAAGCTAGAAATGACTGTGAAAGTTTGACATTCCTACGGAGCGCTGAAAACGCTCCATACAAATGGCGCCTGAACCGTAACGTCATCGTCGACTGTAATATGGAAATGTAAGGGTATGGAAAAACAACTACTTTCCCATTTTGGTCGTGAAAAAGTACGTTCAAGTGGTTCACACGGTGGTCACAGAATTATTGTTTTATTGAACTTTGAGTATTTTTACAAGCTTTTATTTAACTTGCATTGTATGTATGTTTAAAGTATGTTTGTCCGGGTGGAATCTTGCAACTCAATTTTGAAGCAGATATCGTCAACCGATTGAGCTGAAATTTTGCATACTTACTTAACTTTGATGACAATACATTAATATGGTACCATGGGCTGATCTGATGATGGAGCCGGAAGGTGGCCATAGGAACTCTATAATAGAAAAAGCAATCCTACCGAGCTTGGGCTCTTTAGAATCGTCTCAGTGAGCATTTGATGGATATCCAAAGAAACGTTCAATCGGCTATAAAAGCTTGCCACTAAAATGACATTTTTGACAGAAACATTAAGTATTGTGTGGTACAGTTTCACTTTTCGTTAGAGCAATATTCGATGCTTCCATAGTGTGGACAAAATCCTAGGTGCCTGAGTCCGATCCTCACAAGACCGGTTTTTTTGTGATAAAATTTACTCTTTTCTGGGCCAGCGATGTTTCTAGTAGCACATAATCCTAATTTATCCAGGACGCGGAGAGAAGTTTATCACAGGATCGGGAACTAATAGAAATTCCGCGGGCAAACCGTTTTATTTTACAATTTCCTCCAATCGACTGTTTCGGATTAAGATTCAATCACTAGCTCGACGACACTCAGTGAAACGGGAAGGAATTAGAAAAAGGCAATATAGGTAGATCTGGTATAAGTAATTAATAGTGAGAGTCAGAATGGTGTATTAAACCTTTAAATGCGTAACCTTAGTGGAAGAAAGATAGAGTGTGGTCTGGTCATTTTTTTTAACACATATAAAAAAAATAAAAAAATTAGACATTACACGTTTCATAAATAAACAAACAATTTACTCAAAATTTACTATTTTGTACTTACCAACTTTAAAAAAAATACCGCTCCGTACAAACGAAGACACAGTCTACTACACCCATAGAGCTTAATACGTTGTACTATGGGTTATATTAGTTTACAACAGTACAGTTAAATAAATTTATTACAATGTGAAGGTACACCCGCCAATTTCACTGTCAGGACAGTTAATATATAAACAATTTATTTTTTAACTTACGAACTACGTATACTACACGTTTTCTACTTAAGGGTTCACCTACATTTATTTGCACAGAATCGGTTTTATTTGTGCGTGGGCGGCGCATCCGAAACACCACGCTGCGCTCCAAAACACGCATAGCTAACGTACTCGTAGGTAGCAAAACAGCCAGGCTCAAGTGGGATTGGACAGGCCACGTTTCTTCACGTCGTCTTTGTTCACGTCGGCCAGCATAGCCACTAAGTGGATGCCCAAAGATAGGCGACGCAGACGGGGCAGGCCCAGACGGAGATGGCGGGAGGACCTAGACGCATTCCTCAGCAATTGGCCAGAACAGGCACTAAACAGGGACCTGTGGAAATCTGAGGGAGAGGTCTTTGCCCAGCAGTGGGACACAAATACAGGCTAGTAAAAAAAATAAAAAATGTGGATGAACTTCCAAGTAGAAAAAGTTTAAAGCAGGTAGTATAATCCCAGTGGTAATTTATTTTAGAGTAATAACTCTTCTCATTGAGTTGCCACATCAAAAAACAAATGAGATATTACATGTTTCATAATAACGCTGTATAAAATCATCTGATAAAGATGTAAAGGCCTATGATGATGATGATCATGATATTATCAAATTATATCATCTAAAGTTGTTTAGAACTTAATGGCAACCGAGTATAGAGAAACTTCCCGGACAGTAATTGTAAAATAAGTTCCGTCACAGCCGCAAGTGGCACCCGCGGTGTTGCCCGACAAGAGCATTTAATTAAATTATTGTGATCATATAAACACAGCGGGCGGACCCACTTAGGGGGATATTGTGGTGTGTTGTGAAGGACTCGTAGTAAACAATGTCAATGTTGACTTTTTTGCTGATTTAAAGAGGCGTTTTTCCTTTTACACCTTTTTTATATTATGACAAATATGTCACATGTATGTATGTATGTGATATGTAAATATGTGATATGTATGTATGTATGTATGTATATTTTTAACCAATTTTTTGAAGTAAATAATACTTTTCCTAGTTCTAGAATAGTTATTTACGATACAAGTGTGGAAGGTAGGTTTTTAGTCACGAGCGAGGCACGAGCGAGTGATTAAACAAACACGAGTCGGAAATCATCTTACACACGAGTTCCGTACAAAACTTTACTATGCTTGTACGAGAAAATAGAAAATACTTTAATACTCACAAATACTGTTTACATTGGAAAAAAAGTATTTTGATTTGATTTATCCAACAAGAAGCCGTCGTTCACATTTTTTACTTCTCCAATAACATTTTACGGGTTTAAATTCATGATTCGTCCCTTTATCTCGCCATTATTTCAGCAGATTTGCACAAAACAACTTCAAAATAAACTAGACATCAATAAAAAATGGCGGAGTTATTTGGAAACCGCGCTCGACATAATCTACTACTGCGCATGTGCAAAAGTATTTTTTTTATATTCGTCTTATGTCAAAATGGCACAAGCGCGTGTACATTCAGCCAAATTTATTTAATGAATAACGATTTAAAGTTCGTTTATTTATCAAAATTTTATATCTAATGTAATTAATGAAGTGTTAAATGAATTAATTAATGAAAAATTGGTTTTATTGTACTTTTATACGTGATAATAATCGGTATTTGACTTATTTATCAAACTTTTGTAAATAATAAAACCTCTTTGTGTCAGGCTGTCAGATATGGCTATAAATTAAAAAAAAATTGAAACGTAAAAAGCACTAGTGCGGAAAAGTAGTACTTTCCGCACAGTTTGAATGCCTAGAATACGCTCTTTTCGAGCACATGCATTGTAAAATAATATATCTACTTCATGCTTTTATTTCATGCATGCAATAGAAAATAAAAAGAAAAAACTGCTTTCTGCTTGAATTTGATCAATTTCGAGTAGTTCTTGAAACAAAAATTATCAATGAAAAATTTAAAGTGAAGGTTTCAAATATGTAACAATAAAACGTAATAGCCCTGTTCTAAATAGTAACATTGGTAATATAATAAGAAACATATTTGATCACAGAGAAAAATGACTAAAACTATCAGCATTTTTGCACGGATAAGAGCCTTAGAGGCTTTTTAAGTTAACTGATAGTTAGAGCAAATTAAGCCAAATATGGGCAATCAGGGAAAATAATTCGTGTAGTTTTGTAAATTAGCAAACCTTTTGGTGTCCAGATTAACATACTAAAAGTCCTCTACCTTTTTTTCAAATTTTTGCTCATATCTTAAATATCTGTACGAATACTTAGCATTATAATTACTTCGGACAAAAGTCATACACATAAAATACATAAAATTTTCCTGCAAATTTGGTCACATTGATTTTAACTCTACTACAGGGTACTAAGTTAACAAAGATAATTAAAAAATAGCCGTTCAAGAAAACGTCGTTTTTTCGTATTTGTTCATCATAACTAGTGTTGTGCCGTTGGGAAATTCCCGTTATTGGTAAATTCCCATTATTATTGGAATATTTCGAGTTAATTCTTATTGTTCCCGGGAATGTACGAGCTAGGTTCCATTCGTTTGTTATTTCGTTTTTACCTAACTACATAATTGAATACAAGCGAACCGTTTTCGCTTTTCGACTCACCACCTTAGAGTCAGTATCATAAAACTGACCTGATGATAATAAATAAATAATAAATAAATAAATATTGGACAACCTCACACCAACCGATCTAGTCCCAAATTAAGCTCAAGAAGGCTTGTGTTATGAGTACTATACGACGATATACGTACTTATATAGATAAATATATACTTAAATACATAGAACAACCACTACCCAAGCACAAATATTCGAGTTCATCACACAAATATTTGCCCTGGCCGGGATCCGAACCCGGGACCGCAGGCTCAGTAGGCAGGTGTCTACAAACGGCGACAAACGCGTCGTCATATGATGATCCCAGGAAGCCCGTAATGGATCTCAAGATATGTTCAACGTGCGGTTTTCGCACTTCAAATTCAAATCATCTTGATGAGCAAGAAAAACCTGATGATATAGAAACTTTTGTGCGAAGTAGGTAATTATAATACTCTTCGTACATATATTCGAGATATGAGCGAAAACCTCAAAAATGGCACCTTCAACACTAGGCGTCAAATCATTAGTGCATCTAAAACCCGGGGTATAATCGTTACTTTCTATCTGAAAGGGTTAGGTATGGCATCGTCTAGGTTAGGTGCCCCATAAGGCCATGTGCAGATGACAAGGGCTCAACGCGCTCTTTTGATAACGCGTACATAAATACATACTTAGATACAAAAAAAAACATAACTTAGGAGCAAATATTCGAGTTCGTCACATAAATATTTGACCTTGCCGAGACTCGAACCCTGGACTGCTGGCGGTGTACACTGGAACTGAAAGAGGACATTTAAAACAAGGAATAGTGGCGTCTACTTCACTGACAAGAGGCCTTAATATTCTTTCTGTTTTTTTTTTTTGCATTGCTGGTGTTGCAACTTGTTACGTATACACTGCATATAAATATTCAACTCTCAAACTCATAAGTACTATATAAACTGTATATTTAATACCCCACTTATACTAATCGTATTGTTTCTTATCCGACATCTTTTTATGCAAACCTCCATCTTTTCTTATAGGTATACCGTGTCACGCTATTTACACAAAGACATACACACACAACACATACACACACAACACATATACACACTAATGGCTATCTTATTTAATAGTATTGTGCACCCGTAACTTATCTGTTTATTTTTTGCTACAAACATTCAAAAGATGCGTGTAGACATTACCGTCCCGACTTGTTGTCGCTGTTTTCGCCTACCTACCTCAGGTCCCACGGAAGACCAGCGCTGCGACATTTTTCCAATGTAGCAGCATTATGCTGAGTGGTGTCCTTTTTGCGGTGGCCATGGCAGCACCATCATATACCATCTACCTATATTTATATAATTTTCTTTTAAAATTAAATGAATGATATTGTATATTATTGTTAAGTTATAAATTTAGTTTTTAAGTCCTTTGTAATGGTGGTGCGTCTTCTTCGCTGCAATAAATGTGTTTTCTTTCTTTCTTTCCTCTTTCTTTCTTTCTATCCACAACCTACACAATTGATATGTAAGTAGAAATAATGTAAGTGTTATTTTTCAAAACGTCCGGGTTCAATTCCCGAGCTGAGTACAGTTTTTAGATGTATGAATGCAGTTTTTCTTGTTATTAAAATCAGACATGGTTCCTAAGAACAGATCTTCGTATGTCTTATAGTTTCAGACTTTCACCTACTGACCGATCTAAATGGGCCAACCTGTATAAAAATCAATTGCTTTTCGTTTGTCTTGCTAAAACTCGAGAACGGCTGGGCAGATTTAGCTGGTTTTTGTTTTGAAATGTTTGTTGTAGTCCAGGGAAGGTTTAAACGGTGAGGTATTAGCAGCTTACTGACACAGACCGAATTCCACTCGGGCGTTATATTGATAAATTCTACCAATTTTCTGAACGGAATATTACTTTTCCCTGATTTCTAGTTAGTGACATAGCTATTTCATGTTTTGATTGCGTGCAGTCGAGTAGTTTTTGAAATTAATGAAAAATTCAAACTGTATGTATCAAATATAAACCAATAAATGTCAGTAGGCAGCCCTGTTCTAAGTAGTAACATTGATAATGTGTTATGAAACACGTTTGTTCATAGGGAAAAATGTCTAAAACAATCAGTATTTTTGAACGGATAAGGAGCCTTAAATTATGGTCAAATTGACGCAGCCTGCACTATATAAATAAAGTATGCTAGAATCCTAGCCCATGCGGGACTAGATTAGAGCGTAATTTTGGGCCAATTTTTATTTTGTTGTCGAATTATTTATTTTTCATTTCGAGCTCCTCATTTTGTACTAAAATTTAGTATAAAATTCGAAATTAAAGTTAGTTATTCTGTATTTAACGATTTTTTAATACTCCTACTGAGCCGGCAGTCCCAGGTTCGAATCCCGGCCAGGGCAAATATTTGTGTGATGAACTCGAATATTTGTGCTTGGGTCATGTCCCACAACCATGGTTGGTCTATGTATATATTTATAAGTATGTATACAGTCGTCTGGTACCCATAACACAAGCCTTCTTGAGCTTAATTTGGGACTAGATCGATTTGTGTGAGGGTGTCTGATATTTATTTATTTAATAACTTGCTTCGTCTGGGAATCGAACCGACCTAAAAGTGAAAAACACCCCTATTTTTATGATGCCAATCGAAAGAATGGACAAAAAATTATAATTCTCCCTTGGTAACATAGTATGTTAAAAGAAAGGAACATCATAAAATGTTTGAGTTCAAGAAAACTATTTATTGCCGACGACGAATAATTATTAAGCAAGTAATTTTTAGAAAATCTTTAAATGCAGAATTACTAACTTTTAAAAATAACATAAAGTCTTCTTTCAGCAAAATATCCTATCTACGATATTTAAGGTACTTTCTCTTGATGTCCCATAGTCTTGGGACACCCGGTATATGCATTTGCATATCCAAATATGCAGCTGCCTGTAATCCAATGTTTAAATTAGAGATAGATAATTATGATGGCCCGGCCTGCGTACCCGTATTACATTTGAGTACTCTGTGACCTAGATATCGTATGCCAAATGTTGGTTACTGGTGCAGTGTTCGATGTTATTGTGTACGCTACAAATAGGATTAAGATTATCATTTCATTTCATTATTTCATTTCATTTCATTTCATAATGAAAATTAAAGAAGTCCTAACGAAAGGTTGATATGTGTATGTTTTTAATTGAATATAATATTTTGGAAAAGTTTACAAAAACTATCAAATAGTATATATTATGAATATAGTTATATTTTATTACATAAGTTATAGCTATACTTAAACTTATTACATAAGTTATAGCTATACTTAAAGTTTTCAAAAACTATCAAATAGTATATTATGAATATAGTTATATTTTATTACATAAGTTATAGCTATACTTAAACTTGTTAATATTGCACTATGAGTTTCTGGTTATGCCGTTTGGGTTGCGTGATGCGGCCGAAACACTTAAAAGTACCTTAAATAATGCATGTTTTTGGTGTTATTTTGACATGATTGTCTTCCGACGGTGAACAGAGGGAATTTTCCCTGACTACGATCGAACGAGGTGAACCTAGAAATATAATGAAATGTTGTATTATTGTGGCCTTGAAAACCTCGTAGCCTTCTTTTGTTCTGGAACTTTCCTATCGCTGTTCGTTTGAACAGATAATAAATGATCTTGGTTGACGCCTTGTTACATCGCCCACACGTGTAGTTCCAATAATTGGCTCAAGATTATATTTCAATTGGACAGCAAAAGGAATCTATATCTTATGGACCACACTTTATACGGTCTAACGTAACTCGTTTGTTAGCTGCTTTGTATTAATTGACCGCGGAAGCGACTCGTGAAGTTTTGTGAGCTGGTTGTATAATACGGTTATTCGATTCTTACTCCAGCAGCTTCATATTCAAAATTTTATAATGACTCTTACGTTTCACGCAATCCAGCTGTGGAACGCTTTGCCGCTAGATTTGAGACGCGCAAAATCTCTGCTAATTTTCAAGTCATCTTAAACAGCATTATTTGTCACTTCCCTAGGCCTAGTTATTGATGTGGTTGTTTAATCTTTTTGTACGTCATTGTATGTATGAATAATATTTATGTATAAATTATGTAGGTGGCCGCTGTCGGGAATAGTTAAACAACACTTGATTTTTGAAGTGTCCTTTAATAGTTACGTAGGTGCAGATACAGTGATTATTAATTACTAATTACTTAAAATTACTGATCACGATCGATCACGACTGTTTGCTACCGCGATGGAAGACAAAAAGCACTCTCACTTCACTACACATCGATTTAATATCTGGGGCTGACTAATTATCCACTCAGCATTATCGTGACAAATGATTTATTGATTATTGGGAAAACGGTGACTCGATGGTGATCTTCCAGTCAGCAGTATTATCGTGGGAGCCGGTCGAACGGTTATCGGGAAAGCGGTGACTCAATGATGACTGTCAAGGGCGTGGGAGCCTCGTGGCGTAACACCTCCCCTACTAGACGAGCAACTATTTGCCAATGTTTAATGAAAATGTTGCGGCTCGACGTTCCTGTAGCGTTTGGGTAGTGGTCTCAAGTGGTAGCTCGTTTTCTTTCCCAGTAGGAATGTTCAGCCAATGCCGTTTGCAGTAGTATATTGCCATTGATACAGCCGTAGTCAGTATGATAATGACGTATACTGGTATAGTCGTGTGGTAGAAGGTTGAAGAGTCCACAGAAGTGTTTTGCACTGGGGGCTCCATTATTACTTGATGCTGAATGTCGTGCAGAGTATTCAAGTCGATCGTGGTTAGATTATATCGGAATGTTGACGCTGAGGTTGGCGGGACAATAGATTTAGGCAGGGTCATGATTTCGATCGCATGTCCTCGAAGCTTATCGTCTATGTTAACAAGGGTGAATTCTGGTGTCCTCACTTTGCAGTCTCGTGGTATAGTTGCTAAAAAGCTTCCCTGCAGGATTCGATGTTCTTCTTGTCTACACGATATCTGTACATTTGTTTTCCTTGGAAGTGAAATGATGTAATGTCTGCTGTCCAGTTCGAGTAAAGCTTCCTTAGTGAGCGTGACGAGTGTGGGTTTACATAGTTCATCTAATTCTTGTTCATGCACAAGACGGGATATGCAGTCTCTTTGTGACCGGATCTGGTGAATGGTCTTTTGTTCGCAGATGAACCATGTGTCTACCTTCGGGCATTCTGCCTCCATATACGAAAATTCCCGGGAATTGGTGGCCAGAAAAGGAGATGGAGGTATTTTAATTTAGGAGTATTTATTGGGTACGGGACAGAGTCTATATAAGTCATATACGGCTGGGGACATAATGGGAAATTTAAGTACAACTACGAGCTTTTGATCGATAAAATAGGATTCTAGATTAATTGTATCATAATTATATCTTAAATCTAAATCTAAGACCGATGTGGGCCCATATAAATGTTTAATCGTTTTTATCATAAATTAGGTACCTAGATCATTAATAGATAAAAGTGAGTGGTGCATAGAATTTGTGCGACTATTTAAATGCTAATATTTTTTTTTACCCTAGCTAATTCATATAAAAGATCGTGCACATTTCCGCTCAAAATACTGAAAATATGTGTGAGCTGGGTGTACTGCGAGAAAAAGCTGTAACTGGCGTTAGCATTATTGGTTAAGTTAGCGACTACTTTTCTCAGTCGGTTCTGGTTGTTTAAGGTTCCGTTTCCGTCTGCGCAAATTCTAGTGTTTCTTCTAATGTCTTAGGACGCATGTATCTTACTCGCGAACCAATAGGCTCGTGAAGACCTCTTGTGTATGTCTGAAGCGCAAGTTTTTTATAAAGGTCTCGTTTTGCTTCTGTCGTTGTACTTAAGGATTCGTGCAGTTCGCAATACGTCATTATAGTACTTAATAAGTGCTGAACCCGTTCGTAGAAAACGTGGGCGGTATCTAATCCTTGCGTTAGAATCGACAAATCATTATAAAGAGCTGCTCCGTCTCTAAGGTCCGAGAATGAATTTATCAAGGCTTTCCTGATTCCGTTCCAATCTCTGGGGATGCCGTTTGCCGCTAAAGTGGTAGCAGCTCTGCCTGTTACCTTATTTAAAATACCGTTTAAAACAGCTGAGTTGTTTAATTCATCTTCGGGCTCTGTACTCATATATGTTAAAATTAATTTGTCGCATATGTCTAAAAATCTAACAAGCACGTTTGGGTTTCCGTCGAAGTCTGGGACTAACCGTAAGGCTCTCCAAATCCTATCAATCTTATCTACAACTACTTCCCGGGGTGCATCTCCTGGATTCGACATATTTGAAAACTCTTCCTCTTCTAAAATACTATCTAAATTTAAAGGTAAATTTCTATGAAATCTGTGTTGCCGCCGTGCGTCGGGCTCAGTAGCCCGATTAGCTCGTGGGTGAAAAATCGTGCTAGATAGACTAAATTACGGTTTAATCAGGGATCTTAACTTAAATTATAATATGGATTGCAGATGGGATTGGCAACCAATAGGAATTACGTATCTTATTCTATAACTCACTGCAACTGCATTGCTTCCGAAACTCGATCCGTCGATGTCTGGACGGCGTCGGGTTCTTCCGCTATCTTCACTATTCGCTGCTTACGGCCACACGTAGGATCGTGGATAGTCGACACGCTGACGAAACGACTATCAGGCGGGACACGAAGTAAGATATCGCGCACTGACTCGACTATTCCTCTTTCGACTGCGCCAATTATGTAGGTGGCCGCTGTCGGGAATAGTTAAACAACACTTGATTTTTGAAGTGTCCTTTAATAGTTACGTAGGTGCAGATACAGTGATTATTAATTACTAATTACTTAAAATTACTGATCACGATCGATCACGACTGTTTGCTACCGCGATGGAAGACAAAAAGCACTCTCACTTCACTACACATCGATTTAATATCTGGGGCTGACTAATTATCCACTCAGCATTATCGTGACAAATGATTTATTGATTATTGGGAAAACGGTGACTCGATGGTGATCTTCCAGTCAGCAGTATTATCGTGGGAGCCGGTCGAACGGTTATCGGGAAAGCGGTGACTCAATGATGACTGTCAAGGGCGTGGGAGCCTCGTGGCGTAACATATATATTATGTACTAGCTTTTGCCCGCGGCTTCGCACGCGTAAACACAATATCATACGTTCACTACACTTATTTCGAGGCCGCAGGCCGAGATCCGCGTAGCACCGAAGGTGCGCAGCGTCCCAAGGAAGACGCCCACCCACTTAATATAAGTTGAAATAACTTAATGCGAGGCCGAAGGCTGAGCTCCGCGTAGCACCGTAGGTGCGGAGCGTCCCAAGGAAGCCGCCCACCCACTTAATATAAGTCGAAGTAACTTAATGCGAGGCCGAAGGCCGAGCTCCGCGTAGCACCGTAGGTGCGGAGCGTCCCAAGGAAACCGCCCATCCACTTAATATAAGTTGAAGAAACTTAATGTGAGGTCGCAGGCCGAGCTCCGCGTAGCACCGAAGGTGCGGAGCGTCCCAAAGAAACCGCCCACCCACTTAATATAAGTTGAAGTAACTTAATGCGAGGCCGAAGGCCGAGCTCCGCGTAGCACCGTAGGTGCGGAGCGTCCCAAGAAATCCGCCCACCCACTTAATATAAGTTAAAGTAACTTAATGCGAGGCCGAAGGCCGAGCTCCGCGTAGCACCGTAGGTGCGGAGCGTCCCAAGAAAGCCGCCCACCCACTTAATATAAGTTGAAGTAACTTAATGCGAGGCCGCAGGCCGAGATCCGCGTAGCACCGAAGGTGCGGAGCGTCGCAAAGAAGCTGCCCACCCACTTAATATAAGTTAAAGTAACTTTATGCGAGGCCGAAGGCCGAGCTCCACGTAGCACCGTAGGTGCGGAGCGTCCCAAGGAAAAATCCCACTCACTTAATATAAATTGAAGTAACTTAATGCGAGGCCGAAGGCTGAGCTCCGCGTAGCACCGTAGGTGCGGAGCGTCCCGAGGAAGCCGCCCATCCACTTAATATAAGTCGAAGTAACATAATGCGAGGCCGAAGGCCGAGCTCCGCGTAGCACCGTAGGTGCGGAGCGTCCCAAGGAAACCGCCCATCCACTTAATATAAGTTGAAGAAACTTAATGTGAGGTCGCAGGCCGAGCTCCGCGTAGCACCGAAGGTGCGGAGCGACCCAAAGAAACCGCCCACCCACTTAATATATGTTGAAGTAACTTAATACGAGGCCGAAGGCCGAGCTCCGCGTAGCACCGTAGGTGCGGAGCGTCCCAAGAAAGCCGCCCACCCACTTAATATAAGTTAAAGTAACTTAATGCGAGGCCGAAGGCCGAGCTCCGCGTAGCACCGTAGGTGCGGAGCGTCCCAAGAAAGCCGCCCACTCACTTTATATAAGTTGAAGTAACTTAATGCGAGGCCGCAGGCCGAGATCCGCGTAGCACCGAAGGTGCGGAGCGTCGCAAAGAAGCTGCCCACCCACTTAATATAAGTTAAAGTAACTTTATGCGAGGCCGAAGGCCGAGCTCCACGTAGCACCGTAGGTGCGGAGCGTCCCAAGGAAAAAGCCCACCCACTTAATATAAATTGAAGTAACTTAATGCGAGGCCGAAGGCTGAGCTCCGCGTAGCACCGTAGCTGCGGAGCGTCCCAAAGAAGCCGCCCATCCACTTAATATAAGTTGAAGTAACTTAATGCGAGGCCGAAGACCGAGCTCCGCGTTGCACCGAAGGTGCGGAGCGTCTCAAGGAAGACGCCCACCCACTTAATTTAAGTTGAAGTAACTTAATGCGAGGCCGAAGGCCAAGCTCCGCGTAGCACCGTAGGTGCAGAGCGTCCCAAGAAAGCCGCCCACCCACTTAATATAAGTTGAAGTTACTTCATGCGAGCCGCAGGCCGAGCTCCGCGTAGCACCGAAGGTGCGGAGCGTCCCAAGGAAGCCGCGCACCCACTTAATATAAGTTGAAGTAACTTAATGCGAGGCCGAAGGCCGAGCTCCGCGTAGCACCGTCGGTCGGTGCGGAGCGTCCCAAGAAAGCCGCCCACCCACTTAATATAAGTTAAAGTAACTTAATGCGAGGCCGAAGGCCGAGCTCCGCGTAGCACCGTAGGTGCGGAGCGTCCCAAGAAAGCCGCCCACCCACTTAATATAAGTTGAAGTAACTTAATGCGAGGCCGCAGGCCGAGATCCGCGTAGCACCGAAGGTGCGGAGCGTCGCAAAGAAGCTGCCCACCCACTTAATATAAGTTAAAGTAACTTTATGCGAGGCCGAAGGCCGAGCTCCACGTAGCACCGTAGGTGCGGAGCGTCCCAAGGAAAAATCCCACTCACTTAATATAAATTGAAGTAACTTAATGCGAGGCCGAAGGCTGAGCTCCGCGTAGCACCGTAGGTGCGGAGCGTCCCGAGGAAGCCGCCCATCCACTTAATATAAGTCGAAGTAACATAATGCGAGGCCGAAGGCCGAGCTCCGCGTAGCACCGTAGGTGCGGAGCGTCCCAAGGAAACCGCCCATCCACTTAATATAAGTTGAAGAAACTTAATGTGAGGTCGCAGGCCGAGCTCCGCGTAGCACCGAAGGTGCGGAGCGACCCAAAGAAACCGCCCACCCACTTAATATATGTTGAAGTAACTTAATACGAGGCCGAAGGCCGAGCTCCGCGTAGCACCGTAGGTGCGGAGCGTCCCAAGAAAGCCGCCCACCCACTTAATATAAGTTAAAGTAACTTAATGCGAGGCCGAAGGCCGAGCTCCGCGTAGCACCGTAGGTGCGGAGCGTCCCAAGAAAGCCGCCCACTCACTTTATATAAGTTGAAGTAACTTAATGCGAGGCCGCAGGCCGAGATCCGCGTAGCACCGAAGGTGCGGAGCGTCGCAAAGAAGCTGCCCACCCACTTAATATAAGTTAAAGTAACTTTATGCGAGGCCGAAGGCCGAGCTCCACGTAGCACCGTAGGTGCGGAGCGTCCCAAGGAAAAAGCCCACCCACTTAATATAAATTGAAGTAACTTAATGCGAGGCCGAAGGCTGAGCTCCGCGTAGCACCGTAGCTGCGGAGCGTCCCAAAGAAGCCGCCCATCCACTTAATATAAGTTGAAGTAACTTAATGCGAGGCCGAAGACCGAGCTCCGCGTTGCACCGAAGGTGCGGAGCGTCTCAAGGAAGACGCCCACCCACTTAATTTAAGTTGAAGTAACTTAATGCGAGGCCGAAGGCCAAGCTCCGCGTAGCACCGTAGGTGCAGAGCGTCCCAAGAAAGCCGCCCACCCACTTAATATAAGTTGAAGTTACTTCATGCGAGCCGCAGGCCGAGCTCCGCGTAGCACCGAAGGTGCGGAGCGTCCCAAGGAAGCCGCGCACCCACTTAATATAAGTTGAAGTAACTTAATGCGAGGCCGAAGGCCGAGCTCCGCGTAGCACCGTCGGTCGGTGCGGAGCGTCCCAAGAAAGCCGCCCACCCACTTAATATAAATCGAAGTAACTTAATGCGAGGCCGAACCGTAGGGGCGGAGCGTCCCAAGAAAGTTGCCCACCCACTTAATATAAGTCGAAGTAACTTAATGCGAAGCCGAAGGCCGAGCTCCGCTTAGCACCGAAGGTGCGGAGCGTCCCAAGTACGCTTAATGCGAGGCCGCCCACCTACTTAATATAAGTTGAAGTGTGTGAGCGGATTCCCTGGGACGCTCTGCATCTTCGGTGCTACGTGGAGCTCGGCCTACGCCCTCGCATTAAGTTACTACTTATATTAGTGGGTGAGCGACTTCCCTAGAACGCTCCGCACCTTCGGTGCTTCGCTTGTGAACATCATCTTGGTTTAATTAAGATTGCGTCAAGACTTAGGTATGTTTAAAAGATCGTTTTTAATATTTATTGTCTATTGTAGATTTAAAAAACTTAATGCGAGGCCGCCCACACACTCAATATAAGCTTAAATGTGTGAGCGGCATCCCTGGGACGCTCTGCACCTTCGGTGCTACGTAGAGCTCGGCCTACGGCCTCGCATTAAGTTACTACTTAAATTAGTGGGTGGGCGACTTCCCTGGAACGCTCCGCACCTTCGGTGCTACGCTTGTGAAGATCATCTTGGTTTAATTAAAATTGAGTCAAGACTTAGGTAAGTTTAAAAGATCGTTTTTAATATTTATTGTTTATTGTAGATAACTATTCAAAGCACCTTGAAAAATAATTAGCTCATAGTCCTTCCTGAACATATATGAATGACATCTACTATTTTCGTCTACAATGGTACTAAAATAATAATATGACCTGTCATAATAATTTCCTAAGTAACGCCATAAGATTCAGGTGCCAACTTAACTCAATCGAGCGTACGTCAATAATGGCGACAGCACCACTGAACGGATACATGATGGCCTCACTGTTTTGTTATCCGTGGTATAATGAATAAGGAAGCAAAGGAAAATGCATGAGATGACACGGTTATTATTTTAGTAGGTTCTGGGTTCAAATCCCGGCTAGGTGAAATCCTTTCTACATTGTAAATTTAATAATTATGTCTTGTCTCGTATCATGGTTGTTTTTCATACAAAATGCATACATTGTCGAGCAGCAAGCAACTCTCAATAACTGATACACTGCTGCTTATATTAAGTATGCGATCAATATTAAACAACTTCGGTAGTAATTCTCGAAGTCCAGGTTAACCCATCACAGCTACACCCTAGCTTGTGCCGAATCGTGGTCACAGGCACGCAACGACGTGCGTGAATCCTTGGCCTCGGTGTCGAGGAGATCCATCAATGGCTCCAAAACTTTACATGTATGGAGCTGGTGTTATTAACTCAGGAAAAATCTTAACAGCGCGACGATCCAGCCGCTAGTATGGAGATTTTGTCAAGGAAACAACGCCATCTAGCGGAAAATTTGAGAACAAAATCTCAACACACCATTAAAAACAAAAAAATAATGATATATTTTATTACTTTGAATAAATTTTATGTATTTAAAAAACTGTATAGATGCAAAATTGTGGCTAAATATATCGTTTATTTATCGTTTATATACATTTCGCTACCTTATTAGTAAGTTAGGCCAAACACAAACAATACAAAAATTTTCGCCTAATGCTCTAAATGTTGGTTGGTAAAACATATTTAAAAATGTATTTAATTTACTTAAATTGATTCGAGATACTTTTATTTCAATTACACTCGATAAAATGGCATTAAAAAATCTGTTTTATTCATTAACATTTTTTATTGCGTCTCCGGGCTTTTTTATGGTCAATACTTACAAACTACAGAAGAATATAATTGCATATTCAATAAAAGAGCATTAATTAGTTCCTATTGTAGCAAATTGTGTTTTTAAAGAAATGTATGTTTGGTTTTTTTTTTAGCATGAACCAATTTACAACGAACATTGCACTCATATTTTCGTCTGTGTTGATTGACAATTGGCGCCATCTTTTCTATCCATCTAACTAACACGGTTTCCGTAACTCAACACCTCAAACAACCTTAACCTTATTGTTAATACCGGTGAGCCGCGCAGAGGTATTATGTCGAATTCATACTTTTTAGTTTTTGTTCACGTAAGAGCCAGCCGGGGGTCGCGTCGTTCTAAATTCAAAATCACAAACGCTGTCAATATAAGGTTACACATTGTAAGGAAAATATTTCATGGAATTCATGTTTTCAGAGATAAATATTAATCCTAATAAAAAGTATCCTATAACCATCTTTGGATGTTCAGCTATTCCTGTACCAAAATTGGTAACTTTTTATCCAGCCGTTTCAGCGTGATGCGAGGACAAAGGTTTTTTTGAAAACAGATGGCGCCAGGCTGGCATGGCATCGCGCGCCCATACGAAACAAATGACGATCCTGCATCACGCTATCGAGATTTTTCCTGAAATCATGACCTCCCTCCATAGAAAATTAATTTTCAATACAAATTTAGGATTTTATAATAGTATAGATAGAAGATAGATGTATATGTATACTATTTTAGTATCTATTTTAAAGTATTTGTTTATTTTTGGATTTAAGTTTAACTAAGTATCTGTTAAGGTGTACGTGCTAATCACTCGTTTTCAACAACTTTGCACTACCATTTTCATGATTATTTTTTGTTCACTCTCTACCCTAGGGTTGTCTGGAAGAGATCGCTTTTAAGCGATAAGACCGCCTGTTGTTACCAACTGTAATGCATTTTTATTACTCTTGTTTTTATTTTGTGTTGCACAATAAAGAGTATTACTATTATTACGGTATTTAATGACAGCGCAAAGTTTCTACGAAGATAATGACGTCATAAAAATCAGTAGTCAAAACATGCCTTATTTTTAGTGTTTTTTTTTTAATTAATAATTGCATAGTGTTCAAATGTAAGTCGTAGTTAATTGGGTTCCGTGTATTTTAAATATGTGTGTAGTGGTTTAGAGATGCAATTTATTTTCTCTATAGTCAAATCCCGTATTAAATTTCATTTTTTTTTATTGAAGCTTTGGCAACTTAGCCGTCAGCTTAAATCAGAGTACATACAAGTAAGAATATATTATCATTAAAGACTATTATAGAAACACGAAATGTAAAAATCTTACATAATATCAAAATTAAAATAATATGGCTTAAATATACACATAACAGTTATTATAGCTTTAAAAAAAAGTACAGTATTTTTAAAATATTTAGTAAAGGAAACATTTTTATATATGTACAAGAGAAAATTATTACTACATTGTGTTTACAACTTAAATTTTTCAATATGGCGGAGATAGATATGGCAGTTAAAATCGGAAAACCCATATTTCAGCCATTTCCAAACAGACTCACGAGGCTTACAGCTCACAGATGTTTAATCGTGTAGGGTTTTACGTGTAGGTGCGTAGTAACACAATGAGATGAAAACGGGCGAAATATGGTGCGTAGTAACAAAATTGACCGAAATTGTGTAAAAAGATCGCCCTATTTTCGGAGCATGTTCTTATTGTACTTACAGACCCGCTCTAGTGATTTTGACGAACTTAAGCGTGTTTTCAACCAAGGCTTACTAGTTCTTGTTATTTTTGGAGTTCCGTACCCAAAGGGTAAAAACGGGACCCTCTTACTGAGACTTCGCTGTCCGTGCGTCCGTCCGTCCGTCTGTCACCAGGCTGTATCTCAAGAACGGTGATAGCTACACAGATGATGTATTTCTATTTCCGCTATAACAACAAATACTAAAAATAAAATAAAATAAATATTTAAGGGGGGCTCCCATACAACAAACTTGTTATAGATTATGGTACGGAACCCTTCATGCGCGAGTCGGACTCGCACTTTGGTATAAAACATGTCTTTGGATCTCTATATTTCTCATATTTGTGATCGGCCATGGCAAAGTACACGTAAAAATATCCGTTCGCCGACAAAACAAGTCAATTGTCCAATGAGTTGCAATGGTCGTCGTTTAAGCTTGCAATATCAAATCCAGGGTCAAAAAGCGTAAGTCGTCGTTCAGGCAGGCAATGTTCAAGGTCCAGGGGCAGAAACAATTCGTAAAAAGTGCTATAAGTCGTCGAAAGCAGTCGAAATACAGCGAACACAGCGAAAGTAAAAGACGTTGTGATTTTGAAGAGATCTGTCAAAAGTATCAAAGATGTTGACAGCGTCATTTGACTTTTGTATAGCTTTGGGCGAACTTCTAAACAGCCGAAATCGGCTCAGAGGCACTGAACTAAAACCTCTTTGATTTTTTTAAAATCACCGGTGCAGCCAAAAAATCTGTAACTTTTTTTTTGTGCTAAGAAAGCTTATTCCTACCACCAGTAAAAATTTCAAGCAATTCTGATATTTTCATCCATTCCCCATTGATGAAATTACAAATGAAAACGACTGTCGAAAAATTCAAAAGTACAGAGTATATCACTACATACTCGTAGTATAAAACAAAGTCGCTTTCCTGTTGTCTGTCCCTATGTATGCTTAGATCTTTAAAACTACGCAACGGATTTTGATGCGGTTTTTTAATAGATAGAATGATTCAAGAGGAAGTTTTATATGTATAATACATGCATAATTTATCAGCATTGCAAACGCGGGGCGGGGCTGGTTTAAAATAAAACGATATAAAAAATATTCTGTAGATTTTGAACGCACAGTAAAATCGACGCAATCCATGGAATTTGTCCTTAGTTGTAAAGGTGCTTTATAACCCCAACGGTTTAAAGAGACATCCTAATTATACCTACGAGTAGAAATTCTCTTACAACGTCAACCGAAAGTGAATTTTAGAATGGAAAGGAGACGATTCGTCGTTGTCAATCTACACCTGGGGGGTAATTCAACCAATTTTAGAGAGATGAAGGAGATCTCCCCATTTCATCGCCATCCGTCGCTTTTGACGTGTCCCTACTTGACAAGTGGCGATATGCCTAGAACATCGCAACTTCGTCAATCCGGTTGCACTTAATTTGCGTTTCCTTTGTATGTGACGGCATAAATAACAGGCGCATACTTTAACTTGACCGTGTAGTGCGTGAAACTAGTCAGTTACGTTTCGTTCAAAATAGAAATTCATATGCATGTATATATATCATTTTTGACAATCCTTATCGCCTTCGTATTTCCAAAATTGAGATGAGATATGTCACTTGAAGCGCATCGCATTTAATGACAGTTCAGGCGATATCACTATTATCTAATAGAGTTTTGACGTTCCGCGATCTCTCAAACGGCACTCTCGAATTAAGTCCCTGACTGCGTTTGATTTTATTTGCATCTTTAACAGTATATTTGTAACACAGACGCTTATATTGATTAGTTACTAAGGGTAGGACATTTGGGATATACCATGGTTCTAAAAACCGTGGAGTCGATAATTGTATTTTTTTTCAAAGTCAAAGAGGAAGTCTAAAAATAGATATATGGCGATATATTTGCTAATAAAACCGTGAAATAGCATAGATTGTTTTAATGGACTACAATACTTACATGGATTATAGTGAATTATTAGTGAGAATGTATAGTCAGCCCAAAAAATAGGCCTACCACTTTTCGACAATTTTTTTATGACAAGGTTCTTAATACTTATTATTAATACTATTTCTTGGCTGACTGAACTACTTATTTGTAGTAATATTCGAGTTCATGTGATAAATGAGTGGTATAAGCATCTGTCAACCATCGTAGGCCCGCTGATTACATATACCAAACGGGTAAAACTAGCACTTTCATCGTGACCTAATTTAAAATGACACTGAGTCGGTAAATAAATAGCCGTTACAAGTATAGTCTATTCGGAATTCCAAGATCAAATTATGTCAAACTGGCACAAGTGAAACACGACCTTAAATTTACATGTATACGGTTGTTTGTACCTTGTGCCAAAGTGACTTAATTTGATCTTAGAGATCGGACAGAGACTACGACGGCTGCTACGCCGTAGCATACTACGCCGTAGCCGGCTACGATGTTTGAGGTTTGTTTCAATTGAGTTTCAACGTGAAGTAAATAACAATCTTTTCACTCGATTTCTTCCGCCAAAGTTTATATTGCGGTTTCTTTGGCGTTAATAAGTTAGAAATCACTTTTGCTTCAATTTTATTTAGCTTAAGGTAATTAAATTCGTTTTACAGCAAGCGTCAAAGTACTCTATTAATAGAATTTAATTTCCATGCGCTTGTTCTGCATCTATTTCGAAAGGCAGTATGATGCTTTAAAGAGGATTATCTACAGGGTGGTCCAGAAGTCCGTCAACATTTGAAAAGTCATTTTGAATAACATAATATATGCTTGGTATAAAAACGTTTATTTACAATGAAAGAAAACACATTGGGGTTTTATTTTTTTAAAATAACACTTTTTAAATGCAATCCTTTCCTCTCCTGGCACTCATGCAATCTGGATCGGAAATTTTCCATCACTGCCCGTAAAGTGTTACGAGGAATTGCTTGCATTTCGTCGCGAATATTTTCTTTTAATTCTTCTATAGTGCTCGGGTTGCTGCCATAAACTTTACTTTTGAGATATCCCCAAAGATAAAAATCCATTGGGGATAAATCTGGGCTTCGTGGGGGCCAGTTTATGTTACCTCTTTTGGAAATCACTTTTTCTCCGAAAATTTCGCGCACGGCGGCAAAAGCATCATTAGAGGTATGACAAGTTGCACCATCTTGTTGAAACCAAGTCCGCTTGTTGAAGCCCTTGAAGTTTTGCAGTGCAGGAGCAAAAAAATTCTGCAGCATTTCAACATAACGCCCTGTGGTCACAGTTATCGGACGTTGTCGAAAATCTTCATAAAAATAAGGTCCAATTATTCCAGTGGCAGATATTGCCGCCCATACAGTGACCTTGGGCGAGTGTAATGGCCTTTGATGCGTTAGTTGCGGGTTAGTGTCACTCCAGTACCTGCAATTTTGCCTGTTGACGTGCCCATTAAGGTGAAAATGTGCCTCATCTGAGAAAAAAATGTTGTTAAACTGCCGAAACCTCCCAAGCATTTCGTTAGCAAAAGCAAGTCTTTTATCAGGATCATCAGGCTTCAATTCCTGTATAATTTGTAATTTATACGGATGCAGGTGTAGATCATCATGCAAAATTCTGTTTAAAGTTGACCTGGATACCTTTAAAACTGTAGACCGCTTCCGAGTTGAGAGACCAGGTTGACCTTGAACTGACGCTCGTACACGCTCTACGTTCTCAGGGTCACGTGACGTCCTTGGCCGGCCGGATCTAGGCATATTTAGTGTCGAACCGGTCGTTTCGAATTTCTGAACACATTTTTTAATGATATGAACAGACGGCGCAAAATTATTATTGTGTACGTTGTAATGATTACAAAATTTTCTCTTGGCTACAGTTGCAGAATCGTGGTTTCGGTAATATTCGCGTACACAAAACGCACGTTGTTCTCCGGTGAATGACGCCATGGTACTAAATTCCTAATGGCCGCTCTTTCATTTGACACACCCCGCACTCCCCTCCCCCCACCCAAACTGACGAAGCGGCAAATTCAAATGTTAACTTTCTTATGGTCCACCCTGTATTTTATTCTAATACCAGAAGGTGCAACTTCGTACGTGTAATTTTTTAATACCTGAGTCGGGTAAATGTATACCTACCCTATAACCACCAATGTCCAGCGAGCCTATGATGGTTGCTTTTATCGCGCGATAAATAAGTAACGAAGCATCCGTCACGTTTTGACAAGGTGCGAGTGTGAGTGACAGATGCTTTGTCGTTTATTTATCCCGTGATATACAACCGTCATAGGCCCCCAGCTATCCCTGTACCAAAATTGGTTAAAATTTGTCCAGCCGTTTCGGCGTGATGAGAAGACAAAGGAAATTATGACCAACAGATGGCGCCGGACCAGCCTGACATGGCGCCGCCCGCCCAAATAAAACAAATGACGATCTCGCATCACGTTCTTAAGATTTTTCCTGAAATCACACCTTAGAAAACTGTTTTGATACAAATCTACAATTTTATAATAGTATAGAGAAGCGACTCGGTTCATTTGTTTTACCGCTTTAAGGCGTGTACGGACGAACGAACAAAAACATGGCACAAACATCGAACACTTTTTATTTTGCACGTGCGATATTCAGCCTATTCGAGTTCATCACACATAAACCCTCCATGATGCGTTCAAGAACCGCACATTATGTCCACCATAAAAATAGACTGTTTTTGCTAGCACAAATTTCTTATCTGTAAAAATGTTATTATTGCTAAATTATACATCGATTTCGATAATATTATTTATTCCAATTTCGAACATCTCTGAAAAACAAAGAAATTTTATTTGACCTCTATTCTAATATCAGTCGAAATGAGTTTAGTTCGAAATGAATTGTCAAATTGCAATCAAATTTGACAAATGTCGCACGTAAGTAAGATATCGAAAGATATGATAGTTGGGGTCGACTCTAGTTTGTCTCTGAATAAAAATAAACACTATGACAGCTGCCAGAAAACTTCATTACCGCCATTACCGGGTAATATTTGTTAAAATGTGCGACTTCTGAATGCATCACGGAGGCTTATAATATGTGGCTAGATACAGTACGAGTAGTGTATGTAACTGTACGTAGTGTATGTAACTGTACGTAATTAGGCATTAAAACACTCGTGTGATGTTATTGTGAAACTTGCCTTCGGCTCGTTTCATAAACCCACACTCGTGTTTAATAGGTACCCTTAATTATGTACAGTCACATAAACTACTATTAAAATATTTTTATTTTCATATTGTGACAAATTTATTGATAAATTCAACTAACTTTTAAAAGCAAAGAATACCTACTTTTCCCTGAGTTGCATACAGTCGAAAATAATTTGATATAACCACTTTTTAGCGTGCATTTTGTCAATTTCGATTAGATTTTGGAACAAAATCAATCTGTAAGTTTCAAATATATACCAATAAATTGCAATAGCCCTGTTCTAAGTTGAAACACAGATATACTCGTATGTTAAGAAACATGTTTGATCATAGAGAAAAAATATTTAAAACAATCAGAATTTTTGAACGGATAAGGAGCCTGTACAGCGCGATGCAGAATTTTACGAGCGCGTGGCGCAAGTCATACAGCGTGTGTTAGTATAGGTACTTACAATATTTTGTCCTGTCATCACGCCGAAGTGCTTGGACTGATTTTTACCAATTTTGGCATAGGTACAGCAGGACATCAAAATATTTACAGTAAAGAACAATAAATACGAGGACGGTAGTGCGGGCACCTACTACCTACTAGTTTTTCCATTAAAATCGGCCAAGAGCATATCGGGCCACACTCAGTGTAGGGTTCCGTAGTTGCCCATCCTTCACAATAGACTAGTAAGAATAGTTTAAATTACGAGAAAGATTTCAAGCTCTATAAAAAGGTCGTAAACGCCGAAGCAACTGTAAGTACTCATTACCTTCTGGAAGTTATCGATCATACGCGCAAAATTGAGCGGGAAGTTTTAATGCAGTATGGCATTTAACTAATATGTGTATATAACGTTCGAAGTATAAGGACACCGCGCGGCACTTAAAGAAAATTATAAAATTTTGCGATAACTCAAAAACGGCTCGATCGATTATATTGAATAAAGTTTTCATTGCAAGTATTTATAAGACCTAATTTTCTTCAACTTTTCCATAATTTTTTGACCCGTCGTTGTTGAAAAGTTAGAAGAGGGGACGCTATTTTTTTGGATTTCCGGAGCGAATATTTACAAAACTGCTGACTTTATCAAAAAATAATGTTCTGAGACGCCTATTATTATTAAAAGACCTATTTTACTGCACACCACAGACTAGAGTTGCATCGAAAAAAAAGTTACTCCACTTTAGGTGTACGAGAGGTCCCTGATAAAAAGTTTTTTTTAGTTTTTATTTTACCGTTTTGTCGGCGTGATACATACACATACTCATACCAAATTTCAGCTTTCTAGTATTAATGATAAGGGTTCCTAGTTGACTACGGAACCCTAAAAAACCGGCCAAGAGCATGTCGGGCCACGCTCAGTGTAGGGTTCCGTAGTTGCCCATCCTTCACAATAGACGAAAATTACGAGAAAGATATCAAGCTCTATAAAAAGGTCGTAACCGCCAAAGTATCAGTACTTATTACCTTCTGGAAGTTATCGATTATATGCACCAGATTAAGCGAAATGTTTTAATACAGTATGGCACTTAACTAACGTGTGTAACGTTCGAAGTAGAAGGACACCGCGCGGCACTTACGTAATTTTAAAGAAAAATACGATTTTTTACGATTACTTAAAAACGGCTCTGCGATTTTATTCAATATAGTTTTCATTGAAAGTACTTATAAGGCTTCATTTTCATGAATTTTCCCATAGTTTTTTGACCCGTGGTTGAAAAGTTAGAGGGGGGACACTATTTTTTTTATTTTCGGAGCGAATATTTACAAAACTGCTGACTTTATTAAAAAATTATGTTGGGAGACCCCTATTATTTTTAAAAGGCCTATTCAACGACACTCCACACACTAGTGTTGAAACGAAATAAACACCCCCACTTTAGGTGTACGGGAGGTACCCAAAAAAAAGGATTTTTTTTAGTTTTATATTTGCCGTTTTGCCGGCGTGATACATACACATATTCATACCAAATTTCAGCTTTCTAGTACTAATGATCACGTAGCTAAGCCGCGGACGGACAGACAGACAGACAGACAGACAGACGGACGGACGGACATGGCGAAACTATAAGGGTTCCTAGTTGACTACGGAACCCTACAAAATAGGAAATAAGGTTGCTAGAAAATGCTTGTCCTGCGAATATTATTACGTCATCTATTGTACTTTAACGCTTTTCATAATCCAAATTGAACTACACCCATGTGTGAATGTTTTCCAGTTGCTCGAGCAAATTTTTCTTTTGAAAGGCATTAGGTTGCATGCTTGTAGCAGTTTTGTTAAATGAGTCATTAACAAAAAACATGTACCTACCTACATAGTTAAAGGCTTAATAAAAACAAATTTACGATCGCCTTTCGTGTTGCAAAAGTTACTCATACAAAAAATATGGGTAACTATCGTTACACAAAGGAATCAAATAAGTTTTGTTTCAATTAAAGCCCTGAGTACGTACATGTTTTTTGAAAATTACTCTAATGTCGTTTACTGTATGAAACTCATCGGTAGTTATATTCTTTTTCCTTTGAGGCACGCGAGTACACATGCTAATAATGATTTTCGACAAAGGTTGTATGTTGTATAAAATTAATAGGTTATTAAAACCTTTATCTTTTGGAACGATTGGTCCATATGCATATTGACAATGTAGTATGTTATATGAAACTCATAGGTTGTTACGCTCATTTACCTTAGAAGGATAGTGGAGGCGTGTGTACGCACTCGGGCAGTTTTTGGCAGGATTTTCCCATAGCCCGGTCATCGACCCCACTGCAGGGCGTAGTCGACGACTGCATCGTGTTGTGACCTAAGACAATAAATACTTGTCACACAATGTGTGTGTGTGTCGAAGCTAATATACGGTGCGTGCTCGGGGTTTTATATTAGATAATAGAGGTGACCACGCACTTCGTCCGCGTGGAAGACTAAAGTCACAACGAATATTTTTTTTAAATCCTAAATAAAAATAATTGGTCAGAAATATGTATATCTGGCGACTCATGTACGTCTGCCAGTAAAATATGAACTTATACTATACAGATACACCCATTCAAATAAATTATAATATAATTTTTAAAGTTGGCAGCAATGCGTTTAGTTAAATGTGCTTTTTTCTGTGCTGCTGTTTGTTAAGTGGACAACATGACATTATATAACATCCTTTAGCAGTTCTTTTTTGGGCCGGAGACTATAGACTTAACTCCTCGTATGCCTAAAAACGGATCCGTGCAGGGCATTTAAATTTTACGTTAATATATCAGTTGGTTTCAAAACTAGCAACTTTTTGACATCGCTAACAAGGGGTTGAGTATTCAGCAATTATATATAAATGACTGAAAAAAGTACGGGAGTAGAAAGAGTATTAAACAATGCCTGTTAACAAATTTGCTTAACATTTTCTCCAACATCGTCACAGAAGCTTTACAGTTAATATCGATGAGTTCATTTACCTTACTACAGCCGATAGACAACTCGGCACGTTTTTAATTTCGCTCGCTTCGCAATCAGCGCCCTTACCATGAGTACAGTGACAGTGCTCGCTAGCGACTGCGTGAACGATTTGTATGGAGAATTGTAGTTTTACAAAATGCTGTACTATTCTCCGTACCAATCGCTTACGCTGTTATTGGCGAATACGGGCACGTTAACTCATGGTATGGGTGCTGTACTAAGCGCATCAATCCAAAAGGCTTGCCTTCACTTCAGAATGTAAATAAGTTTAAATTAAAGAGTATTTTATACGACACTAGATTCCTCCTCGTGATGTTAGTTGGTTAGATTTTTGAACATTTTCATCTACAATGTCAGCCTAAAATGTTTACTTCTCAGGTCTTAGAGGATACCTATGTCCAAAGTAACAATTTCTGTTAATATAGATATTAAGAATTTAATGATTTTAAGAGTTAATTTTGCCAGGGCCTCTCGTATTGAAAATTTTACAAAGGAAATATTATTTAAAAAAAAAGAACGAAGCTGCATTATAAGATTTTTAAAATTGGTTAATAAAATGGATGGTATTTTTCGTTCATTTCGCTAAGAGAAATATAATAGCCACGTACTTAAAAGTAAGTTTTAATAAGTCCCTATTTTATAGTTTCGGTATGAAAAGTATGAATTCAATAACCATGCAACCATACTTTAAGTAAGTAGTTTACTGAGCAGTTCCATTCGCTTAGTTTTAAATAAAAACACTAAGACACAGAAACAAATGTTCACTAAATAACTTAATAAACACAGCAGAATTACAACACTTCAATATTAGCCGCATATACCTCGTAACTTGCTACAAAGTCTGAATTCTACCTGTACAAACTAACTCAAACATACACGTTTCTCGCTAGCTCAGTCCTAGTAGTATACATACCGAAGGTATAAAAGGCCCGACAGCCGAACTCCACGGCAGTTCAGTCCGCGCCCCACTCCGGACCTGTCGCGCCGCCCTCCACAATCAGTGAAAAACACTTCAGAACAATAAACAACAAACAATCGACATCTGTGTTTGCGGCGTGCCGTGTTCACCCCATTACTAATACGATCCCAGTGGCGAATGCTATTCAGTTCGTAAACTTTGAGACTAGTTATAGACTTATAAAACTTTCCTAAAATTGTGTTGGGTTTCGTTGGTTTCTGCGCGATGTTTTGCGTGGATAGAAAAGTATGAACAAAGGTTTTTGGTGATGACGGAATGCTTTGCTTGGAGGCTATAATGGCGAGGTGGAGAGAACGTGGGGAACGTCGGGAGATGGAAGCCGCGAGACGTGCACGTAGCCGAAGCCTGTGTTCCTCGGCTGAGGGCAGCTTGTTCCAGCTTCTGCATAGACGAGCCAGTAGTGCCATGTAAGTAGCCTATAACCCTTGAGCTGTGGATCGTGCGATCGATTAACTTTCGTCGGTCTTAACGTATCGGCGGCATCAGCTCACCTAGCACAACTACGTTTCACGACATATCGCGTGACATACCATCCTGTCACTCTCTCACAGTGCAGAGAAGAAAGAGATAGGTAATATATCTCACGCGAGAGTCGCGTGTCACAGTTGTCATATAGGTGCAGCTGTAGGTAAGTAGCATTACAGATACCGGAGCTGTGAAGAAACGTGATTACGATTACATACACTCTAAAAAATGAAGACCAACTAAGTAAGAGTAGTTTTCTCTTAGTTGACGCTAAGTTAATTACAATAATTACGATCCTATAAATAAAAGAAAGCTGATCACTTAAAACAATAAGTGTATCTGTGATTGAACTAATAAAGTCGGTATGTTATCAATCCTAACAATTGTATACGTTGCATCTTGTGAAATTATTGACATTTTTATTTTGTTTTCTGTGTTAGTTACTTAAGTATTATTTCCAACACGATGTAAATTGTTAAGGAATAAATAAATGAAATGAAATGAAATGGAATGAAATGAAATGAAATGAAATGAAATCTACTATTAACTTGTTGGCATAATTATGTAACGTAGGTTGATTCAATCCTTTACGTATCTTAGTTGATCTTGCTAAGTTCCTAGGATCAATTAGTTAGCATATTTTTTTATATCTAAATAAGTATGTTACATAGCAATACTAAGAGCAATCAGTATTACCTTATTTGATGTGTCTAAGTCCTTGTTAGGCTCGTATGGAATCATGATGCCTGATTAAGACTATCGAGATATTGATCCATTTCGTACCTTGTCACAGTGAACGTCAGTCAATATGAAAGCCGCTTGAAATCTCATATCATTGTCATTGTGACAAGGTTCTATAGTGGCCTAGAAATCAAATTAGTTGACTGTACTCTGTGAGCTCTACACCTGGCTAGTTTGTTTCAAAATGGCCGTGTTTTTTTTTATGTTATCAATCCCCATAATTCCGCCATTTTGAATCATTTCATACTATTGAATCTACAAAAAGATATACATATACTGACCGAATCTACTCACAAAATTTCATGAGAATCGGGTGAGAAACAGATCGCATTTCTGATCCGATTCTCATGAAATTTTGGCGAGAACAGTAGAAAATCTGGACATTTAGACATACGAAAGAGTTTTCGGCCAAGCTGAAACGGGGACGATTCGCTCGCTCATTCACGTCATTGTCACGTTTTCAGAGTCCCTTCATTGTTTAGGCGTGTGATGTGATGCAAAGGTTACGCTGTACAGTACGTGAGATCTTAGAAGAACATTCGGATTTTAGAAAGAGACTTCGTTTATCGGCGGTAACTTACGAAGATGATACTGCTGTTCTGCTTTCATACTAACTCATAAATCGTTTTAAATTTACTGTAAAAAGTTAAGTGGGTAAATTAGCATCTACATAAAATAAACGTATCAAATAAAGTTATCAACAACTAGCACTGAATTACACGGTAAATTTGGAATAAGCTAATTACTAAGCCATTTTTCAAAGTTCCCGCTGATCATCTCTTTATGTTAACCGGTTTTGTCCGTAGATTTGTACATAAGCAACGCACCACGTATAAAGCCATTTTCACTACCAGCGTGAGCTATATAATAAGACAACGTCCTTTGGAAATTGTTATATTAAACCCTGCGTGGCTAGAGTCTGACCAACCTTTGCCATTAACGTTCGACGTCTGTACGTAATTTTTTTCTCTAGTTGTACACCCCACTTTTTTTTTCGATATTTTTGGGTATTTTCTACTCAGAATCACGAGCTGTTTCGATCTGATTAGGAGAAAAAAACTATCCCAAAATATTCATACATTTTTTATTTTTCCATTCCGTAGTAGGTTATATGGAAATACCCTTTGAGTACGGAACCCTAAAAATATCGTACAGAAACTAAAATTTATTTAGTCGTATGGCGTATTTACACATAAACATTTCAAAGAAACTTATGACAATAATAAAATGTAACTATAAGTCTAAATTCAGGGTCTCGAGCCACGAGATTGCGTCAGGTGTTAGCTCGTACAGATCTTCCGGGGAACCCGAGTAGGAGTGAAGTTTGGGCCTCTTCGCCACAGTCGCAGAGAGCAGAGTCGCGCCAGCCGCATCTGTGACGAAAGTAGTTGCAGCGTCCGTGACCTGTCCTCAGTCTGTTTAGGCGACACCAAAGACTTCGTGGCAGGGCAAAACCATCTGGTTTTGCCGTGGGGTCAATGGCTTGCAGGACAGAGCCAGTTGTGCCTGCATTCCACTCGTTCTTCCAGCTCTGTGCGAGGTCGTAATTGCACAGCTTTTGAGCTGCCACACAGGCGGGCCGTTGGGATTTAAGTCGTTGGGGTGGAGGTTGACAAAAAGTCCGGTGAACCGGCAAGGACAGTTGGGACTGAATTTTTTCCGCTTCTCTCTTCAGTGCTTGCCTTCTACGGAGATGTGGCGGCGCAATGTGACTTAAGACCGGGAGCCAGTGAAGTGGGGTGGACTTAATTGTGCCAGACACACACCGCATAGCTTCATTCAGTTTAGTATCCACCTTCTGTACATGTGCGCTGTCTAGCCACACCGGAGCACAGCACTCGGCGGCTGAGAAGACCAGTGCTAAGGCCGATGTGCGCAGGCAGTCAGCAGATGCCCCCTAGGTGGTACCACAGAGTTTGTGCAGGATGTTGTTTCTTGAGGAAATTTTAAGCCCACTTTCTGGAGGTGTTCTTTGTACGTCAAAGTCCTATCCAATGTGACTCCAAGGTATTTAGGGGTACGGTTATACTTTAGTAATTCTCCTCTAAAAGACACGGACGGTTGGTAGTTGGCGAGCCGGTTGTTAAGGTGAAAACAGGTGGCTGCCGTCTTACTTACACTAGGTATTAGTCGCCACGCGCGGAAGAACTTATCGAGCTTCTCTAAATCGGATGACAGCACTTCTTCACTGAACTTGCTATCTTTACTTTGATGAACAAGTGCAATGTCATCAGCATATATAAATTTAGTTGACTCGGTAGACGGCAAGTCGTGAATATAAAGATTGAAGAGAATTGGGGCAAGTACAGAGCCTTGTGGTAGCCCATTGTTCAATCTTCTCTTGCGGCTCTTGGAATCACCCAGGTATACTTCGAATTCTCTATCACTAAGCATGGTCATGATCAAGTCTGATATTTCTCTGCTTGGTATTGTCTTCACAATTTTGCATATTAGCCCCTGTTTCCAGACAGTATCATACGCTGCCGTTAGGTCTACAAAGACTGCAGTGGACTTTAATTGTCTTTGGAAACCGGCTACAATGTGAGTGGTAAGGGACAAGACTTGGTCTGTACAACTTCTACCTTTTCTAAACCCAGCTTGCTCCGGAGGGATGACGGCATCTATGTGTGGCGTTATTCTTGCAAGGATAAGGCGCTCCAATAACTTATATGTGCAGCTAAGAAGGGAGATGGGTCGGAAGTTTTCAGGACAGTCATCCGTTTTGCCAGGCTTTAGGATTGCGATGACTTTTGCTAGCTTGAATTCCCTTGGTAAACAGTTATTTTGCAGTATATGATCGAAGAAAGCAGTAAGCCAGCTTATGCTTGCTGGGCCCATGGCTCGAATAAATTCGTTGTACATGTTATCGGGCCCTGCCGCCTTGCCGTATTTAAGAGCCTTAATGCCATCCTCGACTTCAACAACACTGAAAGGTCTTGAGAGGTGCTGACCTGTTGGAGCAGTCCTTCTGGCAGTTTTTAGGGTTTTCTTAATTTGTTTCGTGAAAGCTTTATCCCGCTTTGCTCTGGTTACATCCACCAACCGACCGAAACTAAAAGAGTGCTCTAAACAGATCCAAAATATGTTTAATAATAAAAAAGATGGATTGTAAACGAAAACATTATAATCTTTTCAAATCCTTGCTACGAGTTGTACCTTGTAAGTTCAGCATCAAAAGCAAATGATAATTTTCCTACTGGCTTAATATGTCGAATTGCGTACTTAAATTGTCAGCTACTGGCTACATCTGACGCTGACTGTATTTTGGTACCTATTGAAAATTATTATACGTAACAAACAAAACAAAATCGTCGGCCTACAAAAACCAATTATGTTAATGTGAATGAAAGCTTATAAAACCACAAAGGAAAACACAATTGAAAAGAAAATGTTGCAACTTTGTAATTTGGTTGTTTTTGTTTGAGAATAAGTAGCTTATGTTCTCTAATTAATTATGTAAGTAAGAGAAAGGTATTTTTCAATTGAAATACGTCATTTTAGCTACGCTACGTGGGGCCATAGGGTTTAAAAGGAAACCATATACTTAATGAATTCTAACTTGAGAGTGGTCACGTATTATCACGTATCGGCCAATATTTCTGATCATCTCTTTAACTCTTTAACTGAAAAATCCTTCAATGTTTACGTCATACCACGTTTGTCGTGATATAATCAATGAGTTTTTTTTCTTTTTTTGTTCCCGCATTTGCATTAAAACACAGTGTTACTCGTACAGCTAGAAGCTGTTTGACACTCAGAGATATTTGTCCTCGTTCACTACGTTCGCTCTTACAAATAATCACTTTGTGTCGTGATGGCTTATTTTAGCCCCTTGTCAAACAATTTACTATTTTTAATAAATCGGTATAACTAAAGTTTGACGACCACATAATAAACCACTAAAGAGGGCCTCAAACCTTTACAAAGCCGTCTAATGAGTGTATTTTTCGCCCCAAGATAAAAAGTGGAGTATTATAAGTTTAACCTCTATATATGTGTGTCTGTCTGTGACATTGTAGCTCTTAAACGTGTTGACTGATTTCGATGCGGTTAATGTTAATAACGTAACGCGCGTTTTCTTTTGTTTCGCTTCGCGGCATCATCTCGCCGAAACGGTTTATGATATTTTTTAAATATTATTTATTTCGCAATTAACTAACCTACCTTGTCACCTAATATTTTATGCTAGCAGCCTAACACCTTAGACTGTTAGAAACCTATACGCAATAGACGAACTTGTGTCACCTATACACGTGCCGTTAGATTGTTCACGAACTTGCTCCTAATAATAGTATAGTAGGTATAGTCTATCCGATCTCTACGATACTTGTCACAATTTCACAGTATAGTAAGTCCCCTGTCATTGTATTGTTTAGTTATATACGAGTACCTTAACTTAAGAGGCCTTATTCCTTTTAAAATGCTGATTGTTTTAGAAATTTTTCTCTATGATCAAACATATTTCCTAACATATTATTGATGTTACTACCTAGAACAGGGTTATAGGGATTTATTGGTTTATACGTATTTGAAACCTACAGTTTGAATTTTTCATTGATAGGTAATTTTTCTTTCAAAAACTATTCGAAATTGATAAATTCACGCGGAAAATTAGCTTTTTCAACTTGTTTTTGACTGCACGCAATAAATTTTCAAAATAATTCACTTCGAAAAGTTGGTTGAAATTATAAATATATTTGTCATAACGATACCTCCTACGTATACTGATACAACTGACATTTTTACGATTTTCGTTTTTTTGCATATTTAGACAAAAAACAAAATTACTGCTAGTTTTCGAAATAAAGTGACGTATACTGATACAACTAACACCGGTTTTTAATTTAGTCGTATACTGAGCTAAGTCACTTGTACCACTGTACGCAGTACACCTATCAAGTACAAGTGGCAGTTATCTCAGTATGCTTGCTCGTCATCGTTGCGGACGTAAGATGTCCCACTATGCGCGACGGACAGTCGATGCGGCCTACGTCTTTTCTACCTACTACGTATCAAATTAGGCTTACTTTTGGTTATGATACAGTTTTCTCCAATCAGTACCGATGGTTGTTTGGAGTACAATAATAGCCATATGTCGCCATTACCTACAGTAAACCAGAGTCACCACTAGGGCTGCCATCCGACCGGGTTACCCCGGATTTGTCCTAGTTTGAAGCCGTCCGGGGGCCATCCGGGGTTTAATGTCAATAAAAAATAAAGCAATTATTTTTTTATTTTATTAATGGGTGAAATGCAAGTTACGCCAAATGTCCGGGTTTTTAAGTCTTTGTCCGCATTCGGCGAATTTAGAGATGACAGCTGCTTAGTTGGCACGACAGGCAATTGTAAAATAAAATAGCAAAAAAGATGTCGGTAACTTACGTGTAATTTAAAAAATATTTGGATCAACGAACAAAGAAAGTAAAAATCTAATCATGAGTTTAAACAAAAAAATAAATACGGGAAAAACAAGCCAAGAAAACAAATAATAAACATATAGACAAAACTTACATAAAATTTTAGTGTCTGAACGTATTTTTTATTTAAATAATAAATAAATTTTAAGGGGCCATCTTACACAAATCGACCCAGTGTCCCAAGCAAAGTAAAGCTTGTACTATGGGTACAAGCCGACGATAATATATATACATAATTTATAAAGTACATGTAGAGATAACATCCATGACCAGGAATAAATATTCAAGTTCATCACACACATTTCTGCTACGGCTGTTTGAATTTGATTGAAATGTATAATTTGTATAAGGAGTCGTTTTATTCTACCAAATACGAAGCGCAAGCTTAGTCTGTTCGACAATACCGTGATATTTTCAGTCAAAATATAAAGTTAACGCTTGTCACATTTACGACAATTTGAAAACACCTACTGAAAAACAAACATCCAAACACATTGGCATATGGAGGAAAGAGACTTGAAATAAATAGGAAGAAAAAAACTTAAACTTAACAAAAAACAAAAGACTGCTGTATTCGACCTTCAAAAACCTTGTCGTCTCCTCACGGTAATATAAGCATGTTTTATTACAATATAAACTTAAACTGTATAATTTCACAGCATTTGGTTTGGGAATGCTACTTGTTAGGTATTGTTGACATGACTAAATGACAAATTAAATTAATACTTCAAGATGATGTAGATGAATTCAGGTTTTGGTCTGACAATTGTGATGGACAAAATAGGAACCGTAATCTACTATATTATTATATAAATGTTAAAACAGTAATAATGTTGATAATACAGCTGTAACAAAAACAAAAACACCATTCCCCAAATGCGGGCTGAGATTTTAATTACCATTTAAATAAATGTAATTTTAGTGTAAATTTGCTTTATTTATTGTCTTTCAAACGTAATTTGCTTAAATATCCTAAATATCAACCTCTGAACTTACTATATTGGACATAACATACAAAATAACCTTAACAGTATACTGGTACATAACGGAATGATTCAGGCGTATACTGGTACAAGTGACAAATCAGATGAAACTAACCGATCAGATCCATCCAAACATGAGCTTTGAGTTTGTTTATATATCTAATAAATGATACATGTCCATAATAGGCATAATAATAATGTAATTATCCATATTCATCTAATCATAGTTTACGACGTATACTGGATCAAGTGGTAGTTGTATCAGTATACCAAAAACTTAGAACTAGTAAATTTCACGTATACTGGTATAACTACCTTTTTTACTAAAAGTACAATTAATTTTGAAATAGTAAATATGTACATTTAAGGAAAATATATTCATTAAATGTATTTGAAATTTTCATTACATTATTTTAACGTATGAGTTAGTTATGGCACTTCATACCTTTGAACAGCCCTCCTGTAAAATCGTGATTTTGCACTTGTATCAGTATACGTAGGAGGTATCGTATATAGGTATATTATTAATATGATTCTTTTTTTTTTAAAGTAATAAGGCCTCTTTAATGGCTACGCAAGTAGAGGCTTGGCCGCAACGAACTTGTCACTAATAGTATAGGATCTTCTGTCACCTAACATTATAAGTTTACGAGTATAAGATAGCAACTTATACTCTTAGTAACCTACACGCAATAGACGAACTTATGTCACCTATCTACGTGCCGTTTCATTGTTCAAGTAGAGGCTGGCCGCAATGAACTTGTCAGTTACATAGTATAAGATATCTGCCGCAGTGTGAATACTAATACTGTTTAATACAGGCGTCGTACGGAAAAACACGCATTTGACATTTGAGTCGTTTTCAAAATACCATAGTTAAGAGCTTTAATTAAAACAAAATATAATTGATTCCATTGTGTTACAATAGTTACCCATATATTTTGTATGAGTTACTTTTGTAACACAAAAGAAGCGATCGTAATTTTGTTTTTATTAAGCCTTTAACTATGTACATGTATTTTGAAAATGACTCATTTACTTAGAAAATCACTGCTATTAAGTATCTTGTAAGTTTCCTTATTTCTGAATGCATAATGTAACTCATATATACTTAAAATGGTATTTGTCGCATTTTTCGCCTATGACGGAAATAATCGTTGTTTATTGAAACTATTTTTATTGTACAGTAATTAAATTATAAATATGCGTATGGACTAAGGAACGTAATGTACCATCCCTTGATAAATAACAAAATGGACGACGTATTTAGTGAAATGTACTAATCTAAAATTTTGATAATTGGCAGGAAAAGGCTAAAAATACGAAATATTTTTTTTTTGTTGTGGGTCGTACCTAGGTATGTCTTGATACTTGGAAAACTTATATCTATTTATCCATCAGCCACAGACGTCCACAGCTGAACATAGGTCTCCCCCAAAGCTCGCCACAAGGTGCGAACCTGTGGAAACCAGCCATCGACTACCTGCGACCCTAACGAGGTTACCTGTCCACCAAGCCGGGGGCCGTCACACGCTACGTGGTCGCCAATCCAGGACTTTGCTGAGAACTACAAAAAAACAGTTTAAACGTAAACACGTTCGAAAGAAAAAAGGCAATTACAATGTGAATAAGAAGTGCTTCAGTGTACAATTCGTCGGGGATAGTGCAATACCGCGTAAATAACAGCTGTCGATGAAGTTCTCATTTCAATAAAATACTTAGGTAGCATTTGATTAAATATTGATTCATATCTACACTTGTTACTTACGAGGTATTGCACTATCCCTGACGAATTCGATTAGGGGAGCGTTTTCTTTGGTAACTAGTTCATTAACTACGGCGCTTTCTGTTGTCTTCCTCTTTTTCTATGACAATGACTAGGGTAGTATGCGTGTCGGTTTTCAATGGGTGTGTTAGCGTATGAGTGACTCGCTTGTTGTTCAACTGCGCCGCTTGGGATATTTTTGCCGTCTCGTTTTCTTATTATGGATTAGAAAGGGGCGTCACGCGTGTTTTACAATGGTATGGGTGTGTTAGTGTATAAGCCCGCATGGTGTTTACACAAATCGACCTCGGCGCCCAATCGCGACTCGTTAATTGAAGGCTGGGACGATTTATTTACTATAAAGTGCTGAAAGCCTATTAACTGACTGTGAAGGGGAAGGTTAGTTTTAGAACATATGTATTCGAATGTTGCGAAATTTAGTTCGGATGCGTATCGGAATTAGTTCAGAATGTTCATAATTGAAAAACAACAATCGTTTAGCAACCATGTTTATAAACGCACTTTTTCACTGTCAATATCGCAAATTAGTTGTTTTCTATACAGCTATTGATACCTTTGCTCGACGATGACGTCACGAGTTCGTAGCAATTTGTATTTAGCGCTTTCAGCGCTCCGTGGGAAAATCAAGCTTTAACTGCCATTTCTGACTATTAGAGCAGTCTAAATGAAGTTCCTCCTATCCTATAGATAATTGATCCCAATAGAAATAGGATCAATTGATAGCCTCAATAAAAGTCATCATGCCTATCGCGTTGGACAGTTCTATAGATGTAGATTGACTTGGCCATAAGTTAAATTTGCAATTTTCACGTTCCAGTTATAAGTTGAGCTCAGTTTGATCTCTAGAGACAATTCGTCATGATATAAAAGCTACAAATAACCATCACAGTCGAATTTGATTTCATTTTGACATTTGTTTTATTTTCAAGCACGATTCCATGGTCGTTCCCGGCTATGGTGTATTTTATGACTCTCCTTCTTAACCCTAACTAAAGTACCTACATATTCCCTAAAGCCGCAAAATATCTGAAATGAGAGAATAAAAGATTACAGGCCCCCCGTCGCGTAATAAGTAATTACTTAATTTACAAACGCAAAATGCCCTAAACGCAAAAGGCCCTCAACGCAAAATGTCGCAAATGCGAAAAGACCAAAAACGCAGAATCATGTACACGCAAAATAGTGTGTGTGTGTGTATGTGTGTGTGCACGATGCAATACGGGTGTTGATATTTTTTTTCTTGAGGATGTCAATCTTATTTTTATTGGAATCAAATGTCTATAATGGGACTGAATACATTTATAGTGCTGTAAGGGTCAGAACTTACTTACTACTTAGAAGAAGTGACGTCATCACCTTCGAAAGGTAACGAAACTTTTACTAAAAGAATATGATACCATTCGTTACATTATTTATATGTACAAAGCAACCAAAACACAAAGTGACGTTATATAAAATGTCGTAAGGAAATCTAGCACGAGTAAAGGTGAAGCATAAAATGGGCAGATTCACGGGTACATGTCTGCGGGAAGCCACTTCGGGATTAGAAAAGTTAAGCCTAAGTGGCAAACAGGGACCTAATTCGAGAATGCCGTTTGAGAGATCGCAAAACGTCAAAACTCGATTAGATAACAGTGATATCGCCTTTGAACAGTCATTAAAATGCGATGAACTTCAAGTGACATATCTCATCTCAATTTTGGAAATACGAAGGCGATAATGATTGTCAAAAATGGTATTCATGCATAATAATTTCTGTTTTGAACGACTAATTTCACGCACTACACGGTCAAGTTAAAGTATGCGCCTGTTATTTATGCCGTCACATACAAAGAAAACGCAAATTAAGCGCGACCGGATTGACGAAGTTGCGATGTTCTAGGGATATCGCTACTTGTCCAGTAGGGACACGTCAAGAGTGAAAGTGAGAGATCTCCATCAACTCTCTTAAATTTGTCGATGGGCAGCCATTATAACTCAAATTTAAGCTGAATAAAAGCTGTATAAGAGGTTATACAGGCTGTGTGTGTACTGTGTGAGCTACTTACGAGTAGCAAGCGTGTAGTATTCATTGGAAGTCAAATCAAGTCGGGGCCGTAAAAAGGCAAGCAAAGGCTCTTTATTCCGTCGCAGGGATACAAAGCCAGTTAGCATATATTAGCAATTCCGGGCCAAAACAGGACAGCACCTTTTGGCCCGCCTACGTGGAACGGATCATGCACTATCGGGCCTTTAATTATACTGTTTTTGATACCCAGCCTGTACCCAATTGGAAAGATTGGGCAGTCATGTTTGTTGTGTTTCAGTCTGTTTTTTTATACTTTAAAATGCTGATTGTTTTAGATATTTCTCTCTATGATCAAACATGTTTCTAAACATATTATTAATGTTACTACCTAGAACAGAGCTTTATTACTTATTGCCGTGGTATGGAGTCAGGCTGTAGACAAATTTCTAGGAAGCGTTCGTTAGATTTTTTATCAGGCCAAACGATACCAAGAATCTGTCGTAGTCTCGTAGTTATGTCGTATGTCTAATGTAAAGTCACTTTATTTACAGTATAAAATGACGAATATAATCAATCTCCCCAGAAGTTATTAGCGAGGGAATTCCGCCATCTTATACGTAAAATCTGCTCTCGTAGTTATAATAAATGTTTCGTGTTTTATTAATACTTCCCAAAGCGTAGATGCCTTACGGAGTAGCAGCCGGATATTGGCTACTCGCTGGAGGAAATACCGCGTACCCCTCCCATAAAAATCACTTAAGTAGGCGACTGCAAAAATTTACTAGCTCCTTACTTTTACTATTCGAACTTCAACTGTATCAAAACTTACACAGAATCGGGTTTTGCCATGTACTCTTTGATAAAACTGTAGCTCAAACCATAACTTACGTAAGAAGACGCACCCTAACGTTGGTCTCAGTTGAAACTTTATCGGAAAAGAAGAAGGCTGGATTTGCAATGAGCTTTGGCTGCGAAATGAATTAACTATTTACTAAGGTTAGGTATAAGCTGGAATGTAAGTATGACTGGTTTGCTTGGATTCATAAATTTCGTCGAGTGTAGTCTTCTTTATATTATCTAAATAATCAGTAAAAATAGTAATCTAACTCGTACTTACATCATTAGGTCATTACGCTTTTTGGGTCTCCTTATTTACTGTTTTAGTTTCTAGGCATTTGAAAGCCGGGGCAGGATCGACAACAGTGGAAAATTCTTCTAAGGGCCCTATGTCCCCGATGAGAAGATACCCGTCATCATCATAAAACATTATGAATACATCAGTTGCGTAAATACCTAGTTATTTGTGCATCAAGAGAGCAAACTTGTTTTTTGGCGTGAGTAATTATTTTGAGTCCTAAGAAATCGAAGGGTTCTAAGTTAGAATCGTGTACGGAGAAAGGGATTCAACAGCACCTGATGCTAAAAGCTTTGCTCTCATGTAGCACACACAAATACAACTTTTCACCTCAGTAGCGAGAACACAACAGTTTAAATGTTTTATACTTGTTCTTTAAACCACTCAATTTATTAATTATATCTTCGTTGATAATTTAAATAATACTAAGTGTGTAATACATGTATCATGTGTCATTGATCGACGTCCAATTCGAAAAATTTACTTTGAATTTGCATTGCTCTCGCTTCTATATATAGATGTGAAAAAGACAAAGCGCAGTGAGTGAGTTTTGAATTTTATAGTTACCTTGAGCTGAGAAATGACAATCCGTGGCTTTCTAGATTAAAAAGCTACTTTGCCTCACGCAGTGAGTGAAGTCACATTTTGCTCGCTGTTATCGCGCAGCATGTTGGAGCTGGCATTTTCAAAATCGGCTTTTGTTCAAATTATGTATTTTATACTACAATTTCGTATCTTATTTAAAAAAAATAAAAAACACTGTATAGTTTTTATATGATTTTTTTCCTTTATTTAGAAGAGGCACGGTCCGGTCCATTTACAAAAAAGTTCCTTTTTTTTTTTAAAACTAATTATGCGCTAACTTAGAAGATTTCGAACACTATGATTGACGCGTCAGTGAAAACACTCTCTTAATCCGATTAAAAGAGCGCCGTGCCGCTCACTAAGGTAGCTTGATATTTTTCAAATAAATTGACTGTGAGCAAGAAAAAAGTAAAACACACAGATTGATGAATGACCAATATTTCAATTAAATTTCTAATTCAAGAAAAGGAATTTAACCTACTTACTGAATTTTCTTTAACGTGATTGATTAAAAAAAGGTCTCAAAGGTTTATGACACGAAAGCGTTGGTATTTTTAATATCTTGCATAGCTCCAAGAGTATCTAGGTCGTCTGACCGTGTTAGTGAGCTGAAATTGACAGTTCTATTTCCGCTTTAACTCGACTTGACATCCAGTAAACGTCTTGAACGTTAAAATAAAAGAATATATTTAAGCGGCGCTGAAGAAAAAAGTTTTTGATTTCATCTTGGGCGGAAGCTAACTAGTTTTATCCGCAATTTTCATCCTTCCAATTTTCGGCATCATAATTCTATCGTTAACTAGTACTAGTTTATCTTAAAATAAGATTTGAATTTTTATTATTTTATAGAAACATAATAATAATAGTTAACTTATTTTTCTGATGCTCTTTCCATGGTGACGTCCCCTGGGTCACGCTGTAAAAGCACAATATTTGAGGGTTATATTTGCCAAAAGCATTGTTGATTGGCTACGTACTGACAATACCAATAATTAAAAGTTTTTTATCTACGTTCATAAGATATCAGACATTAAAAGGTAAATAAAAAAACATTGCGTTAGACCCGGAAGTTTTAATTATGTGATTATGTGTACAGACCGAGAGTAATGTGTTATTAATACCAATACTATAAAGTATGAACAGTTTTCTCTGAAATGTATACAGGTAACGGGACAGAATAACAACATAGAAAAAGTTGATCAACTCTATTCACATTAATAACGGTATTTTTTTCTAATTCCTAGAACTTTAAGGAAGCACTCCTTGGATCAAATAAATTTAAAACTCTAACTCGCACTAATAAAAAAGAAATACGATTGAAAACAGAAACATAATTACGCAATAATTATCTTTATACAATTATACCTAAATAACTAGTGTAAAAAATCCTTAAAAATAAGATAATTTGTTATAATATAATAATCAACTCTCGTTTTGTAAGTATCTAAGTAGATACGTAATAGTATTTTATGCAATCGTTGCACAATGAAGGTTCTTAAAGTCGAGTACCGCATTTAGGTCACGAGGCTTGCCGAGTGGCCTAAGTAAGGTACGAGATTTTAAGACCTAATTGTGTAACTATTTCATACAATACTTTGTATACGAGCAAAACGCAGAAAAACATTTTTTACTTTAATCGTCTTTCCCCACTATGAATTTTTATTTTTGATGTAACCCTTTTCGTTCTACTAAAACTGACCTATTAAAATAAAATTGGGCAAATGCGAGTCCGACTCGCGCATGAAGGGTTCCGTTATATATATAATCTATAACAAGTTTGTTGTATGGGAGTCCCCCTTAAATATTTATTTTATTTTATTTTTAGTATTTGTTGTTATAGCGGCAATAGAAATACATCATCTGTGAAAATTTCAACTGTTTAGCTATCACCGTTCTTGAGATACAGCCTGGTGACAGACGGACGGACGGACAGCGAAGTCTCAGTAATAGGGTCCCGTTTTTAGGGTTCCGTAGCCAAATGGCAAAAAACGGAACCCTTATAGATTCGTCATGTCTGTCTGTCTGTCCGTCCGTATGTCACAGCCTTTTTTTTCCGAAACTATAAGAGCTATACTGTTGAAACTTGGTAGGTAGATGTATTCTGTGAACCGCATTAAGATATAGATGCAAAAATAAAAAAATAATAATAAATACTGGGGGCTCTCCATACTTAGAACTGAAACTCAATTTTTTTTTTTTCATCGAACACATACGTGTGGGGTATCTATGGATAGGTCTTCAAAAATGACGAAATGACCGAATAGTTTGCGTGACAGACGCTTCCAAAGTGGAAAAAAGTTGCCCCCCCCCCCCTTCTAACTTCTAAAATAAGAAACTGAAAAATCTAAAAAAAACATAATATATGATGTACATTACTATAAAAACTACCAACGAAAATTGTTTTGAACGAGATCTAGTAAGTAGTTTTTTTTAATACCTAACTTTGCACCTAATTTATATGGGGCGCTATACATACCAGGTGCAAACTTAACTTAACCACCTAGGGATGGAAAGTGTTTGTACGGAACCCTCGGTGCGCGAGTCTGACTCGCACTTGGCCGGTTTTTTTACCCTTTGGGTACGGAACCCTAAAAAGGTGCCTCGTGATAGGTTAAATTTTTTGAAAAGTAATTTCAACCAATCAGCAGTAGCGTGATTATTTTTAAATCAAATATATGCTGTAGTTCTCTTTTTGAAATTATTAGAGTTGAGTAGAGAGATGTCTTATGAATATGAAAGTCCTGTAGCGGGTACCATAGAGTATAAAATTTTGGTACAGGATTAGAAAGTGCGTTATTGTGATTTTGTTATGTAATGTAATTATAATGGACAGATTAAAGTACGCGAGTATAAAAATTGCCACCTCCTCATACTTATATATCTTTAATTATTCTTAAAATTAAATAGTTACTCAGTCCAAAGAAATGTTGGATACAAAGATATTATGTGGCGGGTGAAATACTTCTTGCACAAAAATAACGTAGGTACACACACACTCACATTTCCTTGAACTGAGTAACTATTTACTAATATTATTGTGATCAAATCAAACATAAATACTTAATTGCCATTCCATGTATGCACGACGTGGTACATGTTATACATATGTTGTACATACATGCCTTCCAAACGACGCCGGGAACACTTCATACAATAGTTCCTTTAAGGCAAGAATTACGTTTGACTTTGAACCTTCTTGCTCAGTGCTCTTAGTTGAATGCGACAAGCGGAGGTAACAGTCAAAGGTTATGTAAACAAGTTCAAACCCGTAAAAGGTTTAATACCGGATTGGTGTCAACTGTCGAGCAAAACTTAGGATGTAGGTCCGAGCATTTACAGCTGTAAACCCATGTAAGTGTGAAGAAAACGTCGTTTAACTCCTTTACTGGACGAAGGGTTCTAGTAGATATATTACATTACTGCAGACGCTGGAAACGAAGTGCTTGCCGTGTGGGTAGGTATAGATGGCCGAATCGTGCTTTTCTCAAGCATAGGTATTCAATTAAATAAACAATACACCACTCAAAAATAATATAATTCAGCTGTTTAGACTGTTCATGAACACAGACGCCATGTCTAAAACCGTTACTTCCCGGCTTAGGCCTTCAATTTTGTATGAAATTCCTTTACAGTTCTCTCGAGTTGTTCCACCTGAAACGTGATACTTTGAACGCCCTTGCCTGTTATAACGCACGTTATGACAGCATGACTTTGTCATTGCATGTTTGAGAAACATGTATTACTTTTTTAAAAACATAGAAGTCCCCATCTATACTTGTTCAAAATAAAATTGACCTATGTATATATTGATCTATTACACGTAAAGTTGGTATATAACAAAGACTAAAAGTAATATACCAGGTGGGTCCTGTTACAGGAGCAAAAAAATAAAACATAGATTTTACTCTTCAAACTGAACAACATCTGTTCAGAAACTTTTTTTTTAAATACTGTTTTCATATGTATTAATCCAGGGTGCCAACTACAGCCCGACACAAAAGAGTAGAAAATAAATGAGGGCGCCACTTCCTTCGCAACTGTCACATTTTTGACGTAAAGTGCTTGAATATGGTAACAATTTTGTATGAAAAATTTTAGTTCCTTTTTCATCCGTTTTCTACTCTTTTGTGTCGGGCTGTACCTTCATATCAAAATTTATCAAAATTGGTCCTACTGTTTGAGCACGAAGAAGTAACAAACATACACATGAACACACTCACAAACTTTCGCCTTTATAATATTAGTGTGCTGATAACCAAAAATTTGTAAACGGTATGATCTAGCACACATTCGTCACTTTCCCAAAAACGCAATTTTATATTTCTAGTTCGCTTTCGGCATCAGTAACGAATGTGTACTTAATTTTTTTTTATCGCTACTCCGAAATATAATTTTCATTTGATCAAATGTAAAAACAAAGACAATATTTTCATGATTCTTCTCGGAGAAATAATAAAAAATAACTTATCAATGGTAATATGATGGTAAGGTCACCTGAGGCTATTGCGACTATGAGGCAAATGCGACTATGAGGCAAATGCGACTTTTAATATCATATCATAGAAACGCAACACTTTATTTACCTACCACTGTGCTCTCTATTTTATTTATATTAATAGTTGGCACTGTAGGCAGCAAGGGTATGGGTATGGGTGATCTTTAACTGTTGTGAATTTATGATGGTATAATCAAAAGTTGCATTTGCCTCATAGTCGCATTAGCCTCAGGTGCCCTTAATGGTAATTTTAATGTTTTTTTTTTCGCTTCCGTTTGTAAATTGTTACAGTAAAGACAAAACTCATTCATAAAAGTTCTAGTCACAAACGGCACAATGCATTCGCCTTTACGTAGAAACTATGAGAAATGTTCAGCTGTAGAAAGCGGCAGTTTTGCGAAGATATAAAGTTTCCGTTCACCGACGTGGAGCTCATCACGAGCTCCTAATTAACGTCTCTCGACGTACTGTCCGTAAAAGTGTTAAAGGCAAAAAGAGAGTATTATGCTATTCCTTCCCGCAAATAATGTCCTAGTACTTGAGAAAATACAGGGTGGAACGTTTCTAAAGACTGGGCTGACAGAATAGTGTCATCTGAGTGATCTACAATCGACGTATTATAATTGTAAAGCTAGATTTAAAAGTGAAAAAGGCATTAAATAAAATATTTTAATATCAGTGACAACCCTACTAATTCAAAGGTTTTATTTACATTTGAAATTGACACCTGTCTTTAACAGCTTTAACTTAGCGATGTTCAAAAGATGCTATGGTTGACGTGCAGATTTTTACACTAATGTTTAACAAACTGTATCTCAAAAAACCGGCCAAGAGCATGTCGGGCCACGCTCAGTGTAGGGTTCCGTAGTTGCTCATCCTTCGCAATAAACTGCTGTTTTAAGCCCGAGGTTTAAGTAAAGAAAGATTTTAAGCTCTATAAAAAGGTCGTAAACGCCATAGAAACTGTAATCACCTATTACCTTCTGGAAGTCAACTTACGTCCTTTTAAAGAAAAAATATGAAATTTGGCGATAACTCAAAAACGGCTCGACCGATTACATGAATTTTTCCGATTTTTATGGACCCGTGGTTGAAAAGTTAGAGGGGGTGGGACACAATTTTTTTGTTTTCGGAGCTTGAATATTTACAAAACTGCTGACTTTATCAAAAAATAATGTTTAGAGACCCCTATTATTTTTACAAGACCTATTCAACGACACCCACACACCAGTGTTGAAAATAAAAAAAAATAACTCCTACATTAGGTGTCCGAGAGGTAACAAAAAAAAAAAATTACCATTCTGTCGGCGTTATATTATACATAATGTGAAGGTTGGACTTTACTTTCAGTGGAGTTGGCCACTGATATAAAAAATAAATACGTTTTGAATATGAGAACGGACCCGTGACATCCGTCAATTGTGAAAAATGTAGGGAGCCTTAGACGAAGAGTTGTAAAATAAACAACTAAAAGCCTCTCGCTGCATCTTTAATTAAGCTCCCTGAGCACACCTTCCCACAATACACATACTCATACCAGATTTCAGCTTTCTAGTACTAATGATCACGGAGCTAAGCCGCGGACAGACACACGGACAGACGGACATGGCGAAACTATCCTAGTTGACTACGGAACGCTAAAAATGGATACAAATATTGACATAAGTAGTTCAATGGTGAAAAATGTAGTAGGTACTCAGTCTGAACAATTCCCTGTTTGCTTAAAAGTCCCTCGATCTGTTCCACCCTGTATAGGATTCATATTGACACTCTTTCTACTTTATTACCAAGCTATTTCAGGAAAGGAATGAGCCCTACAGATAAGCACTTTGTTTGCTAAGACTCGGACCACACAAACAACTACAGTGAGTGCCACAAAGTCCCATCTCTTATGATAATTGCGTGAGATGGAACCTTGTAAATAACGATACTGGATAATAAAATAATGAAAGTGGCGAATAATAAGCTATCTGTTTAATACTGTGGACGTAAAACAGTTGTGGTACTGAATATTTGCTCAGTCTATTGGAAATATTTTTAGGAGATACTCTTAAAATTTAAAATCCAGGATTTATTGTTTTAAAAAACACACAATATTTACAAGTTCTGATCCGCAACGCAGGCTTCGTCAGGTGAGATACGAGAACAAATCAAGAACAGGCTTACTCTTAAAGCCTTTGCTTTATTCATCGTCAAAATTTTAATAACAAAAAACTGGCCAAGAGCATGTCGGACCACGATCAGTGTAGGGTTCCGTAGTTTCCCATCCTTCTCAATAGAGGAGCTTAAACCAGCGGTTTTAAGCCCGAGGTTTAAATTACGAGAAAGATTTCAAGCTCTATAAAAAGGTGGTAAACGCCAAAGTAACTGTAATTACTTATTACCTTCTGGAAGTTATCGATTATACGCGCCAGATTGAGCGGAATGATTTAATGCAGTATGTCACTTAACTAACATGTGTAACGTTCGAAGTACAAGGACACCTCGCGGCACTTACGTCATTTTAAAGAAAAATATGATATTTTGCAATAACTCGAAAACGGCTCAATCGATTTTATACAACAAGGTTTTCATTGAAAGTACTTATAAGGCCTCAGTTTCATGAAATATTCCATAATTTTTTGACTCGTGGTTGAAACGTTAGAGGGGGGGGACGCTATTTTTTGGATTTCCGGAGTGAATATTTACAAAACTGCTGACTTTATCAAAACATTATGTTGAGACCCCTATTATTTTTAAAATACCTATTAAATGACAACCCACACACTAGTGTTGGAACGAAAAAAAAATTCACCCCAGTGTAGGTGTAGGTACGAGAGAGGTACCAGAATTTCAGCATTCTTGTAGGTACTAAATTATTATATGATTTCTATAACGAAGAATATTATTATTAGATTTCCGATTATGAAATAATAATGTAACACACACACACGCACGCACGCACGCACGCACGCACGCACGCACGCACGCACGCACGCACGCACGCACGCACGCACGCACGCACGCACGCACGCACGCACACACACACACACACACACACACAGACACACACACACACACACACACACACACACACACACACACACACACACACACACACACACACACACACACACACACACACACACACACACACACACACACACACACACACACACACACACACACACACAGACACACACACACACAGACACACACACACACACACACACACACAGACACACAGACACACACACACACACACACACACACACGGCAGTTGGAAAGTTATTTAATATTATCGTCAATATTCGTTACCGCTGGGATTGGACGCTCGATAAGTTAGGCCTGAAGTTTGGAACTGGAGCAAACTGCATCTTTCAATGTCGTTCAATAAAGCAGGTCGGGTCGAGTAGGGAGCATCTCTCGAATATCTAGCCTATAATTGGTCGACGAGCGAGCGAAGAAACTCTGCTTCAGCTCGGGCAAAAATGCTTTCGTATGTGCGTTTGTTTAAATTTTAACTCTCGTGCAATTTCGTGAGCAGGTTCTATAATTGTTTTACAGCCTGAAACCACAAATACAGATGTTTTTGTGGTTTCAGGTTTTTAGGGTTCCGTACCCAAAGGGTAAAAACGGGACTCTATTACTGAGACTTCGCTGTCCGTCCGTCCGTCCGTCCGTCTATTACTAGGCTGTATCTCAAGAACGGTGATAGGTATTTCTATTGCCGCTATAACAACAAATAAATTAAAATTCAAATTCAAATTCTTCAAATTCAAATTCTTTTATTGCCTTAATAAAACCTATTATTAACCTAAATAAAACCGACGTCCCCAAGATCACGGCCCTGCGTCAGGGTACCCATGATACCGACTACATTCCCCCGCTGAATAACGATATGAAAATACCTTGCGGTAACTATATACCTACGATACGGATACGACATGTCACTTCGTAAACGCGGCTTCACCGTTTTTGAGCGGTGTGGTCGCACCTTTATCTGTAAGTACATAAGCCTCCTACTGTCTAGGGTGGCGTGCCGCCTCCTGGCTTCCGCAGTAAATTTTACAGGCTTAGTCAATCCTTACCATATTCTGTGCCCTTACCTTGAGTTAGTACCGTACTCGCTAGCGAAAAGCCCTCAGTATCCTTACCATGAGTTCACAGTGACAGTAGAGATTGCGTAAAGGATTTGTATTTATAGTGAACTAGCTGTGCCCCGCGGTGTTACCCGCTCATCCCACGGGAACACTACATTTATTCGGAATGAAAAGTATCCTATGTCCTTCCCCGGGACTGAAACTATCTATATACCAAATTTCATCTAAATCGGTTCAGCGGTTTAAGCGTGAAGAGGTAACAGACAGACAGACAGACAGACAGACAGACACACTTTCGCATTTATAATATTAGTATGGATTGTAGTTCTACAAAGTAACCGCTAGGGGGCGATGTACTATTCTCCATGCATCGTTTACGCTGTCGCTACGTCACGTTTACTCATGGTAAGGGTACTGGTATTACGTAAACGCGATAATTTACACAAGCCCGTACGTCCGAGGTAGCTCAAATAATATACTTCACATCCACTACACAAGGTTACTTTACGAATAGTACTATGAGCAAAAATTTGATTCAAAATACCTCAACATGCCACCGCTTCGCGTTCATAATTTAAGTTTTATCACGATGAAGTTCCATTGACAAACGCACGGATAGCTGTGAACAGTTTACCGCAAAGGATTATATTCACATTCAACATTAAAGCTTTATAATGGAAATAGGATTTGAGGGCTCTTTTAGTCTGCCTGTTCACAGGAGCGGAGCATAGATAATTAACCAATCAGGTTGCGTATTTGTGAAGCCCGAATGAATTAGGTACATTTAAATATGAAGGATGTTATTGGTACATTTTATTCATCCCCGGCTCCAGTAAGAAAACGACTTAGTATAGGTATTGGCTATCCTCTTGATTAAACAGCTCATTTGTAAGGGATTAACCCTATAGTATCGCCTATTCTAAGTAATAGACCCTATCTGTATAATACCTACATACAGTCAGTCACTTAAGCCGAACATGTACCTCGATAATCCAGTAATATAACAAACCGATCAAATGAGGAGAAACCCTACTCATTGGTCAAAAAGCCTCAATTCCCAATAATAAGTGGTCTTAAAAAAGGCTCATCGAAAAGGAGACTATTTTTCTGAAAAATACAAAGCGCTTTTCAGTGAAACGTTGGAAAACGAAAGTTAACGAAGTTGTTAAAAAAATACAACGAAAAGATTTCGTATACAAGCAATACACCATTTTTTGCGGGCACTCGTACCTTGTTAAACAAGTTTTGGAATAATGTTCAAACGGAAAACGGATCAGTCTCAATTCGGCGTCACTGCGAAAAATATTCAGTTGTTGCAATATGCGAAATACTTATTTGGTCTTTTTTCAACATGCCGTTATGTAAACGCTTGCTCTGAAAGAGATCGTATATCATATTTATGCCGCCTGCCTCCAGTAGGGCGGTTGGTTCTTTGTTAAATTTGTCTCAGATCCAGAGATCAATATATATCTATACTAGCTTTTGCCCGCGGCTTCGCACGCGTAAACACAATATCATACGTTCACTACACTTATTGCGAGGCCAAAGGCCGAGTTCCGCGTAGCACCGAAGGTGCGGAGCGTCCTAAGGAAGTCGCCCACCCACTTAATGTAAGTCGAAGTAACTTAATGCGAGGCCGAAGGCCGAGCTCCGCGTAGCACCGTAGGTGCGGAGCGTCCCAAGAAAGCCGCCCACCCACTTAATATAAGTTGAAGTAACTTAATGCGAGGCCGCAGGCCGAGCTCCGCGTAACACCGAAGGTGCTGAGCGTCTCAAAGAAGCCACCCACCCACTTAATATAAGTTGAAGTAACTTAATGCGAGGCCGAAGGCCGAGCTCCGCGTAGCACCGTAGGTGCGGAGCGTCCCAAGGAAGCCGACCACCCACTTAATATAAGTTGAAGTAACTTAATGCGAGGCCGAAGGCCGAGCTCCGCGTAGCACCGAAGGTGCGGAGCGTCTCAAAGAAGCCACCCACCCACCCACTTAATATAAGTTGAAGTAACTTAATGCGAGGCCGCAGGCCGAGCTCGGCGTAACACCGAAGGTGCGGAGCGTCTCAAAGAAGCCGCCCACCCACTTAATATAAGTTGAAGTAACTTAATGCGAGGCCGAAGGCCGAGCTCCGCGTAGCACCGTAGGTGCGGAGCGTCCCAAGGAAGCCGACCACCCACTTAATATAAGTTGAAGTAACTTAATGCGAGGCCGCAGGCCAAGCTCCGCGTAACACCGAAGGTGCGGAGCGTCTCAAAGAAGCCGCCCACCCACTTAATATAAGTTGAAGTAACTTAATGCGAGGCCGAAGGCCGAGCTCCGCGTAGCACCGAAGGTGCGGAGCGTCTCAAAGAAGCCACCCACCCACTTAATATAAGTTGAAGTAACTTAATGCGAGGCCGAAGGCCGAGCTCCGCGTAGCACCGCGGGTGCGGAGCGTCCCAAGGAAGCCGACCACCCACTTAATATAAGTTGAAGTAACTTAATGCGAGGCCGCAGGCCGAGCTCCGCGTAGCACCGAAGGTGCAGAGCGTCCCAAGGAAGCCGCCCACCCACTTAATATAAGTCGAAGTAATTTAATGCGAGACCGAAGGCCGAGCTCCGCGTAGCACCGTAGGTGCGAAGCGTCCCAAGGAATCCGCCCGCCCATTTAATATAAGTTGAAATAACCTAGTGCGAGGCCGAAGGCCGAGCTCCGCGTAGCACCGAAGGTGCGGAGCGTCCCAAGGAAGCCGTACCCACTTAATATAAGATGAAGTAACTTCATGCGAGGCCGCAGGCCGAGCTCCGCGTAGCACCGAAGGTGCGGAGCGTCCCAAGGAAGCCGCCTATTAAGTTACTTAAACATATGTTAAGTGGGTTGGCGGCTTCCCTGGGACGCTCGTGGAACTCGGCCTGCGGCCTCGCATTAAATTACTAAGGGTTTATAAAGTAACTTAGCACCGAAGGTGTGGGGCGTCCCAGGGAAGACGCCCACCCACTTAAAATATGTTCAAATAAATTAATGCGAGGTCGCCCACCCACTTAATATAAGTTTAAATGTGTGAGCGGCTTTCCTGGGACGCTCTGCACCTTCGGTGCTATGTGAAGCTCGGCCTATGGCCTCGCATTAAGTTACTACTTATATTAGTCAGTGGGCTCCTTCCCTAGGACGCTCCGCACCTTCGGTGCTACGCTTGTGAACATGATCTTGGTTTAATTAAAATTGAGGCAAGATTTATGTTTAAAAAATTGTTTTCAATATTTATTGTCTATTGTAGATTTAAATAACTTAATGCGAGGCCGCCCACCTAGTTAATATAAGTTTAAGTGTGTGAGCGCCTTCCCTAGAACGCTCCGCACCTTCGGTGCTACACTTGAGAACATGATCTTGGATTAATTAAAATTGGGGCAAGACTTATGTTTAAGAGATTGTTTTTAGGGTTTTGTACCCAAAGGGTAAAAACGGGGCCCTATTACTGAGACTTCGCTGTCCGTCCGTCCGTCTTTCACCAGGCTGTATCTCAAGAACGGTGATAGCTGACAGTAGAAAATTTCACAGATGACGTATTTCTATTGCCGCTATAACAACAAATACTAAAAATAAAATAAAAAAATATTTAAGGGGGGCTCCCTACAACAAACTTCATGCGCGAGCCGGACTTGCACTCGCCCAATTTTTAATATTTATTGTCTATTGTAGATTTAAATAACTTATTGCGAGGTCGCCCACCCACTTAATATAAGTTTAAGGTTGAGCGGCTTTCCTGGGACGCTCTGCACCTTCGGTGCTATGTGAAGCTCGGCCTACGGCCTCGCATTAAGTTACTACTTATATTAGTGGGTGGGCGACTTTCCTAGAACGCTCCGCACCTTCGGTGCTTCGCTTGTGAACATCATCTTGGTTTAATTAAGATTGAGTCAAGACTTAGGTATGTTTAAAAGATCGTTTTTAATAATTATTGTCTATCGTAGATTTAAAAACTTAATGCGAGGCCGCCCACACACTTATATAAGCTTACATGTGTGAGCGGCATCCCTGGGACGCTCTGCACCTTCAGTGCTACGTAGAGCTCGGCCTACGGCATCGCATTAAGTTACTACTTAAATTAGTGGGTGGGCGACTTCCCTAGAACGCTCCGTACCTTAGGTGCTACCATTGTGAACATCATCTTGGTTTAGTTTAAATTGAGGCTAGACTTATGTTTATATATCGTTTTGAATATTTATTGATTATTGTAGATAACTATTCAAAGCACCTTGAAAAATAATTAGCTCATAGTCCTACCTGAACATATATTAATGACATCTATTAAGATGACAATAAATTACTTTCGTCTGCAATGGTACTAATACTAATATAATAATATGACCTGTCATAATAATTTCCTAAGTAACGCCATAAGATTCAGGTGCCAACTTAACTCAATTTAGCGTACGTCAATAATGGCGACAGCACCACTGAACGGATACGTGATGGCCTCACTGTTTTGTTATCCGTGGTATTATGAATAAGGAAGCAAAGGAAAATGCATGAGATGACACGGTTATTATTTCAGTAGGTTCTGGGTTCAAATCCCGGCTGGGTGAAATCCTTTCTACATTGTAAATTTTATAATTTTGTCTTGTCTCGAATCATGGTTGTTTTTCATACAAAATGCATACATTGTCGAGCAGCAACTCTCAATAATTGATACACTGCTGCTTATATTATTAGGTATGCGATCAATATTCAACAACTTCGGTAGTAATTCTCGAAGTCCGAGTCAACCCATCACACTACACCCTAGCTTGTGCCGAATCGTGGTCACAGGCACGCAACGACGTGCGTGAATCCTTCATATGTATGGAGCTGGTGTTATTAACTCGGGAAAAATCTTAACAGCGCGATGCAGCCGCTAGTATGGAGATTTTGTCAAGGTAACAACGCCATCTAGCGGAAAATTGGGTCATCAACAAAATCTCAACACGCCGTTAAAAATAAAGAATGATTGATATTTATTACTTTGAATAAATTTTATATAAAAAAAACTACATAGATGCAAAATTGTCGCTAAATATATCGTATATTTATCGTTTATTATACATTTCGCTACCTTATTAGTAAGTTAGGCCAAACACAAACAATACCAAAATTTGCGCCTAATGTTCTAAATGTTGGTTGGTAAAACATATTTAGAACTGTATTTAATTTACTTAAATTGATTCGAAATACTTTTATTTCAATTACACTCGATAAAATAGGATTAAAAAATCTGTTTTATTCATTAACGTTTTTAATTGCGTCTCCGGGATTTGGTCGATACTTACAAACTACAGAAGAATATAATTGTATATTCAATAAAAGAGCATTAGTTCCTATCGTCGCAAATTGTGTTTTTAAAGAAATGTATAATATTTTTTTGGGCATGAGACAATTTACAACGAACATTGCACTCATATTTTCGTCTGTGTTGGTCGATAATTGGCGCCATCTTTTCTATCTAACTAAGACGGTTTCCGTAACTCAACGCCTCAAACAACCTTAACCTTGTTGTTAATGCCGGTGGGCCGCGCGGAGGTATTAGGTCGAATTCATACTTTTTAGTTTTTGTACACGTAAGAGCCACGCGGGGGTCGCGTCGTTCTAAATTCAAAATCACAAACGCTGTCATTATAAGGTTTACACATTGTAAGGAAAATATTTCATGGAATTTATGTTTTCAGAGATAAATATTAATCATAATAAAAAGTATCCTATAACCATCTTTGGATGTTCAGCTATTCCTGTACCAAAATTGGTAGCTTTTTATCCAGCCGTTTCGGCGTGATGCGAGGACAACGGTTTTTTTGAAAACAGATGGCGCCAGGTTGGCATGGCGACGCGTGTCCATACAAAACAACTATCCGGCTGCATCACGCTATCGAGATTTTTCCTGAAATCATGACCTCCCTCCATAGAAAATTAATTTTCAATACAAATTTAGGATTTTATAATAGTATAGACATAAAGTAGCAAAATAAGTAGTGTCGTAAACACTTACGCTGCAATTACAGTGGTTTTATTTCGATGCTTTTTTTATAATACTTCGTTCAGATATGATCTCGGAAATAGGATTTATTCACTTAGAATTTGTTAATAAGGTTTTATATAACTTGGAAGCTGCAACCGTAAGTATGTTCGGGTGGAATCCTGCAACTCAATTTCGAAGCAGGCATCATCAACCGATCGAGCTGAAAATTTGCATGCCTACTTAACTTTTATGACAATACAATAATATGGTACCATGGGGCTGGTCTGATGAAGGAACCGAAAGGTGGCGCCAGGAACTCTGTAATAGATTAAATCTATCCTACCAAGATTGGGCTCTTTATCGTATCAGTGCGCAATAGATGGATGTTCAAAGGAAAGTACAGCAGTCTATAAAGCTTGTCACAAAAATGTTTTTTTTTTTGTAATTTTTGTGGAAAAGTGTTTACTGTTTGACACCACGAAAAGTATGCAATATATCTTCAGGGAAAACGTGTCCGTTGTAAACGCCGCTCTGGCCGGAAGCCAATTGCATAACTTCTCTGTTTCCGGGCGCGGCCATTCATCCTCCCGCGATAGCTTTAATTTATGAGGATTCGACCGAAAACATCCGCTCGAATACTTGAGCCAAAGCAGAGAATATAACAAGAGTAATATTTGGTTTATTAAGGAAATAAAAAAATGGCAAATAGTTCACAGAACGCATCGGAGTTCTATGGTGAGTGCTTAGGCATCCAGGTATCTATCCAAATATCATAAACCCTCCATGATGCGTTCAAGCACCGCACATAATGACCACCATAAAAATAGACTGTTTTGTTAGAACATCTTATTTTTAAAAATTTAATTATTGGTAAATAATAACATCGATTTCGATTATATTATTCATTCAAATTTCGAACATCTGAAAAACAAAGAAATTTGACTTGACCTCTATTCTAATACAGTCGAGATGAAGTTTAGTTCGAAATTAATTGTCAATTTGCAATCAAATCCTGAATTTGAACGATGAGACGGGGCCAATTCTAGTTTGTCTCTGAATTAAAAAAAACTATGACAGCCGCCAGAAAACTCCATTACCGCCATTACCGGGTAAAATTTGTCATTACACAGATTAAATTAGAGTTTTAATCGCTGTATAAGGTCTTATACAGCCTGTTTGCCACCTGGGTTGGTGTGGTTTTAATTTTATTAATCGCAAACTGATTTCAAATGTACATTTTCATGCTTAAATATTAGTCTGAAATCCCGAAATTATCCGATAAACTTGAATTGTACTAATATACCTACTCGTATACTAGAAATCTTCTACTCATGTCCATTATAAAGGGTTTATCTTGTAAACGTGACACCACAATGTCTTCTGTCTTACTCCTGTAGAGAAGCTTACTTTAGGAAAAATTTTATCACTCCTGTGGTGCGGAGATAGTCCCATTACCGGGTCATACTCCCACACAAAGTCCGACTCACTGGTAGTGAGGGCTAAACAGGCTTGATACAGTTCAAGTCATTTAAAAAAGAATAGGAAAAATTAAAGCAAGTAACAAAAAACGATAACGCTAGTTTTGTATGTTTTGTAAAATTCCAACGTTGCTTAACGATTCGTTTACGTAATAATTTCGTCATAACATAATCAATCACATTCGAGACGACGTTTATGCCTCAAAAAGCATAAGCTTGACTTAATTACTTTTAAAAAGTCACGTTTAAAATTGCGTAATTTATATATGTGAGTAGTATGCCTTTGGAGGTTCTTCTACCTACTTTAAATTAACTTTGAAACTATCCAAGGTTGAATCTTAACCCATTGTAAACTTAACCTTCGTAGGTGCTGAAGTACTTTTATGAACTTTTTAAGCATTTTTTAACAATAATAGTGGCTCCGCTTGCCCTGATGGTAAGCAAAAAGGTGCCATGTCAGTTGACACTGTCATCTTAGCCCGAGAGATGCTTCTATAGAACTTATAATACAGATTTGAGTTGCCGTCTTAGTCTATTGTTAGCTCTAATTTCGCGTTTTCAAAGTGGACTAGCGAGGTAGCCCTACACTAGATACTTCCAAGTTGACTTATTCACTCGAAAACTAGCCGATCCCAGAGGATATTGTTTCTGGAGCTGACCGATTTACGACTACTCCAACTATTTCTTGTTACCATCCTCGTAAACTGACATATACTGTAGGAATCTTGTAACTTATGTCTGAAAAACAAAGTTCAGATTTGTGTACTTTATTTGACTTTATGTAAGAGGAAGTCTGAAAGTAGCACCAATTAGGGAGAAGCTGCAAGCTAACCGACTATCATGGTATGGGCACGTGATGCGAAGAGAGGAAAGCCACGTAACCAGAAAAGCTTTTAATAAGTATGAATGTGGACGGATATAGAAGAAGAGGAAGGCCAAAGAAAAGATGGATGGAAGATGGTATGAATAAGAAGGAAGTAAACGACGAGATGACGAGTAATAGGGAAGAATGGAGGAAGCAAACAAGCCCTGCAACAACATTCATAACCGCGGTTTTTTTTCCGCAAAGCATACTAATTGTCCGATTTGCATTACAAATATCACTTCAGAGTTTCATATTGCATTTACATTTTAAGCCTGTTCAAATAATTACGGTAGATATTGAAAGGAATCGTAATAAATTGTGTGGACCGTAAAATGGAAATGGGAAAAATTATACATGTATTAAAAATATTGAAATACTTTTATAAAAGTGACCGTATCTGGTATTAAGATACGTAGATAAAATATAAATTGTACATAGTTTTGAACAACAATTTATTCTGTTATTCAAATTGGGGATATAGTATTTTATTATCATGAATTTCTCTCTGTCATAAGTGTGACTTATACAAATAGAACACTTAAGAGGCCTTATTCCTATTAAAATTTCACCATCATCATCATCATCATCATTTCAGCCAAAGGACGTCCACTGCTGAACAAAGGCCGCCCCCAGTGACTTCAGACTTATTAAAATTTATATACCGATAAATCCTAAAAGCCCTATTCTAGGTAATAACATCAATAATATGCTAAGAAACATATTTGATCATAGAGAAAAATGTCTAAAACAATCAGCATTTTAAAAGGAATAAGGCCTCTTAAGTCTTCTTGATTTCACAACCTGAAACAAGGCTGTATTAACGAATTTCGTTGATTAATTGTACAAAGAGCGCGTTTCACATATTTAAATTTTATTTTTAACTCGGCTAATTCATAAAGGCTTAACACCATTTCGTGAATAATTGTAAAAAGCCGCGAAATAATTGTAAACAACTCCAAATGGCGCCACAATTCATACAGAGTTCGTCAATATTCCCCGTACATCCCACGGGAACACTACACTTATTCGGGATAAAAAGTAACCTAAAATAATATTTAATAATTAATATCAGACAACCTCACACAAATCGATCTAGTCCCAAATTAAGCTCAAGAAGGCTTGTGTTATGGGCACTAGACGACGATATACATACTTATATTGATAAATATATACTTAAATACATAGAACAACCGTGACTCAAGCACAAATATTCGAGTTCATCACACAAATATTTGCCCTGGCCGGGATTCGAATCCGGGACCGCCGGCTCAGTAATCAGGTCTACAAACCGAGCCAAACGTGTCGTCAAACCTATGTGTTAATCCAGGGTATCATCTACCTCTGTACTAGATTTTATCAAAATTGGTCCAGCCGTTTGAGCGTGAAAAAGTAACAAACATACAAACACATAAACTTTCACCTTTATAATATTAGTGTGATGAACCAATTTACCTAAATAATCAGAACCGATTATTAAAATACAGAAAAGTGTAGCAATAACGAAGTCCATATTAAAACCTGATATTTTGCATGACAGTTTAACCTGCATACAAATATAGTATTCTGTAGGTACCTGACTAAATTATTTAATGAAACGCTTATTAAGCTTCACTACATAACATTACATTTCCCATTGAAGCACATACGTATAGTGATACCTATCAAATTACTAATCAGCATATTAAACGTTAAACATGGGTAACAATTATTACTCCGGATCGCTGATTGCTCCTATTAAATTCAATATCTCTAATAGCTCTCTCGTATTTTGGGTATAAATAGCACCTCTCCTATTACTTTCACGCAACGCTTTAATTATGATTGCTTAATTGACTTATACCGTAATCAGGACTGTTTTACAATTATTATGTGTTTCTCACAATACGGAAAACCACCGGAGAAATGCGAGTCGGACTCGCCTAATGAGGGTTCCTCCTCTACGGGTCGGCCTTCGATAATACAAGTTCATATATTGCACTTTCAGCCGAAGCAAAACATAGTGCTTTTCACGAATAATGCGAGGAAATATAATTATTATAATACGAGTGTGGCACATTGGTCACAGACACAGCTCCTTTTTAAAGCCTCGTTGTTGTAAAATTGAGAGTTATTTTAATTTCATTATAAAGCTGCTCGTGTTATAATAATTCAAACGACGTAACGACGATTTTCAACCCACTTGTGAGGAAATAACAAAAATATTCAAACTTACCTCACTTTTAATTAAATAACATTTAGTCTAGGTTACACTCAGGTAAACAACCCCGTACGTTCTACGCTGAATGGTCATGACTTATGAAATTCATGTATGTATAGATGCGAATTTTTACCGTAACGTGCTACATTGTGTCGACGTTCTCATGTTGCGAGCTAACATAAATATACAGTTTACAAATGTTTTACAAGCAGTTTTGCGTACTGGATACAGGGACCTAATTCGAGAATGCCGTTTGGGAGATCGCAAAACGTCAAAGCTCTATGAGATAACAATGATATCGCCTTTGAACTGTCATTAAAACGCGATAACCTTCAAGTGACATATCTCATTTCAATTTTGGAAATATGAAGGCGATAATGTTTGTCAAAAATGCTATTCATGCATATGAATTTCTGTTTTGAACGAAACGTAACTGACTAATTTCACGCACTACGCGGTCAAGTTAAAGTATGCGCCTGTTATTTATACCGTCAAATACAAAGGAAACGCAAATTAAGCGCGACCGGATTAACGAAGATGCGATGTTCTAGGGATATCGCCACTTTTTTTTTTTTTTTTTTTTCCTTCTGTGGCTTTCACTTCTTGCTGGGTTAGCAAGATGTATTTCGCCAATGTCGACGTGAAGGCATATCACACGATAGGAGAATGGTCGGTATTTATAATTTCGTGTTTTTGTGGGAGGATAGGTGTGGAACCTAAAACAAACAACAGTTTATTTATGTTATGGACGGCACAGACAACACAAGACGTTTGTACAGTTATTAAGAAAAAGAGCGGGAAGATGGTGACAGTAAGTAAGGCATGCCAACATAGGAAAATTAGGAAAGATCATCAAAGTAAATATCTAATTAAATTAAAGAAAATTGTACTTCTACATCCTGATGTTATGGACAAGTAAATATTTGATAAGAATAGCAGTGAGAGGAGCATCCATAAAAGTTAACAAAGAAGGAAAATTGATAGGACGAGGGATATTTCGCGGTAATACATCGTACAGAGAATATGGGAACCTAGTGCAATTGAAAAAAATGTGATCCAGAGTTCCTTCATCAATACCGCATTCGCACAGTGAGTTATCCCTCACCCTTATTTTAGCAAGAAATACCGGAGAACAAACATGGCCTAGACGAAGCCGGCAAATAGTCGACGTGACCCATTTATTAGCAGAGCGGAACTTAAAAAACCATGGCTTACGGGGGATACTAGGTTGGATGTTACCGTAGTGTCTACCTTTCACTAGTCTAGAAGAATCCCATAGATCTTGCCAAGTATCTGACAAATTGGAGCGAGCAAGCATCATTAGGTCTGATGAGATTATACTATTGTGGCTGTGGGCCGAACCGACTGTGGTGGCATTTTTTGCCCAAATGTCTGCTTGCTCGTTACCTTCAATCCCGCAGTGACCTGGAATCCAAGCGATGGAAATTTCAAGGCCCTTATTAGCACATCTATTTAAAATTTGCTTAATTTTTAGTATTACAGGGGATTTGATTTTCATTTGAAATTGATTGCCTGAAATTGCTTGCAGACAACTCTTGGAGTCCGAAAAAATAATGACTTTGGATATGTTGTGGGTTTCTACATAAGAAGCTGCCTCAAGGATTGCGATAGACTCTCCAGTGAATACAGAAGATTGTGGAGGACACCTGTGCGACAAAAATATCGCCACTTGTCAAGTAGGGACACGACAAAAGTGACAGATGGAGATGAAATGGAGAGATTTCCATCGTCTCACTAAAATTGGTCAAATTACCTCCCAGGTAATCTACGACCACATTTTCGAGCAGTGTCGTGAAAAGGTTTCTTTGTAAACAACGTATAGTGGGACTCGCGTGCACTTCATATCAAATTTTCATCGTCGGAGCACTACTCAATCATTAAAAAATAATCAATCAATCAACAACAATCAACCCCACTACTCGTATATTCACTCATATTGGGGTACACCGTGTTCAATAATGTCTGATCGAATATTCTATGCGTCAATAAAGTGAAATTATGCTTTTCCAATACAACCTTTCGAGATACTAAAAAGTACTTTCATCGGATAAGTGAAAGTAGTATTTTTTTAATCTCCTTTGATTTCTCCAGGACACCATCAGAAGATCCTAACCTCATGGCAATGGGTTCAACAAGAAAGTTTACCCTTTCCTTAGGACCATACACCAAGGAATTGAGAACCAGCTAAGTTTTTTTGATGTCAGCATATTAACCATTATTTCAATCTGTAATTCTGTAACAATTAACGGTCAAAGGTAGTTCTTTTTTCAAGACGAATTTCACGCTGATATCGCGTGACTTTATACAGTAAATAAATTACTGACAATTTTTTTTTTCTGTGACAAGCTTTTCTCGACGACTGTACATTTCTTTGAATATCCATCAATTGCTCACTGAGACTATTCTAAAGACCTCAAACTCAGTAGGATTGCTTTATCTATCACAGAGTTTCTAGGTCCACCTTCCGGCTCTATCATCAGACCAGCCCCATGGTACCATATTATTATGTTGTCAGCAAAGTAGATGAAAAAGAGTAGGTGTAAAAATTTCAGCTCAATGGGTTGAAGATAGCTGCTTCAAAATTAAGTTGCAAGATTTCACCCGAACAAACATAGTTACGTTGTTACATTCATACTTTGCAAGTTAATTAGAAGCTTGTAAATTAAAATTGCTTTCTCTTTTTGTTGCTAGCTTACCGGGATACTTCGTCAGAAGTTTAAGACTGCGCCGAGCGAAATGTGAAATAGGCAGTTGCCGTTAAGTAGACAACGTCAACACTAGTTGTTTAATCCATTTTTAAACTATATATTTAGCACTTCGAAGAATGTGGTAACAACTTCTCCGTGGAAAAATTATAAGATTATTAATATTTTACCCTAGAAAACTAAGTAAAGTTGGACGAAAATTGTAAAATCGTAAGCAGGCGTTAAGTGTTTTTTTATACTTTAACAATGGAAATCTATTCTGATTTTCAGTTAAAAAAAAGATGAATATTTAGGTACATTACAATTTGTCAAATATTTCAATTATTGTTTGGTATTAAGGTCCAGATTTATCAAAAAGTGCTTTTAATTCTCCGGAATACATTTTTACTATGGCGACCGCGCGCCGATCTAAATACGCATTCCCTGCGCTCTCTACTATGGTTCAGTCGCTAATGCTTGGCGCAGTCTTAAATAGGAATTGAAAATTGGTAACTATTGTAATACAATAAAATCAATTAAGTTTTGTTTTAATTAAAGCCCTTAACTACGTACATGTATTTTGAAAATGACTCAGGAATTGAAACAACGTCGTCGGCTCGATAGCTAGGACTGTCTAGCCGTGATATAAAAAAAAACCCGCCAAGTGTTTCGTACAAACACTTCCCATCTTAACCGGCCGCGTTAAGTGCAGTTTGCACCTGGTATGGATGGCACCGCATACAGATGAGTTGCAAAGTTAACGCAACCGATCACGTTTGTTGTGTGGGAGCCCCACTTAAATATTTATTTTATTCTGTTTTCAGTTCATTTGTTGTAATAGCGGCAACAGAAATACATCATCTGTGAAAATGTCAACTGTGCTATCACGGTGCATGAGATACAGCCTGGTGACAGACGGACAGACAGACAGACGGACAGCGGAGTCTTAGTAATAGGGTCCCGTTTTTTTACCCTTTGGGTACGTAACCCTAAAAACCGAACTTTCTTATGGCCGTCAAGTTGTGTTTAATCCATCAGGTCTGATCCAACCCTCAGAGCCAAAATTAGTAAACGAGGCCGAACATCGTTGCCTCGTAAATTAATGATGTTACTCAATCTTGCGCCTACCGGTGGTTAGTTTACTCGCAAAGGCATCGTTACAATGTTGTGTTATCTATACCTATGTATGTACTATGGTTATATAATACCGAAGCTACATGGTATAAGAAAATGGTATGACAGTCCGGCTAGTGAGACATTCTACGTCACAGATTAGCTGCCGCTTTTTGGTAACAACATAATTATAAGAAAATAAATATTTATTTAAGCCTTTAATACATAGATCGAAGCTTAAAGAAAAATTTAAAAAAGAGCTACCTGGTGACAGAGACTGGGAATCGAACCCGGTAACTCTGGATTGCCTGTCCAGCGCGTCAACCATTTCGCTACCCTAGTTCCAGGAAGACCAGATGAATTTTTCCTTATACTTTGCGTGTTGATCTTTGCAAATTGTTTTAAAAATTTTGGTGTATACCCACATTAAAATAAATGAGACATTATAATTATGTTTCATAAATTTAAAAAAGAAATATTATGCATTTATGCATTACTATTGTCACGTTTTTTGATTAATGTTTGTCTTCTTGTTGGCAATCTGTACTTACAGCTGTGTACATTTTATTTCTTATATCCAATGATTGAGTACCTGCTTGCTTCGCGTACAAACTTGGAGCGCTAGGCCCATGAATCTCCCAGATCGCTGATTCAGGCCATGAAGCAATATATTGAATCGCGATATTACCTTCAAATTCTTCAACGTACCGTAAGTGGGTCGTATGGACCCACTCGTACAAACGATACGGTTTCGGAACTTCGGAACATGTTACTATAGGGTTTGTAATCGTTTAGAGATGAATCAGTGTCTTCCACAGTATAAACCACATCACAGTACAAACTACTTAAACATAACGAATCCTAAAATAAAATAGTAATACATAAATTAAATAACAGTAATTTTATATGAGCATGTATACCTATATTGGTATTTTAATTTCCTTAGCAGGTAATCAATACATTTAAGAATAGCTTAGTAGAAATGTTAAAAAGAATTGTATTACTAAAATAAATAGTTTAATAGTTTATTCAACTCGGATTACAGTGGAAGACGGTCGGTCTTTCTTTTTAAATAATACTACTGTGTACAAAATTATATCGCATAACCTAAATTAAACATTTATAACTCCCCCGCCGCAGCAGGTCATCGTGAGACACTTATTTAAGAGGCCTTATTCCTTTTAAAATTTATTATTTTCATATTATGACAAAATATTGATAATTTCAACCAACTTTTTGAAGTGAATAATACTTTTCCCCGAGTTCTAGGTAGTAACGTAGCTATTTCATGCTTTTATTGCGTGCAGTCGAAAATAAGTTGAAAAAACTAATTTTTCGCGTGAATTTTGTAAATTTAGATTAGTTTTTGAAACAAAAATTATCAATGAAAAATTCAAACTATAGGTTTCAAATATATACCAATAAACCCCAATAGCCTTGTTCTAGGTAGTAACATCAATAATATGTTAAGAAACATGTTTGATAATAGAGAAAAATGTCTAAAACAATCAGCATTTTAAAAGGAATAAGGCCTCTTAATTAGTAAGTAACTAGTGATTTATGTAGAAAATAAATAAATAAATATCAAGGGACAATCTTACACAAATCGACCCAGTCCCAAACTAAGCATAACATACTATGGGTACTAGACGATATTTAAATACATAAATATAGATAACAGCATCTATGACCCAGGAACAAATATTCGAGTTCATCACACAAATATTTTCCCCGGCCGGATTCGAACCCAGGACCGGGGGCTCAGTAGGCAGGTGTACTACAAACTGCGCTAACCACGTCGTCCTACTAAAACAGAACATAACCACAAAATTTGGCATTCATAACTTCAAAATCCTGTGATCCTGTCACTACCAACGAAAGCTGTATATCTTGGAGACCAAAGCTTTTATTTCCACCAAAAATAACTAACAACCATCTCAACTGAAAAAAGTTTCTTGATATAATTCAGGCAAATCATTAAAGGAGAGAAATTGTACACTCGTTTTTCGTCGTGGGTTAAAAACAGTTTTCTAAAGAGTGAGTTATGGTTTCAGGAAGGAGACACAATGCAGTACGCAAAGCAAAACGGATATATACATAGGTATGCCTATATAAGCACTACGTAATACTTTCTCGTTCCAAATACCGCAGTGTATAGTTTTAACCAATGCACATACTGGAATCAGAGGTAGTCGGTCACAATGGGCCTCACAAAAATGCTCAAAGTTACTCCAAGGGGAAACGAGAGAGCTAAGCTCGGAATCTCCTTGCGTGATCGAATCAGAAACGAGGAGACAATGGCAACCAAGATTATAGCTAAATCTCAGCCAGACGCTAAACTTAAGTGGCCGTCGGCGGGGCACATTGCTCGAAGAACCGACGGCCGTTGGGGCAAGCTTTTGAGTGGCGACCGCGTACCGGAAAACGCAGCGTGATGCTAACAAGGTGTACCGACAACCTGGTTAGGATCGCAGGAAGTAATTGGATGAGCGCACGACTGATCGTTGTGAAGAATTTCGGGAGAGGCCTTTGTCCAGCAGTGATGGGCTGATAAGATGATGATGACATCCGATAAAGGTCATTGATATATATAGTTAACAAAAATGTCAGGATTTAGTGAATTACATCACAATTCGCCCAGCGGAAAATCCCTTCGTCCACGTGGTTCACGTAGTAAAGAAACGCAAAAACAGAGAAAATACGTGATGAATTTGAATGTAAAAGTAATATCATGCTCAAGCATGCATAAATTGACGTAGGATTCTTTCTCGAGCGAATGTTCCGGAAAGGGTTGGTAGTGCTTAAATAACATAAAAATAGACACGTAGAAATCTTTTAAGGTTCAATAAAGAGGACATATTCGTTTTTTTATTATAATTTCTGTGTTTGATTACAGCCCTCCGTTTGGAGGTCGAAGTGCAATTTTATGATTCTCGTTCAAAAATATGACCAAGTGGAATATTATAAATCCTCATGGTTCGCGGATCGAATCAAGTGAAATTTGAAATATCCTCTTGGTCCGATAGTCGCACTAAGTGGATTAAAAGAATCCTGATAGAACGTTGTCGAACCACGTGGCTGGATTGCAAAAAATAGGGCAGATCGACGAAAGCAATCGATATATCGATAAATGCGCCCACTCGTACATCTAGGGGATCCAAAACCGGTTACGACCGATTACGGCTACGTAGATCCTCTGACGCATTAAGCCTTTCACAATCAGGTAACTAGGTTACAGAATTGTGTCAGGCAAACATTTTACGGATTCAGATTCATGTAATCCAGGGGATTACGAGGGAATGCAAGCGCTGATGCAATGTTTAAATCTCTGTGCGAACTCCGATAGTTCGGTTTGGTCACGTCCACAAACATTTAAATTAATTCATACCATCTGGGTCACCTTTTATTTACAAGAGAAACTGTTTGACGTGACGACGCGGTTCGCACAGTGGTAGTGCAACTGGCTAGTGAGCCGGCGGCCCTGGATTCGAATCCCGGCAAGGGCAAACATTGGTGTGAGATCTAATGTTTGTTCCTGGGTCATAAATGTCTGCTTTTGTATTGGTAGCGAATTCTTCAATATTCTACTTGGAATAAATACGCCTAGAAACTTAGTTAGCGCCTGATAGTGAAGTCAATTTGATTAGTCAGTACTAATGCACTAACAGTACAAATGCAGTACCTGTAAATAGCACTCGTAATTTTTGTAAGTAGTATATTTTTGGTGCCAACGTGTCAAGTGACTTTCGTCAACATTTTCAATACTGATACTATTAGCTATGACGTGATCTTTATCGATACTATTGTCGATATATGAACTTCCCTATTTATCATTTGATTTTGGCCACAAAAATTTCGCGGTCTGATTATTATTCATGTATAATACTTAAAGTAACAGACGAACTTGAAACATTCGCCCTCATTATAATACAAAAGCGGCCAAGAGCGTGTCCGGTCATGTTCAGTGAAGGGTTCCCTAGCCACTAGCCAGAGCGTCATATGTGGCCTAATTAAGAGACCTTATTCCTTAAAAAAAAAACATATTATGGCTGATATTATATTGATAGTTTTAACCAACTTTTTAAAGTGAATAGTACTTTTCCCCGAGTTCTAGGTACCTAGTAATTATATATAATAAACTAATTTTCTGCGTGAATTATGTCAATTTCGAGTAGTTTTTGAAACAAAAATTATCAATGAAAAATTCAAACTGTAGGTTTCAAATATATACCAATAAATCCCAATAGCCCTGTTCTAGGTAGTAACATCAATAATATGTTAAGAATCATGTTTGATCATAAAGAAAAATGTTTCATTCAGCATTTTAAAAGGAATAAGGTTTCGTAACCCCGAAACTGCATTTCGTATCAGGCCCAACATTGTAAATTGTTTCGGCATCACGTGTGATTTATGACTTCGCTGAACTCCTACATCAAAACTTCAATTCGTATTCAAAACTAGCACCAAACTTGTCTTACGTCACTATCTAACTTGGAAATTTCATTAACTCCCGATCGGAGCCTATGACCCACAAAGGCCCAAATAGGTTGCAGAGCCCTGATTTAATGTGGCCTTGGCATATCTCCAAATCAGAAATCTGTGATGAAAAAAAAATTCTTTAGGTGACGTAACAATGGGGATGCCACAGAAACAATGTTTTTTTTTTGTGTTTGTATGTATGTGTGTGCTCATCGGGTATTAAATTATTTATCTAACGATTTTTGGATTTTTTTGTACGCATTAGGCATTCACAGATGGTTTTAGGATACTTTTTCTTGATTATGATAACGCTGACGAAGCTCGCGGTCCCTTCTGGTTGTTTCTATTCAAGCATAGAAATATGACTCATATAAAATTTAGACATAAATTGCGAAGACTGACTCACTACGCGCCAGTATAGCCGAAGCATTTCGCTCGCTTTCTGCATTTGTTCGGGCAATATCGGCGCGCGCTCGTAGGCAGTCATAGCGGTACACACGTAGGTAGGTCGTCAAAATAAAATTTTATATAAGTCAGTACCCTTACCATTAGTTTACAGTGATCGTACTCGTTAGCGACTGCGTAAACGATTTGTATGGGGAATTGTATTTCTACACAGTAACCTCTACGGGCATACAAATCGTTGAAACTGTCGCTAGTGAGTACGGTCACGTTAACTCATGATAAAAGTACAGGTAAAGTTGGGTTTCTGAATCCTAAATACTTTCCGGGCTTATTGAAGAATTCTTTCGATGAAATGAAAAAAAATTAAACGTTCGTCCACGAGACTAGAACACACCTCGGACGGGTCCATATTGGCTAACATAAAATTCTTATTCATAATTGCCATTAGTCATAATTTTCGTAATCATAATTTCTACTTTTCTCTGAAACAAATAACATTCCAGAATTGTTATAATACAAACCTAACCTAACCAAAGCTAATTGGTTTTACTCTCAAAACTCTCAAAAAGTTAATAATGTCAGAGTTATGGCTTACGATTTTATGACAAACAATGCGTTATGACAATAAATCGGCATGTTAAAATGCGCACCTCCCTTGGTCACCAGTCATTTAAAATGTCGAATCGAGCCCCAGTCCAAAACCGGGCTACAAATTACGATACTTAAGTTGTTATGACTCGACTTACCCAACTTATGCAACAAAGAGCGGTTTTGCAGACGCCGCGAAACTCGGTAAATAACTGACAGTATTGATAAAAAGTTTAGAAATAATTTGCCAAAAAAACTTTTACTAAACACGCCTTCGCTGTCGACTGTACTTTGTTATATAAACGTTAATAATCTTATTAAAACTTTCATGAGGCGTATTTAATTATTGTATTTAGCGGTTTACACTCACGTGAAATTGTCAGGAACCGCCCGATATGTTTCGAACTATGAATACGTAACAATTTATTTTTAAAGGAATATTTTAAGATACCTACAAAAATACAAACGAGGTGCATTCATATTTAAATTATCTCTGTCGTAAAATTAGTTGAAAACACATGAACATAACGTACATTACTAAAACCGTATAGCGCATCATAAACACGCTTAAATATATCGGCATTGCAGATAAATAAAAATGTATATGGCCACAATAAAATTACTTGAATTTTGCTGAGAACTTTTGTCCTGTAACTTGCTCCCAATATAATTTTAGAGGTTATACTTCTACTTTAGTGATTACTCTATTCGGCCTTAAACGGAACTACATTTTCTTTGCATGGTGTTTGTGTTAAAAAAATGGTGTTTAATTAGCTTATAATTATTTCGTTAAAAACATATCGAAAATACATACACGTACCCCTTAGAGTATCGGTTGCGGCCAAATTATACCACCAATGAATTGTTTTCTTTTTTATTGTTCATTTTTTTAGTCGTGACCTCCACTAAATATTCTTCAGACCATCTCACTTCACTTTTTTCGGCCTACTGCAGCACACATTGCATCGGGAAGATTGGTATTAATAATTGTGTCGCGCATCTGATTGGTACCTACAGTGCATGGGGACTCCTTCCTCTAGGCTAGGTCGTACATTAGCCAAATGTAAATTTCCATTAACAACTAATTTCATTACAGTGATAAGAGCTGAAATTAGTTGCGAGATCTTAATATAATCCACTACGTCGGTCCCTCGGGTATTGATAAAGTTACGTTACACTGAATTTTTGGTGTCGCTCTAGAGAATTGTGTGTTCAACCTATTGCGTAGGAATTTTTATGCGGCATATGGCGCAGAATATCTCATAAGGATTTTTGAACATTCGGCTTTGTCATACAATATATGGATTATTTTCAAAGTACATAGAGGATGCAATGCTGGTAACTCCAGAGCGGATGTAATTCGAATCGGATCGAATCTGAGAGATTACCGATATCGTTCTTGTTATATTTTCCGAGTGAGTTGTAATAACAATAACAAAACCTGTAAATAATAGGTAGCTATGGGTACTAGATATACATAATAATATAAATATGTAAATATATAGATAACAGCCATGACTATGGAAGTCGAGTTCATCACTCAAATATTTGTCTTGGCCGGGATTCGAACTCAGGACCGCCGGCTCAGTAGGCACTGCGCCAACCGCGTCGTCAAAAAATCAGTTACCAGTAATTAGGTTATGCGCATTTCTATTCAATGGTATTTATTAGCAAATTTCACACTTATTAGAAACGTAAGTATCGTTTCTGGCACTGGCGCCCAACATGGGACAAAATTTGTACAATATTTGAAACTATCCGTCGTTACCCACAGCTGTAGCAACGAAAGTATTGTGTTTGACTCATGTCAGGTTAAAAAGGACTGCAAAGAGATCATGCTTAAAAATATAACGCCGCTTGTAGTATTAGGGTGCGTTACCACTGACACAGCTGGTTGAAAGGGAGTCTAAAAGAGTAAGATTAACTTAAAGAAAACTGAACTAAATGAGATCTCGTGTTTTTCAACACAACAAGAACAAGTTGTTCTAAAAACACCGAAACTGCTATAGATATGCCTATACAATTTAAAGAGATCCTTCGATTACTCAGGGATGTAGTCATCAGATCTTCACCAAAATTTGATGGAATCACCCTAAAGATGCCTATTCTAAAAAAAAGTGTTAGAAATGACAAAGTTCTGAGGTAGTATATATATATATATATAAAACTAACTACAGAGAAGTCGGTTAAAGTGCTTATAATTTAAAAGTCATACTGTTTCTACTGAGGCGAAGATTTTGAGCACTGTACCTATTTGGACACTTCACAACCCGCTCTTCTTCACTCCGCTCTACTCTTCTCTTTACTTACACTGTTTTAGTAAACTTAGCGATTTAATGTTAATATTATCTAAGATATATTTGTGACATAGTTTATTTGGCGATAGGTATATATATCTACAGTCTTGAATTAGCGCGTATACCTTACTTTCATAGTCAGATTCTCTCTTCATTCTCAATCAAACCACAAGTTAGTTAGACTGATCCTATTCAATCTATTTAAGAATGTTTTATTGCATTGGGCCACCTGTGTTATATAAATTGCCGTCAGCTAATTTGCACTTCTGCATATAGTCTGACTCGTTGGTAGTGAAACATAACTAGGTTTGATTCAGTTCATCATGTGTAAAAATTCGTCGCTTTCCGCTGCGTCCAGACCGGCTCAATGGAACCGCACCTTTAACATTGTACGCGTCGCGTGCAACACGACATGATCGGACCGTTTTAATAAAGCTACATTACACTGTACTGCAAATTCGACCTTACTGCTCTAAAACACAACACACGTCAACTTCGAGCAATATCCGACCACTCAGTGATTTGATTTCTCGAAAGCCAATTCAATTAGCCAGAATGTCACCTGCAGTTGTATAATATAAAGCGGTTACAAATTAAGAACCAATACTTATAGAGATAGGTAGAGAGATATTACTCGCCTCGGAGAGTATACTTAATTATAAATTATTGTTGTTTTTAGTAAAAAGGTGGGAAACAATAATCTTATTAAAACTCGTGAGACATATTTGATTATTGTATTAAGCTGTTTACACTCACGTGAAATTCACGTGAATTTCACGTAGGTGGGAAACAATATAAAGACACCCTGTTAATGAGAATCATTATTCATTAGTCAGTGATTAAGGCTTCTTCGATTTGATCTTATTTAACTTCTTGGCTATCACTTGACTGACCACTTCACATCGTCGTTCCAATGCTAAACTAACATAACTGCCATTTTTTCATAATTGAGTTTTTGATGTAAATCTATAGTAAATATAATCCCGCACAATGTCACAAATTTATAGAGCTCTATTTTTTAAGGTTCCAGAGATACAATATAGTGAATATGAACTTTTAGTTTTTTGCCCCCATGGTAAACTTACTAAATGTAGGTCAACTAACGAATCTGACATTTTCGTTAACTTTTTATGGTGATAATTATGACTAACCGCTTAGATAACCAATAGCAAATTTGCGAATCTGCCAGATTCGTTAGGTTTCTATGGTGGCTATTATGATCTGCTCATATAACAAGCCTATACCAAATATGCGAATCTGGCAGATTGGTTAGTTTACTATGGTGGCTATTACGATCTGCTCACATAAGTAGCCATAGCAAACTTGCGAATCTGCCAGATTCGATAATTTACTATAGTGGCGATTATGACATGCCAACATCGTTAGCCTACAGATATTTACGAATGTAGCATTTTCGTTAGTTTGTCATCGTGACTAATGCGTTTACAGAGGGTGAAACTTGAAGTAAATATGCGAATCAAGCATTTCGCAAATTAAGTAGGTATTGCCAATTTATTATAAATAATAAAATTCATCCGATTTGCGTATGAACAAAAGGATAAACGTATCAAAGGGGAAGCATATAAAACCCTAAGTCATAAAGACGCCGCAGCAAGACCGATGAAAGAACCTAGAGGTGTGTCCAAATTAATCCATTAAAGGGATTAAATAGGAGGAGAAAGTTTGTATGAAGAACGTGAGGTTCTTCGAGTAATAGTAAAAACATTTCGAGTGCAGGTTCTTCATCAAAAAGGGTGCATTATTTTGCGTGTAGATTCTCATTTCTAAAAAATATACCCCTAATGGACTAAAGTTTGACTTAAAAGTTTGTTAAACAATTTGAACTCGATATTTCGACAGATGAATGTATTCTTATCTGTCACCGATGATACTGGGAAATAGAAATACGAATTTTGATTTCCCAAAATACGTTACAAATTGGGTCTTAAGGTAGGTATTTATACTCAATGAAAATTGTCATAACAAATTAAACTTAATACTAAGTGCGTTTGCATTTGACGCAACATGAAGATCATCCAATTTAATCTTAAAAATAATAATTTTAATAATGCTATAAAGCAATATGTCGATGTGAATAAAATAGTCAAAATAAATTAATTTTAATACCGCATTTAAGGTGAAATCTTCATTATCAAATAAATTCTAAAAATAATTACACATTAAGTCAAATGTATAGGAATACAATTTTAAATCTATAAATATAAATTCCAAAGTTACTAACACGGTCAAGACAATCATCTGTAACGACTTAGTCAGTTTTGTCTTAAACATTTTATCGTCCAACAATTAAAGAAGACGATACACATGTTGCACACATTTTTCCTGTAGATATCGTATCTACAAGGTGGGTAATATAGCAAGTTTTTCTATTGTACCCGTATTTCACATAAAATGTTTCATAATAAATACGGATTAATTTGATAAATATGGCGGTATATATTATAATTATGGTATTTAAGATTAGTGACATATCTGAACTTTGCTGACAGAAAATAATTGTGTCCAAATATATTATCTTATTACGAACGTGTCCCTGTTTAGGCATAGAATTGAAGTGTAGAGTCGGAACACAATAACTCTTCCAAGTAAATGAACAGAACTGTCAAACACGTAAAAACTAAGTACGGCAATATTAACCAAAGAGTATCAATCTTAGTACTACCATATTTTTATTTCAAATTTACTTATACAACTTATATCTTGTTTTAATCCCCTTATAGCCATAATTAGTGTAAGAATGTCAATAAACGCTGAAGTTACTGTTTTGATTTACAGTATGTATACTCACTTAATAAAACGCAATAAGTACTTTCTCTATTTCTTATCTTTTATAATTTTTTTGTAAATATGTTTCTATTATACAACACTGTGATAAGTGTTGTATTTAGAAAACTTAAACAATTAAACATAATTTACCAAGTTATTTATATTTTATTTACATAAAATTTGCTAGTATCTAATAGTAGTTTACAGATTAGGAATGATTCACAAGTGTCAAGACGCCCAAGAGTGCCCTATCATCAGTGTTGTAGTATACCGATTTACAGAAAAAAAAAACTATAATTGCTGGAGCAAAGACGAACCCAATACCGACGATATATTGTAAAGCTGCCAAATAAATAAACTATAATATTTTTAATTCATTACTTGATTTCGCTATCAATTGGCATTTTGATAACGCTTATTTCATTATTAACTTTACTAAACAAAAGATAAAGTAAATAAAAAATATATATAAATAAATAATAAATAAATAAATATTAAGGGACAATCATACACAAATCGACCTATTCCCAAACTAAGCAAAGCTTGTACTATGGGTACTAGACGACGATATACATAATATATAAATACATATATAAATTAATATATAAATACATATATTTTACACATGCCAGTCGAATACAGTTTAACTGCAATTATTCACTGACTTTTATTATAATAAACATTAGTATAATTTTGTGACGTTTTGATTAAAAAGAGACAACTAATGTCGCTTACCATGAGCGCGAAATTTGTTTGCATGTTGTAAAGAGAAGAGAAGTGACAAAATGGTATCTTTTGCTCTAAACCGTCACATTTTAGAATTTAAACATTATTTCTAGGGCGAATACCATTCATTATAGACAATATACAATAGTATTATGTTATTGGAAACAAAAATAAGTACAAATTCGCAACCCTATTATGATAGCAAATGAAAGGAATAGCAATTACATTCACCATACGAAAACTACGAAAGTGGCATTTTCGTAACTTTACTTTGGCTTAACAATAAAAAAATCAGTTTGAACTTGCGAAAGTGGCACTTTCGTAAATTTACTATGGTGAATAATCTAACCTTTTTGTTCCTTTCTATGGAGATGCAAAATTGCGAATGTGCCTTAATTTCTAAACCCAATGAATTAATACATATCTGACACATTGATAATATAAGACATGCATTTTAAAAAATTGTGTGAAATCAGTTCTATTATAACTACAAAAACAACCGAGAAAAAAAATATATAAATTTTTTACCAACTTAAAATCGCTCCCCTGTAAAATTAGTTTTCACCTCACTCGCTCGGAAAACCTCCGTTTATAGGGCGAAATCTGCGTGCAAAAGTCTATTTTATCCGCTAGCGTGCAAAAGTCATTTGAATTCCGAACACGACGATTTTGGTTCTCTGTGGTGCATGTAACTTTTTTATATTTAAGACTCCTTCAACGCGTGACTGATTTCATCAGTCGATAAATCTTCGAATAACCAGTCAACGCTCGCTAATAAAGGGCGATCTGGTCAGGCCGGCTAAAATCATATATGTACGTTTGAATACTTCTTTTAAAAAAAATACACCTACAATATCACGTCCAGAAACCTGGTTTGTGGTTACAGATTATTAAGTTTTTATTTTTTCTACACTTTATTTTATGTTTAATATGTTTATATTATATTAATAGTAAGTATTTCAGTTCCACTTACATATTTTGACTAGTAAATATATTAAATAAAACACAAATTTTAATATTTATTTGTTATAAAAGTTGTAACATAAGAGTGTAATTTCTGAACGCACCCGAGAAAAAAACAATAATTAAAAAGTTGGAAGTTTTCACAATTCACGTAAACAACGTAAATTTGGACGATTCATCGGCCATCTTGGTTCATGTTCATTTCATCCCATGTTTTGATAATTTAATTTTTATTTTTTTGATAAGTTTTTTAACACGGAAGTCATGCATTGGTTATAAACCAAAAAAACTGATACTGGCACAAGCTTCGAGCCGCCATTTACAGATTAATAATAATAACGTAAATTTGTTCTGTGGAGAATACATACTGTTGTCTTACTTTATAGAAATATGGAAATCAAGAAAGTTAAGCCCAATTTGAAGTATTTATTCAATGCTAAAAGCCTGCATTAAATCGAAAAAGGATTTGTTATAAATATTTGGAGACGATAAGTACCTAATTTTACCGAAACTATTGGCGTTTTTAAAGAAGATAAAGCTGAAATACAAATTACGGCCATATTACTTTTAATTTTTAATATGTGTGCTTCTCTCGTATTTATTTGGTTGTGGATTTGAGTGTGTTATGTTTTAAATTAGATGTGTTAAATAGAAGGCAAAATTAAATATGATTATTTTTATGTTTTAATTGTTTTTCTTGAATCTTGCATTTTCCTCGCTGTAGTGAGGTGAAAAATTGTGTGTTCCGCATGGCTGCAAAATTATTTAGCTTCTCGTGTCTTGAAAGCCTCGCTACGCTCAGGAATCTATCTTTGATTCCTTCGCTCGCTCAGCTTTCAATTTCAACACTCGCGCCAAATAACAACTTTGCAGCCTTGCATAACAAATAACTATTTTTGCAGTTTTGTTAGTTTAGCATTGGAACGACGACATGATTAAACATTTATTTGGATTTTTATATTTTTTGTATTTCCGAAGCGAACATCTACAAAACTGCTGATTTTATCAAAAAATAATGTTTGTAGACCCCTATTATTTTAAAAAGACCTACTGAACGAAACCCCACACACTAGCATTGGAACGAAAAAAAAAATCACACCCACTTTGGAGGTACCCGACAAAAAGTATTTTTTTAGATTTTATTTTTCCGCTTTGTTGGCATGGTACATACTACACATACTCATACCAAATTTCTAGTACTAATGATTACGGAGCTAAGCCACGGACGGACGGACAGACGGACATGGCGAAACTATAAGGGTTCCTAGTTTACTACGGACCCTAAAAATGTTTGTTATTTTCAATAATTCTTTTGTATAAATCATAGATCAAACATCCTTACTCTATGTATAAATGTTTAGGCATAAAAGAGACTTTCACGTCACGTCACGTTTTTTCAAGTTATTTAATTGAAAATGTTATAAAATAGATTACAAAATATATGTATGCCTTGATTATGTTTACCGAGTTTTAGAATTCATTATAATAATATTTACATAAACATTATTCAAAATCGTTAGAGACATCATATAGCACTAGTACGAGTGCACAATGCGGCGAAATAGTTTACTCACTCGTAAAATCAGAGAGCCAGTATTATTTAAACTCGCCCCAAATGCTTGACTATCTCGTATCTCTCTCTGACACATCCTATTACGCGAGAATGGTAAGTACGAGAGGGGAGGAACCGCCTTACAGAATTCAAACAGCCGCTGCATTTACAACGTTACATAATAAAGCTAGAAAATCTTCTGCAAGAGCTTTTCAATACAAACTACAGTTCCCAAGGAACGAAAAGGATGCACTTTCGTCACTAGAGGCATGGCCTCAAAGACTTTTGCACAGCGCTACGAGACTCTACGGCGTAGCACTCGTATCTGTTTCGTAGCACTTTGCGCGGAAATTGCTTCATTCGTTGCCGGATTCGGCCTTTAATAGGTTTTACGTTGCACCATTTTGATTCAAAAATCAAAGCACAAATAAAAATTAAAACGCGTACGTAATATGGCGGAAGAGACCGGAAATCTAACTCGGTACCTCTGAATTACCGGTGTAACGTCAGCCAATCCACCACCCACGTCAGAATACCTTTCGAATTTTTTCATGCTTTGTGTGTTGATGTTTGAATTGCTTATTTGAAAGGCTTTGCACCTTATTATTTAATCAATGGTTCAATAAAAAACATGTGGTGTTTCTACATTAAGGTAATTAAACTACATAAAACTTATAAATTCCCTAATTTATAAGTTTTATGTAGTTTATTTTGTTTTGTCAACCAACTTCATAAATACCCTTTTTCTGATATCCGTTGACCCAAAGCAATCGTGCTGCAGGTAAGTAAAACTACAGCAGCTAGGGGTGGGTTGAATCCCTCGTAAAATTAAAAACGGCTGGACAGAAAGGTTTTTGAACGGCGACCACGTACTGGAAGAACCAGCATACAAAGCCATCTACAAGGTGAAGTTCGGAAGCTGTTGGATGGTGGGGGCGTCTCAGGACCGGTCACTATATCATCTGGGATAGGTATCTTTTCCGACATTGCGATGTAATGCGGCTCGTGATGAAATTAGTAAAGTAAGCATTGAATAGAATTGTCAATACATCTTGTTTTCCAAAATACTTATAATCGCAGTGCGCTTAAATTCATAAAATAACCTGTTTAAGTAATCCCCGAAACGAACCGCGATAGCTTTAAGGCGTTCAAGCGTGAATAAGCGTAATTAGGGCCAGCATGGAAGTGTCAACCGTTGGTTCCTTATCAGTTGCCATTGCGACTTATGCTCCCCTTTTTATAGAAGAGTTATAATTGCTTAACATCAGGCAAAGTTGAGCCACTACGATATGCCAATATAATAAGGAACTCGATTAACCCCTGAAAAATAAATATTAAAGGCATTATATACGTTATTATCAGTTGGGCAATAATTTTATACGCAGAGTTTCGGCGGCCGTAAAACGCACCCGCCGCTGTTCCGGATTTTATGGCCGCCGTTAGCTCTCCAAAACCGCTCTCATCCCATCATTAACTTACTTTTGACATTTGTTTACTGTTTAAATGGACTGATGGATGATACTATTTAAAGTTACAGTAGCGGCATAAAATCTATCATATTCGTGTATTTGAAGTTTACGATCATTAGGATCTAAGGGTACGATCCTAGGCCTGGACAAGCGGGGCGCACTCCGCGATTAACGTTTCCCGCTACAAGTACATGCCGGTGGCCGCATGCATGCGGACTATTCAGTGGCTGACACGCTCTGTCTCGGAACGCACGTACCTACACGATTTTCGCGCGCGTCTCGCTCACGATTTAGTCGCAAGTGAACGTTCCGCATTCATCTGTGGATATAATTATTATTATACCAGTGTTATATTATAATATAAAGTGTTAAAATGAGTAAAAAGACAGCGAAAAGATATTGTATCGCAGCGGGTTGTAGGAACAATGATCGAAATTGGAATCACGCGTTTTTAGTTCTCCCAACACGTCCGAAGGATGCTGAAAGGTAAGAAAATGAACATAGGTAATATATAATAAGTAGTTACTGAATAATAATAAAAAACATATTGCAGGTGTATCTACTTCCATATTTAACACTGGTTACTCAGAACAATTTTAATTGTCAATTGTAGATTATTTGCTGATACCTATTTGTCAATTTAAATTCTAGTAAAATAAGTATGTCTACTACTAAATCAACAACTGCCAACCATCAACGCGCTACTGTGCCTATGTAAACATCGACGTTGTGTTAAATAATCGGGGGGAGAGGGCGCTACTGTGCCTATGTAAACATCGACGTTGTGTTAAATAATCGGATAAATTGACTTAAGTCGCATATACTCAATAAACAAGTATTAAACAATAGCTTAAGTGCTGATGAATACCGGCTAGTATAGACAGTGCCTAAATCAAACAGTGAACAGAGATACTTCCTGAAATACATTGTGCCGTCACTTCACTCAGTGTTGGTTTTCGTTGTGTACCCGCTGGACAATTGCTTAAAACTGATTGTTGTCGAGGATAAACACGAAGAACCGGAAAAAAAACTCGCACATTACAATTTGTGACGGAAAATATAAGTTTAGTGTAAAAATTTAAGGTTATGCTATGATTATATCCCTCGTCACTGCATAACTGCTTTACCAGCTGAGCGGTACTGTTTTATCATCATATCTCAATTGACCGTGAAAACGCCATCTAGCGAAGAACTACGAAACTTGCACCTGTAAAGACTAGCACAGTGATCATTCAATCGGGTGACCTCCAATCACGACGAATTAATTTCAATTCCCTACCATAGAGGGCACCATTAGTCGCCAAACCTAAAACCTATAACATTACAACATGCCAAATACGTGCGCGGGATGCCACAAAGAAATTACCGATAAAGGATACCTAAAATGCATGACGTGCTACGAGATCTACGATTTGGATTGCGCTGGCATAACCGATAAGTGGTTCGACAATATTATGACACCTGCAAGTAAAGCAACTTGGAAATGCCCATGCTGTCAGTCGAAAGAGCCTAAGGGAGACAGATGTAATACGCCTGTCCGACCGCACTGGCAGCCAGACTTGCCTCATCTGGAGAACCACTTAAACAAGTCTAAAAATGTCAGTAATAATAAGAATAAGATTATTTCGGAAGACCCTAATGTCACCATTAGGAAACCGCCACCCTCTAGAAGACGAAGTCCTACTACCGTACTAAGTGGGGATGATCCTATAAGTGGAGATGATTCTATAAACTCACCCCAAGGTCACACATTCATACAAGAGTCCCCAAACTCAACAAATAATTCAATAAATAATCCTCAAACAAAAACCTTTTCTCCAGGGAAATCAGAGGAACAAATATCTCTCAAGAACTTTAAATCCATTATACAAGAAAATAATGAATACATTCTATCAACAATTCAATTATCAATCCAAAGTCAGCTGCAAAGCGCCATCTCTGAAATAAAGGCCAACTTTAAACAAAGCCACGAGAATATTTGTGCAGAACAAGAAAGAATCAAGCAGGACCTAAATATTATTAATGCTACAATCGATCAACTCAACCTTAACTGCCAGAAATTGCAAACAGAAAACGAAAAAATTAAAGCAGAAATAGAAAACATGAAAACAAATGCTGAACCCAAGCTAAGTCCGCAATCACTCGAAAAAGTTGTAGTTCTGCATGGACTTTCTGTAAGATACTGGGAACCCGAAACCGAAGTTACTAATAGAATATGCAATATTTTTTATGATCTACTGAATATTAATGTATCTGGCTACATCGAAGAGATATCGTTTATTGGAAAAAAAGGAGCAAGCAGGCCAATCAAGATAGAGCTTATAAGTAAAAGAATAACGAAGTTTTTGCTGGAACACTCATCGTCTCTCAAGGCAGCTGGTCTTAGCATCACCAATTACCTAAGTTCTGCAGACCTGGCAAAGAAAAGAGAGCTCCGTCAAGCTTTGCTAAAAGCTAGACAAGATGGCCACCATGCAATATTAAGGAATAACCAGCTAATCGTGAACGGGAAGACGGTATCCTGCACAACTCAAATCCCCTCAATGTTGGACCATAATTCTACGATACGAGAAACTCAAACCCTCATAAACAAGACCCTAAAAGAAGATACGCACGTCGCTGACCTACCTATACACCACCCTACAGCAGGCCCATCCACCCAGCAGCCCGTGACAGCGGAAGCAGCAGTTGACACATTAGGAACCTATACTTTTCGTAACTAGTTCTAGTATTCTCTTCCAAAACATGCAAAGTGTTGGTAATAAGGTCCATCTTCTAGAAGAATTAACTGAAAAACAATCACATCTCGATATAATTTGTATTTCTGAATCATGGTTAAATAAGGAAAAAATTGAATTATTTAAGCTAAGTAATTATAATGTGTCCTCGTCCTTTTGTCGCAGCCATCATGAGGGAGGTGGTGTCCTTATCTTAACTAAAAATACAATAGTATCCTGTGAGCGATTAGATATAACTTTACAATCTTTAGAAACTATTTTAGAAACATGTGCAATTGAAATACCAAAATTTAATCTTATAATTATAAACATATATTGGCCCAATAGTAAAAAAGAAATAGAAACATTTTATTCGCGTCTAAATGAGCTCTTAAAATTAATCTCTCTGAAAGATAACAGCAAAAAAGTTATTATAGGGGGGGATTTCAATGTAGATTTTGCAAAAAATAGTAATGAAAAGTGTAGACTATCTAACCTAATGTCATCCTTCAATTTCCACCAAAGGGTTAAGCAACCTACACGGGTGACATCAACAAGCTCTACATGCATTGATTTACTTTTTACAAACTTTAATATCAGCAACTTAGACCTAAACGTTTTTGAATATGGCCTGTCAGACCATAGGGGCATCCTAATAACCACCCCAACTCCTATGCCCAAACTCCAAAACCTAACATCGTCAAAGAGAATTTTCAACGAAAGTAATATAGAAAGGTTTAAACAAGAACTTCTAAATGTACATTGGGATCGTGTAATATTAACAAACAAAACTGTAAACGAAAATTATACTTCGTTCGAAAAGACTTTAATAGAAGCTCTGAATAAGTGCATTCCAAAGAAAAATATGAAAATAAAATTAACTCATAAAAAAACATTTTTAACTGTAGGACTAAGAGTGTCTTGTCGTAATAAAAGGCTCCTAAAGAAACTAGTATCACAATCCAAAAATTCTATTTTGCGTGACTACTATAAACAATATTGCAAGGTATTAAAGAAAGCAGTGGACGCATCAAAGAAGCTTGGTAATAAACATGCATTCCATAAATCGCAGAATAAAACGAAATCTATGTGGCAAATAATTAACAGAGAGACAAAGAAAAACACATCTAAAATTAAGCAAAACATTCAAATAAAAACACAAGATAACAGAATATTAACTAACCCGCAGAAAATTGCAAATTTTTTCAATACTTTTTTCTCCTCTGTTGGAAACTCTGATTTAATTCTAAACTCTAAAAACTCTAATAATAACACTTTAACTAACCTAATCAACAATTCATTTTTCCTGAGCCCCGTTGAGCCAAAGGAAATATACATGTCATTAAAAAACCTAAGTAACAAATCCTCTTCTGGGATAGATGAAATTCCTCCTAAATTAATTAAAAGCTGTGCTGAAATACTTACCATTCCCTACACGAAATTAATAAATCAATCTTTCTCCGAAGGTGTATTTCCAGACGAACTAAAAATTGCTCTTGTTAAACCTATATATAAAAAAGGGAAGACTGATGACGTGGCTAACTATCGACCAGCTCTTCTACCAACATCTGCAAAAATATTTGAAACTGCAATGATGAAACGCCTCTACCCCTTTTACGAAAAATTTAAAATCTTGCACGACAGTCAAAACGGGTTTAGACAAAACCTACGACACTAGCTATATATAAATACGTAAAACAAATTGTAGAGGCAGTTGATAATAAAAAATATGCAATAGGACTCTTGCTTGATATGAGCAAAGCTTATGACAGAGTTAATTATGAAACACTGTTAATCAAACTATGTAATACGGGAATCAGAGGAATAGCCCATGAGTGGTTCAAATCGTACCTTAGTAATCGCTCCCAATATGTAGAAATCGAATCAACAGACTTTCAGACAGGTAAAATAAAACGCATTAGATCTGAAAGTGTTCCTATCACTTGCTCTATCCCTCAGGGTAGCGTCTTAGGATGTTGCCTATTTCTCATTTACATAAATGATCTCCCAAATATATTAGACAACCATAGCGTGCTCTTTGCTGACGATATTTCAGTACTCCTTCCCTGCTTAACTATACTTGAAGTAGAACTTAAATTAAATATAACTTTACAAAAAATAATAAATTGGTTAGACACTCATAACCTTAAATTAAACCTAGAAAAAACGCAAATCATTCAATTCAAACCTCATCAGAAATCCTCATTACCAATTCAGTACTTCTATAATAACATTAGAATTGAATCAGTTAGCTCTGCTACCTTATTAGGAGTGGAGTTGGACACACATCTTACCTGGAAATCGCACATCCTAAAACTATCCAAACAGCTTTCTTCTTTTATATACGCTCTTCAGCACCTCAAACGCGTCACAGATTTCAATACTGCCCTCACTGCGTATTATGCTTATGCCTATTCAAGAATGTCTTACGGTCTAGTCCTGTGGGGTCAAAGTACCGAGGTAGAGAAAATTTTTATTCTTCAAAAGAAATGCATTCGAATTCTTGCTAATATCGATCACATGGAATCCTGCCGGCCTCACTTTATCAAATTTAAAATGCTTACTCTAACTTCTATGTATATTTTCGAATGTAGTAAATTCGTAAGGAATCACATGGAACTCTATACCCCAATAACTGATATTAGAAGAAACAATAGAAATCTTAATCAACTTAAATTACCCTTCTCCAGAATGAAGATAGTAACGACTAGCCCTCACCACATGATGATTAAAATATATAATAAGCTGCCTAATTCAATAAAGAATCAGGAAAAGACAACAATATTTACTAAACAATTAAAAATATTTCTCATTAATAAATGTTTCTATACCCTACGTGATTTTTTTGAAGAGAATACTAATGATTAATGATAGGCAAGAATGGAAATTTGTAAACATTCAATGTGAACAATAATGCATATAACGTACCTAAAGTAATTGTAATATTTTGAAATGTTTAAATAGTAGCCCTCTCTAATTGCTGTGCCCTTGCAGGGTGTCACATGTTCCTATACCTATACTGTTCCATCTTTAATGTAAAATGTGATATGCAATAAATATTTGAAATTGAAATTGAAATTGAAATTGAAATTGAACAATCATAGAGGTTTTTATAATAATAATAATAGTAATATGGCGTAGGGATGTGACGACCCCATCGCCCGCTGGTTTTACCAGCGCAATCAGTCACGCAGGGCAGCTTATGGCGAGCTGTTGGGGGGTAGCGACCCCACGTACCTGAGCGCTCCTGGGGGATCCTGACGGGGGGTGATGGGTCGGGGCCTCCGCCTCTGTCTTGCCTTAACCGGCCGGGCAGAGTGGAGTCGTGAGAGTTTCGGCTCGGGGGTGGATGTGGAAACGTAAGGGGTTAGTTGGCTTCGGTTTAAAGCCCAGTATTACACCTCTCCGCCCTTAGCCTTCCGCACCGGTGTTGCCCTTAGGCCACTTTATGTGTCGCTATTTTGTGGGGGCCCATCTAGCGGGAGGCGAGTCATCGTCTACCAGTCCCATTTTTGCTATGAGACACTTTTGCTGGTAGACGCCCGATAGTCTCAACCCATAACCTAACCCAACCCTGAATGTAGATAAGTGCCTCTTTATACCTTTTTCAAAAACTGCAGTCTCCTCCGCCTCTTGCGCTAATGAAATTAAAATTCACTCCTGTACAGCAAATAAATCAAACTGCACCTGTGGGACCATACGTAAACAAAGAACAGTCAAATATCTGGGAGTCATCGTGGACGAATATCTCTCTTGGAAACCACACATAAGTACAATGTCAAAGAAAGTCAGGAAGGTGATATATCTGGTCAAACGGTTACGTGACTGCGCACCACCGGATGTTCTGCGCATTGTCTACCATGCGTTGTGTCAGCCACTAATTCAATACTGTATTGCGGTTTGGGGTAGCGCTGGTAAGACGGCAATGCTTGAACTGGAGCGTGCGCAACGTGCAGTTATTAAAGTCATGTTAAAAAAGCCTCTTCGTTTCCCGACTGATACTTTGTATAAGGAAACGGGTTACCTCAGCGTCAGGCAGCTGTTCATCCTCAATGCGGTAATTAGGGTCCATAAAATCGTTGAAAGATTACCAGTACCACAAAAGGATCGCATTTTCAATCGACGTGTCTTTCGTGTCCCAGTTCCCAGCGTGAAATCGGTGCATGCAAAACGCGCTGCATTCTGCATGCACCCATTTGTGTACAATGTGGTGGCTAAGGTCTGTGATCTTAAATATAGTACCTCATACAAAGCCAAAAGCGCTGTCAAGAAATGGTTTGCTACTCTCTCTTATAATGATACTGAAGACATTCTACGGCCATGAAACCAGTTAGATCATGTTAGTAGTAATCATTTACCTGGTTCACACACATACACACACACACATACACACACACACACACTCACACACGCACACAAACGCACACACACAAGCGCGCGCGCGCGCACACAACCACTCGTAACTTTTTACATTATTTTTTCTATTTTTCTTTCTTAAAATTTAAATTTAATGTGCAAATTGTTTTCCTCTTTTTGTAATTCAATAGTTCTGTAAATTTAAATGTAATGAGCAAATTGTTTCCCTCTTTTTTTTTTTTTTTATATATCAATAGTTTTACTATAATATTAAGTTGAAGTCCTTAGTGTAACCAGTAGTCAACCTGTGTGATCTGTAAACCGACTCGTGAGTGCCAAGATACAGGCTTAGCCTAGTTTGGTACTTACCGGATATTGATAATGTTTATAATCATTTTCTGTTATTAAATAAACTATTCTATTCTAATAAATAAACTATTCTATTCTATATTCTATAACCCAATTAGCCAGTCCTCCATTTCATCCCCATAGCCCAATTTGTATTTAGATTCCATGTCTCCATCAATAGTTCTTGCACCTAGCGGGCGCTGTCTCTGTGTGCGTCCCATGACACGGATAGGGACAGCATCCGCTCGATGTACACCTTGCATTTCATTAAATTGTCGAAAGGGCCTCTACGCGTTAGCTTCGGCTCCGTGCACGCCTCCCAAAGGTCCGGGACACTATTGTCCCGTGAGCGGGTGCGACATACAGGAATAATAATAATAATACAATACTTTATTGCACACCAATAAAAGTTTACAAATGGAAACAAGACAAATACAATTTATAAATAACGGTAGACAACAGGCGGTCTTATCGCTAAAAAGCGATCTCTTCCAGACAACCAATTTTAATAATAATTAATTAATTAATTTTTAATTTTTATAATAATATTTAATATCAAGTTTGTAAGATTACTAGTAATGAATAAACGATTGAGTAATAGTTTGATAGGTAAGTATATAAAATATATAAATAATGAGTTAAAAGAAATGTATTGGAAGAGATCCCTAATAGGGATAAGTTCGCCTTCGTACATGTTTTATTTGTTACTAGCGACCCGCCCCGGCTTCGCACGGAGCGTCCGTGCGTATTTTTAAGGATCTAAGCATACATAGGGGCAGACAGACAGACATCAGGAAACGACTTTGTTTTATACTAGGTGTGTAGTGATGAATATATATAAATAAATAAATAAATATCGGGCAACTAAACAAAAACAAAATGAAGCTCAAGAATTTAATTGCATGTTAAGGTAACGCATTCGTTGCATTATTTTATTATATTATACGTATTAAAATGTTTAAAAATTAAGCTAAACTGTTTTGCGGCCTGGTGGTTTTTTCCTCCAAATTCTGAGATTGATTATTTTATAGTTAAATAATGAAATAATAAATATAATGTATGAAGAATATAAATATATTGCTCTCTATATTGAATGCAAGAAATAAATGGGAAATACATTTTAATTTTTAGTCGTTGACAGCCCTCGCTCTCGGCGACGCGGCAAGCGAGCCAATTCATTTTTACCGTTGGCACGCAGCTTTAACGTTCCGTTTGGCTTGCGCTGGGGACGACGACTTGAGTAGACTTTGAGCGACTTTTGTAAAGATCAAAGTAGTGTGCCTTCTGTACTTGTACTATTATCTATTCTGTGGCCTGGAGCTGGATTTTTCTTTTTGCGGTGACCACGCAGACTCCCGCCACCATTGAAAGCATTATTACAAGAAAAATAGCATATTTTGGCGGTAAAATAGGTACATCAAATAAACTTTTTTTTATAATATTATCACTAGTCCTGCCAAAATGTAGGGGTCCTACATTGGCTGTATGTGCGGGGTCATATTTTAAAAGATGAACAGTTTACAAACTTGGCCAGTGAAGTGTCATTTTGTATGTAATTTCTTGTGCTGAATCGAATAAGACCATGCACTTACTTCTAGGATCGATATTTGGCGTGTATTTTACCTGTAGTACATGAATGCATTAAAAAAATTCGCAAATAAGTATAACAGGTTAGCAGTTAGCACGAATTGACTGGCACGTTATTGTATCGCGGATTAGCAAAGCAATATTAGTTATTAATGTTGCGTTATAGTCCGATCTACAATTTACATTGTATGCTCAATCGAAAACCTGGAAGTTAACTTGTAATTTTTTGGTTTGATTACAGACGCACAGACAGGCACAGACAAGACAGGTGAAATTAAATTTAAGCATTTTTTTGTAATATATAGGTAACTAGTGTTAGGAATTTTGGTAGCATACCATAAAAATCCACAGAGGCATTTTTTTCTAACTCAAAGGCCTTAACATGATTTATACTGTAAAATATACAAATCGGAAGACGTATGATACGCAAAATGTGCAGTATGGAAATAGTCCAACACGAAAAATACAGCGTGGCTATTTAATACAGGCATATAATTTATTCAGTTATAGTATCTGATCATAGGAATCGTACGGCATAATTATTTTGTAAAATACTGTTTTTAATTAGGTGTAATCATTTTTTAAAGTCCAACCAAGCAGCAATGTACGTAGTCCAACAAAATGAACGTTGACTAATATGTCATGACGTTGAGGTAAAAAAAAAACTTTCTAAAGAAATCAATGTAAATAGGATCCTTCGGTCCGATACTAATAGTCATGTCAATATATGCCCGTATTAAACACCCACGCCGTATACGTAGCTCAAGCTGCAGAAGTAGCTAAATGTGTGTTGGTAAAAACGGTCGGTAAAATCTATCTTCGCTATGAACATTTTGCGTGTGGGTCTATTTGCATAATGCACATTTTAAGTATCGCACGATTTGCGAGTAGTAGGTATACGTTTTCCGATTTGTACATTTTGCGTTTGTACTTACCTCTTGTTTCAAAATGTGACACGACAGCGGCAGCGGTGCGAGGTACGTATGTCTCGCTCACTCGTATTGCTGCCGCACTCGGATCTCTCGTTCTACTTCTCGTCACGCCCTGGTCGCGTCGTTCGATGGCATCTCCGGAAGGGACTCAACCATTGTCATTTATAAACCATGAATGTATCACGTTCGGAACGTCGAGGTAATTAAATACTCTCTTTGAACGCGATTAAGTTCGGTTTTGTTATAATAATGTGTGAAAATCGTGTAAGTTTAAATCAAAGAATCCTTTTTATCCGATTACGCTTTATAGAAAATGGTAACGTTATCTTATGCTTTTATTCTCCTCCGTGACCGTTAATAACCCGAAAGATTTAAGCTAACGATACTAGAGCCTAATTAGAGTATATAAACTTATGTAACATATAGTCCAAAAACTCGTAATTAAGGAGATATAAATTATTTGAAAAAAATCAAAAGTTACAAATCTCCCGTCTAACACACCCTAATTCATGTCATTATGCCAATGTTCAAATTTGAACTCGTCAAAAGTGAAACATAGAAAAACATAGAACCCTGTAATATTGAGACAGCGATAAGTTGACACTTCTTGTCATAGAACAAAAGTCACGGCATTCGCCGTCCGTCGTATGATTTCGGAGCGATTCGTGATGCTCGCTCACTCTTCTTCAACTAAAGACTTGTTCACAAAGAAGCGGGCAGTTAATATGATTTACTTTGTACTGAAATAGTAATTTAATTAAGACACATAATTAGACCCATGTTGATATAACATTATTTACTCGTTTTGTCTTCAAAAATACGTGGTTTAAATCTTTCGGGTTATTAACGGCCACGGTGTATAACTACTATACTGTCTTGTAAACTGTACAACTTTTGTCTCCTTAATCTTGTAAAGTTTGAACCTATCTTGATCAAAAGGTCTTTGCCTCCCGAGTGAGTAAAGAATACCCAATATTCAGTAGATACGTCGTTACAAATTTGCGTATCTAAGGCGCGGGGCACACGGGGCTAGTTTTTACAGGCTCTTATATAACTTGCCTTGTGGTATTGGACGGATTCTAAATAATTTTTGGTTACAAGTCAGTCGGGTCAAATATGCCAGCAGGGCAAGTGGACCTACCATATCGAAAAGTGCCGATGTTATATACCGGGTGATCCATCCAAATGGGTCAGTAGGGAGAAGTCGCAAACTATAAGAGATACAGTTACTGTAAACTCATGGTAAGGGTACAGAAGCGCCACACGAGGCCTAGTTAACGCGTTTGTATAATTGTTTGTTTATCTGCTCCACCGTTGGCGTTGCCAGAAATAAATGGTATTCACTTCCACGTCCGCGTGGAACTTGGAAGTATGGAAGCAACCTCGTACAACGCGATAGATATCCACCTAATCACCTTAATTAATAAAAGCGATTATTAAAAGTGCCTAAGCAAATGTAAGGCAATTGTGCTTTTGGTCTAATCATTACATTTCCTACAGGGTCATCAATGTCATCATGAATTACTTACTCACTTTTCAATCTTTGTAGGGATAATTTCCAGGATGAAAACTATCCTATGTCCTTCCTCGGATCTTAAACTATCTCCATGCCAAATTTCATCAAAATCGATTCAGCGGTTTAAGCGTGAATAGGTAACAGACAGACAGACACACTTTCGCATTTATATTAGTATGGATTAAATACATAGGACGGTATCCCAGTTACTGTACAAGAAAGTTTTAAAACATCACGTTTCGAAACGCTTTTCTGGATAAATTAACTAAAAAACTTTTATTTTTCAAACTATACTTAGGTACTCACATTTCGATGGTCATCGCCATTGCTATCACATTTGTCACGTAATAAATAAGTGCCGCTATTCGTATACTTTTTAGTATACGCGACATGCACATTGCCATGTTCATGTACCTACCGCAAATGAATAATACTAAAATTAATCTACCTACCTATTACCGTTAACACGATATTTACGATGTTTAGGATAGAGTTGTTTTTTTCTGTACGTTACTGTGTTATAGTTTATTTTGTGAATGTGTTTTTCTCAATGTCAAGTGAATTGTATTCTTTCTGTTGAGAAAATAAATGTCTTAAACCTTAAACCTTATTAAACCAAGTTCCACTATGCTACACTTAGATAAAAGAGTAGGTTATTTACCTGAATCCGAAAGATTTTAATAATATATTCCTGACCATATTTGAGAACAAAAATGTCGTGTAATTGACCTCATTTCATATTTATAACAGGTGGAAATTAATATAGAGATCGACAGGGCTTTATGTCGTGTACCTTAAAAAAAAATCTTTGAATTTATTCTTCTGTATTTAAATAAATATAAGAAAATACATCAAATACTGCAATCTAAGACAATACGGGCTGAATAGGGTTGTTGTCTAAACCAAAGAGCGAAAAAATATATTTATTTTTTATTTGACGTTGACAGATGACAGATGCATACCGAGTTTTATGGAGTTTTATTAATTTTTTTTTCAATAGAAAACCGACTAAAGTAACCGTTCCATTAAGTTCTGGTTTTGGTGTTGCCACATTTTAAAATGAGTATGTTAAACAGAGATTACTTCATCTTTTTAAGCAGAATTCAGAAAAGTAATAAAATGATAGTCTTAAAAATTTGAAGAGAGAAAGAGAGAAGTCACGCTATTAAATACACAATGTTAATTTAAATGAACCCCATGTGGTACACAAAAACATTTTCCTATTCCTCCTAATCGACTAGGTACTATTTTATATAGCGTGTATATTTGATATTATCGCAAACTTTACCGGGTCTTAGTATATTTAGGCATTTATTAATATATTGCGCCGTAAATTATTAAAAAAATCGTTTTTTTTTTTCATATGATATAATTCAGCACGCAATGTATTTGTTTGTTGAAACTTAAACATCGTGATGTGAATGTGACAACTGTCACTAGTAATAACTACGCCATACATTGCTGCTCAGAAAATTTTCTAAAATTAATTACGCTATGGCAGTTAACGCTATAGTACATTGTTGTAGAGGCTGTAAAGTAAGCAATAGATGAACGAGTAAATTTCGAAGGCCGACCCGCAGGGGAGGCCTTCGATAATACGAGTTCATCTATTGTACTTTCAGCCGAGACTGAACAGAGTGCTTTTCACGACTACTGCGAGGAAATACATTAAAATACGAGTATTTTATATACTACTATGTAAACTAGGCGCCTTGTTGCAGCCTCATTTTTGTAAAAATTAGGGCTATTTTATACGTAAAGCTGATTGTGCCCCCGGATTCAAACGACGCAACGACGATTTTAAACCCATTTATTAAGAAATAACAAAAATATTAAAACTTACCTCACTTTCAACAAAATTTAAACATTTAGTCTAGGTTACACTTGGTTACACTCAGCTAAACAACTCAACTATACATTCTACACTGAAAGATCATTGTAACGTTAGGCGTCAATATTAATATACGTTCCTAATATTATTTATTTCGCGAGTCAATGAGAACATTATTAAATTAAGCACATCACAAAACCAATATTTAATATTTACTAAACAATACATTTGCTTTTTTAAAATATGGCGGCTGCCTTGTAGCGCATAAGCGCATCGTAATGGAGTCATGGCTTTTAAGCCGAATTAAAAAAATATTATGAACTCAATATATAATTATATAATTTTATGTGTTTATTTGTTGAAAACTGTTAATTTGTTGAAAAATAAGTATTTGCAGAAATTAGGAAATTATTTTACGCCCCATTACTAATTTTAAAATATAAATGTTCATGATTTTCGGGGTAAAACCTTTTTAACGAAAACGTTTTAAAAAGTAAACCTGAGGAGTATTATCTTACTTAAGAAAATAAACTCCTTTGCGGGTATTTATAAGTTTAAGAGTAAAATACACCTCATAAATGACGCATTCTCATTGGTCAATTTAATTTGACATGCAGCAGATGATTAAGCTTTGATTGGTTAAATTGTCGTTTGAGCCGGCCGAGAAAATAACTCCGAAATATTTTCTAAAAAGTCGTATCTTACTATGAAATTCATGTGTAGATACGAACTGTGACCCTAAGGTGCTACATTGTTGTCGTGTTGGGAGCTAACATAGATATACAGTTTACAAATGAACATATAAGAGCTGTTTTGCGTACTGGATTCAGGTATTCTATAACCACATTTTCGAGCAGTGTCGTGAAAAATTAATAACTGTTATAAATATCAGGTTATAGGACTAAAATCTCCGTCTGGCTTCAATTTGCGGTTATATCAAATATACACGCTGTATTGCAAATTGCAGTGAAAATTCGCAACCTTTTCATCTAAACAGTCGTTGAGATTTTATTTAATATTACCAAGATAATTGACAAAATAATGGAGAATAACGATAAAATGAGTGACTGCGCTCGCCATATTAAATGGAAATGCAATTTTATTTCCACGCAGTCAAATAGAAAATGTGGAAAGTTAGGATTTTATGTAGAAAATATTTCAGCGTCTCACAGAGTGTATTACGTGTATATTAAATTCATAAAGGCTATAACATGTCCACAAGTTGCTAGCACCCTACCTCTCTGGCTTCAATAAAAATAAAGCTTTTGGAACGGAACCCTACCGTACCTCAACCGGTCAAAACAGAAACGTTAACGGAACTTTGTGGTTTGTCTATCCGTCTGTCCATCCGTCTGTCAAGACTTTTTCTCTGGTAGGCGTTGAGTTCCAGTCAGTCAATTACTCAAATCTGCGGCCCCTTAGAGCCGGGAAAATATAAAACTTCAAAGTCAACGCAATCAAAAGCTACGAGCGTTTATGCTGCATTCGTTGACGCTGGCGAGGGAATCAAAACCTATGATACTTCCCATTGTACTAGCGGTTTTAAGCGCTCTAACTACGCAGATACGTTTGCTTTTAGCTAGCTCAAAACGAATGATTGGCCGATATACTAAAAAATCAACTTTAAACGAAAACGTAAAAATCCATACGAAGTCGGAGGCCAATTTTTTTTTTCTTACTTTTTTCCAAATTGTTTAAAACTGAGGCAACAACTATGAAAATAAATACAACAGGCAGGTCACTTGGGAACTCCCGATCCCTTTAAAGTATTGACATTGTCCAGATTATTCTGACATTTATTTATATTTAAACTATAAACATGTACATATATAAAAATATCACTTTATTAAGATAAAATAACAGACTTGTATGAGCAAAATGGGTAGGTATACTTTATTAACGTTACACCGAAACCATGTTACTATGCAAAGAAAAGCAATGACGATAAACATTGGAAGAAAATTGTTCGTAAATCAGATATATAGTATTTGCTCACAAAGTTTTATACTCCTTAAGCAATGTTTCTCGTAGACTTAATCCGCTAAGTACTGAACAACTTCGCTAACTTGTTTTTCTTTCAATTACTGCGGCGAAGCTTGGTGTTTCTTTTAGCCAGGCCACGTCTTCAGTTATAGGTGAGAGCGGAAGTTACAAGCGCGCTGTATCGCTCACTCCCATCGGAGATGCCACGACTTTGCGTGAGCGGCGCGTAGGGTTTCCAGATCGAATGACCCTATTATCGGGCCTATTATAGAACCAATTTTTTTAAGGATTTGTGACTTTAGTCGGGAGAACAAAAATTGAACCACATTATAGTAAATATATTAAAAACATCGCCGTTCACTGCCGATAGAAACGGCCACATAAATAAATACTAACAAAGAAAACATCAAATGATTTTCTCATTATTTTAATTTTATCTATAATCTACATAAATGTGATAAGGTAATTTATTTATAGTACTTATGGAAATAATTCCTTTTAGAATTATAGTTTTAAAAAATGAAGTTGTTTTTCTGGAGATTTTTTACTTCGTCGGGAGTTGGGAGGACATACAAAAATTCGGGAGAATCCCGCCTGATCCCGACCTTCTGGCAACCCTAGCGGCATGGCGAGCGGTTGAGCGATCGCGGGCTGGTTTTCCGAAACTCGACGTCTTACAACCTACTTTGCGTGAAGGATTGCTGGCACTACTCTTGCCAACACAATTTTACTAGAAAGCCTATCAGTCCCTTGATGTTGCCGACGACTTCTGGGAGTGACCTCTGAACATTTGTTGTGTTATTTCATTTACTTGAGGAAAAGTTTTTTTGTTAGAATTTCATTATCTAGTAAAAAAAATATTCGTATTGTTTTTTTGAATATTTACATTATGTTATATATAAGTATCAAGCATTTTTATAAATAAACAATATTTATCTTACCATTAGTACATTATAAAGAATCACTGAGGTGTTGCAATTTTGTTTTACAAAAACATCCTATATGCGACTTTACGTCATAATGACGTCACTGGCACCAAAGTTGCGCTCCCTGCATATGAGTGAGCGAGACACACGTAGCGCGCCACGCCGCTCAGACCGAGTTCGTGGCATCCGAATGGCCACCGCTCGCTGCTCCGCTGTCCGCACGAAGTGGCCTTACCGTTTCAACTTGATCGATTCCCATTCGCTCCGCTACTAATACAATAGGAGACTAGACTGGCAGATCAAATCACCTCCTTTTTAGGGTTCAGTATCGAAGGGTGCTAACGGGACGTAATTACTAAGCCTCCACCGTCTCAGGACTGTATCGGTCCAACTGTAATAGATAGACACTTGACATTTGCACAGTCTAACCTAACTGTGTACCCTATATAGCCTACCAAGTCTCGGTCCGGCCCAAGGATAGTGGCGCTACAAACAGCTGTCATATGGCATGGCATTAATGAGC